>JAJTUO010000001.1:698807-1397614 GCA_021399455.1 Flagelloscypha sp. PMI_526 | reverse complement strand
CGTCGCCAATTTCGCTGTACTTCGGGTCGGTAGAGACAATGAACTCGTGCCCAGCAGTTACAGCAATCTAGAATCAAAATGTAAAAAAGGCAGATAATCGTGAGCTGCAAAATTTGAGTGGAAGACCGAGCATTACTGACGTCCATCCCATCCCGCATCAAGCCGGTGCGAATTTCAGGGCCTTTCTATTTCACGCACGTGTCAAATCTGGTTGGTTCACAGCCGGGCAGAAAAAAAACAGACTGTATCGAGAGCGATTGCAACAGGACGGCCGGTGGGATCCGCTGGATGCGTAGTTCGCTTCAGAGCGACGCGAATCAAGCCCTGCACTTACCAGCGACAGCCTTGCGTGTATTGTCGATCACGGACTGGTGATACTCGTAGGAGCCATGGGAGAAGTTCATACGGACTAATAACCACATGAGACGTATGGAACGCGTAAATTATCAAGGGCTACTAACCAATGTTTACACCAGCTTGCCTTAGCTCTCCCAACTTTTCGACAGTGTTCGTGTTGGGACCTTGAAAGGGATTTGATTACAAATAGTAATTTAATAGAAAAGCATGGTACAAACCGATGGTTGCGATGATGGACGTCTGGCCAAGAACGATAAGCAAGCTCCCTCAAAATCGTACAAATGTCACACCTTGCGACGGTATTTATTCTGACCATCGATTAACGGGATGGCCGTAGTACTTAGATGGGAATTCCACTCAAGTTGAGAGCGGATGGTAGTGGAAGACATAGTCGAGGGAGAAAGATGATGGTGAAAAGAAGCACCTTGAAACTGCTCACGCTCCGAGCGCTTACCTTTTATATGATCCCCAAGAAAATTCGGAGGTGTCCGAGTTCATTTAAGACGAACCTATTGAATATTTCGAGTTATCAGTAGACCGGGAGATAGTAGTAAGTAAATGACATGTGTAAGTAGCTTCATTACAGCAAAGGGAAAGCAAACTGAAAGCGGCGATGACCTAAACGAGAAAATATACTAGTCCATACATAGTGGTTTTACATGATACGCATGGCCCACTGGCCGCCAGGTATCAAAGGATCGGGCAAGAGTGTCTGCCAATTGGAATCGAGAATCGGGGGAACTGCAGGGCTTCCGTCCGGCTGGGGGGGAACCGCATCGCAAGCGATGCTACGACCGGAATGGTACCCTAAACCATCGGAACGTCGCACGAACAAAAGTGGTAAGCTCCTATCCGTAAATGGGGGAATGGTTTCAGAGTCTTCCTCCATAGAAGCAGTTTGGTCTGCTCGAGCCTCTGCTTCAGCTGCGGCAACATCCTGATCAATAGCATCGGTGATATCCTTCAGCGAGGGCATTTCCACTATGACTATCGTATGCATGGATGCGTAATGAACAGCAGCTGGGTCGGGAGCAGCCAGAGCGTTGCCCGATGATCCACCAAGCTGCTGGACAAACGGCGCGCTTCCTGAAACGTTTGCAGGTCCAGCCTGGTACACGCGATGCTTTAAAGGACCAAGGTTGCCCAGATAGACATCCAAAGGCATTACAGCCTTCGTAGTGGGATCTTCATAGAAGAAGTTAGATACTGTTAATTCGACAGTGTTCTGAGGCGCTCGGTAAACAGGGGTCGTGAAAAGTGTGGGGAAGGGAGTGAGAGACTGCCTGGGAATGGTCGTACCGGCCTCTCCAAAAGCATCGAAAAAGGTATATTGAAATTTGGCTGTAGCATGAGTGAGCAAATAATGTTCTCCAACGTGGAAGATATATCAAAAAACATACAAATGCCAACAATGGTCCAAACCAAATAATCGTCCACTTCATCTGAAACGACGAGAACTCCATCTTGTATTTCTTCAGCTAGTCGAGGTAATCCATACACCAAGGGATGAGAAGCGGCATTAAGTTGAGAGCTGCTTGGAGACTGGGGTGCCCCAGCTACATCGGGAGCCTGAGCAGAAAGATAGTGGTTTGAGCCGTCTTCATTGACACGTTGCAAAACGATCTTTTGCATTTGGCTCACAGGACCACCGTCCTCTTTGGAAACTTTGGCCTTGTCAATCTTACGGATGACAAGAGGCGGAGTAGTGAGACCAGTGCGCGCGTCCGATAGAACAACCTCACAACCATAAGTGACAGGTTGAGGACCGGCTATACATCATATAATAATAAGAAGTTGGAGAGGTGTGGAGAGGACATGCAGAGTGACGTACTAGTGCTGGTTCCTGGTGGCCTACGAATGACATTGACATTAAACGCAGACCACGAATTGCTGCTTGCATGAAGACTATCGTTCTCTGCGACCATGTACTTTGTTCGTACTGTCTGAGAATTGATGCGGTTGAACAAGGACACGGGGCCACCTTCAAGGATGCATGACGCGATGCTTCGCGCTTTGGCTGTTTTTTTCGATGGCTTGGAGATAATGGCAACAGGAGCAGATTCAAAGGAAGCCCAGATCCTACCGGGAACGAGGTCCTTGGAAGAATCATCAGAGGCGGTGTGGGAGGATGACGAGGACTGAAGAGGCTCTGAGAGTTCGAGCGTCAGATTAAAGGCCTTTGCTTTTGCGGTTCCGGTGACATGGAGGAACTTAAAGCTGCTGTGAAGCAGACTATCGAGGGAAGCTTTCTGAGGAGGAGACCGCTCGCCAGTTTCAGCGACAACGGTCATAGTCAATTGTTGGGAGCGAAGAAGTTCGGGAGCGCCCTCGATGCGAATAAATGGAGGAGGACAAAGGAATCGTTTCTCAGAACCATACGATTTCTGCTGTGGGATTAAGATAGATGGTCAGGTAAGGCGAAAACTCCGCGACTTGCCTGAGCTACTGCTGGATGCTCCGCGCATATCTGGAACAGTTGGCGCACAGCATGCTTCTCAGGCTGAGCTTTCTGCTTGTCTATGCGTCGTATCTTTGCCTGTGATCCAGTATCTGAGCTCTCCCCATCGTCGTGTTTACGTTTAGAGGACGAGGTAGCAAGTGGAGGGCTTGGACTTGGCAAACTTGACAAGGGCGCTATCGGTGACGCATTCGTGCTGTTCACAATATCAGACAGCGACGCGCTCATCGTGCCCCCTCCAGCTGCTTGACTGCCAGCGTCTGCACCCTCGAATAACTGACCGTACGTCCCCGAAGAGAGTGAGAGGTCCAACTGCACCCTTGACATTTCCGATTGGCTGGTGGGAAGATGAGAGGTGCGCCTTCCCACGCATGTCATTTCGTCAAAGACCAGTTCATGCTCTATATCATACACTATATACCAGAGAAAGGAACTATGGCGTTGTAGCCTAGAATGTACAGTTTGTCGTGTTTTTCTTTACAGTAATTTTTTTTGGTTCGTAGCATCCACCCAAGGAGAGATTCAAGCAAAAATACGACCCAGCCACCCATCAACTGTGGGGGCTTTATCATCCTGGAAGAACAAATTTTTGGTCTTGTCCTCAGTAATAATATGTGTAGGGCTTTTCAGCGCTCTCTGGCGCTGCATGACTTGATAAAGAGCTTCATCGTCGACAGGGGAATCGTCCACAGCGTACGGTGACATGAGCGTGTCGCCTTTGTCACCAAAGAATCTTGTCGTGTCTAAACATCAGCACCAAATAAGCCCAGACAATCAGAACAGAGAGGGTACAAGCAAACCTAGTGACAAAAGACCAAACTTGTCCTCTTTAGCAATCGTAACCTCAGCATCCTCATTTGCAAAGGACTCAGATTGGCTGAGAGCCATAGCATCCTCTTCCTCCTCGCTGTGTTCTTCGTCTTCTGTGGGAAGCCAGCTCCATTCCTCCGTCCGTTCAGGGCAGAATGTAGAAAGATTGAAAGGATCGGTCTCCCGTCTTCTGGGTGTGCTCCCACCAGGAGTTCGAACTGTGTGCCGAGGAGAGTGGGGAGTAAATTTTTTAGGGGGTTGCAAAGCAGAACTTGATGCCGTTCTCGAGAGGTGTAGCAGAGCTGCATCCTTTAGATTCAAAGGATGAGGAGCAGTGCGGGATCGTTGCAGGGCTGACATGGAAGGCGTAGGGAAAGTTAGGATGTATTCAGGAGTGCCACTTACGTCTAGTTTTATATTCAAGCGCTAAGAATACATTGGGAGTCCGACATGTCTCGATTCATCCCAATTTCAATCCCTGTCTTAGGGTTTTAAAGTTGAGGGTGAAATATCATCATGACCTCAGTAATAGATGCATGGCGAGGTCACCAGACGAATGAATCATTATAATATTGCATACTCTACGGGGTGATATGGCAAGTCCATGCGAATGTCCAATAAACGAGTGGATGTAGTGGTTGTGGTAAAAAGAAAAAGGCAAGTCCATTAAAATAAGTCCATATCCAACATTGAAAGGGACCAAAAACGTCGAACGATCCATGGAAACATCTCAGAGCAGCTCTCGACTGCCACGACTCCTGCTGCGACCGTGGCTCTTTGGTAGCTGCTCATCGGGGAAAGGAACAGAAGAGTTGCGTTTGTCGCGCGTCTCTTCTTCTTGATGCCTTTGCCAGTCCAGAACTTTCATAGACGACAAACGCTTCGATGATCCTCCTCCAAGTGCAGCAAGTTTGTCTGCACTCAAAGACCGAGAATGCCGGTCTTCTCGAGAATCTCGACCCATTTTGCGCCCTGTTCGGTCATCTTCTCCCCTTCTTCGCTTCTCTTCCATTTTGTTGGCCTGTTCAGCCTGCCGACGAGCAACATCACGCTTCTCTGCTTCCTTGGACCGCTGCCAGCGAGCTTTAGCTGCGTCAACTGCTGCTTGTTCCTTCGCTGCCTCCGTGAGAGGTCCCTGAAGATCACGCATCTTTTCGCGATGGCGTTCGGTGAGCTCTTCGAAAGTTTTGACACGAGGATCTGCCTTCCGGGGTTGAGGAGCGGCCAGGGGCGGGCTAGACTTTTTGGGTGGTAAAACAGCAACGGCACCAAGGGAGTTGGATCTGGAATGAGTACCACGGATTTGCGAGAGGGGGAGGTCATCAGAGTCGTCGGAGCTTTGGAGGTAGCGACTTTCTCGATTTTGTCTGGACTTCATCGCATCCGCTACGGCCTGAGGCATCGGAGAACGAGAAGTAGGCCCAGGGCTAGGCGTGGTAGCGATGGGAGCAGCGGAACCAGAAGGGGGCTGCATGAGTTTGCGCTCCCGGACATAGTTATCCCAATCATCATCCCTGAGTGGTGCGCTGGCGGGACGAGCGATAGAGGAGCCTTGAGCATAAGTCGAGAGCTCCATGGATTGCACGCGTGGGCCAGTTTCTCTAGGTGGGCGGAGATGGGATGGCTGAGTGAGGGCATTCCCAGCATCAAGGCTAAGTCTGGACGAAAGAGAGACTTGACGAGACCTGGTCCCTGCAGATCCTGTCTCTGAACGAAGAACTTCAATGGACCGACGAATGTCCCCAATCTCATTGAGTAGTTTCTCTCGTTCATTGGGTTCAGTAACGCTTTTCTTCATCTCCGCAGTTGAGATGAACGTATCCGGAACGTCTTTGCCAAGGTCAAGACCAACATCGAGAGCCGGGAGCATACCAGCTGGCTGATTCTTTCGAGATGCGCGTCGTGCGTCGTCATCCGTGCCGGGTGTAGCAAGAAGCTCGGAGTAACCAGACTGAGTACGTTGTCTGCCGTCTGCGTTGTACATGGTAAAGGAAGCATCTGTGGTAGGAGAGTATTTTCCGGTGTGGTCGACGTCCTTCATAAGAGGCATGCCAGAAAGGCCGCTTTCGTTGCGGTCATGCTTGGCAAGACTTGGGTGGTCTTTCTCCCAAGCTTCTCGCTCACGATCCATACCAGTAAAGCGTTCTGCTGCAGAGACTTCCGCTTCCTCATCGCGCTTCTTCTGCTCTTCTTGAATCTCGTGCAATTTGTGCTGAAGAACGCCGAGAATACGGAACTGAACGGCAGAGCCCATAAGAGCAACAGCTGCAATCATGCCCAACTCTATCTGCATGGTTTGCGACACAGGGAACCGGATGCCATTGCTCGTGAATTTGGGGAAGAGGCCAGGGAATCCAAGGTTCCACATATAAAACTGTGGGGCTAGTAAGTAGGCTGGAAATAAGTCGGTGTGGGGACGCACCTCTTTCAAGCCTGCAGTAGTGTAGCAATCAGCCCCAAGAATGGTCGCCGTTGCTCCAACGAAGGCAGTTGAAACAAGAAGGACGTGATAGTGCATCTAAACGGACCGGCCTGAGCCTACACATGCATCGTAATCAAAGATACCCGAGTGGAACATACCTTGGGAATTGTACATAAGGTGAAACCAACGACACCACTCCCTGGAGATAATTGTGAGATCAGCTCAGATGACTGCTACTGTGGATGAACGTACCAATAAACATAATCCAGCGATATCCAATTTCTCGCACGAGGCCACCATTACGGAAACATTGTACCCAAAGGGCAAAGGCAAACCCACCCCATGCGCCAATAAAGTAGCGGGCGCCCTTCCAAAAGAATATAGCCGCCCCACCACCGACAACACCTGCGACGCCGCAAGCTAATATAAAAATTCCACGGATGGTCTTGCTGGGAGGATTTACAGCTTGCAGGATGCCAAACTTGGTGATAAGGACAAAACAGACAAGAGCCAGAGTATAGAAGCCAATAATGAAGAATGAAGTCCTAGTATCATGGCGTCACAGGGAAGAACTCGGAATAATAATAAATCCAAACGTACCAACGGTTCTTGTGACCCATAAACGCGCTGGGCAGACCGGTTAAGATAAGCAGCGCGCCGAGGACACCAAAGGCGGGGTCAACTTGAATACAGTTAGATTAGATACGTGGAATATTTCCATGAGGAAGAGACTAGCCTTTCGTTTCGAGGACGATGGGTGGAGGAGTAGATGATGCAGAAGCGGCAGCAGAGGTGGCGGAGGACGTCGGAGTGAGCGTAGATGTGACATTAACTGAAAAAGAAGAGAGAATGGTCGTGGTCTGGACGGCGTTTGCATTGCCATTACGGCGGGTCGTGGTGCGGACGATTGTAGACACGCCAGAAGACAGTGAGACGGTCACCGAGGGAGTGGCTGTCGGGGTTGAGCTCTGCGCTAGAGCGAGAGAAGCGAGGCATGCCAGAGGAAGCAGCCGCAGAGCCCACATAGTTGGGGGTGAAGAGGCAAGTTGGTGCACGGATGGGTGGGGCCGGTTCCTGATCCCTTTAAACTCAGAGCTGCATGACGCTGGACCAGAGACTTCTTCGGCGACAGAATATTTTTGTTGCTAACGACCGCGGTCTTTGGCCTCCAAATATTTTCTTTACATTCTTTTGTTGAACTGCCTAGCATTCGAAGAGAAAGGACGCAAGGGATGCTAATAGGCAAGCCGGAAATGCTCAATAGTAAAAGTTGGCATTAGTGGCAAGATTTCTACACGGATAGATCTCGTTCCTTGGAGGACTCTTTAGCATAGAAACTTCTCCCAACGTCATAGCCTCAGCTCCAACCCTTGTTGAGATTCTCTGATTGCACCGTCTGTCTGGAACAAGAAGCACGTCTAGAGTCATGACGTCCCAGCGCTCACAAGTTCTATCGGAATCAAGGAGGGCACCAGTACCATTGCAACCATGTCGGCTGCATTTCCGGATGGCGCTAGAGGCTTGAGAAACGTTGTACGCTTCACATAGGCAAAGACACGCTATTCAGGCAGGGACAATGAAAAGCAAAAATAAAAGACGACGGGCCATAACAGATTGCAGACATCAGAGAGTTCAAAGCTACGAATTAGATATAAAGAATGAAATTGTGTTGTATTGTGTTGACCTGCTATAACATGGAGTTTACTCTTCCTTTTCCAAGTCGGGGTTAACCTGGAAGGGCGTGAGTGACAAGCCATGCTCATAAGACAAGAAAAAGGTACCACAGGATTGAAGAACAAGTTGTTCTTCCCCCAGGGGAAAGGCTTGACCCTGAAGTTCATGTATTCATATGCGGGAGGGAAAGGGTAGGTGCCTCCGTTATCATGAATCATATGCTCCTGATGGGCAGCATGCTGAATGAAGATAAAAATTAAGAGCAGTTCTTAGAAAGCAAGCAGTCAACCCACCTCTTTTTCGAGCTGGTAAACCCAAATGCCGCAAACGGCAACTGAGAGGCATAAAAGGTCAGGAAGAGTCCAGGTCAAACGGAGACAGAGATTCATTACTAGCAGGAATGAAGAAGTAGTTGCTGCACGAAAAAAAATGAATTGAATGTGCTTCACAGCTACAAGAAGACACACACCTGATCTTACGCCAGAGATCACCAGTTGCTAGATGAATTTAGTCGATAGCTAGACCAAAGAGGCTCGTGTCCACTTACTGTGAGCGTGGTGTTCGAGATGGTTGAGGTCGCTGAAATACTTTTCAGTGGCCTGCTTTCCGGTGGCCTCTGTGGCCAAAGTGCGGCGGGCAATGGGAGTCCGAGCTACCCTTGCGAGCTGGCGGCGGACGAGCATGGTTCGGAGGAAAGTCTGGTGTTGATAGGCGCCGGGATGATTTGGTCAGCAAAATGCTCAGCGACGCGTAAGTCGCCAGTCGCGTCAACTTGCCTTCGCTTGCAACGGCCATGATCCAATCCTCAGCCGCCGGTGTTCTCTGTCTCCTTGAGGACTCCGATGTCGTTCTCAAACAATATGCCCTCACTACCCTCAATTCTCTGGTTCCGCATTTCTGGGCAGAAATCTCAGAGCACATCGCCCACATGTTTGTCCTAACTCTCTGATCCCTATTAACTCTCACCACCTCCATTCATATAGAGAATCCCTTTACGAATCTACTTCTCTAAACGACCAGTCGAAATTCACGGCTGCGCTCCTTGCCAGTAAAGTTTACTATTACCTGGGAGAATATGATGAGGCCTTGTCTTTCGCTCTGGGTGCAGGTCCTGCATTCCAAGCGGAAAGTAACGTACAGGGCTCAGAGGAGTACGTCGAGACTGTCATTTGTAAGTGTCTTTCGGATGCTTCCAGCATTTCCTATTTACCCTTTTCTAGCCAAAGCAATTGACCATTACATCCTCGTTCGCAATGAGCAAGAAGGTGCCAACAAGGACAAAGTTGATCCTAAGCTTCAATTTATCATTGAAGGCATCTTCGATCGCTGTGTTCAGCAGCGAGAATACAAGCAGGTACGTCCCAACTTTCTCCCAATGTCTGATTCCACTTGAACTGGTTCTTCAGGCTATTGGCATTGCCCTTGAATCCCGACGGTTAGATATCATCTCCAAGATCTTTGAAGAAACGAAGGAAGTCCCTCTTCTTTCGTATGCCATGGATGCTGTGCTTGAAACAAACTTCTCTCTGTCCTACCGAGATCAAGTCCTCAAATTCCTTTATCCCCTCTTCCCCCATCCTTCTTCTAGCGACGGTGCTAAACATGCACATACATTAACACGTTTGCTTGTTACCCTTGATGACCCTTCCTTAGTTGTATCGCTTCTCGTGTCTTTGATCCCAAATGACACTCTCCTTGCCTACCAATTTGGCTTTGACTTTGTGGGTGCAGCACCGCAAGATTTCCTAGAATCCTTGCGAAATACTCTGCCTCAGGGAGAAGATGTAGGCCGTTTCGTTTTCTGATTAGGTTTTAAAAACATTAATTTGACTTTAGGACGATACCAAAGCCATTTACATCAAATTCAAAAGCATCCTCACCGGCCAGGACTCTGTCAAACTCTACCTCCAGTTCCTCAAACAGAACAATCACGTTGATCTACTCATTTTAAAGCATACCAAAGTAAATGGATTTTATCATTCTCTCGGTTCGTTCCACTCAGTACATTGTTAGGATGTGCTCGAATCACGCTCGTCTATATATCACACCGCGCTAACACTCCAAAATGCTTTCATGCACGCAGGAACAACATCAGATGTCTTCCTTCGTGACAACCTCGAATGGCTAGGTTTAGCGTCAAATTGGTCGAAATTTTCAGCCACCGCTGGCCTTGGTGTCATCCACAAAGGTTACTTCGAGCAAGGCATGACTATCCTAGGTCCTTACCTCCCTCAACCTGGCGGCGAAAGCAACATTGCGGGTGCCGCGTACTCTGAAGGTGGTGCACTCTACGCTCTTGGTCTCATCAACGCTGGCTGTGACACGGCAGTGACTACATACCTTCGTGACGCACTGAAAGCAGCTCAAGGAGAAGTTGTTCAACATGGCGCCGCTCTTGGTCTCGGTGTTGCTGCTATGGGATCCAAAAACATGGAAATTTTCGAGGATTTGAAGACGACATTGTTCATGGACTCGGCTGTTGCAGGTGAAGCCTCGGGTTATGCAATGGGCCTCGTTATGCTTGGTACCGCTGCTGGCGAAGCTGTAGAAGAGATGTTGACCTATGCTCGCGAGACGCAGCACGAGAAGATCATCCGTGCTCTTGCCGTAGGCATTGCCTTCATCTACTATGGGCGTCAAGAGCAGGCAGATGAAACTGTTAAAATTCTCATTGCTGACAAGGTAAGACATCCACGATTGCACTGAGGTCTTTCCTTCAATTACTGCATTAGGATCCTCTCCTTCGCTATGGTGGTGTTTACACCCTTGCTCTCGCGTACTCTGGAACTGCAAACAATGATGCCGTTCGCAAGCTTCTGCATATCGCCGTCTCGGATACCTCCGACGATGTCAGGAGAGCAGCGGTCACATCGCTTGCCTTCCTCTTATTCAAAACACCAGCCCAAGTTCCACGAATCGTCCAACTTTTAAGTGAGAGCTACAATCCCCATGTTCGTTGCGGTGCCACGCTTGCTTTAGGCATTGCTTGCGCAGGAACTGGAATGCAGGTTAGTATTTCGGGATTCAAATCTTTGCTTTCTTGTCAGTCTGAACCATCTTACAGGAAGCAGTCGAAATTCTTGAGCCTATGACTAAAGATGGCGTTGACTTTGTTCGTCAAGGTGCATTCATCGCTCTTGGCATGGTCCTAGTTCAGCAGTCTGAGTCGGCATCCCCTTCCACTTCCGCTACCCGTGCATTATACAAAAAAGTCGTCGGAGACAAGCATGAGGACCCAGTGGCTCGATTTGGCGCTGCGATTGGTCAAGGTCTCATTGATGCAGGTGGTAGGAATGTCACTATCAGTCTCCAGAGCTATGCAGGAAGTCAGAACGCGAATGCCATCGTGGGAACTGTACTTTTCTGCCAATTTTGGTATTGGTATCCTCTTGCCCATGCCGTTTGTCTTGCTTTTGAGCCCACTGCTATCATTGGTATTACCGGTGACCTCAAGGTCAGATCTCCTTTCTTTAAGCCTTAAGTGATTTGCTCACCGTCTCTTCATGCGCTTAGGTTCCCAAGTTCGAATTCGTCTCGAATGCCAAGCCAAGTACCTTTGCATACCCTGCGCCCACGAAGCAGCCCAAGAAGGAACAGGTAGCGAAAGTAGCGACTGCCGTCTTGTCCACAACAGCCAAGGCCAAAGCTCGAGAGAAGAAAAAGGCTGCTGAAGAGGGTAACGAGGAAGAGGCTACACCCGCCCCTGAAGATGTTGAGATGGAGACCTCGGAATCTCCCAAACAAGGCGACATCTCTCCTCTAAATGGATCCATCTCTAACCTTGACGATGACAACACAAGCAAACCGTCTGCCACGAAAAAGAAAGAACCTCCCACAGAGAACAAATCCAACTTCACGCGTGTTACACCGCCTCAAATGTCCCACATCACCTTCTCACCAGACTCTCGCTATGTTCCAGTTAGACCCGTCTCATTAACTGAGTCCACAACAAGTCGGAAGGGCCGTTCGGCGAGCCTCTTTTCAGAGGCATCGCATACGCGATACGGCGGCGGAGGTGGAATCATTGTTCTTGCGGATACTAAGCCTGAAGAAGATGCCGAGTACATCCTACTTGAGCCTGAGCCTGAAGCACCTGTTGTTGACGACGCTATGGAGACAGACGCTCCCGCGGCTGCTCAACCAACCGGCATTCACATCGCGCTTGACGAGAATGCACCAGAGGCGGACGTTCCGCCAGCATTTGAGGTATTGCTTTTCCCTACTGCTCATTCCAAAAACTCACGAAATTCAGTATCCATTCGGCAACGATTCCTAATTCATTTCTTTGCTCTTTGTCCAACTAAATTTACATAAACAACAATCATTTGCATTTGGCCTTTCATTCTGCAAATTCTTCATATCACCAAGGCGACATTACAGACAAAGCGAAAGTAGAGATAAGAAAACGGGGAAAACCTACTGAATACGTAAAGCATTGGAGGAAATATTCGTAACTAAGTCAAGAAGGATTGTTTTAGGTCCGTTCAAGCCTCTACTGGCCGAAAGTAAAGCCTCCTTGTGGAGCAGCAACATCTGTACGGAACTAAGGTGGTTTTGTATAAGAAAATTATCAAGAGCAAGTTCAAAAGCACTTACAGCAAAGTTTCCAGCCTGATCAACGTTCTGTGCAACGGCAGCATCGGCTTCTTCCTCTTCAGGGAAGTATTTGTCCATGATGTTGTACGCCTTTTTATAAATGTCCAAGTTATCGTGTTGTTGCAGGTTGTGGATGGTAACCATGCCGCCAGCTTCTTCAACGTAGAGAGCATACTGATTATGAGCTGTAGGGCCACCTGCAACCTTGTCCATCTCGCCGACCTTGAGAATATTGTCGAGGCCATCAAGAGCAACCTGGATGACTTTATTGTCCATCATCGTCAAAAGGTCACAAAGAGGCTTAATGCAGCCTTGTTGGACCAAGTAACGAATTTGGCTCGGTTCTTGGAGACCTCCAGAAGTGGCGTTAGAAAGGGCCCAACACGCCTCTTTCTTTGTCTTAAAGTCGGCATTGGAGAGAATGTTGATGAGGGGAGGGACGATATTGGCATCGATGATAGCCTGGATCTGAGGAGGGGATCCCGCAGTAATATTGGAGATTGTCCAGCAAGCCTCTTTCCTGATGCCGTCCTTTGGAGAAGAGAGTAGAGCAAGGAGGGCGGGAAGTGCACCAGAAGCAATTACAACCTGCGTCTGAAGGTCGTCACCGGTAACAATGTTGCCAACTGAGCGTAGAGCGGGGGTCTGAACTGATGTAGAATTATGCATCAAAAGGTCAACAAGACGGCGGCAGACGCCTGACTCGATGACGGCCTGGATCTTGTCGTTAGAGCCGTCGGAAAGATAGGAGATAGCCCAGCAAGCATCAATGAGAATTTCGTCATCCAAAGAGTAAATTAGCTTGGTGAGCACAGTCAGAGCAGGTGAGATCTAGGGGGGCATTCATCAGATATTCAATAGAAACGCGTAAATTAAATTAGACAACGGACCAATTCCCAATCAGGCTGGGGAGACTTTCCGCGACAAAAGTTGCTCAGTGTCCATGTTGCATTCCTGAGCATGCTAAGTTTGTGATGCTCACTAAGGAGTGTGAGCAGGGGACGCAGCGCGCCTTGTTGAAGGACGTAGTCGCGACATTGTGGACTATCGCCAGCAATGTTGCCGAGCGCCCACACAGCTTGCTCACGAACATCCGCAACGGGAGCTGAAAGCAAGTTAATGAACTCGGGAACTGCTTGGGCCTCGATAACGACTTGAGTGTGGTCGGCGGTACCGGATGCAATGTTCGTGAGAGCCCAAGCAGCTTCGAACTGTTTAAAAAACAGAAAGGGTCAATTAGGTTATAAAGAGGAAATAAAAAGTTATAACCTGGAGCATGGAATGACCGGTCTTGAGGAACTCCACGAAACGGGGAACGACGCGGCACTCGATGACCTTCTCGATCGGCGGGTTTTTCTCCTTGGACAACAGCTTGCGGAATCGAGTGGTTGCATCCAACTGCCTCTCTGGATCCTCTGAAAACACGCCAGCGATCATCTCATCTGCCAGCTACAGAAAAGGGTGAGCGATAGAACGGTCAATTGGGACGAGATCTACGCACCGGGGATTCCCAGGCGCTGCCTCCAATCTCGTCGTCTGAGTCGGGCCCGGTTGAGGGCATAAAGTTGCGACGCTTGGAGATGTTCTCCTCGCGCTTCTGTCGCCGGATCTCGACTTGTTGCTCCTCGCGACGGCGACGCAGATCGTCCTGCTTTAACGCCCCTTTACTCTTGTACGCTGCCAAACGCGTTAGCTAGCAGATAATAGGTCTCAACTTTTGACATCTTTACCATCCCTGCGCGCCTTCATTGTTCGTGATTCAGAAGCATCCATCGTGGGAGAGCGTGGAGGGTGATGGTAGATATCAAGGATGTGCCGTGAGCGTCAACCTCAAAGGCTTGCTTTTCTTGCAGATTCCAACCACTGTCACGCAGTGTGACTCCCTCTCCACGTGCTTTCGTGCCCGCCAAAAAGATCTAGAGCAGGACTGCAGAAGTTTTTAACATGCGATAGCGCTGCATCCGCAGCAAAGCCCGCTACTGAAGGAACAAAACCCAGCAAAAGCACAAGAATGAGGCCTTGCAGTGGGCAAGTCAGAGTAAGGTACGTCGAGTACGAAGGTCAAGTTTGCATGTGCTGCAAAGTAAGATAATGCATAAATAGTTAGATAAGCACGGTCGAACTCATGCTGCGGAGAAGTCGAGACAGTGGGACACTGTATATTCAGATAGCCTGCATACGCATGAGAGAGACACGAGTCAGTAGAGCATTAAAAACGCTCAAGGGCCTAACAGAATTGTAACGGAGACTAGACAAACTGATGAAATATATATTGCCCAGACGAAAAGATTGGACTACATCTAGAGAAGGACACGACAACTCACACAAACGTGGGATGAAAAGAGGTTGGGAGAAA
Organism: Flagelloscypha sp. PMI_526; assembly: GCA_021399455.1. Lineage (NCBI taxonomy): Eukaryota > Fungi > Basidiomycota > Agaricomycetes > Agaricales > Niaceae > Flagelloscypha > Flagelloscypha sp. PMI_526. The sequence continues at coordinate 1,382,941 of JAJTUO010000001.1, read as the reverse complement.
ACAGAATTGCATTTACAAATCTACTTAACGCTACGGTGTATATTAACCAAAGGAGGAGACTAATCTAAAGGGAGGAAACAGGAGAGAGGGGAAAAAGCAAAGCCACCAGCTCAACGGCTCAAGGAGAGAGTGTAGGGCAGGCAGAATGCAGGATACGCCCTCCTCTGTCTGGGCAGCACGGGGAACTGTATGGCCATAAGCCAGTGGCCGACGCTGAACCACTCACCTGTTACAATAGAAGTTTATTTTATTTACAGACTTGTTGCTTTACCTATCTGTTATTTTACCTTAAGCTTCACTTTTACATATAAAGCCCGACCGTCACTTACCCTCATCGCTCCTTCTTACTGAGCGTTGAGGAGTAAGCCACCGTTTACTTTCGTTCTCTTTCTTTTACTTACACGCTACCTTCCAGACCTACACATTTGTATTGCCACTGGCATCTGTCTTTTGTACGGGTCAAGCCGGTCATATACCCACTTCATGCTAGAGGAAAGAATGGAAGGATCAGGTTTAGTGTGAATAGGGAGCAATGAAGCCCACATACCTCTCAGCTAGTCGAGCAGGAATTTTCTTATCAGCCATTTTGTTCTGGAAATTCCAGATGAATACGCTGCGTGTGGTCTTGCCGTTCGCACCAGCACCGAGAGCATTGATAAGCTGCCGCTTGGGATCAGAAAGGAGGGTAAATTTCAGGCCCTCCTATAAAGGAAATCGGTGGTCACCAGACGATCCAAGTGACGGAGAAGGATAGATAGGACGAACCTTGGCTTTCCATTTCACATGTGCTGCAGTGGAACCTGCAGAGAGACACATCATATCATAGCCATCCCGAATGTCACCGAATTCGGGAATCACATCGTCGAAACTACATGCTTGAGCAGTGCAGCCGGCTAATGGCAGCATGGACGAGGGCCGCGTACTATGAACGAGAAACATACGCGTATCAGCTTTCGGGATAAGAAAGAGAACTAAACCCTTATTCTTCTCCTGCGTGCAAAGTTGACCAACATCAAAGTTCTCTCCTTCATCACTGATTAGTGTGAGGGTGGGAAGAGGGTCGCCGATGTCGATGGGGTCTAAAGGTAATCCAGGTGTGTCCTCGCACGTTGATTCCGACTCTTCCTCAGCCTTCTCTTTCGTCTGCTTGGCCGGGAAGGAACAGATTTAGAAAATAATAGTATTTTGATTCAAGGTATGAATAAATACCTTTTTAGGTTTTGACTCTCCCTCTGCACTTCCTTCGGCGGCGCGTTTTTGGCCAGTAACCTTGGCAATGCGTCGTGGGAGGAGGAGAGAAGAGAGAACGAAGAAGCGGCGAAAAGTTCTGCAACCAAGTTCCTAATTTTGCTGTTGATCCTTGCGGACGTCTGCCTGATGCGAAACTGCCGTCCGTTGGAACGCTAACAGGGAAACAATAGATGAAGACTTGTCCAGTTGCAGAGCACTTCACAGTGTATTAGACGGGGGTACAGAGGCCATAGATGTTTGTAAGGATACATTTTGGCTGCGAATTGTTGCAAACATGAAGCAAGGCTCACAGAGAGGTGGAGGTAAGAGACAAAAGAAAGTCGATGACTCAGATGTCACACGTTCACGTGTTTTTTGTCACGATATTTTGAAAGTTCCCTAAAACCCTCTACTAAAGTAGCGGGAATTCAATCAACATAATTACGTCTCTGAGGAACTCTCGGAATCATCAATAGGGTAATACTACTTTTCACTCCCAAGCCCCTATATACCACAAATTGACGTAGATTCCCACTACTTTCCAAAAGATTCGAGGAAAGGAATTTCACACCACTTTATTGTTTGTATCTTGTTGTCCTCATCTTTCGTACCGGTGAACCATCCAAAAAGGCCACAATGTTTTCTACGGTCTGGGTCCACCACACAGACTAGAGAAATTGTCAGGGAATCCTACAAAAGACAAGGTTATTCACTACTCACATATGTTTGTTGGCCGACGTATGCAGTATGTGGTGTCAATGTAACACGGGACCCTAGCTTACGAAGGGGATGATCGAGTGGCAGAGGCTCCTGGTCAAAGACATCTAACCCAGCCCCTGCGATCTTGCCAGTCTGTAGAGCTACAATCATATCTCGTTCGTTTACCAGTGGCCCTCGCGAAGTGTTGATCAGAAATGCGGTTGGTTTCATCAGCTCACTGCAAGAGTTCAGTCAAAATGAGAAGATCAACAACCAAAGAAGGAAAACCCTACAAATCTTTCGAGGAAATGATGTCTTTGGTCTTCTCTGACAGAACCATGTTAATGGAAAGAACGTCACTTTTCTTCAGCAGTTCCTCTTTTGTCGCAGCAAAGCCAACATCCGCCGCAGATGCGCGCTCTTCTGTCAGATTGGGAGACCATGCAATTACATTCATGCCAAACACTTTCATGATGTTCGACACAGCAACCCCCAGTCGGCCCAATCCCAGAATTCCTAGTGTGCGTCCGTACAGTTGAAGTGGGATATGGTGCTGCCATTGAGGGCTGGCAGACTTAATCTGCTGGTCCTCAGAGCTAAACGACTAGATCAAGGCCCCCGTAGGCGGATGAGATCATTGCATATACTTACGCAATGTACCTGGTCGTTGCCAGAATCAAAGCGACGATGTGCTCTGTAGTTGCAGTCATATAACCTTCGGTCCCAGATATAAGGATGCCTCGCTCATATGCGTAGGCAACATCGATCCCAGCATTCCAGTCAGCCGTCGTTGAAATCATCTTCAGGTTGGGAAGCCTGTCAATGAGAGCCTGACGCATTTTCGTCCGTTCTCTCATGAGGACTAAAATCTGGTAGGGCTGAATGCGAATGAGGATTTATTAGCAGCATCTAGCTTAATCGGATATATGTTACTTACTTTTAATCGCTCCGTTAGCTCATTCTCGTCTGAGATATTGTCGTTGAAGACGTCTATCTGAACTCGATCTTTTAAAGGAGTGAAATCAGCCATTGTCAATGCGACCCCTTGGTAGTCATCTTTAATATAAAATGTGCATTGAGATAGAGAAGATGAATCAAGCAAGACAAGTTCAGAAAATATCTTCTATCACTAGGAGGCATGAAGCCTACCGAGGATTGCAACGCGAGGAAGAGCACTCTCTGCCATGTCAAACAAAAATGATGGGCAGTTCTAGTAAGAGTTAACTTCTAGACAAATTCACAAAGACCTGAGAAGTAAGCCGAGAGCCCAAGAGCGTCAAAGACAAGATCAGCCTCAAGTGAAGCGCTGGACGTTCTTTCCGCGAGTCATGGCATCCCAGATTCTTCCCCTCGGTTTGTAACTCACTGAACTCCTGGTCCACCGGGGCTAATGGATAAGGCAGAACTTATTGATCGATGCATTGGCTCTAGAATATGGGTCATCACGAAGAGTGAAAGAGAATTTACTGGCAAACTGTTAGGTTTTGATGATTTTGTCAGTGAGTTGGCCTCATTTTCCACATTTGAAGATATCATTAAAGTTTTTTATTAGATATGGTCCTCGAGGATGTCACTGAATAGTTTGTTCGTTCGTCCATGATGAAACAACGCGCTTAAAGAAGAACAGTGAAACCACGGTTGAAGGTCGCAAGGCCACAAAGCTTGCGCAGACATTACTGAACGGAAATAACATATGTATGGTAAGAAAGCACATTTTATCCTAAGATAACCTACTTGAATTGTTTCCCAGCTTGTGCCGGGAAGCTCTGGTCCGGAAGGCGAAGAGAGTTGAGGTCGATACTGGGGATACATCCCTGAGACTAGGCCAATACCATAAACCACAAGTTTCATTAAAATTTACGGACGAATAGATAAGGTTTACATTCTTGAAGATTGAAGGACACGGAGCCAAGGTCGGAATTATCTACGGGATCTTTTACTAACCTGTACCCGAACGACCACCTTCCGAAGATGGTAATGCGTCTGCGGTTCGCTCTTCACGGCCCGCGCAACCACAGAATATATCACCTCGTCGCTGTCAACCAAAAAGTCCGGCGAGATGGTCGACCAGCAGAACTTTTAGGTGTATACGATCCTCGTTTGCCACTCGGCGCGGCTTCTAAAAAAGTCGAATGGAGTGTTGACAGGATTCGGTATTGGATCAGTGTGGGCGCTCAGCCATCCAAGACGGTGGAGAAGCTGCTTGTTCTTGTATGTCCATGCACTTTTATTTACAATACTTTATGATTCAAGCCGACATTAGGGTGGATTGTTGAAACCAAAACCAGTCTCTTCAACCAAATTTCCTCCTCCTACCTCCACCCCCCCACGAAAACCTCTCCAAAAGCAAGAACCTCTTCCTCCGGTCGAAGAAAAGAGCAAATGGGACTTGTAACGCGTCCAGGTCATTTACGGACGGACTTGAGCGCCTCGACAATTTCATTTTTCCCTGCAATTTCCGCCAGTTGCTCCGCCGTCATCTCATCGGGATCCTGAAACAGAGTCAGCACTATAATTACATGTCGGATACGAGAGGTCACCAGAGCAGTTGGGTCGGCACCATGTTGTAGCAGCAGTTGGACGGCCTCTACATGGCCTCTGTCTGCTGCTAGATGTAGAGCCGTGTATCCCTGAAAGAGGAAACGCGTAAGATGTCATGTTTTTTCTTTCCCTTGTAGTATCTGCCACGTACATATTCATCTCGTGCATTCACATCCACCGTCCCCAGCAAAGAACGCAAGCTCGTCAAATTGTTGTCCACTGTGGCGCCATGAAGTGTTCCATCGTCGTTGGATTTTTCGTCCGCTATTGAGAGCGTACTCACACCCAACCCCATCCCTCCGCCACTTTGATCTTTCGATTCAGACCCTCCTTGATCATCCTCTGCTACCGCGCCTGGCGTCCACCCCAGACTTCTCGCAATTTCCAGATACCGACGTTCCGCTTGTGTTGTATCTCCATACTCTCCGCTCGCTTTCTTCCAAGCATCCCACTTAGCTCGTCCAGTAGGATCGAATATCGAAGGCCGGGAAGTTTCCGGTCCTCTTTCACTAACTGTAACAATCTTGAACAAGGCGTAAAGCTAGACCTCATTTTCAACACTCGATTGCTCGTCTCAGCCTAGAGTTATTCTTCTACCTCAAGTTTCGTTGACGTGGCTGTCCCAGACAGAGAAGACGCCGAAGAAAGATACGTAGCAGCAGCCTGGAATTCCTCAGATGCCATGGTGGGTGGAAGTAAGAAGCTGTTATAAATGCCAGTAGTCTAATGATTCTAGTCCTCATACAAGACCGGCAGCCTTCATTGCCTAGATATTTGTCAGTACACAGATATACTGGTCTGCACTCATAGCCTTACCTTCAGCATCTCGTTGCCAATTTTGGCCGGGACTGTCCGTAACAATCACACCCGCTTTCTCAAGGGCAGCAACTTTGTCTGAGGCGGCACCCTTACCACCAGAGATAATGGCACCTGCGTGGCCCATTCTCCTTCCTGGTGGCGCAGTGCGACCAGCGATGAATCCAACAACGGGTTTAGGGTTAGCTCGGGTCTTGTTGTACCTCTCGAGGTATTCGGCAGCGTCCTCCTCCATAGAACCACCAATTTCACCAATGATAACAATACCTAGGCAAAGTCAGAAAATAAATAAATAAACTGCGTAAACATGCCAACATACCCTCAGTGTTAGGATCCTCGAGGAAAACCTTCACAACATCAACGTGCTGGGTTCCAGGGAAGGGATCACCACCAATGCCTACGCAAAGGGACTGGACCCAATCCTACGTCAGTAGTTTGGGCAACAGCCTCATAAGTGAGAGTTCCAGAACGAGACACAATGCCTATCATGGAAATCTCAATCCCATTTCCAAAGACCCGGCCAGAAAAAAAAAATTGGACTGACCAATCTTGCCAGGCCTGTGAATGTGACCAGGCTGGATGCCCATCTTGCACCCAAGGGGGTTTATAATACCAGGGCAATTAGGACCAACAAGACGACTCTTCGATTGGCTATTAAGCGCATTCATGACCTGAAAAACTTTGAATGAGCATGACCCAGTTTCTTGGCTCATTTTGAGCTAGTACGAACGCGAATTTCGTCAGCTTGTGGGATGCCTTCCGTAATGCAAACAATAAGCTTGATTTCATTCTCGATGGCTTCAATAATAGCGTCGGCAGCTGAGGGAGGGGGAACGTAGAGGACAGTTGCGTCCGGCTGTGATTCACGGACAGCCTAGGAAGGGATATCTAAGAATTCGGACAGCATTATATCAAGGTAAACTTACCTCTTTTACACTACCGAAAACCGGGAGACCCAAGTGTGTTTGGCCAGCCTTCTTCGGTGACACGCCCCCAACCATATTTGTCCCATAAGCCAATGCCTCTTTAACATGGAAAGTGCCCTTAAAAAGTGTATTGGCATCAGGTTTAAATTCATACTAATTCTAAAACACACCGTCTTCCCCGTAAAACCTTGACACAAAACTTTGGTATCCTTGTGGATGAGCAGGTTGTTTATCGTGTCGGCGTAACCACTTCGAGAGGCAGACGCCGAGAATGACCGGGAGCCAGCCGCTATTTACTAACATGTGAGCTACATTTATCATTCAAAACACCAGGAAGCTCTTGCCAAATCGGGGCACCAAGGCGCGTTGAAACATTGTTAGAGGAAGGAAGAGAAAGAGTCTGCTGGCGGCAATCACATTTCGTGACCCATGTGCGCGCACCATTGAATAGAGGATATGCAAGTTTCATTTCTACAAAACTACAGCTGTGTACATTACCTGGATATACGTATTTCATACCAACAAACTAATTCCAACAGAGAACATAAGCTAACTAGACTCTTCGAGTTTTTTACACTTCAAAACGCTCCATGCGACGTCGCTCTCGAGCTTTACGAGCGGCTCTGTCGAGTGCAAGTAGGGACCCTTTCAATTTATCGTATTGGCTTCCGTGAATAAACCTAATCGCTCTAAATAAGGATGCCAAGCTCAAATGAAAAAAAAAAAAACGTACCGGGTAACATCCTCCAGGAATTTCGATTTTGCATCATTTGAGAGAACGTTGGCGGGAATATCCTGCAGTATAGGAGGAAGCCAGGATAACACCTGAGTGGGCCACAGTGTGCAGAGGAACCTAAATATCGTGACAACACTGGACGTCGCTTCTTCAGGGAAATCGCCCATCAAGCCGTTGAGCAGACACTTGAGGAAAGCGAGCCCTTCTTGCTCTATTGTGCTTCGAATTGCAGCCGCATATAGAGGGAATTTCGGTGGCGGCGGCTTTTCTGGAGATGGATTGAGACAGTCATGAGTTATGATGCCGCGAAAGATGTCCAATGATGCCATAACAAGGTCAGTATAAACCACGGTCAAAGATGCCAAGCAACATTTGAACATGGGTAAGAATGCTGGTGACTGGAATGTGATATCCGGCGCAAAATCGAGCAAAGGCATGATAACATGCACGTAGTCTTCAAGGACTAAAGCAACAGTTAGCACAAGCCATGTTTAGAATTATACTCTGCTTACCACCAGAGACCGAGTTGGCAGGTTTAGCTGAAAGAATCTCCACCATCTTCTGAGTGATAGTCTCATACGTCGAGAGGAATGTCTTGCGCAACTCAAGGCTCTCTTCGTACCCAAACTGAGCGATGACTTTACCAGCAATCCACAGATACCCAGGATTTCCGGTGGACTCAAATGCGAGAGCCATTCTAGAAATGACGGATGGCGCGACCGGTAAGCATGCGGATCCAAAAAAGGATATGCCGTGTCGAAGGACTCTAGTGACCCGCTCTGAAGCCTGATAATCTGAGCCGAATCGTGCAAGATACGCATCCAGAACATTCCAAGCTTCTTGGCATGTGTTTCTGCACGCAGCAGGAAGATCTTCGCCAAAACTTTTGACAATATTAAGGAGGGTTTCGAGATTTTCCAAGCAGTCTAGGGAATGTGAACGATCGTTTCGTGCTTCGACTTAATAAACATACCTAGCGTTCGCTGGATATCCTCTTGCGTCGCCGTTGTTGAATTTGTAACGGCGTGAATTTGTGTAAGCAAATCGAGAGCAAAAGTTCGAAGAGACTGGGCAGCCTGTTCCATTTGCATAGCCGATATAACATGGCCTATTGCCTCATAAACTTCTTGGCGGTGAACTTGCTTGAGCTGATTTCCAGTCGTACTGATGAAGGTGTGAAGCGTTGGGAGGAAGTCTGTTAAATGCTGGGCCTAGTTAGGGAATAGACAGCTGGTTTGTAGAGGTAGACTCACTCTTTTGCAGTCTTTGCAAATAAATGCAAGCGCAAGAACAGAGGCGCCGACAATTTCCTGGTCGGTTTCCTCAAATCCGCTGGAAACATATTGCAGTTGAGGTTGGAGATAATCAGGGTGAATGGCGATCCATTCCGTGTAGCGAGAAATGATCAGTAGCGAGGTGTAGCGAATTTGAGGATGATTGGGGAGCGTAGGAATGAGTTGAAGAATTTTTGGAATAACTTCCGTCTTATCAGTGGGATCGAACTGACCACCCATGGCTCGAATGGCAAACATCGGGGCTTCGACCTCTTGCCAGGTTGCAGCTTCGCCTTTTGAAAGACTTGAGGTAATCATCTCGTAGGCTGCCAACAAACAATTGCCCGTGTCGAGTACCACGCAACAGTCCTTCACTGTATCCCCAATGTTATGCCTAAACTCCCTGAAGTCATCCATTTCCTGTGCCGAGTGCTCCGACGGGTCCAAGAAATAAAGGTGCTTCACCATGACAGTCATGAGTGTCTTATAGGCATTGGAAAATAGCGGAGAAACATCCTGGCGAGTGCGAATCACTCGGGCCATTCGGGACCAAAATGGGAAGGTGATCGAGACGACATCGAGGTCAGGATGAGCTGAACATTCGCCAATCCCTTCGACAATGGGGAAGAAGGTCTCCGTATGCTGCAACAAAAGCATACGATAGGTTTCACCAGCTTCAGCAAAAATCCTAGCATATCCCTTCGCTGCTTCGACATCATCGCGAACAGTGGCAATTTTCTGACGTAGTGCCATGATGCGCGGAACTATGAGTTGGATTATGGGCATGTCTTCGTCAATCTCTTGTGTTTCGTGGATAAGATCACATAAGCAGTCCACTGCGTTATCGAAGAGACGCTCAGATGCGAGAGCCTCGAAGATGACAGGAAATAGTGGCGATTCTGCGAGTGCGTTGACTGGTACATGGCCAGATAGAATCCAACTGCGTAGACACCGTAAAACTTGGTTTTGAACCTCAAGTGTTACACCTAACGAGTTGAGTAACCTGAGATGTCAGACAAAAAAGCACCGCTAACCATCAGCACGGATGTACATTGCAAGCAACTCCATGACTCTCTCCACATTATCAGAGATGAGCACTTGTGATCTGACAGAGTATTCCTCGTTCTACACAGGCAGGACAAACAGCTCAATGACCAACGTGAACTGCGCGGATGAACTCACAGTCAGCGGGATTCTGGTGTTCATAGTAATCTCTTCAGGGAGGAGGGTTAAGAACTCCAACAAGGCCGGAACAGCTGTAGGATCTCTCCCGAAAGTATCAACCATAGACTGAACAGCATTCTCCCAACCTGGGAACTGAAGAGACAGCCCGGACAGCGCTAGAGATAGCTGTGTAATGATTGTCTTAGGCCCAGCTCGATAGGATGAAAGACCGCTAATCAGTGTATCTCTCAAAGCAGGTAAATTTGCCTGGTCAACCTGGTGAAGATCGTAGGTGACCTAGAGAATATTCAGATCAAGCGGGGCGAAATGGGACGCGACCGCGAGCGTACTTTACTCCGAAACGTCTGAGAGGCAAAGAGTTTTGCGGCACGAGGAGCATCAGGTGAGGTTAAGAGAACGTTAGCGGTGCTCCAGGCTTCGGGCTGCGATTGCGGGTCGGATTAGAGAGTTGACTGCATCGGCGGCGGGCTGGACAGTTACAGAGTGTTGAAAATCGAGGAGGTATGAATTGGCCTGTTCAATCTGGGTTTTGTCCGTGCCTTGACTGAAAACATCCAGAGCAGCCAGCAGCTCGACAAGATCGCCCATGACGGCAAGAAACAAAGAAGGTTGATCAAATCTTCGCTTCTGACTAGTCACCGTCCGATCCACATGAATTGCATATAATTTTCTCTTTGATATATTTTACAATTTCTCAAGTTCGAGCGTTTGCTAATGCTTTAAACGCGAAAGGTTGGAGCGGCGTGTATCTCACTGGAATCTTCCGCCCACCATTTCTTCCGAGACTCAGAGGGATAAACGACGCTCCTCGTGTACGACTGTCAGAACTTGTTGCCCGATCCACGTCTTTCCTGGTTCGATGGCGGCAAAGCCACGAACATGGCCCGGTTCTACACATACAAAGTCATTCCTTTGTCATGACGCGTGAGGATCTGGAATAGAATAAATCGCTTCTATCGACTTACCAGCCGCCTGCGTTCATGTCCCCGATCTTACTTCCAGCCTCTTCCTGGGGATTCCAAACAACCACATCTACGATGGAATCAGTCTCGTCTTTAGTTTCCGAGGCAATCAGACAGACCCTTTAGGTTTAGAGTTTGAATGTCAAGACCTCCTCCTCTCCACGTCACCTCGTACTTGCCAGGAGCCTTGCCAAGTACAAAAAGTCAGTTTAAATACAATGCTCAGATGAGACGATACCTACATTTTCGTACACAAAATCGGTAAACTGCAGCCATTAGTCGAGTCTAATCAAAACATAGAGAGTCTCGTTCAAATACCTGTTTAACGTTTACACCAGCTCTGGATTCTGTCTTGGGCGTTGCACGAAGCTCCGCAGTGCTTTCCGTCTTGTCATAGTACTGAACATTCTGCAGAGGACCCACAAGCACGCTGCTCGAATCTGATTTGATGTAAGTATGAAACAAAGCCTGGAATTGAAGATTGTCTGGAGGAAATTCAGTCGAGGTTGATGTGTTGGTGACGTGAAGCGCAGTGGTGAGCTGATACTGCGCCAATGTAACGACAAATGCAAGAAGGAATGGGCGTTTGTATATCTTGATTATTTCAGGAGTGGGTTCCAACGCTAGACTATGATCAGAGAGAGAGGGGACGGGTAGTTGAAACTTACTGAGGCGGACAGAGACACCATCTGAATTGTCCAAGACCACGCTGTCGTATTTCCAGATTGAATTACGAGCAAAACCATGCTGCGGCAAGTCCTTGTGCTCAGAAAGAGCCGGATCGGGCGGCCCAAAACAAGGAAATACAACAGGAATTCCCCCTCGGACGGGCTTTGTCCCATCCAGAATCGCCTTTGTCGAAACGAAAAGACGTTCAACTAGAGACGTGTTCTTCTCAGTCCCTGATTTCCAGGAGAGAATATGAGCTCCTGCGTATGGAAAATGTTAAGTAATATGGATATGTGATGAAATCTGTGCAACAACCATAGAGAAGCATTTCAACAGACGATCCCTAGAGAACTTAGCCATGTCGATCGCTGTAAATCACGCGTTTCATACGAACCGTAGGATGCTGGAGCAAAATACGACCGTCAGTTTGTTGAACAGGCATTAGAAGTGGATGTGGAGGTAGGAAGAAGCACAGGATAGCACGAGTGCAAGTGTTTTCGACATTGACCGGATTCTTCGGCCCGCCTCTCAGTCAACTACTTACATACACGAAAATCGTGAGGAAAAGACTGACCAACCGTTCAGCCCCTCTACTACTTCTTCGTCCGTTTCGGCCCCTTCTTACTCAACCCTTTCACAGCATCAGTTCGCTTTGCCCTCGTACCTTCACCAGCTTTTCCCTTCTGACCCAAATCTTTCCCAAATGCACCACCGGATCGCAAAACCTTTTGTTTCTTCTTCGACCTCGTCTTGCCTTTAGCTCGTATGGGTTCAGGTATTCCAATCTTGGCTGGGCGATTGGCCCTTTTTGCGGACCGAATAGCAGCATCTGTCGCTTTGTCATTCGCATCTTCCTCCAGCGCTAGCTTCCTTCGCTTGGCTTTGCGTGAGAGGCCGGAGAATTTGTCTCGTTTGATGGTCTGTTAGATATTGTGAGATCTTTATGAAGCGAGAGACAAAGATAGTTAGCATACTTCAACTTCGTCGTGCCCTGCTTTGCGCTTTGAACCTGCGGCAGAGTTCCCGGTTTCGTACTGCTTCTTACTGAGGGCTGCAGTGATATTTAGTTTGAAAGAGACGGTTTGGCAATAATATTACAGACCTTGAGCTTCAGCTTTCTCTTTTCCGCTTTGGAACCAAGTGCGAGCAGGTCGAGAGAATATCTCTGCCTGGTGATCCATCATGTTTTGCCCTTTCTGTAATTCCATCTCAGCACGGGCTAGCTGTAGGAAAAAGTCAATTTCAAGGATTCAAAAAACAATTGAAATTTCAAACTTTACCTCTTTCTCTTCTTTCTCCTCTTTCATTACCTCGGCCACTTCATCCTTCATATCATTCAATCGTAAAACCCACTTGCTTACTGCTTCAGTCGGCACAATGCGATGCCGAACTTGATCCTCAGCAGCGGCATGCTTGATTGCTGCCTTCAGCATCTTGCGGTCACCTTCGCCAACTAATGTAACAGAGCTGGAGTGAAGATAAAGGCTCATCTATTAGATAGGAGTATATGATATTCACGTACCGGCCCTGTTCGCCTGCTCTTGCTGTACGGCCGACGCGGTGCAAATATTGGGCTAGGTCGCTGGGCATATCGTAATTAACGACAGTCTCAATACCTTTAATGTCGAGACCTCTTGAAGCGAGGTCCGTAGCCATTAAGTAATCAATGGTACCATCCCTGAATTGTTGCAATGATTGAAGGCGCTGCAGAACATATGAAAAATTACGGGAAATGACGGTTTGTGCAGCATCGTACCTGTTCTTGGGAAAGATCACCATGAAGTTCTCCGCACTTCATTCCACATAGTCCAAACACAATACGAAGCTGATGGGCAAGCTTCTTGCTTCGTAAGAAGACGATTGTCTTGGTCTTGAACGTCCGCTTGCAAAGGGTAACAAGAATAGCAGAACGATCTGCTTCTTTCTCCGCACGCACTCTGATAAACTCTTGGATCAGACCTCGTGCAGTGCTACGCTTAGGGTCCACAAACAATCGAGCTGGCTTGTTCAATGACATTCTAACAAGCTCATCCACAGAGTCAGTCATAGTAGCAGAAAAGAGCATTGTTTGTCGAGAAATTGGACATGACTTGACAATTTCGGCTAATTCGTCCGCGAAGCCTTCAGACAACATTCTGTCCGCTTCGTCTAGAACAAGAATATCGAGAGCGTCTAGAGTGAAAGACGCTGCGTTATGGATATGGTCGATAAGACGACCTGGTGTGGCAATGACAATATCAGGTCGTTCTCGAAGAGCAGTCTCTTGCGCTTTCGAGGATAAGCCGCCTGAATTAGGTTAGTAAACGTCGCCTGTAGCCTTTTTGAAAGCGCACAGACCAACGATGAGACAGAGACGGATGTCAGTGTGGGCAGCCAACTTCGTCCCGACATCGTAGCATTGGACAGCTAACTCACGTGTCGGAACAAGTATGAGGCAACGAGTTGCAGCGGCCTTTTTGCCCTTTTCTCTGTACAAGAGACGCTCTATCATGGGGATGATGAATGCTGCAGTCTTCCCGGAGCCAGTCACTGCGTTTCCAACGATATCTTTTCCCAGGAGTGCAACTGGAATAGTCGCCGCTTGTATAGGTGTAGGTTTTGAGAAGTTGAGAGTCGTAAGGGCCTTGAGAAGCGGCCGAGAAAGATTCATCGTAAGGAAAGACTTGTGCGTTTCTGTTCCAATGTCCTCCGAGTCAAAAAATGCAGCTTTACGCTCTTCTTCTTCATCCTCAAGGTCATTTTCGTCCTCGGAGTCAGAGCCAGAATCGGAACCAGAGGAACCACCGTCTGGTGGGTCCTCCGCGTCGTTCGAGTCGCTGTGATTCTCCAGGTCCTCTTGTTCTTCATCTGACGACGCCAAAGGATCGTCTGATTCGTTGCCATCTTGAATACCTCCCCAAGAGTCATCGTTGTCTTCGCTCGCATCATCCTCATTGTCAGAATCTTCTACAAGTTCGCGTTTGGGTTTTCTTTTCCGTCGAGCGATAATATCGTCAACAGATATAGGGGTCTAATAAAGAAGAGATTAGGCTAAAGCCCCAAAATTCGGAGAACTAAAGATATACCGGCTTTGACCCAGCAGTCACGGAATCAACAGACGCTGTGGCAAAGTCCAAGTACGGATCGCCAGAGATGTCGAATACAAAATCTGGGTCAAGTTGGCCGTCTAAAGCAGTATCTTGAGTTTTCTGCTTCTTATTCTTAGGGCGTTCGTCCTCCGAGTCTGATTCTATTGTCATGACATAGTCAGCCATAGTGCGGTGCCTTCGACCGGGAAAAAAGTTGGAGGACTGGAAGAGAGTTAAAATTAGCAGCACTTCTGGTTCCGGCATTCATTGCAGCTCGTAAAATGACCCAGAACAGTCCTCCTAACTTCACTCCTCAGTGGACTTGCAAGTACAAAAAACGTGAGAAATTACAACGATGCGAATCAAGTAGTAATCCTTGTTTTTATGATAGCCAAAACCCCGCTTGAGGAATGTTTTCAGTCGCTTGTATGCTTGAATTCAGCCTCAACTAAGCTTACTTATAGGCTCAAAGTCTCTATGCCCATATACGGTATGGAATCATCCAATTATATCAGAACTTTCCGGCTTAGATATTTTCCATGCAACGAGAACTGTGGCATTCCTGCTGGACTCTTCATCCCAATGGCTGATCCCATTCTTCCCACCTCTGGCCTCTCTCCCTCCAGAGCTTCATTTTGGCATTGATTCTGTCATTGGTATACCATCTCGAACTTTCTTGCCTTCTCTACAAGATCTGAAATGGGGCATATTACAGGTGCGGTTCTCCCTGCCGCAGGGTGACGTCATAGGTCTTCTCCTTGGATTGTATCAAGTCATCCTGAGCTTATTCTTTGGCATATCTTTCCAAACGTTTATTATCATGGTGTGTATCACTTCGAAATGATTTTTATTACCTCTTATCGCTGATGTTGCCTCCTGGAACAGTGTGGATACCTTGTCATAGATGCACTCATTGGTGTAATCCCCATCGTAGGAGATTTCATGGATGTCGCGTTTAAAGCGAACATTTACAACCTTCATCTCCTCGAGAAGGAGCTGAAGAAGGGCCGTTACGCTCCTATGATAGTTTTTGCTTCGCCCAACGACTGGATTCCCAGGCCAAAACAGCGCACAGGCTGGCGACAACGACTGGCCTAAGTTTTGAAGCATTCGGCCACGAACTACACCTACGTTGATTTGATTCTTAGTTCTACGTTGAGCCCTTTAATTTACATACAATAATAGTGCACTAGCTGTTGGTCCAGAACGAAGAAACTACTAAAGTCTGGTGGCAATATGAAAAAAAACAAAACAAAAAGCAGTGGTAAAGATAGCGAAATGGGATTCCAAACAACGAAGAGAAAAAAAGAGGAAGCTGTATCGTCAGATCAGCAATGGAGGGGAATTGCGCTATGCTCTCATCGACCGATAGAAAATAACTTCTTGAACAAGGCACCTTGACCCACAGGCGGACCACTTTGCCCAATGGTCCCACCTTGACCTCCGGCAACAGCCGTGTCATCCCAATCAGAGTCAAGTTGAGACAATCTGGCGCTCTGTGCCTTGTCATTCATGAGATAAGGTGTGTTGAGTAGCACTCGGATATGATCTCGTTGAGGGAATTTGTATTCGTTTTCCAATGATGCCCGACATTGAGCTTGACAAATCGTCGTTGAACTAATGAAGCGGCCCATCATGTTGAACTTGCCCCAGTGGATCTTCGTTGGGTCTTGTGGATCTACATCGTCATTGCCCTCGTTTGCTTTGATGAGGTCTGCCATATGAACTTCTCTGCAAAAGGAAAGGCATGAGAACGAGAAATGTACGAGAAATGAGCTACGAACAAAGCAGGAATACAAGCACCCTTGGTGTTCCTCAGGGCAAGTCGATACGCTCGGTGAGCTCTAGCAGGATGTAATAGCACCCTCCACGACTGAAGATTTTTTGCCATCTCAGGCGATCGATTCTGCAGAATATTTGTATCCTCGGTGGTTCCACCATGGATACCGGCTAAGAATGCGCGCAAGGCAGAGTAGTTACTCAATGACCGAAGTTTTTGAGCAATCTCGACGAGCTTCTCAACCTGCCGTGCACGCTGCTTTGGTCGGTCGTGACATAGGATAAGGGACGTCACCCTAGAGTATTTTAAATATCAGCCGTGGAGAGAAGGATTACATAAACTTACCAGTCTCCTAGCCGATTCGAAATCTCGTTGAAGGCAACAAGAGTATCTTGCCTTGGGTCCTTCTTACCGGAAGTAAAGGTAAACTTCAGCCAGTGGCGAGGCTATTAATCAACTCAGCAACAATCCTATGCCAATGAATAGCACCTGTCCCTACCTCAATGGCCAAGAAAGCCTCCACCTCTATTCTCGTAATTTCTTGCGCAATTTCTCCGGAATCAATGTTGAGTAGATCCGTGGAGATGCTTCTCAGCGCGGCTAGCTGTGTTTTTGATACTGTCTCTACGGAGTCAATCTGTCCACCGCTCAGCGGTGTTCGCGTCGGTACGCTGGATTTACGCTCTCGTAGCGGGGCCGCGGGTGCAGATGCATGTGTAGAGGTGGACGAACTTGACTTGCGCGGTACAGGTGGGGGTACAGGAGACGCGGAAGGTACGGCAGCCGTCAGGGCCTCTAATTTATGGGGTTCATCGTCGTCCGAGTATTCATCACTTGCATCCGAGACATCATCTGGTAACACTGACCACGAAGAATCCTTGTCTTGCAAGTCGACCATCCTTTCAAGGAATGGGAGAAAGTCGGAGCCATAATGTAGGAGATAGGTTTTGGATAATATGGACTTAATGAGCGCGTTAAGCGCCCCATGTGTTCCACGAACGGCAAAGTCGTTTGCATAGTTCTGTATCCATGTTTCTAGGAGATGGCATATCCTATATCATTGTTCAGATGTCGATGGAGGTAAGGAGGAAAAGGAACATACTTCATTTGGGCATAACAGGCGAACATTGGATCTCCGGAAGAACTATCCAATTGTCGCATTCGTTTCTGCATTGCAAGAAGAATGGCTCGCGGTGTGGTAAAACGACGATACGTCAAAAGGAAGTTTGAGATGAAGGCCGGGTCGTCTCCACTAATCGCAAGGAAAAGCAGCTTGTCGAGAAGTTCGTCAAGGGTGGCCCAATGTGCGGGTTTCCTGGAAGATCAAGGAAGCACAAAATGTTCATAAGCAATGCAGATAGTCTCTTAGGAAAACAACTCACGATTCCTTATCTCGAGGGAAACTGGGGTCGTCAAGGGATGTATTAGCATCAATGCCGTTGGTAGGAGGCGAAGGGTCAGCCGCAGAATTGGGAGAGCGAATGGCCGATGTTTTTCTTAGAGAATGAGAGCTTCCATTGGACAAATTCGTGGTAAACACGGATTCTTGCCCGACGGATTTTGACCTAGCGCGTTCCGATTCCATCAACAAGTCGCCAGTGGAACGGGTTCTTGTGGGTGACTGAGGGGGACCAGGAGGTCTCGGAGATGCTGGAGAAAGGACTTGTGATGTTCTTCGAGAAGCGCCAGGTTGAAGGTTAAGAGAGGATATAGACGGTGAGGCGGTTGGTGTTGTTCCTTCAGACCATGGGTATGAAGACCTCAAGACGTCGGGTGAAGCAGGGTTTTGGTAGTCAGCATCAGCTAGAAGCCCATGAGTTCCTGATGAGAGTGAGAGGTTAAAACCTTGAAAGGAGAGTGTCCAAAAACGGAGGTTTGATGCAACTTACTTCTATGTCTCAGGGCCGCTTTCAAAATCCAATCGAATGCCTTCCTCATTTTGTCTTTACCAGCCTCATCTGCAGTTGTGACATCAATCATGCCGTTGTGGTAAGTCTGTGTCGCTTGATAAGCGAGTTCAGGGTCTATTTCCCATCCTAAATCTGTTTTACAAGCAAGGACGACAGTTGGAAGTTTAAGGGAGCGATATCCACCTAGATCAGAGAGCAGAGTATAAGAAGGAGAGAAGGAATACAGCAAGATACGAAGGAGAGACGTACGAAGGAGGGGCTCGACAGGGTTGAAGGAATCCCGTGAAGAAACATCGTAGCATACTATCACACCATCAGCCGGGGGCAGATTGGAGGGCCACGAGTCAGGCATTGAGTTAAGAGAGTCAAGGTCAGCTATTGGAGCTTGGGCTTCGATGATGTTGAGCGCGAGAGCCGTCGGCAGACTTTCGATGTGCGTTTGGCCAACCCTGCGCGTGTCTGGGAAGACATAATTAAAGGGATATTACGCGAGTTAGTCAGACCAACGCACAGGAAGAAGAGCCATTTGTCCCTGGGATAGGGCTATCGAGGGTTATATGCGAAGGATCTCCTAGCTTGAACCCTTTTGCGCCTTTGTGGATGACGGTCGACTTGCCGCATCCAGGCCCACCTACCACAACGACTGTCAGGGACATGTTGGGGGGAAGTTCAATCTTTGAGAAATAAGTAATTAGATGTCGATATGTGAGAGAAAAATATATAAAAACATGCTCTTGAGTGTCCATGGTGCGCGCTTCCCAAGCTCCCGCTTCGAAGTCTGGAAGGAAGCTGCCGCGGAGGCGGCCGCTGGGTTGTCCGATGGCGCTCGATATCGGGAAGACGGGATTCTAGTGGCAAGGCATCTGATGTTGACGAGGCTGGCTGACTCGCAGGACCAGCAGAAGTGTCGCCAACCATGGAGAAACGGTGTCGATGGTTGGGTGTGAGTTCCTTTAGCGCCCACTTTTGGAACCTTCAATGCTTCTACCATCCTCCTCACGGCTTTTGAGACTGACTGCAGCGCGCCACGGGCTCAGATTCACCTCGTCCAATACCTCGTCCAATGTTCCCGCCAAGAAGGATGAGTCCCCCGTTCTGCCTTCTCAAGCCCCCAACTATCCCACCACCTGGTCGACAAACCAGCGCATCCGTCCTGGCCTAGCTTCAGGTCCACGCTTCGAACAAACGGCAATGGAATACCAGCCCAATCCTCCAAGCGCCATGGCTTTGCTTTCAGAAGAGCCCATCAGAGTAGTTCATGGTCGAAAGGCTGTTTGTGACGGAGGTAAGGAATTCCCATAGACTTTTCTCTCTTACCTCTTTTTTTCATTCTTATTCAAAGGTGGAGGACCTCTTGGACACCCTAAGATCTACATTAATCTGGTAAATATTTCTGCTGGATATATTTCTATTGTCTGCATTTCTAACCTATTCATCAGGACAGACCTGGTCCTCGACCCTGCGGGTAAGCCCCGTTTTCCCTTACTGTCTTTCTGTTCTACTCCAGTCACTTACATGACAAATTGTTTCTCAGATACTGGTAAGCTTCTCATCTTTGAGTTCACTATGCCATTTTTCGTTAATCTCAATTACAGCGGTCTTCAGTTTGAACAAGCACCTCATCACCACTGAGTTTACACCAATTCGCATATTGTTCCCAGATAAAAATACATTATTTGTCTACACTAGAGGTCCAAGCTGGGTGATACACTAGGTGAAACAAAGCAATACTGTATGAGAAACACAGATGCACGGAATTAGGGATGAATGTGCGAAACTAAAAGAGGAGACAACCTGTTCCAAGTGTATATACGGCCAAAAACGCGTTTGGGTAAGGGAAATCCTTCCCACAAACACAGAAAGAGTGTACCAAAAGAAACAGAAAAGAGTGATGACTGACTGGAAAGCAGCAATTGAGGAACTAACACGCTAAATACGACTAAACAAGATGGAGGAAAAAAGGGTGAAAAAGTGCCGGGAAGGAGCGAAGTGATAACCCAAGGACACAGAAGAAAGAAAAAATATAAAGAGGGTGGATGCCATTCAAATCTAGATGGCTTGCACAGGAACAACATCGTCCATGTCCCCAGCAAATGAGATGGGTGAATTCGGGGGATAATCGCTTCCAGCAACGGCGTCCAACTCCGAAAATGGTGGTAGTGCAGTGGGCGAAATCATTTCGTCGTCTTTGAGCAGGAACGGCGGCTGTGAAATATATTTGGGTAAGCAAAAGATGGCAGAGTGGTATGAGGAAGACACACCACTTTGAATATCGGATTGATAGCAGATTTCGTCACATGAAAATTAGGACTAGGTGGGTGATGCTGAAGTTTAGGGTTAAAGTCGAATCCATGACTATCACGGGGTTATCAGTCTGCTCTTATCACACTAACGCTTTGTGTAACTCACTCAAGGGTGGAAAATGGTGATCCAGGCGCGGCCTCCCTCCGCGCCGGTAACCGCTCGTGTCCATTCTGTTGTCCAGAGATCCATGGCGGGGCGGCGGGGGGTGGTAGGATTGGTGAGAGAGAAGGAGAGCGCTGATCGTGACCCAATGGGCTCGGATGTGGCTCCATGGTGGCCCGCACTCGGAAATCGTGCGCGAGTTGACTTTCTAAGGAGAAGGAGTTGGAAGATCTTGCTGAAGGAGGAAATTCGTCGACGGATGTTCGAAGGGAGGAGGAAGACTGCATTCGGGGCATACTAAAAAGATTGGGGCGATTCCGTACTCGAGACGGTCCAGGATCGCTATCCACGGATGCAAAAGAGATGGAAGACGCACGACCTACACTGTGAACGTCTGATGACGCAGAGTCTTCATCCCATTCCAGCCGCCGAGCTTTCAACGCTCTCTCGCTAATACCTCGCCATTCGTCCGTATCCATCGCATCGAGCGGGGGTGGCTGTCGGTGTAATGCAGGATTGGCCCATGAAGGCACGGGAGGTTCACGACCCCTCGACCTATCTCGACGTGACCCTGCGGACGTAGCTGGTACCTGGCGCTTGCTGCTATGGTCTTTGAGGAACTCGAATTCGACAGTTTTGTTCTGTACGAGCATATTGCGTTTGTGAATGACAGCTCGCGCCTGCTCCCTCTGGCTTTCTAAAGCCAGCTTCCGCTTCTGCATCTCTGCTTCTCTCTGCAATTTCTCAGCAGCCTTCTTGATCTTCTTCGGATCTGGCGGTTGCTCAATCGGCTCGATAATGGACATCTCATCACTGCTAGTTGAAGGCGGGCGTTTGGGTGGACGAACAGGAGTTTCTTCCACACGAGCTAATGATTGAGAGTTGCTGCCACCTAACCATTTTGGACGCTTGAAAGATAGCAGCTTGTGGCCTTGCGGATGAGACGGTTCGGAGGAGATCTGATCTTGTGACGTTGACTGAGGCAGGTGTCCGTTTGAGAAGTCTTGTGGCGAGACGTCCATGGCATCTGGCTCGCCGTGCTGATATGTACGGGGATCTTTGCCATTTGAAAAATGGTGAGCCTCTGGAGTGTAAACACCGGCCCGGTGAGAAGGTTTGCCATCGCTTCGAGGTGGAGTATGATGGGAATGTGACGGTGGAATAGAGCGTGACGAGACAGATGCAAGGGTATTAGGAGTAGAATTGGCATTGTGTATGGTGATACGCGGTGTTGGTGAAGTAACAGGCATAGGAACACCAGGCAGAGGGGCAAGTCGGATGCCTTTTGGAAAAGGAATATTGTTGTGTCGTGTCGTCTCCATAAGATACGGATGCTGCATACATTGTCGACTGGTGAGCCGACGAGCCGGGTCATAGCGCAGTAAATCGCGAATGCAGTGGACAAGGGAAACCGGCACCTCGCGACCAAAAAGGCCATGAATGTCTTTGGGACGCGTCTAAAAAAGAATGAAAAGAAAGGAAAATTTTAGTTATGATTATGCCATCCAACGAGTAACAACGAGTAATCACCTGGGGGAAACTGTAACCCACTTTCTCGCCCAATCTGACTCCTTGTGGCCATGCGCCACCTCCCAGCGATGCTTGATGTGAATCAAGTCCATAGGCATCACTAGGATCGCCGAGCACCTGGCAGATGCGAGTTATTTGGTCGAGCTGGTTTGCACCAGGGAAAAGTGGACGAAGGTTAACGAGTTCAGCCATGATGGTACCCAAAGCCCACATATCAACGGGATTAGAGTAGTCTCGAGAGAGGAGCAAGACTTCAGGCGCACGGTACCATCTGGTGGAGACGTAATCAGTATAGGGAGGACGGCTGCTTGTTTCTCTAGCCAAGCCAAAGTCTGCTAGCTTGATAATACAAATGACGTCCTTCTCCTTGGGGGCGTTTGCAGGAGCGAGCGGGGAAAGGGATGTGTAGTCGAAAAGGCCGGTGGTAGTAACCAAGACGTTTTCGGGTTTCATGTCACGATGAAAGTAGCCAGAGGAGTGGATATGGTCGAGGCCAGATACGATCTGGCGAAATATAGAGGAGACAAGGCCGCCTGCGAGAGGACGACCCTTGCGAGTCTTGATGAGATGGAAAAGGTTACCCTCCATGGATTCGAAGACGAAGTAGAGCTCTTTGGAGGACGGCATTAGGAAAAAATCGTATAAAGGAATGATGTTGGGGTGAAATGGGATGGCACGGAGGGACTGGGAGAGCACAGTGAGAGCGCGACAGGGATAGGAAAGCGAAAACGAACCTCTAATTCTTTGAGATGTTGGCACTGGTTCCAGCCACCCTCCCAGCGCTTCTTCATACGCTTGACGGCGACGAGACGCTTGCCAACCCAGTCCGGGCGTGCCCCTTCGCCACACTGCATGGGGGACAAGGGCGTATTGGGCGGTAGCGTCCCATGCCAATCACAGAGCCAGACGGTCCCGAAGGACCCGTCGCCAAGTTGCTTAATCGGAGTATACGAACGCAGAGATGCTAAAAAGGAATAGTTTGAGAAAAAAGGAAAAGGAAAGGAAAACTGAAAAACAAAGGAATTGCGACGCACTGGATTCGGCTGACCCAACGACCAAACGGTTGTCCTGTATGGAGACAGCAGGGACTCCCTCGATGTCCTGGCGCATTGGCGAGCGGTTCGGAGAGCTGGGGTCCATCTGCAAGGCATTGTCTACTCAGCAGGGAACCACCATGAAATTGTCCCACTCTCGTGATGGTCTGCAGAGAGAGAGAAGGAAGGAGCGCGGCCACATTGAACCCTCTCTCAATCTGTCACTTCCGTCCGAATTGCTCCAACGCTTCTCGAACAAATTCTAAATCTAATATTAATTCTGAGCCCCAAAAGGCAATCGCTTCGTTACTTCATATATATCAAATATGTTCAGGCAAACTGCATAATATCCTCCACTTGTACTCAATAGGGTACTTCGTGAAACAGCTTCGAGACGCTCTCTCCGTAGTGGCTCCGTCTGATGACCTCGCCCAGAACATTTCCAATATCAATCACCTCAATCTTGCTGCACACAGCTTGATTCCCTTCCTGAGGAAGCGTGTTCGACACAATCAGCTTCTCAAGCGCACTGTTCGTTACCGCGGAAAGCGCCGTCCCACTTAGAATTCCGTGGGTGACAATCGCATATACCTTTTCGACACCAGCCTCAGCCAGATTCGAGGCTGCCAGGCAGAGTGTTCCACATGTGTCTGCCATATCGTCAACCAGAATCGCTGTCTTGCCTTTCACGTGCCCCACTAGCACCATTCTTGAGACTTCGTTTGCCTTTTTTCGCTCTTTATGGAATAAAGCAAAGTCTACACCGAGCCGATCGGCTATAGATGTTGCACTGAAGAGAAATTTAAGACTAAAAAAACTCCGAGGGAGAGGAGAACGAATGTTAGTCGCTCACCGTTTCGCTCCACCAGCATCGGGGGAAACGATCACCACATTCGCTAGATTGAAATTAGAACGGATGTAGAGTATTGCAGAGGGTTCGGCATAGAGCTTTTTAGTGTGATTTGTCAACAACAATGCTCAACCTGCTAACGAGCAACAACAACAAAAAACTTACGCTAGTGAACCGAAATACTTAATCAGTCTGTCCAGTTGGGAGCGGTGGAGTCACTCACTTGTCTACCGGAACGTCAAAGAACCCTTGTATTTGGGAGGCGTGTAGATCCATGGTCTAAACGCAGAAACTCGTTTAACAAACGAAAATGTTAGGAGGAAACACTGCATACAATAACGTGGTCACAGCCGGCTCGCTGAATCATGTTGGCGACGAGCTTGGCGGTTATAGGAGCTCGACTTTTGTCCTTCTTGTCCTGGCGAGCATATGGAAAAAGGGGAATAACCGCGGTAATCCTCTTTGCACTTGCTATTTTGCATGCGTGGATCATTATACAGAGTTCCATAAGAGATGTGTTCACGGCGCCACATCCGGTGTTGACAATGTAGACATCATCCTCGCGAACCGACTCAACGATGCGAACGTTAGTTTCACCGATTGCATTGCGAGTAATCTCGGCTCGAGAGACAGGCAACCCAAGGCTGAAGCACGAGCGTGAATTCAAACGATCCGCACTTCTGTGCAGATTAGGAGAGGTACCGTCGTGCAATAATTTCCGCGAGCTCAGGATGGCTTGTTCCTACACCCAGATGTTAAAATAAATGACTAAGAGAGAGAGCAAAAGAGGTAAATACCTGAGAAAACCTTAACTCCGCTACCGCGTAACATGATGGTTTAACATGGAAGAGAAGAAAATTTGAAATGGCGTTGAATTGATGGCCCGGCGGTTGCCTGGCCGCCGCTCGCACTAATTGCTACAGAGTACGTATGCGATATACAGGAATTGGAGAAAGTCCCCAAGGTGCAAACGGTAACAAGGAGAAGAGATAATGCTATGTACAAGGTGGGTGCAGACAAACATGACGAAAGCAAGCAAAAGAAAAAAACCAAAAGTAAAGGATTGACTAGGGTGAACGAGCAAGCGAAGCAGGATGCCCCACTGAGTTGATATTGTAGATTAGAAACAACATCTTAAATTCCGCCGTTTAAGATAGAAAGTAATGAGGCAGTCCGTTCCGGAGGAGGCTGCGGAGCGTGTCCGGGAAATGTGATCGGATACGCTGGGGCGGAAAGGGGTGGAAGAGGGTGGACTGAAGATGGAGCGGGTGCGTAAGATGGAGTATGAGTTGGGTGCCCGGGAACACTAGGAGGTCCGAAGACCGGCTGGGAGAGAGGAGGATAGAAGCCACCAGCGGCTGGAGTGGCAGAGGCGTGCATGAGATGTGGGGAAAGAGGCGGGCGTCCGGAAAAATGATAACTATGAGGAGAATGCATGACATCCAAAATCTGACTTTGCGACATGCTCATGCTCCCGGGCGCCGGGTAGGGAGGAGGTCGCTGATACATTTGGCTTGTGCTTGGGCGGATGTAAGGAGCAGGCACCGTCGTCGTTGGACGTGGCACGTCGTAAAATGGAGGAGGCAAGTTTGCGATAACAGGTGGGCGCATGGCGGGTCCAGAAGAATAGAGAACATCTTGCGGTTGTTGGTGATACAAAAGCGGTGATGGCAATGGGACTGAGGCTGGAGGTGCGGGACGCAGCGCAGGTGATGGTGTAGCTGTCTGCTCTCTGAAGAAACGGTCCATGGCAGCAGACTCCCCAGCTACTGTCTCCAAAAGGGCTAGAGCTTTCGCACTTGAGGAAGTATTAGACGATGAAGTTGTGGAAGATGAATGGAATGAAGAAGTCGCAGATACAGGGGAATGCGGTTGAGGCTGCTCAGGAGCTGCTACTAGAGAAAGCTTGGAAAGCTCTGAGGGAGGAAGAGTCGGCTGTGTAGTGACAATATTCGGAGGGTTCTTTGACGACACTGGTA
Source organism: Flagelloscypha sp. PMI_526 (assembly GCA_021399455.1). Lineage (NCBI taxonomy): Eukaryota > Fungi > Basidiomycota > Agaricomycetes > Agaricales > Niaceae > Flagelloscypha > Flagelloscypha sp. PMI_526. Next base: position 1,357,346 of record JAJTUO010000001.1, on the reverse strand, counting down.
CAGGATGGACCTCAGCAACTGGTTCTATTGTGCTACCACCAGCGGAGTCAAAAAGAACGGATAGAGGGAGCGGTACGATCTGGTTTGTAGTATTGACGACTACTTGAGGGCTGATTGTTGAAGCTTGTGGTGAAGGAGTTTCTGGGCCACGGTTGTGGTCAGAGTTGGTGTCACTCGAATCTGAATACTGCGAACGGGGAGTGGGAGCTGTCCGCGGTGCTTGCTTCTGTTGTGGACTCTTGCGAGGTTTACGGTCGTGGACAAATTTCTGAAGTTCGCTTGATATATTGTCAGCCAGAGGAAAGCAATGTAAAAGGCTCAGTACCTCATAAATGGGGTGATCAGATAGTACTTTCCAGCAGGTGCATGTTGGTTCCGGTTCCAGCCAGGAAGGTCGACCAACTTGAACCAACGGATTTCCTAGAGTTGTTTTAGCAGGGCCGAGACAAACAAGAAACACTGAAAGGCGCACTCCGATTTCTTTACGTGTTCGAGTTTGAAATTCAAAATGGGAGGGGACGTTGGGAACAATGAAGAGTGTTATGCTCTGACCCTTCATGTTTTTCTGCAGCCGATCTCGAACATCAATTTGACCTTGCATGTTGTAACCAGTCTCTTCTAAGACCTGAAGGAACATTAACAACATAAAACTATGACGAGACTTATGCATACCTCTCTGACTGCACAAGTCTCAGGTGCTTCGCCTTCATTGATTTTGCCTTTGGGAAAGCCCCACCCAGCACCCTTTGAGTAGCCACGGACTAAGATACACTGAAAGTGAATGAGAAAATGTACTATAGAAGACATCCATGTAGCGCAACGTACACTATCCCATTTGTCGTTGAGCATAATAGCGCCGCAGACTGGGACGCGAGACTTGTACTGGAGGAAAGTTTCGTAGAGAGCCAGGGGATTGTCAGCGAAGTGAGCCAAGATGTCAGATTGTTTGATGAGAGTAGCGGTGAACTCCTTTAATGAATAAGATTTGAGGTGTGGGTTCTCTTCTCGGACGAAATCCTCATAGAACCAATGTCTGCGCTGCGTTGGCAATGGAATGGTGAGCGGCAGCAGGGCGGCTTACGCTTGTTCTATCTGAAAAGAGATGCGCTCTGGTGCTACGATCTCGTCTGGAGGAAGGTTCACAATGAAACGTGACTGCACGAAGGGGAGGATCAACTATAGCGCTTGTCGGCAGACCGGGAAGCGTGCAAACCTCAATGTCCTCAAAGATCTCCGAGTGGCTCGCATTCCGGTAAAAGGGAGGTGGGTCATCGCCAGTCGAGCAGCCGTTCGTTGATGTACGGTTGTCCGTCGTTGAGGATGGCGAGGAGCTAGAAGACGCAGGTGGCATGGGTGGGCCAGTTTGGTTAGGTCACGGTAGTCGGGAGCAAAGTGAGGTATCAGCGCCTACTACAGCACCCGTCAGTCAAACCCACACAACCAAGACTGAAGAAACTCTCGATCTTCGTATACCCACATCATTCCCGGCATGACTGAAAATCAAGACGAGTGGAAGGAACTGAGACGGGAATATGAAGACCAGGAAATTGCTCGCTTTCTCGATGTATTTCGACTAGTTCGTCCCATCATTGTAAACACGCTGCTCGCATACTCAGGTCCTTCCGAAGTATGTGAATGAAGTTCGACTTCCCTCATCTCCTATCATCGATCCATTAGTGGTAGATACTTTTCGTGATGACGATGATGATGGAGGAGGAGGAGCTGTGGCAGGCTCAGATGAGTGGATTGCAGTACACCAACCTGTGAAAGCTTCTGCTACTGCTTCCACTGCTTCCCTTCCAAATACTACATTCACAAAGATACCAGAAGGACTCGCAGAAATCATTGCATTTAATTATGTAATTCCAAACCTTCCCGAAGCTGGTTTGCCTCCCAAGCCACCTTTCACTTTCGGTCGATTCCGGCTGAGTCTTCAACGCCTATACCTCGCAATGATGAGGACTTATTGGCCAGTTCTCAAGCACACATTTCATTTGGCCCTATGGAAAGACAAACCAAAGAGCACCATATACTGTGCGGCCTACTGGATCCTTTGGGGCTTTGACGTCATCCTTCCAGCTGCATTGTTTTGCATACTTTACGCCCTAGTCCGACGCCGGATATTCCCGTATCCCTCCATCCGAGAGCTGAAAGAACACAAGCAGCAACTTCAGGCTGCCGATCAATTTAGCAGTGAGGTTTCCTCCAGGTTGACGGCATCTTCAGTGCGTTCTCCAGCTTATATTTCGTGAGAACTGGCTGAATCTATTACAGACGTTTGGCATTAAAGAAATGTGGAGAGTATTTCGCGTGGTCACCCATACACCAAAACGACGGCCCACTAATGCCTCTACCAAAGGCAAAGGCATAGCCTCTCCTCCGCCTGAAAGCGAGACCTTGGATGAACCATCGTCCGCGACCATCCTCGATAGCGCTGAAGAGACTCCCGAGGAATTAGATTTCAAACGAGATGCGCTCTATCTACTCGATCAGTTTATAGACTTGAATGAACGGATTATTAAGTGAGATTCTACCCACCCTGTGAATCGTGCTGACATGGACCCTTCTCCTAGCATTTTTATCTGGAGAAGACCAAATGCTTCTCGCCTCTTTGGTGCTGTAGGTTATTTTTCTTTCACTGTTTCTTCTTCTTCATTCTTTCACCCAGATCCTTTTTGTCATGTTTCTCGGCACACTGATCTTACCGGCCCAATACGTCGCCAAAGCTATCTACCTAACTCTAGGTTTTGGATTCTGGCATGTCGTTCCTGTTATTGCCGCCCTCCCTCCATCCCAGCGATCCCGGTCATCTTTCAATGTCACTCGGTATGCCGCCGTATACTAACATTTGTGATAGGCTACCTCCTCCGTTCTATCAAGCGCCAACTGATGCTGAATATGCGATGGAGCTCATTTCTCGTCGTGTAGCCGCCGGTCAACCCTTGTTTCCACCCAAGAGACAACGCCAGCAGTCTCGGTCAAACGCTGATGATGCCGAGTCGCCAACGACCCTAGGATCTAGTAGCAGCAAAACCAGTGGCATAGACTGGAAAAAAGTGAACGATAAAGTCATTACATTACCTTCCTTGATTTTTCTCCTCTTATAATAAGTTTCAGGTTGCAATGGGGAAGCAGTGGGCGGAAGACGGCAAGCGCCTACTCTCTGGCAAGAAAGTGAGACTTCCTCCACCACTACCTTATAACATTTCATCTTATTCTTGTGATGGTACAGTGGCAAGATTCTGGAACCTGGCCTCCACGAGCTCCGTTGGTCCCACCAGCTGTAGCGATTGCGCAACCTGGTTCCGTCGGAGAGAATTATTGTTCGTAGCCATGGTTATGGCATACCTTGCTAACTAACCTTTTGTTTAAGCTTTTCCTGTTACTCACTCTTCATCTCCTGGTTTATTGACAATAACACCTACCTCAATCTCTTTCACACAGATTATGCAATGGTCTCCGAAGTTCACGATACCCGTCAACGATTTACGAGCTGTGAAGAAGACTGGACTGTTGAAGGGGCTAAGTATTCTATGGCATGATAGGAACACAGGAGAGGATCGGGAGGAGAAATTCAAGCTTGTAGCGAACCGCGATGAATTGTTCGCTCGGCTTGTTGGATCTAATGAAAGTCGTCGGTGGTTAAAGTCCTAGATTCGGTTGAATTCAAATATACCCATACGAACAAAATCATGTAATTTTCACTGCAGCAGCTCTGAACTCATGTTGGATACTTCAAAAACAAGAAAACAAAATGGGAAATGTTGAACGAGTGTCGGCGCTTAGTTGACTTCAGCTTTCGCTCAACTTCCACTCTCAGAATTCAGGATACTATGCCCTTGCTATGTGCTGCATGCATTCAATACGTGTTTGTTGAGATTTGAAAGCCCAACACCAGAGCCCCACCTCTCACATCAAATCCATTTCCACTACTTGTTTGGTAAGTCACCGTGCAAACGCTTTATCTCAGTAGCGACGCCATCTTGTGAAGGGGTCAGTGCAGTCTGTACGATAAATTGACTTCTTTGATTATGCATTGTATGGGTCGGAATGTGAGGAACGACAGTCCTTGAAAGCGGGGCGTACTCGATAATAAGGCTTTGGACTTGTCTTTAGAACGGAATAGGCCTTTGCTTGCAAATAAACCTTACCTTATTCATCTTAAAAGATCAAAATTGCCCTTTTTTCTTGTTATGGGACTGCTGTGTCGTTGTTCGGAAGCGAACACTTGTGTAAATTGGAATCGGTGCCGCTGCTAAAGAACCAAGCTTCCTTCTTGCAACCGCCTCGCAGTCACTCTACATGCTTTTTGGTGTCTGAGTTCTGTGCTATTGTGACTTTTTGGTGCGTCGACCAACTGCTCAATTTCTCAACTGTGAACTGATAGTCAAATTAGCTCTCGAACGACAACTTTTGGACCATGTTTTTCACGCAAGAACTGCTGGCGAAGCGCGATAGTGGCTTTGGTCTCCTCTGGTAAAGATTTTCTGAGCTTCTCTTTGTACCGTCTAAGGAATGCGTAGGCTAGCCGCCACTTTGGGATCCAGATCTACATTCAAGAAATTACCGAAACGCTCTGTTTTGAACGCGGATATTGGCGAATTGTGCGAGCTCATTTATGAGCCTACCGAGCCATTAGCTTTACGCCTCTCAAGCAACTTGATGGTTAGTGGTTTCTATCAAATGAGTGGTATCCCCCAAGCTGACGCGCCATGTTTTACAGGTGGGGGTAGCAAGGCGCGGTCTTTGTCTCTTCTAAAATATCTTGTAGTGATTCTGTATAGAGTCTACAAAGGTATCTTTTTCAACTCTTTACGTATTTTATTCTGACAGTGTGGCAGTTAAACAAGAAATCTTCTTCACGGACGTCACGCAATGTGTCGCGTCTCTCAAGAAGGTCATCCAGGATATCCACAATACTGAGGCCGCGATGGATATGCAACTGCAGATGCCTCAAAGTACTACAAGGAAAGTTGCTCACCGCTCCCTTCCGAATTTGTGACTAACCCGAGTCAAAGAATCTCGGCCTTAACGCTTTCAAAAGATCCGACTGCTGCTCTCACGGACTACGATGCAATGGTTGGTGTAAGTGGTTGAGTATCACTCACTTTATGCAATCTTGATGAAATGAAATGATAGGACTGGGACGATATTCTCAATGCTGGCAAGTCCATGCAGATTCAGATTGTTCTCTACGTCAATTTAATATGGATCACTAGTCCAGAATGAAAGTTCCGACTTCGACGATGACGGCACGTATGGAGCGCGACAGAAACGCCAGGACAGGAAAAAATCGACAGTACAGGCAGATGTTACCGTCGAAGAGCCTCGAGCCGGCCTGTACACTTTGCAGGAGGACCACCATGCAATACTCGTCGATTCTTTTGACCATAGTGCTGATCATTCTGGTCTCGGGTTTGGCGTGGATGTATCTTCATCTCATGTGTCTGTTGGTATTCTCGACGGGCCTGTTTTTGAGGACTTCGACTTCGGTGGTGTGGGAGATGAGCTTGCTCAGGAATTGGGTGAAGGATGGGCGATAGACAAAAACGAGTTAGATTTCTCCGAGAAACATATACGTATACTCACTTTGACCTCTAGTGCTATGGGTGTTGAACCCTTGAACAATTTTGATCTTGGACCGAATGATTATGATTTCCAGTTTGAACCCAATATCGATATTCCCATGGCCGAAAACACTGCCATACCTTCCAGTAATGAGAGTGTGGTCAATGACTCCGTTCCAATGACTCCACGGAAAAAGAGGGTAAGCGGTGGTTTATCATCTCCTTCGCCTTTGCCTCATGCTAGCTGAGCAGACTCTCGATGCGAATAAAGGCATATTGATTACAATAAATGCTTCATGGCCAGCTGGTCTAAATTTCCTATAGAGAATGCACTACCTTCTGCGCTTCGCAAGACACCAACGACTTCGAGTCCTACCTTATCCTTTTCGCGCATGTTTTTATCCCAAGACGACCCAGAAATGCAGGTTCTTAGAGATGTTACTCCGGTCAACCAAGTCACAGGAAAGGGAAAATCGAAGAAGAAGACTGCTCGTCTTCTCCTCGACGCGCGGACTCAGCTTACAGACGATGAGCTCAAGGTCTGTCCTGCCGGTATTTGCATGACATACCAGCTAAAAAAGATAAAAAGGAAGCCAGAGATCAATACATGAAAGGACAGAACGCCATTCGTAAGGAGATGGAAGGAAAAAAACTTGAGAAAGAAAGCGAGAGCCTCCTAAATGATATTTTGTGGGGACCACCAGCAGGTAGTAAGTGAATAATGATGACCTGCGTTATCATACAGAATCTTATTGGTCACACCTGCAGTTCAAGCACCAGATCTAGTTGATTTTTGGAAAGAGAACTTCAAAGTCCAAGTCAATGCCCGGACAGGAGTCATCCATCTTCATGGTCATGGTAACTTTATGACATGTGTTCTTATTTCTCTAACTCATTCTAGATGAGCCACCTCATAAACGACAGAGGCTTTATGAACCTGATAAGATAGGTAGACAACTTTCTACGAGCGAGATGCAAGTCGATCCCTCACCATTTGACCCTGGGTACGAGCAAGATTTCTTTGGAGAGATAATGAGTACTGCTCTCCTTGATGTTGAATGGTCACAAAATTTGACAACCTGACAGATGAAGATATTCCTTTTCAAGGCTTCGAAGCACAGCGACGAGAGTCATCCGATGTACCTGTCTCGTATGATGCCCGCCCTTAAACACTAATCAGTATTCTAGGATCCTGGACAAGTTCGTCGATTATCCCGCCTTTCTTCTGTCCTTGAAGGCCAAATCGACGTTGCTATGGGATCCCAAGGCGATTCTCAGAAGAGTTCCATATTCCCATGGAATTGTGCAGTTCCGAGCTCATCAAACAACGCGTTCGACGATTTTACTGGAAGTGAGCGGCCTAGCATGGGGAGAGTTAGCGAAGCCCCTCAAGGACGTCAAAGCTCAATAAGCCTTGCATCGCCTGCAAGAAAAACAGGTACGAGGGGTTTACCCTCTCCTTCCCCTCTTGCTTTTAGTCGCGGGGGCAGTGTTATCGGCGAAGACTTTGCATTCGATGGTATGTTCACGTTGATGGCTCGCACGTTTGGTCTCATTCTGCGACGCAGTCGGGAACACCCCTCTTGATTTCCTTCAAGGCACGCAACTGTCTAATCCCGAAATTGAAACTCTTGAGCGTAACTCCTTAAATTTCCTGGAGCATGTTCCTCCTTTCAAATAGCCGAGATTTTCAGCCTGAACTGTGCATACAGATACGCCAAAATGCAATACCAAAGCCTACCGCCTGGAACTGGCCTCTCATTTGAGGACATTGCTCCCAAAGCTGCGAGCACTCGGCGGGTTGGGGCGTCCGCGTTTTATCATTGCCTCGGTGAGTGTGCTGGCGACATCTGTCAACTCTCTTTGGATCTGAACTTAGAGCTCGTGCAGTTCTTGCTACCAAAGACCTCCTTCGAATTAAGCAGCCAAAGTCATATGGCCCATTAGCTTTACAAATCCAAGAATTTTTGTAAACTGGTATTCAACCGATGTACTTTCCCTACTCGAATAACAAAGAATGTTCTTGATCATGACCCACACTTACCCGGAATAGACGGCCGTTCTTAGACAACTCAAAAGGCAGGTTTCACCCGAACCACTACTACTCCGTTTCTTTCTTGCGCATATACACACCATGTCTTCTCGCGCTGTTGAAGCAGCCAAGGCGGCAATGGCCAGTATCGATCTCACTGGTTATGACGGAGAGCAGGCTCGACTCATGGATGAGCGCTGCATTCTTGTTGATGAGGAGGATAATGCAATTGGAGCAATGGACAAAAAGACTTGTATGTTTCTAAAAACCATCTCAATGCGAAATTTTCACACCACCTTCTTGTAGGTCATCTTATGGAAAACATCAACAAAGGACTGCTCCATAGAGCATTCTCCGCTTTCGTGTTCCGACCATCCGATGGGAAACTTCTCCTTCAGCAGCGTGCAACGGAGAAGATTACATTCCCAGATATGTGGACTAACACCTGTTGCTCTCACCCTCTCGATGACTTTGAGGAGGAGAAAATTGAGAAGGACCAGCTCGGTGTTCGCGTCGCTGCTTCTCGCAAGTTGTTTCATGAGTTAGGCATCCCCCAATCGCAAACTCCCGTTGATGAGTTTGTGTATTTGACCCGTATTCATTATCTTGCACCGTCGAATGGTCTTTGGGGAGAACATGAAGGTATGGTTCAAAAACATAGTGCCTTTCTGACTCACTGTAACGGTACCTAGTTGATTACATTCTGTTCATTACAGCAGATGTTACTGTTGAAGCGAATCCTAACGAGATTCGTGACTTTAAATATGTGGATAAAGCGGAGCTCCAAGCAATGTTCGCTGAAGAAGGTATAACACTGCTCTGGATAGTTGCTCTCATCTCTAATATACATTGTCAAGGCAATTCATTCACCCCGTGGTTCAAGTTGATAGCTCGAGACTTCCTTTTTGGTTGGTGGGACGAACTTCTTTCTCGTAAAGGCGTCGACGGAAAGGTCGCTGCAGCGAACATCAAGGGTATTATTGATGGGTCCAAAGTAGTCCACATGTAATGAAATAACCGAGAAGATAGAATATACTAGAGACTGGTGTTCATGCTGGCGCCTCAATTCGCTCGTCAGTTAGACCATTGCGGAAGAGAAGGACTTCCCGCCTGGGATCTTTGTCACCCAGTTTTCGTCCAACAGGTAACGCTACCTCAAATTGAAGGTGGAACTCGGCGAGGGTCTGCATAATGGCCGCTGCAAATGCATGGACAGGCATTTCTGGTCCTACCAAGGGACTATCAGTCGAGGCAAGCAGGATAACAATATTGCATACGCTTCGTTGACGGGTCAACTCTAATGTGAACGATAGAGATGGTATCATCGAGCTTTTTCAGTTCCAGAAATTCTAGTCCCAAATGTTTCCGAAGCATAGGCTCCAAGTGTTCGTTGAAGGCTGGGTGGGGGTATAGAATGTAGGCACGAACATTCTTTTTTGCAAAGTAGACGGCGATATATTCAATCTTCACATTTTGAGTAGGTACAAAAACGATCTTCGGTACCTAGAAAGCGATGAGAAACTGTCGAGTAAGCCAAAACACAAGGCATTTACCGGGCTTCCGATATTGATCGCTCCTTGCACTATAAATCCCTTCAAAAGTAGTGAGCTGGATGTGAACGACCATAAAGAACAAACCATTTTACACGACGGTTCATAAGCTTGAATATCCGAACAAGGATATCAATAACGCTGAAGAATTATTTAATACTGTTCAAGATTGCATGGGTAAAGCCTACAGATGCAGCTGTTTCGATTCGTTCCAGGGCGCATCTTGGAAGCGAACTCGCCAGGTCCGAGTCCGAGAGTTCGTTAAGATTTGTAGGCCATAGGGGAAGGATTCTCTCCTCGATCTCTTTGATGGCTGACTCTGTCAAAAAGTGGAAGTGGAGTTCATCGTCGCCCACGAGAGACATCATAACGTGCGCTGGACAAAAACGAGATAAGCTTCACGAAGTTGACAGCAGGAGCTAATCGACGCACGAGGTTGATCGAAATTTAAAAGTTTGAATTCACTAGTTGGAGCTTCCTCAGTCTGCACAAGAGCGGGAGCAACTGGAGCTGGAGGTTGGGACATGGCACGAGGTCGTTTAGATTTCGGCTTGGACTGAAGATGGCGTGGCATTTTGGAGAATAGATACGGGCGGAATTTGCTCATGAGCTGAAGACGGCCCCGCAGTTGCCGTCTTGGACTTTTTCAAGGCAGATTTGAGAGGCTTCATCAAGTTCATCGGAGTAGAGGATGTCCGCTTATGGCTTTTGGACTTGGTCACAGGGGCTGGGGGCATTGGTTCCAGATGTTCAGAACCATGATCTGACGGAGTAGGCGGAATAAAAGGCGTGAAAGGCTGCTGTTGCTGCTGCTGGCCTTGAGGCTGAGTTTGGAAGGCAGGATATGTCCCATTACTGTTTGGCCATGGAGGATACGGATTAGCAGCACGACCTGGAAATGGAGGATACGGGTTGTATCCAGAATAGTACGCATTGTTGTTGAAGTTTGGATAGCTGCCCATGAGCCCAAAAGATGATGGTCCAGAACAAGACGCGCTCTGCGAAGTTCGTCCGACAATTGTTATAATTGGACTGACTTGACTCAAAACTCTCATGGCAAGTACCTTCTTCACCTGGTTGCGCTCTCCAGCAGCGCGAGAATACTTCTTTAGTATGTTTTACTCGTGCTTTTCCTTATGTTAATTAGTCTAACCTTGCTTCGAAAAGGTACTCATTTCTGGGGTCCTGTGAGCTACCCATTCCTTTTCGGCCAAAAAAGTTTGTTGAACATGCTAGGTTGCAAACTGGGGCCTCCCTTTGGCTGCCCTTGCGGATCTGAGAAAAGATGAAGAGGTCATATCTGGAACCATGACCAGTGCTCTTGCATGCTACTCGTAGGTTTCTCGTTTCAGCCGACGGCCGCCAGTTTTTATGTCATATTTGTCTAGAATGGTGTTCATGCGCTTTGGTTCGATTCTTTACTTGGGTTCTTTTTATCCGCTTACATATATGGCAGCTTGGCGCGTTCAACCTCGAAACTATCTCCTCTTTGCATGTCACGCGACAAATGCAACAGCACAGAGCGTTCAAGACATTCGGTTTGTGAGATACTGGTATCTCGGTGGCCGAGAAGACAAGCTCGGAGTAACTGGCCAAGTTGGGGACAAGGTCGAACAAAACATAGGGCAAGCCAAAGGCAAGGTCACCGCGGCGGTCGAAGCCGTTAAAGACAAGACAAAATAAACAAGCTCAGGTATCCAAATTGCATATAAAGCTCTTTAATCTACATCGGGTTACCAGAACTCATCATCTTCTCCTTTCTTTTTGCCCTTCCCTTGTGCCAACACTTGTTTTTCGAACATCTCCGCGACCTGCAGGGTTTAGTCAGGGTCGAAATCCAGGAAGACGAAATTTGGGAAATTGCATACCTGCTCTCCATTTGTGGCATCGTCCGCATCCTTATCATCTCGGATTCGAATAAACCGCGGGAATCTAAGAGAAATACCCCTTTCCTCAACCTGGTCGATTGTCAGACCCAATTGGTCACAATTTCATGATCCTTCACTTACTAGACCCTGGGCAGCCATGTAAATGGGACTCAGGCTCAAATCTGCAGCAAGTACCTCCCAGACCACTTTGGGCTCAAACCATATGTCCGGTTTTGCACCTCCTACCTTGATATCGCTCCGCGGTTGACTCGACTCAAGCGGCTTCAGAAGGTCATAATGCGACTGGAGCATCTCTTCCGAAAAACCAGTCCCAATCTTGCAGATGGTTTGGAACTCTTCGGCGTCTGGATCATAACAAGCTAGCAGGAACGCTCCGTAGACGTTTAGTCCTCTTGCCCTTGCCATAGTACGCGCCGACGACAACCAAGTCAAGGGAATCGCCAACGCCCTGGAGATAATCTTTTTTTATCTACCCAACTTTGAGTCTCAAAACACAAATAGGGCGCAAAGAGAGACGGACCTTGAGCCAGTTGACACTCCGTCGACTGGGCTCGTAGTGACTGGCCTCCGACTCCAGCATCTTGACCATAAGACCTTCACATCCATCTTTAACACTTTCGTTTAAGAAGGTCTCTATGTCCTCTGTTGCCTGGCTATCTGAAGACTTGGCAAAGTCGAACTCTCCGGGCACTACATTGAAGTGTGCTCGGAGGAGTTTCCGGCGTTCGTCGAGAGTCTTGTGAAGTAGAGGCTGCAGAGGTAGAATCAATTATTTTGCGATAACGTCGTAAAATCCAAAACACAGCACCTCGCCGTTCAGATATAATAGATCGAATCCAAACAAGCAGACGCGGACTTGGATGTCCTCAATCTTTACGTCCTTTCGTTTCCGCTTACTAAGTTCTTGGAATGGCATGAGTTTGAAGTTCGTCCGGTCGATAGCTACAGCTTCTGCATCTAAGACGAAGGATTTGACCGAGTCTTTGAAACACTAACGTGTCCATTTTTAGCGAAGTAAAAAAAAAGCCTCCTAAAACGTACAGTGTGGCAGTTGTTCAACGAGATCAGGATACTTCTTGCTCATATCCTCCGAATTGCGACTAAAGACGTGCACTTTTCCATCCTCAGTCCGATGAACTTGTGCACGCTCCCCGTCATACTTGTATTCACAAGTGAACCTCTTGTTTTCAAAACGATCGAGCACTTCACCGATGGCTTTAGTCGGTTTGGCAAGCATGGGCTTTAGAGGAACTCCTGGTGTCATCGAGCAATGGTCATTCACGCCTTGAATGCCATATGTGAGGAGTGCGGGTATAACGAGATCATAGGAAGGGAGTTGACTTGATGGAATGTCAGCTTTGGTGATTGAAATGGAGATAGGCCTAGCAAACAGACCTATAGATCAAGCGTATAATCTCAACTCCCTCTTCCTAACCGTGAGGCAAGTTTTTCCTTGTTCCACTTCTTCTCGGCTATACGAAAGTAGTGTTAAGTGATTAAAAGGTGCGACTAAATAGGCAATTCACCTTTTTCACTCTCACTCAAGACAGCCGCCTGTGCTAGAGCCACAAGAACCGATCGCTCCGCATTGCCAATGCGTAGTTTTCCCTCAAGAGAACGAATTATGTATTTCGCTTCCACTCCTTGGCAAGCAGCTAGGAGTTTCGTGATAGTCTTGACTTTCTTGTCTTGCGACTACCATTTTGTTCAATAACTTAAGGCAAGGAGGAACACAAAGGGAAAATGTACTGCATGACCAGTTGTAAGAGCGATAGCCTTCAGGTCTTTGAATACACTATCGAGGACAAGCGGCTTAGGTTTGAACATAGTCTTCTGCGTCTGTCGAGAGCTCTACGAAGAGGGTTAGACAATGGAAGACGGGGTTCAGACAAACACCCTGCCATGGCGACGAGGCCCAAGTCTCCTTCCTTCTTAAGGTCCTCCTTGATCTTGGCGACACTGCGTCCAGTGGATTCTCCAATGGCCTTGATGAGCAAGCTTTCTCCAATGCCGAGTTCTATCCCTTCATAATCGGGGCACAGCTAGGATCGCATATTCAGGTGGGCTAATAGAAATTTATGCAAAAGCTCACTCGATTAATACAGAGGTAAACGGCCTGAAGGAGTGGGTCGTGATTGCCTGGAGTGCTCCGTTGTATGACGAGAAAAAGAAATGCAGTCAATATCGCGGTCTTCTCTAGTCGTTTCGTTGTGCTCTCGATCAAGCCAAAAGTTTTTGCAAGAGCAGCGTACGGGATCCTAAGAGGAGATCAGAATATTTCCAGAGATCCACCTTTCGGATTTACGAGGCTCCAGTTTTCCAACCTTCAGGGATATCAACATCCTCAACGCGTTGTAGCGCAGCTTCAGCACTTAAAAGGCAGCGTATTAGGCTAAGTATGAAAGATTATATTGTAGGAGAAACGTACATCTTCGTGTTGGCGGGAGACTTCGCTACAACTTCAGGATTCACTTCATCCAATTCTGCTTCGCTTTCTCCTTCACTTTGGTCACCATCGACAATGGATGACGCAGGAGAAGGTGCGCGAGCAGCAGGTTTAGATCGAGTTGGAGAGGTGGACTTGCGAGGACGTTTCTTGGGAGGAGGGGTGGTGGATACTGGGGCGTCTTTTGCTACAGAACAAGAGTTAGAGATTTTATATCAAGATGAATGGAACTTACAAGGACTCGTGTCTGAGTCCTCTTCATCAGAATCTATAACCCGCCGCCGTTTCGTTTGAGGTTCTAGATGCTTTTATCAACCAAAATAAAAATCACTTTGAAGTAGTTACGTACTGTTCGAACTCGTGGCTTGGAGTTTCTCCTCAGGCGTTGGAACTGCAGCTTTCGACGTGTCATTCAAAGCTATGGCACCCATACGAGGACATACTTGGTTCATTTACTGTAGAATCAACTTCCATAGCATCTGGTCTTGATGTTGACGTGGTTGACGCGCTCTTCTTGCCCCACATAGCCGTAAGACTAGACTGCTGGGGTGGAGCGGGCTTCATGGATTTTGGCATTTCGAAGAACTTTCCTTGAAAGTCAAGGTATTGAAGGATTTGGTTTGGGGGTAATAGATAGAGCTAACCAAGCGTTTGCTGCCTTCTCATGTACACAGGACCTAACAAGAACCGCCAGTGATGGACGCGCCCAAGAAGCATACAGCATCCGTACATCACTCATCTTGCACGTGAGGCCTTCTTGATTTAAAATAAAATATTAATATAAAATGCAATCCCTCACTATACATGCAACACATACATTTATGATGAACTTTAGGAGAAAAGGTACCACACTTTAGAGCGAAAATAAATCGACCTCAATGGATTGTGGACTCTGAGGCTTCTTCAGGTAATTGGAGCATCGTTCGACAATGGCAGGGCCCGCAGGACACCACCACCACCTCTTGATATTCTATCTATCGAGATACTGAGAGAGAGGAAGATTCAGAGGCAGCCCTCTGTGATCCCGTGACATTCTGTACAGTGTGACATTGAATGAGAAACTGCTTCCGGTTTCCTTCTTCACTTCCACCATGGCATCCACAAAGGCCGTACAAACGTTCGGCAAGAAAAAGGTTGATTAACTCCTTCTTATCTGATCAAGCTGGAAGCTTAAACCTACGTTTCTCAGACTGCAACAGCTGTCGCTCACGCAAAAGAGGGCCGTGGGCTTATCCGCATCAATGGGTCCCCCATCAACCTCGTCCGACCAGAAATCCTTCGTCTGAAGGTGTATGAGCCCGTACTTGTCGCTGGAGAGGACTCCTTTTCCCCCGTAGACATCCGTGTTCGCGTCAAGGGCGGAGGTCACACTTCACAAATATATGCCATCCGTCAGGCCATTGCAAAGGCCCTCGTTGCCTACTACGCGAAATACATAGATGCGTACAGTGCTCTTGAGTTGAAGAAGAAGCTTGTAGCATATGACCGTACCCTACTCATTGCCGACCCCAGGCGGATGGAGCCCAAGAAGTTTGGTGGTGCCGGAGCCCGCGCTCGCAGACAGAAGAGGTGCATAATTCGACTCCCCTTGCTTATATTCTACCTGACCTATTGTATTTCAGTTACCGATGAGCGATGGGAGAATTTCTATTGTGTACTTTCGTTATGTCTTATATGTCGCTACATGCATCAAATCCATCCATGTGCTCCCAGCATTTTGATACAATTTGTCTGTATATTATTCAGTCCAGACAGACAAGTTCTTTGCCCTCGATTTTCTTCTTCTTTTTTCAAGTATCAGGGCTACCTTTCAAACTCCCGATCACCTGAGAACCTTACTTCCTCGGTCCCTTGATTAGTAGCCTTGTCTCTTGCTTTCATCCCTTCGAGTAAACATGCAGGCTTCCGCGAGGACACTTGCTGACCTTTTCTCCGGATTAGACAGAAATTTGTTTTGTCTCTACGTTGCCGACAATGTCCCGAATAGGAAACAGCTCGAGGGTGCCGTCCGCGTTGGTTCTTCCAAAGTCGCGTCTTGCTTGAGCTAACCGCTCCGTTAGATTGCAGGGGGCTTCCTCGAACATGCCAGCCCTGCCAACGCCAATATTTTCCTTTGTGATCGAACAGCCATTTCAGATGAACTACAACCTTACAATGACAGTCCTATGAAGAAGTTCCTCGACTATCACTGGCTTGACCACTGTCTCAGTGCGGGCCGCCTCCTTTTAGAGGCTGACAACTATGGAGAATGCCTCATTAAAATACCCTCATCTACTGAGTAAGGCGTTACCTGAACTTACCTCCCGAGACCCTCTGAAAAGCTCTCCAGACCGGCCTACCCATCTCCGGAAACCACGCCTCAGCCACATCCTGGCCTTGTTTCATCTGAGCAAGTATCCCAACCCCCTCCGCTTATAACTCCTTCCAGTATATTTTGTTTTATTCGTTTTGTGTGATTGCTTTCTGATGCCTTGTATGTTCTTAGCCGTTGCAACAAATCGACCTACAGTGACTCCTGAAATTGCTGCCCAGTTTATGAATTTTATGAGGAACACGTCCAAAGATTCTCAGATTTTCGCCACACTCCAATCCCAGCTCAGTCAAGGTCCTTCACCGCCTCCTGTATCTGGCGGTTCGGTGGCGACTCCGCCACCAATTACTCCATCGTATCCAGAAAAGCTCTTCACGCGTTTAAATGGTGAACCATTGCAATTTGTGGTGGATGTACATCTAGGATCTTCTAGAAAGCCTCTTGTCCAACTGATCAAGGCAAGTAACGCTTCATGTTTTGGCTTTCCTCGGGTGATCAACCTTGTTCTAGTCGAATGGGGGCATTATTGTTCCAGAGGATGGCGATTACGCAATCCTTAATCCATCCTCAACGTACTTTTCAGCCATCAAAGACAGTATGACAGCCGACCTCATCAAACGCAGCTGGGTGGAAGACTCGGTTCGCCAGGGGCAGCTGCTTGACCCTGCCGGCTATCTCTTGTTGCCACCGAAACAGAACAAGGCAAAACGTCCCAAAACCTCAATAAAGAAGGAAAGGATATCTCCTGGCCCATCTTCTCTTTCCAAGAAATCGTCTCGTAGCTCCCTCCCGCACACCTCTATTAAAGATGAAGTTGTCATTCCCCACAAACCTTCAGCCTCGAACTTGGGAGAATCATCCAAACCTTCCTTAGGGTGGTCATCCGTGGCTGAGAAAGGCTCCCGTCCGGCATCTCTCACAGGGACACCTTCCGTCGCATCATCGCCCAAAGGAAAACAAAAGCAAATTGATCCCTCGCCCCCCATTACCCATCTCACTAATGTGTCTCATTCCAAATCCCCTGTTCAAACCTCGACTTCGGCACCGAAACGTAAGCAGACCGGGATGGAACCTCCAGAGCCTGGTGAACGGCCTAAGCAAAGGCGAAAGACAGAGCCGGAATATATCCCACCACTGCGTCCTCAACCTTCTTCATCGTCATCCTCACCCGTCATTGCTTCCAGCAGTAGAAGGCGCCCTCCTCCTAGAATTCCATCACCTGAACTTCCTGATATCCCGAAGGTTGAATTTACTACAGGAAAGTACCGTTACACCCCCGAAGAATATGAATTTGCACGCAAATACATCGAGGTTCTAATCCACCGAAATCCTGAGATCCCCAAAGGGGAACTTGGGCGTCGACTACACACAAAAGTGAGCTTCATTCCGTTTTTCATGTTGTAAAACTCATCCTATTAGTTCCCCCACCACAGTCCTGCATCTTGGGACGGTAAAGTTCCCAAAATTCCCAACTTAAATATGGCGCAAGTGCTGAAATCCGCCGGCATTGCTTACCGTAAGTACCAAGCGACTGGGAAGCATCCCATGGCTGTAGATGACCCAGAAGTGCTGCCTGGACCTCAAGGCGACAGCGATACTTCCACAATATCGTCTACACCCCAATCAGCTCTACCAGTTGATTGGAGCCAAAACCCTGAACGACCGCTCAAGGAGAGCTTGAGGCTGATTGCCAACTTTTACGCAAGACGGCTGGGTGAAGATGGGGCAGACCAGACGGCTAATTGGGAGCGTATGACAAGGTATGAAACCAGTTTTATCAATTTTCAGAATAGATATCCTGACCTATGAGCCATTCATAGGATGTACTCTGTTCCTAATGGGTTCTCTAGCTGGAACGCGTTTTACGATCTTAACAACGAAGGTGTTAAAGCAGAGTACGACATGATTTGCGCGGAAGTGGCGAAAGAGCAAGGGGTTTTGTAATGGCAGGGTTGTGCTTTTTCAATTATTAGATTACCCGAATTTACGCATCTCCTTCTACTGTAACTGGTTTTGGTTTTTTGAAGAAAGATGTCCCGACCTTGCTCTGTTCTTGCTGACCGGAGCGGGTCGCCCATGACTCCCCCGCTGTACTCGAAAAGAGCCATGGTAGCACCCAACCCTAGCCCAAGGCCCAAAGCTGACGGTATTGACCGAACTAAAAAAGAATGAGTTTGTAAAGATATACAAGAAACTTAAAAAGCTAACGCACACCGGATCCCAGCAAGGGCACCGACAACAACCCCTCCAATGCCGGCATTTAGGGAAGTCATTCTTCTGACGATAGTTGCCTGCATATGCTTCCACGAATCCGTATGCGGTGCCAGAGACAGCTACAAGCAGACAAACAATTTCATAATTAGAAAATGTTCATCCCTACGCAAATGCTTGAACGAGACAAACCAAAAAGTGCGAAGGTGCTACCAAAGCGTGTGAGAACGCCAGCTGCTCCGGCGTTGTGTTTTGTGAGAGCGTTCTGTATGGATGCAACAAGGAAGCCTGCGCCAGATGAATATGTGCCGAATCGGACACTCTGCTCGATAGGGTCTTTCTTGTGGAAGAGGCCTCCTGTCATTCCTTTGCAGTGTGGTGGAGTGAAGCCAAGTCGCGTTTGGAATTGAACTTTTGACGCCAAAGCCTTTCTCCCTTGTCCTTTCCATCACTCACCAAACAAATATTTGATAATGCCCCCAGATCCTAGAATTTGGGACATTGCAGAGTTCCCATTTACTTCTATCTCGTCTTTGTGGTCTTGTCAAGATTACGATACCCCTCACAACGGACTTCACGTTGAGCACTTTGATCAGGCTCAATGGGATGCTATGGTTGAAGAGTACACTGGCGCAACAGTCTCTTGTTCTTATGGCACGTTGTTCTTGTATTCTAAAACTTCTAGGCGTCGAATATCACTATCTGGATGTGAGACGTCAAACAAAGACTCAGACAATCGAAATACACCTCGGGTTGCCTGGGCTTTATCTCCATACCACCCTTATTCTCCCTGGGCTGTTTGTGCTCAGATGCAAACAATATGGATCTATGATTGTGCTGAACGGAGATGCATTGGTCGGTTGAGAGGTCATGGAGATGTAAGCTGTTTTGTATCTAATAGTCTCCCCTCGAAAGCTCTGATTGTCGAAGGCCATCACCTCACTGACTGTTCATCCAACTTTCCCTCATATCCTATGTTCAACTTCGAGAGACTTTTTCGCAAGGATATATGACCTCACCCTCGAAGTTGACGACTTATTACCGAATGAGGTGTGGCCGTCAACGCCAGGTCCCTAGTCAAGCAGGTGCAGCATTTGGACTAAGGATGGCTGGCATGGATGGGAAAGGGTTTGGACGATGCGTTACTATACTTGCTGGGGGACGGAGTGGGGGAAGTAAGGCAGATGTTTTAGGCGCGGTGGGTTTCTTGGATACAAAGCTTGAGGATCAGCCTCTCGACTAACATTTGCCCCTTCAGTCATTTCACCCACGATTACCGCTAATAGCAACATGCAATGTTGGTTCATTCTTAATCTTTAATCAACTTTTCTTGAATCCTTTTAGATGGACCGGACATGTAAAATCTGGCATCTTGCCATGCTCATTGATCACCAGCCGACCCTCCTTCGACGCCCAGACAAACCTCTTTTCAGCTCGTCAAACATCCATGCAGGGCGTGCGGTGTCTATACATTGGGTTACCGACGATGTATTGTTATCCATCAGTGCACCAACACCTGTGTTTGGCGAAGATATGTACATTGCTGAAGACTTTGTAGACGACCAATCCAAGTATCTAAAGGGAACTATTGTAATGTGGAAATGGCTTTCTTTTGAACGGTATATGGGACAAAAAGAAACTTACAAAGACATTGCAAGCCCTAATTTCCACGGACTTGTTACTGTAAGTGGAAATGTTGCTCTCCTACTGTTGCATCCTCAACTCACCATCGGTCAAGGACTTTCAAGAATCTGGTAAATTAATTCCCGGCTGCGCAGTTCCATAAAACTCATTAATTTAAGAAAGCTTCTCCATGTTAGCTGCCAGCCAATTGCCTCACGACGTCTTTTACGCAAGCCCGAGAGTTCAATTCATCAGGGAAGGCAAGAGTCGATGGCTGCTTTATTGTCTGCCTGGACATTCACAAACTGTATGGTGCATTGGATTGGAGAATATCCATCGTTGCTTTGAGGAAGGCAGCAGATCCGACGAAGGGCTTAAAATGGTTGAGGCAATGACGATCCAGACCGACATGGACCTATTCACGGCATATTTCCTGGAATCGACCAAAGATATCATCGTAACTGACAGAGGGGGTGACATCCATCGTTGGGGAATCGATGAGCAACCAAGGCAAGCTTGATACGAGGACAGTAGCACAAATAAAGAGGGAGTGAATATAGTATTCGAAAAAGTCCAATGTCCAGCAGCATCTCGCAAGAGACTACTATTCTTCAAAATGACCGAGTCCATAGATCCAGGAGCTGGAGATCCTAAGACATGTTACATTAGCGCGCATGCTGGGAGATGAGTGGGATGGGGACGGACCGCTCTCTATTCGTCCCAACGGGCTACAGGTGGCTGGCGTCGGTACACAGATATGGTGTCTAAAGGTGGGAGAGTTTCTCGTCGGACGACTGCCTAGTAGAAAGGTAAGCCTTATATTTCGAGTTAGAAATGCCGAAAGAAGAGCTTACCGGCATTGGTAGCGGGCGAGCCGTGGCATCCTGACCAAAGAGCAGGAAGATGCAAGCTATGCAGGCGAGGACAGGTCTGAACATGGGTGGAAAAACGCAGACCAGCGTGCGGCTATTAGAAGAAAAGGGTGGCCAGCACAGGTGTGAAGAAGAAAAGGAGAGGAAGATTGAACGGGGAAACTGTCCAAGTGAACCAGGCGGTGCTTGCCAAGATGTATAGTTTAAGCGCTTGGGCTCGCCACTCTTTCGTCTCGACCGCAATGGCCGACCAACGGTTTGCTCGTCTCAAAACGGACCCTCGATTTAGACGTCCTAAAAAGCAAGAGAACAAGGTCGTCGTTGATCCACGCTTTTCTTCTCTTTTCTCGGCAAAGAAAACCAAGTCAAAACCTTCAGTCAATAAATACGGTCTTCCGGTCTCCAAAACTCAGGACACAGATAATCTCAAACGCTTCTATCGTTTTGACGAAGGCGAAGAGCCACGTCGGCCTGACCTTGCTCGTGGAGAAGTTCTTCTCGAGTCTTCAGACGAATCTGAAGACGAGCAAATTTCTCGCGACTCAGATTCCAACGACGAGAACGATGATGAGCCTGTCGTACTCGGGAATGACGATGACGAAGAGATCAACCTTAATGAGGACGAATTTGCGGACCTCGATGCTCAAGCTGCTGCATATTCACGACAAGTCGAAGGTGACTCTCAGCCCACTGGCGATCGTACAAACCGAATTGCGGTCGTCAACCTCGACTGGGACCATGTTCGAGCATCCCATCTATTCAAAGTCTTCTCTTCTCTTGTTTCCCCCACAGCTCCTCCCTTCCGTGCCCCCGAAGCTGAGCCTTCATCCTCAAAACCCCAAAAAGGCACCAAAATTGCTCAAGGTTCTATTTTAGACGTGACGATTTATCCTAGTACTTTTGGGAAGGAACGTATGGCCAGAGAAGACAAAGAGGGTCCCCCTCCAGAAGTATTCAAAAGACGCAAAGAGTCCGAAGAAGTCAATGAGAAAACAATATACGAACTGGGTGGTGAGGAGAATGTGAATGAGAATGCCCTCCGTAAATACCAACTAGAACGTCTCAGGTACTGCAATTTACTTTTTTGTTGTTTTGATCGATGGTGTGAACTAGCCCTGCTTAGGTATTACTATGCAATAGTAACTTGTAGCAGTGTAGAGACTGCAGCTCATTGCTACGCTGAGCTCGAGGGAACTGAATTCGAACGTTCAGCTAACGTCTTCGACCTCAGTTTCGTTCCTGACGATGTCTCCTTCGAAGATGAACCTAGGTAAGATTATCTCCTTCTCACTTGACGGTAAGTTGGCGAACTAAATATTAAATGAACAGAGAAAAGGCAACAACCGATAGTGATGGATACAAAGCTCTCGAGTTCTCTACTGAGGTGAGTCATACCCCTCTCGTTTTATACAATTTGTTCATTCACACTTTGAAAGGCACTCCGACACTCCAAGGTGAAACTCACCTGGGATGAAGACGATGTCGACCGGGCACTCGTCACGAAACGTGCCATGACAAAAAAGGATATTGAAGACAACGATTTCTCTAACCTTATCGCGTCCGCCTCCGAATCCGAATCTGAAGCTGCTGGAAAACCTAACCAGCCAGCTCGGGACGCTCTCCGTGCACTTTTGCTCAAAGGAAATGACGATACCTTGCCAGAGGGATGGGGAGATGACAACGATGAGGACGATAAAGACGTTGACATGCAGGTCACGTTCACTAGCGGTCTTAGTCGCTCTAAAACAGCTGACGAGGAGACAACACTTGATTCGTATAAACGGAAGATGAAAGAAAAGAGAAAAGCAAGGAAAGAGAAGTTGAAAAATGGAAACGGAAACGGAGAAGCAAAGCCAAAGGACGAATTCTTTGGGGACGACGATGAAAGCGATGGCTCCTCGTCGTCGACTGACCAAAACGCGCTTGCAGTTCTACGCGCCCGTCGGCCGGCAACTGCTGAGGAGTTGTCCCAGTTAGTGGGAGACGGACCTTCGAACAACGGACAGAAGCACTTCGATCTCAAGGCTGTAATAAAGGCCGAGAAGAAAACGAAACTTAAAGACAAAAGGAAAGGCAAGAATCGCGCTTCTACGATCAACGAGGACGAAGCTCAAGAGGATTTCTCGCTTGACCTTGCTGACAACCGATTTGCTGCCGTGCACGAGGATCCTTCATTCGCAATTGACCCTTCGAATCCTCGGTATGTTCATATTTTACTTCTTTATCTTCAATTCTTTGCTCAAGATGGACCAGCTTCAAGAAGACGAAAGGCATGTCTGCCCTTTTAGATGAACGTGTTCGTCGACAGTCGAGTAAACGTCGACGAAGTCCCTCTCCGACAGGCACTGGAGATGGTGACCTTCAGAGTCTCGCAAGGAAGGTGAAGCAGAAAAGCGACACGTCAAGCAGAAGACCAGGTAAACGGCGTCGATAAAAATCCGGTTTTCATGTCTTTGCTATTTGTTGGGTTTATTTCAATACATTTCAAAGGAGAAGTGAACCTCTCACTGCGTTTTCTCAAGATTGTTCGTCCCATTCTTGACCACGACGTTCGCAGTCTCGATTGCAGAGAGCTTAAGAGCAGTCGTAGGTCACAAACCAATCTTTCGTATCTGAACGGCGGGGGGGAACTGTCAAAGACATTGTTTAAAAACCCCAAAACAACGCGAACTTTTTGGGGATCATCTTTTTAGAATGTATATCTATCTAATCATGAAAGCTATGAGGGATAATCCAGGGCCGAAGACAGTGAATGACAGGGAGAAAAACATAAACACAAGCTTGCACGATAGTACGAGGCATGGTTCGTTTTTATACAGCTATCCGGCCAATTTAGAAGGCTAGAAAACCGGAAGACTATGTTTCCGATGCCCAGAGTCACAGCCAGGCCATTCTTGGTGAGGCGCTGGCTGTCACAGCTGGTTCATTTGTTTCCTGCCAGATCTGGAGCAGCGGCTGGCTGGATACCAAACTAGCAACAGCTTCCTCAGGTTCCTTCCCCAAAGGGAATTCGGATGCTGCGTAGCTATTCAATTTGGCATTTGCCCCAACATTGAGAAAACACGGACTTCTAGTTGGAGTCACTTCAATGAACCTTTAGTCAATCGGGCTTCCATTTTCTTTACAAGCTGTTACTAAAAGATCTCGAAGTGCAATTTAGTACAGCTTAGGATACTTTGACGCTATCCTTTATAAGGCCGTGAGAGATGACTTTCACGAGACAACGAATCATTCTCAAACATGGCGGACTCAGCTGCACCACCTCCTGTCTACATCCATCCTCCTCAATATCCTAACGAGGGCTCTTCAGGGACCCCACCCATTCCAAATCCTGCGACGTCCCAGGCGTCTCTCTCCATACGACGCGCTTCCCGAAGCTCTCTACCTCAAGAAGAGACAATATCTCCTGCAATCAACCATTGTAATGTGACGCGGAGCATTGCTACTGCTCTTGAACTTAGTGATGACGTCTCTCTAACCCAATACTTCCGCGCCTTACCCGTCGACATCTATACATGCGCAGGCAACACCGCTCTGTTCCTCGCTATTCGTCAAGGCAACATCCGTTTGGTACGGTTTCTTCTTGACCAAGGTGCTGACCCTTCGAGATGGTGCTCAGCCAGCGTTGAGGTAGCTCATCCGGCTTTATGGGAAGTTGAGCACCCTGAGAGAAACTTTTTCCTTGAGGTGCCTGCCAACGCGAAGGATATGCGCGCGCGTATCTTGAAGTACGAGAAGAGTCGCACCTTCTCAAAATATGAAAAGAGAGAGAAAGCAGTCTTCCGCCGCCGAGTCGAGGCTCTTTATTCGGCTCGGACACCCTTGATGGAAGCTGCGTCGCAGGGAAACCTCGCAATTGCGAGACTTCTCGTCGAACAGCATAGGGTTGACCCACTTGCCGTAGCACCAGATGGCCAGACAGCATTTCGTTTAGCGCGGGACAATGGTCATCGAACAGTTGCTGACTTCTTGCCAGCTACAAGGAAAGGCGGGATGCGCAGGATTAAATGTATTTGACCCGATCCCATTTTAAAATCGAAACTCAGCTCACATTATTATATTTTACCAGATCGTTTCCGAACGACAATTCGACGGACCAAGAAGTATGGCCATAACATTTACGTCTGTGGCAAATTTGTGGTGTGGGATATCCCAAAATTTTTCATATGGACAATTCCCAAGGCACTCTTCGAATGCATTTTTGACCAGCACGAATTCGAAAGGTTTCTTCATACCCTCTTCATCGATATTCCCAAAGCCGTCTTTTGGGACTTCCCGAAAGCTCTACCCAGCATTGTTGCGGAGGTTGGTCATGGTATCTGGAGGTTAATCACTGTTGAATTGGCACCTTTCCTTCAGAGGGTGGGCAAATCAATCTCGACCTTTGTTCAGCAAATTCCACCAACCCTTCTTGCCTGGATTCAAGCTTTGGGCCGATGGGTGTGGAATGTGCTTACCGTCGTAATCCCTAGATGGAGCAAAGCCGTCACAAAATTTGTCTGGAGAGGCGTTAAAAGCGTCAGTCAATGGGTTTGGGACTTACTCACTGTCCATCTCCCTAAAGCTGTGACAGCAGTTGGACATTGGCTCTGGAAGCTTCTCACTGTCCATATCCCCAAGGCGGCAACCTCTGTGGGACATTTTCTCTGGACTCTATTCACCGTCGACATTCCTAGAATCGTAACTTCGATCGGCAAGTTCCTTTGGAGCTTGCTCAAAACCATCCCAAAGGTCTTCAAAGACCTAAGTGTTTGGATTTGGAAGATTTTCGCGGTCCACCTTGTCCGGTTCATCAAACGGTTCGCTGTCGTCCTTGGAAAGTTCTTCCAGTCTGCTGGGCAGAAGATCGGTGCTGCATTCCTTGCGATTGTGTCATCTATTCACACTTTCTTTGTTGCTCTTGCCACGTTTTTCCGTCGTGCGACTATGGAAGACGTGTGGAACGGGATTTCTGTCGCTCTCCGTGCTATCTTTTTCGACTTACCCAACATCGTTTGGGTTGGCATGAAAGGGACATGGAAAGCTTTTAACAAAATGATGTCTGGGATCTTCGGTATTTTCTGGTGCCTCTTCAAGTGTATCGGGGAAGGTGTTTTGTACATACCTAAACAGATCTGGAAGTTGTTAGTCGAGCTTGCGAGCTTACTTGCGAAGGTTGGGAAAGAGATGTTATCTTGTATTAATCCGAAGTGGTAACACGGACCAATGATTGGACATTTATGATATCTGTATGAGCGGACATGGTATTTATTCAAACTCTGGAATCTAGTGATAATACCACGAGGAAATCAATTGTACCTTACATGCATTAAATGTCTCCATCCTCAGAACAACGCATTGATCATGACCCCAAAAAGGTGTATTTCAAAATACGTATACAATTGCGTACTAAGTACTGAAGCTACAGAGGAGAGGAGAAAAAGATAAAGAGAGAGAGACAGAGAGAGCACAGACAGTAAGGAAAAAAAAAAGAATAACGAGCGTGAGAGTTAAGAAGACCATCGACAGTTCCAAAAACAAATCGAGAATCCCAACATATAGTATCAAAGTGATAAGAGAGTAGAGTACGACGATGCGACGAGAGAGAGGGAAACGAAAGAGACAGAAAACTAAACGTGAGAACAAAATAATGAAAACAGTAAAAAGGAACGAAAACCATCAATCTTCGTAATTACGACGTGCGATGGCGCGAATTTCATACAGACTTGTCCGTTCAGCAGAATCAGCTGAAGAATGTTGTAGAGGAGTGTGCTTGTTGAGCGTATTCCGCCAGCCCTTCATCTCTTGCCGGTGTCTCACAGCCGCAACTCGACACGCCTTAACAAAGTCCTCGTCAATGTCGAAGGCAAGCGAAGCGCGGGAACCACGATCGCTTCCAGAGACCGATACAGCTCTCGACCTTGCCTGCGCTGCGACGCTAGACGACGACGTACTTGAGTTGGGAGAACGCGATAGGGTGTCTTCTGCCCCGGTTGAGGATGTTGTGGTATGAATCGATGCACGGATGGTCCCAGCTTGCTTGGCCCATGAATCATCATCATCCTCATCGTCTGCTAGGTTGGCAAACACATCTGGTTCCTCTTCATCTGGTGGTAATGTCGATATCCAACACATTTGTGCAGGGTCAAACATCATGTTGCCGACAATTCGGGCACCAGAAGCGAAGGTGCCAGCAGGGGAACCAATGGACGAACCAGTGAGGTGGGTAATTAATGCTGGTCGACTTGAAGTCCCTACTGCCGCATCAAAGTCACGAAGGACTTGCTCGTTGCCTTCCCAGCGGAGGGAGTGTGGATTCCATTTCATGTTTCCGACCACTAGAAATATCTGAATACTATACATGAAGGATGTAAATGTTCACTCATACCTTTTTCGCCAGTGGTAACGCCGAGACCGGAAATGAGTGCGGGTTTCCGCCTCGTATGATTGGCATTGACCTTTTTCTTCTTTTGAGGAGAAGATTTAAAGACGGGTTCAGGTTTTGGTGCTGCCCTGAGGTTAGTGGTGGATGCGAATGCTGTGGGAGCTATAATATAATCAGAACGAGTTAAGAGACATTCAAGGTGGTTGGGAAAACTTACTGGGAGCACCACTGGAACTTTCTCGCCGTTGTTTTCGGCGTAGCGTTCCTTTGTTTGCATCAACTTTAGAGGAAGAGGAGTAAGTTCCACCAACGACCCGGTTGCCGTAGTCCTTTGGCTGGACGCGGAATCGGCTTTCCTTGCTCATATCTGTCGGTAGATCTTCAAAGGCATCAAGTTCGGTTCCATCACCAAACGTTCGTGGTCGTTTTGGTCGCCGAAGCACTTTTGGCGGTACGAGAGAGGATTGCGAAGGTTGTGATCGAGGGGGGCGTGAAGAGTTAGCGGAAGGTGGGCGAGGGGGAGGGAGGGGGGAATTGGTACGAGAATGTGAGCCAGCGGCGGTAGCTCCAAAAACGGTTGCAAGTGCTGGCCGGCTTTTAGACAGCCGTCCTTGTGTGGGAAGAGTAAGACGAAGAGCGGCAGTATTAGTCGCGGGAGTGGACGGCCGTGTCGGAGGCACAATATACTCTTTGCTGGCCAGGCGGGTACTTGAAGCTTTGTGCCTCGCACGGGATGCTGCCGTCGGTGCATCGTAGCGTGCATTCTGGGCTGGTGCAGTGGGAGGAGGAGGAATTGCTTGTGAGGAAGTTTCCATCAATGAAGACAACGAGGCCTTGCGCCTGAGACCACGTGTCGATGAAGAAGGACTGGGAGGCTTCAAGCCGGAGTGGGATTTCTGACCGCGCAGACTACTCGACTTGCCCGAAGGTCCATTAGGAGAATTCAAAGCGGCCTGGAATGATTGGGTGCGAGAAGAGGGACGAAGTAAGGGAGGGGAAGGCGACAAGCGGAGTTTGTTGAGTTGGCGAGAGGAAGCGGATGGAGGCGGATTGTTTGGCGATTTTGCGCGTTCAGATTTGAGTAAACGCGACGGAGGACGATGGGGGAGGGAAGGCTTTTTCTCAGGCAGACTGCTGCTCCGGGCGAAGAGGGAACGTTGTCTATGGGTGCCGTGGAGCAGCCGTGAAGGGGACAGGTCAACCTCGTCATCAATAATCAAGTCCTGCTCAAAGTCGTCCTGACTAGTTGAACCGAGAGCTGGAAGAGGCGGTCTTTGGCGTAGCTCCAATGTCTTTTTGAGGTGCTTCGCTGCGTTGTGGTCGAATACGGCGGCAGGAATCACAAGACCGTCCAAATCGTCATCGCAGCTATCCTCATCATCGTCAGTACTGCCAATGGATGCGGAAGTTGCGGAGGAGGACGAAGCGCCATCGGCCAAACCGAGGGTGGAATATGCGTCTGAGGATTGTGAGGAGCAGGTCTGGTCTTTCTCCCCCCAACTCTCGCGCGAAGCTCGGTGACTCAATGTAATAGGTGCTAGAGAAAGCTGAGTGAGATCATCCGGTAGTGCAAAGCCATCCTCGAAGTCGTCCGTGTCATCGTGTTCGGGTGCTTTTGTTGTGAGCGGGAGTGGTTGGGTCTGACGCAGCGTAGCCTGGTCAACTTTAATCGTCGAGACGCCCTCTTCGTCGTCGTCGTCGTCGATGACC
Source organism: Flagelloscypha sp. PMI_526 (assembly GCA_021399455.1). Classification (NCBI taxonomy): domain Eukaryota; kingdom Fungi; phylum Basidiomycota; class Agaricomycetes; order Agaricales; family Niaceae; genus Flagelloscypha; species Flagelloscypha sp. PMI_526. The sequence goes on along the minus strand of JAJTUO010000001.1, from coordinate 1,328,771 downwards.
AGAGGTGGTCGTAGTACAATAGCAGCAGGAGCCTCCCATCCGTGACCGTTCCCCGCTATCGGATGGTCGTCCGGAATGTCAAAATCTGCATCTGCCCATTCCTCCGCAGCGCTCATCCCAGAAAAACAAAAACAAGGGCAAGTGGGTCCAAGATACGCTGGCCTAACGCCGGGGTATCGTCTTGTAGTAATCCAGGCAATACAGAGCTGAGAGGACGATGGCGGGATGAACAGAAAGATACTGACTCGGATGCAATTCATTTTAGATTCCGAATCGGGTCTCACCGTTGTTCCTCCATTGTGCATTGTTCTTCAAACCGCCGAAATAGACGGCGCCGTCGCTATATGAACGCTATTGTTCTTTTTAGTTGTCGACATGACACGTTGGTTCACATGGAATTGTACTAAAATGCCATTGCTAATTTACCAAAGAATGTATACGTTGAGATATGGGGTCCATAATAATGCATGCAAAGCGAAAACAAAAATAATTCTAGGGAAAAATACGCCTTCATTTAGTAGCCCGAACAACTTTCGCCAGCTTCTTATCCTCCCTCGAGAACATCTTCTTGATCGAATGTGCCATGCGTATGAAATCAGGGTAAATGAATATGGGCACAATAAGACACGAAACGATGACTGCAGTGTACCAAAATCTACAATCCATTAAAACCAAAGGAAAAAAAGAGTAGTAAACGAGATGACGTACACTTTCTCCGATTGTCCCTGAACACTGTACATGAACTCGAAGTTCATTCCAAAGTATCCCGTACACAACGTTAAGGGCAAAAAGACAATGGTAGCTGTCGTGAGTCTCCGCATCACCTCATTCATCTCGTAGCTGGCCAAATTGAAGGTATAGTCAACCAAGTTGTCCGCGATCCCCGTAAACATGTCGAGACTGGTCAAAATGTGTTCCATGTGGTCGTGAACGTCAGCCAGGTAGATTTTAGACTTGTGCGTCATCCAGCCCTCCACCTTTTGCCCTGCATTTGCGGGGTCGGACATGTCGATGATAGCTGCAGCACTTTACAAAAACCTCTTAGTTCAAAATAAGTCTTGAAAATCTGGCGAGCCACAAACCGATCGAGATCGTATCTCCTCAGTCCATATACAACAGTCTTCATAGGATCCAGTGTCCTCTTCAGCAAGATCAGCTCCCCAGAGAGAATATGCACTAGCAAACACAGATAAACATTAGTTCGCGTGGCTACAAAGAAAAAAAAAAGGACATACAGTTCCGGACGGTCCTCATTTTGGGTTTTTGCAAAACTTCGGCTTCGAACCTCCGGATTGTCTCATGGTACCGGTCGATAACCACCATAGCTTTGTCGACCACCAAGTCAATCAATGCATGGACGAGAATACTTGGATCGGCAGTGCTGCGTAAAACCGTATCCCGCTGTCGAAGGCGGGCCACGATAGGGGCAGTGAGTTCTTCGCTGGGAGTTGGGTGAATGGAAACGACGGTGCCTATGTTGTAGGTTACTTAAAGTTCCATCAACTTCAATCTAACAACTGACCATCACGCAAGAGGAAAATCCAGACGGGATTCAATTTGACTTTGACGCGGTCTCGAGGATCTCTTTGGTCTCTCTGAGACCAACCGGAAGAGTGTCAAAATGCCGTAGGCCCATACAGAAAGCATCAGGACTAACCTCTTTGAGCTGCTCAAGCTTAATGTCATCCGGTGTCGGTGGGGGTCCAAAACCGGCTGCAAGCTAAAAATCCATCAGCCTCATACAAAGATAGGAAGACACGAATAGAGATCCTTACGTTCCGCTGCAGCTGCTGATAGTGAACCGTCGAGGTCGTACTGGCCCTCCTCGGATGAGGTCGTGCAGGGACGCCCGTATCTAGTGTCGATGATGGCAAAATGGGTGGCCGCCTTCGCCTATCACGCCGTTTGAGGGTATCCAACCTGGAACTTGCACTTCCATCCAAAGTATCATCTTCCTTTTCAAAACTGCTCATCTCAAAGGAGTTCTTCCCAAAAGATTCGGGCTCGCTGTCGACTAACGTTGATCCAGCAGCCCACTGGACGTCGGATGCACCAGCATCTTGATCCAAGAGTTCATGCGCTAATATTCGGAGGAACAAATGACGCTGGTAATAGCTGCACTCGAGGTCAGATTATGAGCTAAATGAGAACAAGAAGCGGCATACTCGGCCTTCGATCGGGTACGTGAACGTGTGTGGAAAATGTCTTCCAAAGCGAGTGGATGGAGGTCTAGTGATACAATAATGAGGTCAAGAACGAACGTAGGAGATAAATCTCAAACCATAGCGGAGGGAGACAGCCTTGATGACATCCCAGCTGAACTAAAGAGGCCAATGAGACTACACACAGAGTACAATAACACAGATACACACTCCACTAATATTGATCCACCGAACCTAACCGGAAGAAAAAAGGATTAATTAACCAGTCCAATCTATAAAAAAACACATGCAGACATACCTTAGTCCACGGTTCAGGTTTACTCGCAGCTTCATCATCCATAAGAGCAACAAACTCCCTATTGGTCATTCGTCCGAAGCTGCTTCTCACACTCGAATAGTCGATGACCTGAATTACACAGTCTTGTTGATACATTCTTCCGTATTCAGCATCAAGTTGAGGGTCTCGAGGATTAAGGCCAGGCTCTGCACCAGCCATACCTCGAGTTGCAAAAGTACTCGAGGTGCGATGAATTGCCATTACTTTTCGAACTGCCCTGCGAAACCTCTCCTTCGGTGTCATTGGACTGTGGTTGGGGTGTTGAGGGTGAGAGACTACACGGGCGCGAAGGTGCGACTTTGCTGAGCGAACAGATTGTTTTGAAGAAATGCCAGGGTTAGCATGGCCGCTGGAAGGTTGAGGAGGTAAGACAGTGGGAAAAGTGTTGTATGTCGGAGAATGAGCAATGTCTTCGAGGTCGGGCGTCAACGAGCGACCGTCTTCGTCACTGAAGCTGTTCTCGCGAGGCATAATGAAAGCAGTGCTCTTCAAGAGCAAGGTAAGTGGTGGTCGTTAGTTGAGAAGGATGGGATGCGGATGTTGCCTTGAGGCAGGCAGAATTTAGGACAGATGGGATCAACCCCCACCTCAGCGCCCGTCCAAGAGTCAAACAGGCTGTTCGGTCGGCCTGGGTTGTGGAGTGTGGATGTAACAAACATGGTCTTATTCCATTGTGTCCTAATGACTGTCCGATTCAAGACTGGATCTAGTCAGAAGCCAAGAATGTTGTCAAAGAAAGTAATATTAGTATTAGACTCCTATTTGACGCGTCGGCCTCGCTTTTCAAGGGCTCGCCAAACACAAGAGAACGCCATAACTTCCAGTAGAAAGGCAGAAATGTTGTTCGAAAAGGTTGCAGTAGAATTTGTGACTCTAGCCCAATCGGAAACGGAAAAAATAATATATTTCCTGTGAAGGGCGAGGAAGTGAGTTTCTGATGCAGCGAGCCCATCTCCTACCAGTCCTCTGCTGAATAGACGCTATTACTCGTAAAACAAAGCAAAGGTACAGTACGTCACATTTTCACGTGGTCGCCAAGAAGACAAAGCGGACCCACGGACTGTTAAGGTCGCTCCAAGAGGATGCCAAGGAAATACCAAAAAAAAACGAAGAAGGATGTTGTGCCAGGTGGGTCCCGACTCGCAGTCAGTCCAAATGCCAATATATGAGTCTCAAAAATCCCATGTTGATCACCCAAAGCACAAATGAAAATGGCGACAGAAGCAATCCAAAAAGTATGGAATATCGTCATTGACTCTTGGAAGCTGGCTCCCTCATATATATAAAACAACGGCCCGGTCCGGGGATAGGAGTTTCAACCGAAGCTTGTCTTGAACACAACTTCCATCATGGCATCTCCTCCGACCCCAGAAACTGGCCGTATTTCAGTCGGCGCCCATGCAAACCAAGCCAAATTCACAGAGCTTTCGTGCACCTATCCTCTCAAGCTTCTCTCACCTCGTGTCCCTCGGGATCGCCTCGCGGTCGCTTATATAATGAGTTATGGCGGTGGGTTAGTTGGAGGAGATTACGTTCACCTCAATACTACCGTCCAAGACAATGCCGTATTATTGCTCCTGTCTCAGGCATGTCTGGTTGGCTCTCACTTCCCTGTGTGAGACCTCACAAGGTCCAGCCAGGGATCCACCAAAGTATTCAAGCAACGGCCCTTTCAGCGTCTTTCCTCCGCTACCTCCCAGAGAACAACCCAACGATTGCACTTTGAACTGCAAGATGTTTCTACTCTTCTTCTTCTGCCAGATGCAGTTACCTGTTTTTCTGGCTCCTCTTACGACCAGATCCAATCTTTCAATCTATCTCCGACCTCATCACTTGTTCTTCTTGATTGGGTAACATCTGGCCGTAAATCTCGTGGAGAAAATTGGGATTTTGAGCGATACTGTTCATTCAATGAGGTTTTTATAGGCGGCCAACGAGTCGCTCGAGATTCCCTCCTTCTAGAGCAGCCAAGATTGAAAGAGAGGATGGCTGGCTATTCGTGCTTCGCCATGCTTTTTCTCTTTGGAGATACAGTTAAAAGAGTTGTTGAAGAACTCGAAATTGAATATGCTAAGATTTCCCTTCATGCAAGCACGAAACCTCCTACGGATGATGTGATCTGGTCTATGAGTGTCCTACCCCTTCCATCTTCAACAGCAACCTTCACAATCATTCGCATAGCAGGATTTGAGACGGAACGTGTACGCCAATGGATTGGGACTGCACTCCAGGCATTAGAAGAGATTGTGGGCATTGATATCTACCAGAAAACATTTTTCTGAAATAGTGGAAACTTGTTGGTGAGTTGCGCTATCATGGGTCTCATGTACCTCAAATTCTAAGGCCTACCTACAGTTTCTGGACTTGGTCTTTTACTTCTGGAAGACTCTGCAAGGCTGAGTCCCAGCCGGCGCATCATAAACCATCCTTTCTACCTACGTAGCTTAGTAAATGGGAACTGTATCTTGATTTAACAAGAAATCCAAAGAAGAGTGCCTGTCTATGATAAAGCTGTATAAAATTGCCAATGGAATGGATTCCGTTACGTATTGCGATATAAAAGCCAAATACAAAAAGAATCACTTTTGCTTACACAAAGGTCGCACAATATGAGTAACATTAGAAAGCCATGTGGGCAGCATGCTTCTGCGTTCCAAACATGTAAACTAAATCGAAATTAAACGAGAGGGCCATAGTATCAAAAAAAGAGTGAAGTCGTACCAAGGACTTGACTGACGAACAACCCAATTGTAACACCACTTGCCACAGAGATCATGCGGAGAGCGAGCGCAAAGCCATTCGAGTACTGTTCAGCTGAGCTGGTATAGTTCTGAGTGACACCTCCTCCTTGTGCAATGCCAGACTATCTCAAATAAAACACTGACCACAACATATATGGCCAAAACTTACAGGTACAAGAAAAAGAACACCAGTTACCATGGATGTAAAGGCTGTTCCTCCAACCACCCGAGAATATGTGTTGCCAAGAATGCCGATGGTTATGGCTCCAGTGGCCGAAACGATGTCAGTTCGTCCAGGAAGCACAAGGGCAACGATATGGTTGATGGTCCACGATGCACTCGAAAAAATGATCATGACAAGGAGTTGTGGACTTTTGAACGTTTGCAGATTTGACAACGACGAGAATAAAGAGTAAAGGGGTACAAGAAAGAAACATGTCCACCAAGGGAAGGGCTGTTTCCACCAAGGCCAGTCTGGATCACGATAGCAGCCTACGAATGTCAAGGACTACAGAATAATATCCTTCGATCATTAAACAAACCTTTGTATAGCAACGATAACGCATGCTGAGAGTCGTGACGACCAAGCGTTCCAGCCAAAATTTGAGAAGGTACGGAACTGTTCGTGAACGTGAAGTTTCCGTGCACAAAAAGCTCTTGTCCAGCATTGATACCATCATAATAAGCTCTTTTCGCGCGACGGTCCAGTACCAAATAAAAGTCAGATCCAAGAGTTAGCCCAAAGCCCTTCGTATCGATCAATACCGGAAAATGAGACGGAAATATAAAATGAAAACGTTACCAAAAACAAAGTGTAAATGATTGCATATACGATTCGCACAGAGCCACAAAAGAGGTTACGTGACATGAGCTCGAGAGCACTAGTCACTTCAGAATTTCAGACTCAGTCGGATATTCTGAGACGAGAAACATACATATTGTGAAACCTGGCAAGATTAAAACAACACCAGCCGAAGAGATGGCGCTGTAGCAGAACGGAGTACCAGGCAAACTACCAAGAGCTCGTGCTGCGAAAGCAACAATAATAGAAATCGATACCCTAAAGGAACAGTAATAGAGGTAAAACAAAATGAGATTTCCTGACACTTACTCGTAAACATTGGCATACATGGCGCTACGATTAGCGGCGTTGAGACCAAGATATTGAAGCACCGAGGCACAAATTCCACTCATCCACATGTCAATAATAGAGCCGCCAAACGATAGAGCGCAAATAGTGGAGGCAGACAAGAAAGCAAGAAAACAGCGAGTAAAAAGACTGTAAATCGGCGGGGTCCTAAGGCAATACTTGAGAGCTTCTATGCCTTCTCTTGCAGTCAGGCGATCGTGGATGACATCTCGATAAACTTCGTGAACTCGGTGGAGAGAAGTCAAGGCTACACGACCTCTAGAGCGGACAAAGTAGGTTCGAGTTGACCGACATCCGTGAATTCGTACAGAGACGATTACAAGATTGGGAAGGTGAACAAATTCGGTGTCTGCGTCAAGGATTTCGGCTGCAGACGAGAGCTGGGATTCGATGCGATGCGATGGTGCTCCAAATGAAAGAAGAGCGCGAGCCATGACAATAAGGAACTTGCGACGCGTTTCGACCGCTTGTGACAGAAAGAAGCGGAAATCAAGACCCAGAAACGCGTTCATCCTAAAACTTACATTCGACGTTTGAAGCGAGAGCAACGTTTGCCCGCTTATTTTCTAAATTGAGGAATTCGGTTACACCGTCAGTTACTCCGTAGCTGAGTCTGCGAGCAACTTTGAAGGCGGGTTTGGTAACACCAACGAGCGGATTATCTGTTAAGGACCACTGGCCAGGTTCTTCGTGCACAACAATTGTGGCATCTGAAGCGCGTCTCGGGTCTGAACCTTGTTGATTCGTGTAGGCGGGCAAGGCCATCGCGTCGAAGAGAAGATTACAAGCGGTGGAAAGTGGCAGTTGAGTTCAAACAATTGTGACCGTGGTCACAACGCGACTTCCTCCAAAGCCACCGTGTCGCATTCTCTGATCCTGATCAAGGACTAGCACATATATTGTTGACATATTGTAGGCTATACTTCTATATATTATCCGACCCAGCCCACATTTTGATAATCAGGCTGAGGAACCCAGAGGAAAGCTTCTGTCTAGCATAATTGTTCTCCATCTGAATGTTTGTAAAATCGTTTGCCACTTACGACAAGTAGTCTTTTCCTCCGGTTATGCAAGCTTACAGAAGTTGATCTTGATGACTAAGTGGTCCTTATAACCCCCACCAGTATCTTCACCCACTTCTTCTCATCATCTCGGCTAATAGCAGGAGGGACTGAGAATAGCTTTGAAACGCCTGAAGAGATCTAGATGTATCAGTAAATTGAATATCTTCAAGGTTCATCTTTCCAAATAATTTCGTCCTGACAACAATGGGTTTACCCGTGATCTAAATATCTGGTGTCCAAGTAATTCGTATGCAGGGAAGGTCGTTTCTTATATCAGCGATTCTAGTTCCTTCCTGGCCTGATGGTATTTTGAATAAGATATGCATTGCATAGTTGTCCTGAAGCCGGCATGAAATACAATTGAGGTTGCTTTGGACCATCATCTTCGTCATCCATGACTTTGGAACAATTATCATCCAACAAAGCTTTCGAGGGTACCCTCGTCAAGTACAAAGTTTGCATCTCCTACGTCGACATGATTGTCTTCAACTATCTCATAATTTCACATCAAGTTCAAATCGTCCGCACTTGGTGGACTTGATGCTCAGTTTAATCTATTCACTCCTCCCAACGCATCTGCATCTTCCAAGGTTGCTCTCAGATTCCCATCGTAAGCGCGATCTGCTAGTTCTCATTAGTCTGCGTAGGCACCTGTCTTGATTTATCTTGCTGTATGACCTCTTTCCGATTTCCATTCATGTGGTAGTATTTCTCCTTGCTACTCTAGGGGCTAACATGCACGGAGGATAATGGGGCTCAGAAAGTGAGACAAGTTCATCTATCTCAATTTATCTATTCCTTACGATTTAAGGGTTCATTCTTTGCAAGCGCAGCGACAGAAGGTTTACATTTCCATTCAAGCGTTGCAACCGCAGATCTTACGTCATTTGTAGGCATTGCCCTCCTTTTCCCAGACACATCTCCTCGGGGTGCAGGAGCCTTAGACGAGGATAAAGATTGGGACTTTGGCACAGGAGCTGGTTTCTACCTTGACGCAACTAACCCTGCCTACGCGACTCATTACAACATGAGAAAGTACATTCTAGAGGAGCTTCCCAAAGTGGTGAATGACGCAGGACTTCATGTAGTGCGCTTCTTTCTTTAGTTTGAGCCGTTTTCCAGCCATAGACATTTTCATCTTAGGATGTTGGGAGGATGTCCATCTTTGGCCATTCTATGGGTTCGTCCCTTTAATGTTTTCAGGTTGAGTTTCTACTTAGCTGAACATTTCTTAGGTGGGCATGGCGCTCTCACTTTGTACCTCAACTCTCCAACACAGCAATTCCGCTCCGCTTCGGCTTTCGCTCCCATTTGCAATCCGACTGAATGCCCTTGGGGTAAGAAAGCCTTCGAAGGTTATCTCGAAAAGGGGATAGAAGAAGCTAAACCTCAGTATGATGCGACGGAGCTCATTGCGATCAGGAAGGATCCTGTTCATATTCTAGTTGACTATGGGACGGGTGATAACTTTTATAAAAGTGGCCAGCTCTTACCAGAAAATTTCGACAAGGCAGCTAAATCTGCAGGGTTCGACGAAGTTCAGGTTAGGGTGAGAAGTCAGGAGGGTTATGATCACTGTGAGTGGATTTCTCAAAACGGAGTGTCTGTGGCTTACCACACTCACAATTAGCATACTTCTTCATCTCCACGTTTGCTGCTGACCACATTCACTGTATGTTGTCCTATCCATATTCATTCCCTCTTGCTTACACCACTGGTAGTCCACGCAAACTTCCTCAAAGCATAAATAGCATTGTATTATTAAAGCAGAAGGCCAGGTTTTGTACAGACAGCGGGTCGAAGAGCAAATGTTTGATTCCACAAGGTTTTTCATCAAGGGGCAGCACAACAAGAAATCGCGGGTACCTCCAAATCTACCGAGTTCCATGAGTCGAGAGAAAGAGAAGTGGCCGCAGTTCATTCCAAGATTCCAGCATCAAGCATCAACGGGCGACAGTTCCATCGTAATTCGTCTATGGTATAGAGCTTTGAGTTCCTCAAGTTCGGAGATGATCCAGGCACTAGTGAGAGCATCCTCGACTTTAGCGCGATGTTCAGGGTCATGATTGAGCAGTTGCGAGATCAAGAATTTCACTGTATTCAGATATTAGCCATCGCCCGCATATTCAGCAAGACAAGGCTTGCCGTCATCAAGGTCCATCCAAATGGATTTTTTGAAGTGCACATTTCCTTCGATGATGTTGAGTTTGAGCAAATCTTCACTGCGAGCATAATTAGGCGATGGCATTGAAATTTGGCGCGAAAGCTGGACGTGTTCCAGCCAAGAACGAGTATCCGCGGCGGGAGCAATAGCAGCCTCGAATGGATGTGTGTTACTAGGATGAGTAAGAGGATGTGCGCGAGTGGCGGAGAATTGGACGAACGTAAGCATAACGTAGATGATGACTCCAAGGCTCCAGCAGTCAGCGGGCATGCTTGTATATTAAATTCGTTACCAATGAATAGTGAGCAACTTAAGGTTAGGACAAACCCTGTGTAACCGAGCTTTCGGCAATCCAGAGCAATTATGCCCTCGGGCGGGAGATATGACACTGTTCCACACACGTTGAGAGTCATTTCGTGGGCGTTGGGTCGTGCAAGTCCAAAGTCAGCAATGAGTAGACGCGGGTATGTGCCCTAGAGTATTTTAGTAAGATATTGGTGCCAATGTGCAAACAAACAGGTGCAAAGAGAAGGATATTTTCTGGCTGCTCAAATGTCAGCATTAGATTTGGATAGTCATGTGCATAAAACACCTTTAAATCTGTACGACGATAAGGGCCTGTTTGGACAAATATCAGGACAAGAGACTAACCTCGGTGAGCAAGAGCGTTATGGTGCAAATATTGAAGACCCAAAAGTAGTTGATATGTAAGGTATTTCACTTCAGCTTCACACAAGTGGCTTCTCTTTTCCGCAATTGAGCTGATGTACATAAAGAGATCACCTCCGGTGCATAGTTGAAGGAAAATGTGACTGCAGCAGTCAGAATTCGTCAGCCACGTCGTGCAGCAAGAACGTACTACATATTGCCCTGTCGGACATCAGCGAAAATTTTTGTCACGTTTGGCTAAGAGTTTATGAGCATGTTAATCGAAAGCAATTATCTGCTTACATGATTGAATTCTTTGAGAATTTTAACTTCTTTCTTTACTTGAGAATGCTCTGTCTCGCGGCGCATCGTAATCGTTTTGCAAGCAACTTGGATTTGAACGGGTTTTCTTATGTCAAGGGCAAGCCACACTTCTGCAAAACTGCCCTTGCCAAGGCAGTTTGAAGTGATCACGAAATTAGGCAGGCGCTGGAAGAGGGCATAAAAATGAGTAGTTCAGCGAATCATGACCACAAACCCTCTCATTAAAAGACCTATTGGAACCAAACAGCCCTTTCTCGTGAGGATCTTTCCATATATGGGTGCAGGTGAATTCTGATATAAATGTCAGTCCATTGGCCGTCTTCGCGTCAGTGGTAGGGTCACATACTGAGGGAGCGAGGAATTTCAAGAACATCACCATCGCTGAGGATGACTTGGGATTTCCTGATACGATGTCCGTTCCAAAGGATGCCGTTACGCGATTTATCCTGAGACTGTTAGGCAGATAGACGCGCACAGGGAGGAACAACGGACTTGGCAGGAGACGATAATGCCGCCCTCTGATGGGGAGCGCACGCTGTATTACAGATAAGAGCACAGGCAGTGTAAATGGAGGTATATTTACACATGGATTTCGCAGTGAATACCGGAGATATGATCTTGGGGAATTACATAGGTGCTGCGAGGAAGTCAGGCTCACAGATACAATGGGGTTTTTTTCAAGAAAAAAACAAATAAACCATTTCTTTGGATCGCGACCAATTCGGACAGGTTCATCGAGCTTGAGGTGGATTGCCTCGCGTTCATTGTTTGGGCCGTACGTGGTCAGTTTTGCGCAAATATCGGGGTCACGGCGTCTTGGACGCTCAGGATCACTGACATTAAATGCAACAGTTGTGGTGGGATGTAAGCGGCGGAGAGGCGAGCTGCGAGATTGAGGCATTGATTTACTATGAGCTATGGTGGTCGAAAGCAGGCAACAACAGGTGCCGCACCACGCATCGAACAAGGCTTTCTTCTTTAGAAGAATCTCAGCAGCACATAGGTATTAAGTAAAAAAATTCAGATCGTTCTCGGTTTACATGAATTGTGTTCTCAAAATTTGACATGAAAACGGAGAGTATGTTGAATCTAGGTTTTGGCGTATGATATCACCCATCTGCTGCCATCCCATTCACTTCCTCCCAATATGGTCCCTGGAGAAGGTCTATACCGTTGTCAAAACTGCCATAATACTTGAGTACGCGACACTCGTTCTTTGACTCGTCGTCCTGTGGTTCCCTCGGCGCTTGCAGCTGGTCTTGCGAGTCCAAAGACGGTTCGAGTACAAAGATTTTGTGGAGTCTTCCCAAGCGAGAATTCAGCAAATTCGATAAGACGGCTCCTGCATTTTTCATGGCGGGGAGGCTAAGGACGAGGTTAAGGGCGCTACTCTTGAAGTGTTGCTCGAGGTTCGCAAACAATGGCTCAAGGTCACTCGCGCGGTGTTCGCTAGGTAAGTGAACACGTAGTGCTTCAAGATATCTGAAGAACTTTAACTTGGAGCATAAGTTCCTTGCCCCAGAAAATACTCGAAATAAATGTCGCAAGTTCAAGAAATCAAGGGCCAGGACCGTAACGGATGGGAACAAATATGCGAACCGCTGAATGTCTCCGGCTTCTTCGACATTATTGAGAGGATGGCTCAACACCAGCTTCACGATAGATGGCATTGGGTCGGACAAGATGAAGCTGTGCGGCACTGTACACGCCAGCATCGTGAGAGATTGGAAAGGTGTACAAAATTGCAGAAGGTCCACTCCCGAGAAGGGTTCTCGATTGAATTGGTTCCGCGTGTCCAAGAACGACAATGAGGATAGGATCCGAGGAGGAACGTTGGGAGCAAGGGAAGGAGGATCGCCATAGACAAGATGTTCATATCGTTTCAGGGCGAGGAATATATTCTTGTCGGCCCTGTTTGAATTTAACCAAATGTACCGGAAGATCGCAGAGCAAAGAGACTAACGCATGTTGAAACGGGGCTACGAAACTGAGGGCTCGTGCAGTTGCAGCGTCCAGCGATGCAAGCGATCCGATATATAAAGAGATTTCTGCAGGAAAATTCATGACTTGTGGCGGGATAGAGGATTGGGTAACGCTGTGAGATAGGTTGAAGTATGAGGGTGAAAGAAAAGAGTGAAAAGTTCAAAACTAGCTTGTCCCCGACTTTATACTACTTCGCATGTGATCGTGTTTTAGCAGCCGAAGCCGCAGAGCATTTCTGCTCCACCTTCAAATTGATCACGATTATTTGTAACGATCGTTCTACCCCTTTCTCGTTTCTTTAAAGACTGGTTCATGGTCTTCCTCGCCCAAAAGGTTTCCCTCATGGGACGAAAAGACATCTTGTCAGTCATGAAGCCGCTGACACCTCTTGACCTTGGCTTCGACGTTTGGTTATTTATTCTTACGTTCCTAGGAATCTCTGATGTTTTGAGACTTCGTCAAGCTAGTATAATTTTCATTCTGGATGAACGACGACTAACATAGATTCCTGTAGGTATCGAAGCTATTCTATGGGATCACAAAACAAATATCCCTCTGGATTACATTCTACTACAGAACCCAACCTTCTCGAATGCTCTCCTCCACTTCCTCGATTGATTCAATCGAGCGTTTCTTTAAGTTCCGACAGAACTGGACGTCCCCTTTGCCAGTTCCTGTAGAAACTCCCATAACCCTTCCCGAAAGCATTCGCCCGTCCAAAATTGATTGCCCTCACAACGTCGATGCTGTCAAATTCGTGAAAGATGAATGTGGAGAATCCTGGTTGGTAGTAATAAACGATCTTGGGATCTATGAACCACCGCCCGCTGCATTCGATCCCGAGTGGGATTTCGGCGCATGCGTCCAATATGTTTACGTGGAAGCTTTCCTTGTTTCAGACATAAAAAAGCGTTGGGCATTCGGGAAATGGTACACTCGAGGCGCAAAATACCAATACAGTGATACCCGGTCGAGTTGGTCATTTAACGAAGATGAGGAAACCCCTTGCACTTTGACTCTCGCTTGCGCTGATGGACTGTACGTTGTCATTCAAACTCTTTCGTACGTCATTCGGGATCTTGATATATATCTTCCTCAAAGCATCCACACTTATTCTCTCACCTCCAAAACGGGTTGGAGCTGTTCTCGATCTACAATACTTCCAACGGCGCCCGAGAATATCAGTTTCCTGTCTTCGTCAGGTGATAGTGCCATTGTAGCGTTGGGACCAGGTGAAGATGCTTTCTTTGCTCTCATCGACTTGAGAGGTTCGGGAACGGTGTCGTATCTTTTGACTGAGGTGTGTTTTAGGTCATCTAAATGTTTTTGTTCAACGCCTTGTGGACTCAGATATTCTTGTTAGGACGGGATTAGGCTCTCAGCCAATGATGGCTCCTCAGCCCGATTCAGTCGAAACCATGTTGTAGTATTCCACTATGCATCGACAGAAAAAGAGCTCATCGGAAACATCTACTCATTGCATCCGACAACGCAGAGCCAGATCCGTCCAATCGCGCAGCAAAGGTTCCCGGCCGGCACTAAGAGCATCCTTTTCCCCCATATTACAACCGAGAAACTAGCCTTCACCATTCTTCTAACGTCTCTGCTTACACCCAAGGAAGCTAATATGCAAATTATTCGTCGATCACGCCATCCCGTTAACCCTCTCTTATTAAACGACCGCAAAGCGAAGTACACCGTTTTTTCCTTCGCATTTTCACCCCTAACACTGAATGCGACTCTGGACAAGCAAAATAGCGTCCCCGACCAAGAAGTGTACCATTTCAACTCTACTCCCATGCTTTCGAAGTCGGGACGATCTTTACTTCACTGGAGCTATATGAGAGAGGTGAGGTGCGAACATCTTGGGCATGGTGACTATGGGAAGAGTTCTATTGTTTTGGACCGTCTGGATAATGTCCGCCCCTGTGGCCCTAATGGATTCGATACGGTTGTTGACGTGGATGATGAGGAAGGATGGCTTGTATGGTGGGACAGAAATTGCCCAGTTACTTTGATGAAATATGGGTGTTGAAGGAGTCTGTTGGAAGTAGCTGACTTTGCCTATAGTTGACGAACTTAGAGCCATTGTTTAATTTATATGCGGATGTCATTACAACGGGAGGCAGCGGTGCACGTAATGGCGATGTTCAGTTCCAAGGTTGCAGTTTTAGCCAGCTCCTTTCTGTCTTCTTCTTAGCGGCCCTGATATGTGATACCGTTAGTACAAGTTGTTGGGATTTCTTCCGCAAGCGCCTGTTCTCAGGTCACACTCGAGAAGAGCGGGGGAATCCTCTTGTATTATTCCCTTGTATTGTGACTGCTTTCTCGGTCCTTATATACTCGTAGGTACTATATAATAGAAGATCCTCGAGGTCTATCGAAACTTCCTGAAGTTTCCTTTGTATTAGTAAATGCCGAGGCGCTTACTCAGCGCTTATTCTAACACAAGTGTATGTATTCCTACAACCTTTAACCAAATAAGTGCTTCCAGCATGTTTAGTCAAAGGCAAAGATGAAAAAAACTTTTGAGCACTATGGATCGAAGGTAACGTGCAAAGTCCCAATCTCTCGTCTTCGAAGGTCTTTCGATTTCCTCGATGCTATAAAATTAAGACCCCTACGCGGTTTAGCTGAAAGATAAAGTATACTTTGAGGGTTCCTTGTTGTTGGTACACTCTATATTCTAAATGGTCACCGTTGGTCTGCATTCGTTTGTAAATGTTATACTTGTCTGCTTGAGCTATGATAACATGCCCCAAATCCGATCGGTCGTTCGTGAGACTCACTGGATTTAGATTAGTTCTTTAGTTTTGTCAAAATAAGCGAGACTTTAGGACTGCTGGCGGAAGAAGATACTGATTCGCTGCGTCTAGACACTAGTACTTGTCATTGGGTTTGCCTGTCGGTGACTGGGCAATCTCAATTTCCTTGGGATTACAAAGTGTGGAAGCTGTTTCTCCTTATTACATTCATATTGTCCTTCGAGTCTGACTGAATTCCCGCGAGCAGCTGAAATCAAGGTAGTACAAGAAGGAGCTCGCATATATTATTTATTGTGTCGCTTATCTTGAGAATTGTTTCTTTTCTTCATCAGGAAAGGGACCTGTTAATTATCGTAAGTACGAGGTCGCCTGAGGATAAGAGGATTACAGTTGTGGGTAGAGGCGAAATACTTTCTGATAACTTCAACAGGCTTTACGCAAGCGCTTGGACAGCGCCCTCATCAGCAATATTAATTTCTGACGGTACAGACGCTTAACGCTTTGTCTTTAACTCAAAAAGACTCTTAGGCACTCAGAAAGAGTAAGGAACACGTCAACATCATTAATCAGTTTCCTTTTCTGACTTGGTAAGGCTTAAAACAACACTTGCCTCGTGCTATGAAAGAACCCTGGTTACCTTCGGTGCTGCCTTCTCTGCCAGCACTCGCAGACCTTGAAACCACACTTGAGAAATTCGAGACCGCAAAGAGTCTTGGCAGGGTAACAAATCCCGACGAGTAAGCGGTGCCTTTTTACAGATTTGGTTGCTACTGATTCTTACGCTAGAACGCCCATCCACATATGCGGGTTCACAGGTAAGTGCTGATGATGTGGATATGACCACTGTCGGATTTTGATGCCAACTCAACTGACACACCAGGTTGTTTCCGCCTGTTCCCTTCACGCGATAGGGTGCTCGCGCACCGGAAGCGGGACCATGAGAGCAGTGAAGAAGATAGTATCATTACATGGAACAAATAGTAGGACTTAGGAATATATTTAGGAAAGGCGTCGTGAAGGGATAGTCAGAGAAAAACTGAGGAATTGAAATAACTTGTGGAATCAAAAAGTTCCGGGGAGCGTTAGCGCTGGCCGAACCTCTCTACCTTCGACCAAACTGTATCGGAGGAGACGCACCTCGTTCATGAGTTTCTTCTTGCGCAAGAAACCGGCGCAGCAGCCTGCTGGCCAGGTCACTGTGACCACCACTCCTAGTGAGGCTCTGGCCCAGCTTGGTCAAAAGGAACCTGGACAAGCAGGCCAGTATGACCAGTATGCACATCTCCCTCTTGACCTTCTTAACTTTGACTTAACTTTCTGCTAGACGCTCCCAGCAGAGGACAGCGAGCCCCAGTGTACCACCGCAGGCACAGTATGCACCCCAACAGCAAGTGCGAGAGCAGAGCCAACCTCCCATGCGACCCACTCAACCAGCCGGTCAACCTGAACAGAGACCAGCCCAGCAATCTCAGCGTGGCCCTGCATATCCCTGGTCTGCTCGTAGGATACATCTCACCCCTCCGCAGGTACTTAGCAAACCGGGTGTCGTTCCTCCCACTTCACCGTCACCTTCGCCCTTTCCGAGATATGGCCACTCGTTACCTTCCAATGCGTCTAGTAACGGCGACCTCTATATTTTTGGTGGTCTCGTTCGGGAAACCGCCCAAAACGATCTCTACCTGTTGTCTACAAAGGATTGTTCTACTGCTCTGATCCAAACCGGCGGCGAACTTCCCTCCCCTCGTGTAGGCCATGCCAGTGCCCTCGTTAGCAACGTTCTCATTATATGGGGTGGGGATACCAAAACGAATCCTTCTGCCAATCCATCTGAGAAACAGGACGACAACCTTTATCTGCTCAACCTCGGTAAGTCCTTTCTCTCCCTTTTTTCATGCCTAGGCTCACCCTCTTTCAAGTTACCCGCGAATGGACCCGAGTCGCAGTCAGCGGTCCTCGTCCGAAGGCTCGCTATGGTCATTCTGTTACTATGGCTCAGAATTCCAAGTTCTTCATGTTCGGCGGCCAAGTGGATGGTGAATTCCTTGACGATTTGTGGGCGTTCGACCTCAATTCATGTTCGTATCTTAATTGTACAATCTTTTCATTCCCTTATTTTATTTCAGTACGTGACAAGGCACTGTGGGACCTTTATGAACCGGCAGGTGGCGACCGGCCAAGCAAGAGGACCGGGCATGTCCTTGTCACCTTTGGGGATCGGCTCTTTTTGTATGCTTTATCCTCTCAGCTAGCTTGTTCTTTTTGCTAACTACTAGACAGGTTTGGTGGTACAGACGGTCAATTTCACTACAACGACACATGGTCTTTCGACCTGAAAACGCGGCGCTGGTCGGAACTCAATTGCATCGGTTACATACCATCCCCTCGAGAAGGTCATGCCGCAGCTGTGGTTGACGATGTTGTATACATTTTCGGTGGCAGAGGCATCGATGGCAAGGATCTGAGTGATCTTGCCGCATTCAAAATTTCAAGTGCGTTGCCTTGAATAACCGTTTTCCCTCGTGCTCATTCATTTCAGATCAACGGTGGTATACTTTTCAGAATATGGGCCCTTCTCCAAGTGGCCGTTCTGGGCATTCGCTTGCCTCGGTCGGTCCCAAGGTCTTTGTCGTAGGCGGTGAAGCGTTTACGCCTTCGCCCGGGGAAGACTACAACATTATCAATATTTTAGATTCTCGTAGGTGTTCTTTTATCATTGTCTCTATTCCTTTGCCTGGATCCATTGAACCAGGACATATCAAATACCCCGATTCGTCGAAAAACCCACCACCTCAAAATTCTACCTCTCCAGCTCCTAACGCTGCGAAGGCCCGTCAATCGTCTATTGCAACGTCCACAAACCAACCTCTTAGCACTCCTCCTGTTGCTAATCCTCCTGTTATGAACGGTCGTCCAATGTCGCCTAATCAGTCTGGCTCTGACATGGAGGATCCTCGTCGTGCCGTATCACCAACTGGTGGCCGTCGGGTCAATGGAACAACTACCTCCATGTATGGTCAAGGTCAAGGCCAGCTCCAGACCAAATCCTCCCGTGATGGTCACGAAGCGATGCAGCAGCAGCAACAGCGAGAACGTACAGTCTCTGACGCACAATCTGCTCGTCCTCTGTCACCAGAACAGCAACAGCAGCAGCAGATGGCGGCTGGCCGATCCAAGAGTCCAGCTCAAGGTGGACCCGGAAGTCGGGCGGTGTCACCTGCCAATGGCATGACGAACAACGAGCAGTATGCTCAAGCACCTAACATCGCGTCTGTTGTCAATGGAATGACGAGTGGGCGTGCCTCCCCTCAAGTTGGACGCCCTCAGCCTCATCAACAACCAGAGCCTGCCATTCAGGCTCAGCCTAGTGCCAATGGGCACTTGCGGTCCAACTCCAGAGCTGGCGGCTCTGTTAGCCAGACCCCTTCAGATGCCGCGAGGGAATTGAGGAGTAAGGATATGGAGATTGAGGGATTGAAACGGCAGATGACTTGGATGCGGGAAGCGTTGACGAACGCGTCTAGATCAGGATATGTATACAAGCCGCGGGAAGGTGATATGGAAGACGTAGCACCCTCACAAGACAGCGAGATGGCCTTGAGGTTTAAGAAGTTCCGTGCTCAGATGCAGGTGTGTCTAATTGACATGAATTTTCTGGGACAAGTTTGACATTGATGCCTTCGCCAGACTTTCATGGTAGAACAAGCCAAGCAAGCATCGGATCGAATTTCTGATGCTGAACGGATGCGAACGAGTGCTGCTCAGGAAGCTGCGTACTATCGCGCCAAACTCTCCGCCTTGGAGAACAGCGATGAATCAGAGGTAGCGAAACTCGATAAAGAGCGTGCAGACGAGCTATCCAGTCGCATTACCCAACTTATGACTGAGAGGTGGGATCAGGACCGCAAGAACGCCGAGCTCAGTGACTCGCTCGCTTTGCAGGTCACCCTGTGCGAGCAAGCTGAAGCACAAGCTGAAGACTTTTCCAAACGGTTACAAGAGGAAGAGGATCATCACGAGAGCACTATATCGCGATTAGGTGATGTCCAGCGGAGATTGGCGACATCGGAAGCTCGAGTTAGGGAGCAGACGGAACGTCTTCTCACACAGACATCTGAATTGGAACAAAGGCAAGCCGACGATCTGGGAGTGCGACAACAGATTGAGGAACTCACCCAATCGAGGGAAGCGCATATTCGAGGTCTTGAGCAAGCCCGAACTGCGCTTAAAGCGGCGTCTTCGCGAGCTGAGGAAGTCGATATGAACTATCAGCGCGCTCGAGAGATGATTGCGTCCCTTCAAGCAGACATTGCCGAGCTTCGTGGCGAGCTTGAGACAAGGAATTCAGAAGCCGAAGATCTCAGGCAGCAGCTAACAGATGTCGAGAATGACTTTGCCAAGTCTAGAGAAGAGGCGGACGCGCTGCGTGCCCTGACTACTGGTAGTCTTGGGAAGCTTCTTGACTCCCATCGCGACCTCAAAGCTGACGAAGAGCGATATGTTCGGACACATGAGGAGAAGGTCCAGGCCATGCAAACTGAGCTTGACTCTTTGCGTACTCTCTTCGATAACACTCAGGCGAGCTTACAAGATGCCACCAAGAACCTCGAACAAGAGCGGTCTCGAAACCAAGAGCTTTCCTCTCACCACACCGCTCTCCGCTCACAGATGTCCGTCTTCCGTTCTCAACTAAATTCCTCGAAAGCAGATACAACACGACTTCAGAAAGAGTTAGTCTCACGAGAGACGGCTCTCCGCTCTAAAACACGCGAAGTTGACGAACAGTCAATGCGGTTAGCAACACTCCGCGGATACCTGGGTGAGAATGGCATTGTCATTGATGAGGACGAGCTCCATCGGCCTGGCTCTCGTGCCGCTGGCGCACTGTCACCCAATGCAATGTCGGATCTCGAAACCAGGCTCACTGAGCGAACGAGGTTGCATGACATCGCTGAAAGGGATCTTGCCCTCGCCCAACGCAAGCTTCGTGAGGCTGAAGCTCAAACCTCCCAATTGACGTCACAGATGGAGAGATTGCGCTCTACCCACAGTCCAAGAGGCCCTGTTGATGGAGATTCCGATGAGCGTGTAGCAGAAATGGAACGCAAGTTGGATGAGACCGAGCGGAACTATAAGGCGCGCATGCAGCAGATGGAAGAGGACTACCAGTTAGCGGTCCATTACGTGAAGTGCGTGAAAGCTTTGTCAATCTTGCACTTGAACCATCTAATCTCTTATACAGGGGCACTGAGAAGATGATGCGTCGCATGCGTGATGAACTAACCAAGCAGAAGAATACCAACACAACTCTGCAGGCCGACCTTGACGCCATTCGCAACGGTTCACGTCGAGCTAATGGTGTAGCGACGCCCGACGATCCTGAGTTGCGCAACCAGCTCAGCGAAGCACAGAAGCAGCTCCAGCGTCTAGCTCAAGAGAACGCCTCCCTTACATCACAACATGAAGACATGCAGAACGACCTGCAAGTCTGCCAAGATAGACTTTACGCTGCTGAACAGCTATCTGAAGATCGTTTGGGCCGAGTGGATGACCTCCAGCATGAGTTGGATCGTGTCCAAGAGTCATTACGTATTGCGAAAGGAGGATCCGACGAAGAGTCTCAGCTTGAGAAACTTAGCAGCGAGAACTCGACTCTGCGGCGCGAAAACGAGGATCTCTCTCGCAAAATTGATCTTCTCATATCGGACGAGCAGTTGAACAGATCTTACGGCCGTCGCCCAATGTCTGGTATTACTGGTCGCCCCATGAGCACTTCCAGCTCAGAAAACGCCATTGCTTTCGAAAACCTTTCCACCGAACTGGATGACTGGCAGCGACAACTTGCAAGTTCAATGAACAACCGCCGGCCGCTGAGCGATTTTGAATCTGAAGACAGGACGAGAGCTCCTGCACGATAAAAAAGACCTTGTCTATTTTGTTTGTCACCATCTACATGTAAATTTTCTTTTGTTGGCTTATACCCACCTACTTTCGATTCGCACACTCTCTTGCATTCCTTTTTCTTTGTTTAATTCATCTAGCTCTCCTGTCTGTTTGTCTGACTTCTCTCCTCCGTCGTATATTCTGCTCGTGGCTATATCTTCTATATATTGTATACATTACTCTACGGATTTATGAGGATTCGTTCGCTTTACGAGTCCATTCAATAGCTTTGGCCTTGACGACATCCTCACCATCTTCGTCGCCGATACGTTTTTCCACAGCGAGCCACTTCTTAAAGAAGAATCTAATTGCAAAGATAGCTCAATTAGAGGGATCTATAAGTGGCATGGCTGCGAACACTTACTTTGCTTTGTGTGAGGTCAACTTCAAAACAAATAAACGATCGAAGATGGACCGGACGCCTTGGATGTTCTCCCGTGCAGTCTCCATATCCACATAAACCGACCACAAATCGGACCGCTTAGGATGAGAATCCGCGATACCCTCAAAGATGGTCTTTCCCCGTTCGGCATCACCAAGCTTATATTCAAGTTGGGCAAACTTCGAAATGGTCTTCAGATCTGCATTCCTCCCAAATAAGGGCATGAAATATCAGGATCAAGAGTGATTCACGTACGTTTCCGCTTGTCCAGACTCAAAATGCATTTTTTCAGCAGGTCACGAGCCGCCTCGAGATTACCTCTTCGAAAGTAGAATGCTCCTGCAAGCGTCCAAACCTTAGAGCTACTGCCGAACTTTTTGCAAGCGCGTTTGTACTGCTCATCCGCTTTCTGTAAAGTTGTTAAAAATGGGGTTGGTAACAGTGAAGTGAATCATACTTCGTGTTTTTCAGATTCCTCAAAAATGGCCGCGAGACGAAGATGGACAGTCTTAGAGTCGTTGGCCGCGGCTGCTTGCTTAAATACCTGATTCAGCTGCTCGTCATTGCCATACACATTTTCCAGATTTAGAAGAGCAATCCAGACATTTAAGCGTTCCTGCTCTTCACGAATATTGATCGTGCGTATTGCTCGTCGAGCTATCTCCCGAGCCTTATCCACCTCGGAAAGCTGCAGTTGGAAAGACATGTACTTGATCCAGAGGAAAGAGGAATTGTACGATGAGAGAAGGACGCGCTCGAAGTCACTGTTAGATTCCGGGACAGTTTTGTCAAGGTCGGCGGTGAGGTCTTGGTCGATCACCTTCCGCTTTTTCTTTTTGGAATGAGTCGCCTCCTCTTCTGAGTCATCGGACGGTGGCTCCGACATGACGATATCTTCTGGTTCGTTAGCAACTGACCAGTTGAAGCCGCTTGCCAGCTTAAGGTGCGACAACGCAGCGATCCGGAGTTCGATCAACTAACATGGCTTTTGGTTCATCATCGTTCGAAGCTTCGTCCTCTTCCGAGGTATTAGGCTCTTCCTGACCGTCTATGGGATGGTCCAAAGGTTCATCTTCATCATCTGATGCCTCCTCGTCCTCTGCTTCCTCTCCGAGCTCTTCGCCATCTTCTTCGTCGATGTCCATTGAGCCACTAATCAGCAGTGAAGTGAGATGGTTTAAGGGAAAGTGAGATGCGTGACTTCTCAACTTTAAGAACCAATGCCTTGACACGGTCGCCAACCCGAAAGCCCGACAATGCCGCAGCATAATCACCATCTTTTTCGTCCGAAAACTGGAGACTATGGTTCAGATACGAAGGTAAGGTAAGAAGCAAAAACTTGCCTCAGATACGTGACAGAGCCCACTCAATTTAGTGTTGTCAATATGGACAAAGAGTCCGAAACTGCTCAATCTTGGAAACTGCTCCCAGAGACTTTTTGCCCAACAGTCACGTTGGTCCTGTGCTTTCGCAGCCTCGCTTCGGCGGACGTGATCTGAGCGTAAGGTGAACTCGACCTGGTTCTTCTCTGAATCCAGTACTGACAGTTTAAAATGAAAATTAGAATGTTGCGTAGATGGGGGCATAAGATTGGGAAACGAACCTAATGACCTTGCCGGTAACAACTTGTCCAACAGAAAACGTGTGTCTGCCAATCTTTTACATACTAACAAATAAAAGATGTGAACTTAAATTATGAATGTTTAAGAGGCAGAACAAACCTCGTCGAAAAGCTCCCGAATCTGAACCCTAACGGTAATGTTCCTTCCCACCAGAACGAATAGCCCGCTCTGAGCTACTTGCTTGACAAAACCACGCAACGCTTGCTCAGGCTGAAGATCCTGAAGAGTTACAAACTCTTTGTCGGT
Organism: Flagelloscypha sp. PMI_526; assembly: GCA_021399455.1. Taxonomy (NCBI): domain Eukaryota; kingdom Fungi; phylum Basidiomycota; class Agaricomycetes; order Agaricales; family Niaceae; genus Flagelloscypha; species Flagelloscypha sp. PMI_526. The sequence goes on along the minus strand of JAJTUO010000001.1, from coordinate 1,305,243 downwards.
AATCACGTCAGCCTTCTCGAGGTCTAGCTTGGACTGTCGCGTAGATAGTGCAAGTTGGCGAAGAGTAACATCGATGCTAACGACTACGCCCTTCACTGTCGAACCAATAGCTGGTAGCTCTGCATTTTTTGAAAAATCGTCTGAGACATCCGTACGATATAAAATGGCTCCCAAGGACGAAGTGATCTTCAAAAGCGCCGCATGAGGGAGATGCTTCATTACCCGAGCAATGACAGTTTGTCCAATCTGTGCACTCTCCATTGTAAGAGAGGTTTTGGTTTGTTTGGATTTTTTGTCCTGGGGCTTGTTGGCAAGGATGACGATGCCTTTGTCAGGATTACGTGAAACGACAACGAGATCTTTGAGTTGTTCTCCAGGTTTGAGAGCAACGCGGATTTGAGCAGAAGGTGACTTTGCGGTGATTCGCTAGATTGTCGAGGGAGAGAAGACCTCGGGCTTTGGAAGGCTCCAAGGCCAGGATAGCGTTATCTTTGTGGACTTCGAGGACACTGCCTTCAAGAATATGTCCAACTTCGATAGACTCGATGGCTGAGATGTTCTGAGCTACATTAGGCCTGGCGGACGCTGACAGTGATACGCTCATTCTGACGGTCGACAGCAATGACTTTCACTTTCACCACTTTGCCAATTGACAAAGCTTCATTGATTTTGACATTACGATCCTCGCTGCAAGAAAAGAGATCGCTGGTGAGTGGAAGTGTAATGATAATGGTCTGTGCCTACACATACCTGACTTCTACGGCAGGAAGAACGCCCTGCAACGTGCCAAAAAACTCGACCGATGCAGACTTTTCTTTAATTTTGAAGACAACGGCATGCGTTACTATGCCGACTTTAACATCAGAGAGCTGAGAGAGAATTGGCAGCTCTGTATCCAAAAGCGTCTTTTTGCAGGTGAGGGAAAGGCGTTTTCTCTGTATATCAACAGCAAGAACCTGCCACCGACACGTAAGGAGAGAACGCACACAACAGAAGCAATGACACGTACCCTGGCCTTAATAGAAGCTCCTTCCTGAAACTTTCTGGCAGGATTCTTCAAGATGATATCGGCATAGTGTTTAGGGCCACACAACACCATCGAGGTTGTCCGACAGAGACACAAACAAGCCAGTGTCCTTTAAAGCTCTTAACTTTACCCTTGACAACCTGTCCGACCTTTAGATCTTCCAAGCGAAGGAAAGTTTGTTTGAAGCACTGATTCCTTGAGGGATAATTGGAGGAGTCCGTCGAAAGGGAAGAACCCCTGTAACACGACAAAGATGTTTAGAGTCCGATGCGCCATTTTCCACCTGGAAGAGCAGCTATATGATCGTCCGATACATGAGAATCTGCACCTAGACTCAGCCTAAACAAGATTGACGAAGGGGAAAAATGATCTTGCATGAACAAAACCCAGCAAATCATCATCTACCTTCATATACATCCCACGTTCATGATCAATGCGAGTGATAGCAGCATTGTCCATTGTTGCCCCAACTGGGTAGTTCTGAGGAGCCGCATCCTGTTCTGATTCGTCCAGACCGGTGATGCGATCTGCAGTCGCAAGGACGAAACGAGGAGGAGACACAGGGCACATCGTAGAGGACGCGAGCTTTTATCTTATTACCAACTTTGTATTTTTGGTTTGGAGACAGATGAATTTGATCTATGCTGCCATCAAAGTAGCCCAAACTTGAAGGTTAATACCAAACGGCTGAACAGCGGTAATGAGGCACTGGACGAGGCTACCAGGGAGGATGGCTTCTGCACGGGTGATTTCTGTAACCTAGATATAAACACAAGATCAGGGAGTGAGTCATACAAAGAACGAGAAGTGCACTTGCAGCAGTGGTTGTAAAACGCTTGGCGTCAACAGTTACGTTGCACGTCTTCCCATTTCCCTTAACTTTCGAAATTATGACATTCACGAGCTGGCCAACCCAGAAGCGGACAGGCTCTCCCGCTTTGTTTTGGGTACATCTTTTGAAGCGAGGAAACCAGAAGACTTTGGGATTCCGAGGTCCAGAATATATCCGTGGTCTTCTTTGCTTTTGATAGCAGCAGTAATAGTCTAGAAAATGACTAGTAAGAACTTTCTGCGGAGGAGCATACGGCTACTTACCGAACCAACTGCAAGGTCAGTGGATTGAACTCCCTGCATTTACTCGTTCCGGAATAAGAGACAATTCAACTTTGCGACTAAGGCGCGCAATTTCGTCTCTTGATTTGCTCAGGCCAGTATGATCTGAAATGTCAGAGCCCACAGCAGAGACCACAGTTCGGACGAATTGGCCAGAAGTGAAAAGGTCTTGGAGTGAAGGAATAGGCGCGATGAGACCTTCGGATTCCTCTTCTTCATCTTCCTCCATTTCATCTACCTTTTCGAGAAGGGCAGTATATTGAGAAGAGATGTTCGTAATCGGGATGTGACCATAAAGTTGATTTGGGAGAGAAACGACAAGTGCAAGGGATTGAACGGAAACAATTTTCCCAAGGATGCGTGTACCGATAGTCATTTTCTGTAATCTATTCAATGAAGTGAACGTAGGGAGGCAGTAAAAACACCCAGACCTTATAAGAAAGTTGGTCAATTCGAGGAAGTTTCGATTTAGTGCTTGTCTCAGATTCTCTCGTCTTGGTTTTAGATTTTTTGCTCTTGGACTTGGATTCCTTGATAAGAGAGTCAATCCGACTAGATAAATGTCAAAGAAAGATAATAAAACGGACCTCGAAAAGCTCATCGTCTGCTTCCTGCAAGGCTTCTGTCTTGAGCTGCTTGACTTCAGATTGGGTTAGGGAAGTGCCTCCACCCCGGGGAAAATCAAGGTCTGCTTGTGGCATGGAAGTGTCGAGCTTGGGTTTTTTAGCTGCGGGACTAGCTGCATTGTCCTTTTGCTTGCGTTTGAGCATGATTGCCACAAGAGAAAAGTTTCATCAAATTTGATGGCAAGTTGTTGGGTCAGACTCCAACCACCAAGTCACAATGGGTAAGTCTATCCTTCCACCACCTTTTCTCTTCTTTCCATAAGCTCACCATGCTTTCACAGATTTTCAGGTGTGTCATACGCTTTCATTTTTGTTTTATATTTTGTTTTAACTATGTCCAGAATCGCGTTGGATCCAAATTCGGAGGCGGAGGTGTGGCACGCGCAGACGAGACCAACATTGACAGAAGAGAGCGGTTACGAAAGCTTGCACTTGAAACAATCGACCTTGCAAAAGTATTTTCCATCTTCTATTCTCTCGTTGCTCGATTATACTCACATAAGTGCCTCTTAGGATCCTTATATCCTCCGCAACCACTTGGGCTCATTGGAATGCCGTCTCTGCCTTACCCTCCATACGAATGAAGGCTCGTATCTTGCACACACCCAAGGAAAGAAGCACCAAACAAATCTTGCACGTCGTGCTGCCCGTGATGCGAAGGACACTCAACTGACAGTCGCGCCGACTCAAAGCACTGTGCAACGAAAAGTCTTCTTGAAAATCGGTCGACCCGGCTACCGTGTCACAAAAGTGAGGGACATGGACACAGGAAAAGAGGGTATGATGGTGCAGATTCACCTTCCCCAGATCAAGCAGGACGTGGTTCCAAGACGGAGGTTCATGAGTGCTTGGGAGCAGAAGAGGGAACCTCCGAACAAGGCGTATCAGTATCTTATTGTGAGTCCTACTTTGTTCCATTGCCATGTTTACACCTTTGACCAAGATTTTTAGGTAGCAGCGGAACCATACGAGACGATAGCATTTAGGATTCCTGCACGCGAGATTGAAGATGAGAGTGACGACGCAGGGTACTGGAACTGGTCGCATTGGGACCCTGACACGAAACAATATAGTTTCCAGTTCATGTTCCGTCTAGCACTATGAAAAGGCTTGGCACCCTGATGATGTAGATGACTTGGTATTTCCTGACTAGGCAGCACGGAAATTGACATGCACTGTGAGGCGAGAACTTTTTTACAAGCTATAAAAGACATCTGATCGAGGTTAATTCTTTCCATACTTATGACAAGAAGCAAGAAAGAGTAGTACCAGTAGTTGGGAAGAGGTAGATAATTTGGCAATGATGACGCCCTTTGGTCTCTCCCTTCATGTCGTATTAGGTTGTTGACCCACTCACTACTGTGCATGACCTCTTCCTCTATTCGTCTCGCTCCATTGTCCCATCTTGTTTCATACTTCTGGAAAATGGCATCTGAACCACGCACCTCACTATCTCAGCGACTTGGGTCCTTGCTTGACGAGCCACCGCGCTTCACAGAGCAACAGGGTGTCGAAGCGGATTTACCCCCAGTACGAACGCCTCAAGCCAAAGTAAAGTCCACAGGGTCCTATTCTCAGATGGCTTGGTAGTTGGACACCCACCTCAAGGTCAGCCCCAGAAACGCCTTCGCACTCCAACCCGCCCTCTCCCTTCACCTACTTCTCCGGGGAATCATATCTCTCAATGAGGCACTGAATGAGCCCATAATTCAATTCCCTCAAAAGGCAAGACTGCCAGAGCCTTTCTACGCTCATACTCCACCATTTATGGACAACCTAACGCGCTCGACCCTTCCAACCGCGTCTCTATCCCCGCATATTCCAGTGAAAAACAACAGTCATGGGCAGCTCGACCAATTAACTGCAGCTCATTTACCACCAAAATACTCTCCCCCCATTGTTCTCAACAGCTCCAGTCCGACCCGAACTTCACTTGACCAGCTCCGGTCAGTTTCTACGCGAGACCAACATCAAAGGTCTCCTAGTCTTGGAGGTGCGGTGGCAGATGAGCCATCCGCCTCACCGTTTATGTCAGGATGGAGCTGGTTTGCACCTGGAGGTAAAGAAGATGTAGATCCATTGCTCCAGAAGGAGGACCGGGGAGAAACAGTAGAAGAGGAGCAGCAAAAAATGCATAAGAAATGTAAGTGACGTGATCAATTATTGTTGTTATTGTTTCGAGTGTTCACACCTATATTCTCTCAGATCGGTCAACTCGAAATCCTGTCGTATTCTGCCATGGCCTGTTTGGCTTCAACAGCGTTAGTGTCGGACTATCGATTGCCCCAATGAAGTTTTCATATTGGAAAGGCATTCAGGTGATTCATTAATTCTCTCGATCTCCTTGGGTCGTCCAGTACTTAATCTCCTATAGGAAGTTCTCCAAGCAAACGGTACCCAAGTCCTAGTAACCCACGTTCCTGCAACGAGCAGTCCCATCGATCGCGCTCAGGTCCTAGAAGACCAAATTGCTGAACTCTATATGGGCCAAAGTGTACACCTCATTGGACATTCGATGGGCGGTCTCGATTGCCGGCTCGTAGCTCACAAGCTCAACAAGTCGAAATACCCGCGATTCAAAGTTTTGTCTGTCACCACTGTCGCCACACCTCACCGAGGTTCCCACTTTGCCGATCATTTTCTCCAAACTGTAGGAAAGGAACGAATGCCTCAGGTTTTGTCTTGGTTGAACATGTTACCCAACGGTGGAGGAGATGGTAAAGCCTTTGAATTTTTGACTGGTCCGCCTCGCTTTTTCTTTTCACCGTTGAATTGGCTTTAATCATCTGATCACAGTGGAGAATATTCGCAAGTTTAATCAAGAAACTCCCGACGACCCTTCAGTACAGTACTTTAGCTGGGGAGCTTCGTATGACCCTGGTCTCATTGATACTTGGAAATATCCCCATAGCGTGATCTTAGAGAAAGAGGGTAAGTCTGATTGCTCAAACTGCAGGATTTCCATTGATTTATCTGGATTCAGGACCTAACGACGGTTTGGTCAGTGTGAACTCAAGTCGATGGGTAAGAGCACTCTTGATCGGATTGTGTAATCGTCATATAACCTTTCCTTGAAATAGGGCAAATATCTCGGCACACTTTCCCATGTAAACCACCTCGACCTTGTGGGATGGATTAACCCAGCTCGCTTCAATGGGCAGAGCTAACGGGTAGCACCATCAGGTTTCATCCAGCGACCTTCTACTTATCCATCTGCGATATGCTTGCCAAAGAAGTTGAGGGCATCTGGCAGGATCCTTCCGAATCCCCAGATGCTGCCGCTTCTGTTCAGGACAAGGCAGAGCGTGGCGCCCATATAATAGAAAACGAGGCAAAAGCCAGCCAGTCCGAATTAGAATCGCCTCAGCTAACAACTTCACGGACACTACCAGCCTCCACTACAAGCTCGACAGCATATGATACTAACCGACACGATACTTAAGTAATGCCCTTAGATACTTGCATATTTTAGCGTACATTTAATGGTCCATTGACTCAATTTATGGCGCCTCTCTAATTAGGCGCGCAAACCTGCCATTTTCGTCCAGCTCCCATCATGCCAAAGAGTTCCAAGAAGCGCAAGGACAAGGCAGCAGACTTTAGCGTAAAACACAAGACCTCTCCCTTCTTATCTTCTGATTCATAAAGAACTTGTAGAAATCAAAACTGAAACTTGGAAAAGGCAAACAATTAGCGACAAACGCCATTGACACCTCATTCAAGGCTCGATGTGGGAACAATTCTTTGAGATGAACCTGGTTGCTTTATTAACTAACTTTCTTTTAATTAGCTATTGCTCTTCCTACTCAGTCTATTGCCCTTGAGAAAGACCAGGATGAACCTTTGACAAGAAGGAAAGCTGAGTTTGGATGATCTTCTCGCTCAACTCAAGCATTATAGTGCCAATGTCCGGAAAGGTTCGTTTTTTGGGACGATACAATCTTGAATTATTTCATTTAAGCGTGCTCTCAGATGCAATATCTGGCCTAAAGGAATTGTTTACGTCCTATCCTTCCTTGATCCAAGAATCTCTTCCTCGAGTTTTTTCAGCATCGGCGCGCCTCATATGCGACGAGGTTTGCTCCATTTTGAACTCTGAACGCGCTTTAAGCTGAATATGCTGGTAGGAATCTGGCGTCAGAAAAACTTTGCTGACATTTTATACTAGTCTCCTTCCCCAAATCGCTCCTGTATGTCCTCCATCTATATGCCGTTTCAGAGGAGAATCCATACCAACAACTTTGCAGGACTCGCTTCAACCTTATGCACCAACACTTCTCCTCTTTGCCACAGCTGCTCAGACACACATCTTTCCCGAAATTCGCGTGGAGTCGCTCAGATTCATTGACCTGTTTCTCGAATACATGCCATCATCTGTAACCCAAGGCTGGGACACCGCGCCAAACTCGCACGGGTCACGTATTGCAGATGGATATCTGTCTATGCTTAATGCTGGAACAAGATTTGATCGCAAGAAAGGTGCGACTCTTGCTTGTGGTTCACGCTCACGCAACAACTAATCTCAAAGTAGACGGAACACCAGAGGCAACCTCTAATGCTAGTGTTGTAATTAGTCCAGCCGTGAGTTCGCAGTCCCAGATTCGTTTAGAGAGACTGCTCAATTTATTTTTTTAGTCTCGTCTGGTCATCTACGAGTCTCTCGCCGCCTTCCTATCCTGTGCATTGGAAAGCACCGATGGGCTGGGTAGCTCCAACGCCCAACTCGATCTCTGGTATATGGCACCTAATTTTTCGAATAAGATAGCCTTTGAATGTTTTTCAACCTCCCTCTGCCCTTCGATCACAAAACGGGTGACAAGGGTCGTTTGGAATGATGACGACCCAGCCATGAATCTTATCCCGCCCTCATCGGTGCTTCTGCCGGATGAGATTATGTTGGATACAATTCATATCCTGGACGCTCTCGAGGACGCAAGAATATTTCACAGGCTTCTGTGAAGGCTTCATCAGAATTTATTGCCGCACGGGTCAGTGTTTTTCTCTGATTTCAGCCTAAAAATGCTTTATCAAACTTTCTGTAGAGTATTACTCGAGCGCTTCACGGGCCGCTTCTCTCTGCCATTCTCGACTACTTACCCTCAATGAATCAGAATCCTTCAGAGACAGAAGTGCGAACTCTTCTTATGATCCTTCGAATATTGTCATCCCTTTATTCTACTGCATTCCGTACGGATGGTTTGGTATGTTTTTCTATCTTCGCTTGATTTATGTGTCAGTGCTAATACGCTCCTAGTCAACAGACGAGTCCGTTTTCAATGAACTGGGAACGATAACGAGACACCTTCATGTGTATTTCCTATCTCGCCAGGATTTGGTCAGACAAAGGTCCGGTCAACATTTTATTCTTGTCTCTCTGTCTTAAGCCAACGATTCACTTTCAAGTACGAGACTGAATTCCAGACGATCAATTTGCTCATCTGTCAGCTTTCTACCCTCCACCTATTTGGATCCAACAACTCCAAATCTTCTTCGGCTCCATCCTCTTTGGCAAACGTGGTCGACTATATATCATCAGTTCTCAAAAATGACCCAAACAGCCTTCAACGGCCTATTACATCTGCAGCATATACTGCCATGCTACCTTCTATATGGACAATGATGCTGAATGAGGCTCGATCACGAACGAGCGGTGGCGCACTGAAAAAGGGTGAAACTAGTTTGTTTGAACTAGCTTGTCGACCTTGCCTACGAATCTCCCTTCCAAGGCTCTCTTAAAGCAGCCATCCACCACATTTTTGTGTTACGTGGTCCTCGTAAGTTCCTCTGCCATATAAGCAGCAGAAATTCTCAAGTTAATCTCCCATACCTAGCTTGACACTGAAGAACAAAGCTATCCCATTCCTCATTTTCTCACTTCGCCGTGTCATGCACGGGCTTTAGACAGCTGGATGACTCATCTCCCGAAAGTTCTTTGGGAGCTCGGCGCGAGTAATATTTCTCTAACCACTGTAACCACTTTTTCCCCGGTCTTTTGCCTCTGGTAGCCTGTCTGATTGCATAACTCAGACAATCTTGCGTTTTCTTCTGCGTGCTTTCCAAAGGCGATCAATGGTTCTTCAAAGCACGGTAAGTCTTCTCTTTCTCATTCTTGAATTCTAGGAAGATAACGCCCTGAACAGACAACGAGGCAAGCAGTGGCGGCTCGCTGCATACCTTATTTCTCCAGCGTCCATGCCACACGAGGTGTAATTCTGGGACCATTCGCCAAGATCCAGGATAAATTTGTTCGGAGATTGGCACTTGACCTAGCGTTTATTCTAACAGTCGACTCGGATGTTGGAAAAACCGAAGAACTTCTGGCCGCAGTTGACCGTGCTGTGTCCGAAGGTGTTGACTCATCGTATTGGACCCAGTTACGGTCTTCCATACCTTTGGATATGAAGGATCGTGACAATTAATAGTGCTGTTACTTCCTCGAAGAGAGCATAAGGAACTAGGGGCTCGTGCAGAGTGAAGAAGAAATAGAGGAAATCTACTGGATGCTTAAATGACTTGGGCAAAAAAGTAATCATTTACCACCGAGGTTGCTTGACCTTCTAATCCAAAAAAGACAGTCTGAGCTTGTACTTGTTGTGAACAGCGCCAATCGATGCTAAAGGCTAAGAAAAAAAACATCACTGAGCCAAACAAATACAAGCGGTTATGACAAAGAGGTAGCCGACAATGCAAAAGAAATTGGCTAAGGTAAAATGATTGGGGTTTGGACAAGGGGCACAAAGACAGGAATTGAGGCGCGGCGGGTATAACGAGCTGAAGAGAGTGAGAACAAGGTAGTGTCAGAAACCCCGCCTTAAGATCATAATATCACGACCGCCTTCACGGAAACAACAGCTAAATAGCAAAGGGAAAACACCAGAAGGAAATGAATAAGCTAGTTCTTAGCAGAATATATCTTCGCGAGCTCACTCCCGCCCGATACGCTAGCTAGACTACGAGCATGCCCATCCATCTGAGCGAGTAGCAGAGTACTTTCTAACCTACTCGGTTCAGGAGGGACCTTGAAGAAGCGGGCTATGTCCTCTTCTGGAAGTGGAGGAAGACCCTGTGCAACTCTCGCCACATTCTCTTCTTTCCGCTTCGCAACCATAGCCTCGGCCTTTTGTCGCTCTCTAGTCGTTTGCCGCAACAAGTACGCTTGATTGCCCTCCTCAGTTTTGTAGCTGTCAACAGTTTCTATGAGCTGCTCAAGCGTTTTCGTGATTCCGGAGGTTTCTAGATCGAGAGGTGTGAAGGAGGTTGGTAGGGTAGAAGTGACGACTTCCTCAGGTCGAGACGCTGAGGAGGCAGGATTGGAACGGGATAAATTGGTTACAAATGAACTGAGGAGAGGGCTTGTTCGAATAGTAACAGGGATTTCGCGAAGAATATTAGAAAAAGACAGGCGATGATTCGCAAGGCTATCATAGAATTTATGTTCATCCAGGATCGATCGAATAGAGGACCACATACCTTGTCTGACCAAAATTCGATTTTTTAAAAGCACTCAAAAATGCTGGGGTTAGCTGGAAAGCGCGGAAGGTGGCATTTCCTCGTGCTGCTTGCGCGACGTCTGGAAAACGAGGTTAGTTAAGGTTTCCACACTTGGAATTTCATCGAACCATGAAAAATGACGATCCCTCCATGCCTCAGTTTTTCTTGATGCAGAGCTTGCATCTCGATGAAGGATTGATTGAAGAAAGCACCAGCTGAGGTGGCCTGGTAAAATCCAACCAGGTTGTCATCGGCATGCACTTCTTTGAGTGAGCGAAGCATTGACGCTTGATATCGTGCTGTTAATCGAGAAAACTTTTTCAAAAAAACTGTAGGGTAAAGAACCATAAGAAAGAATTCGAACCGACGGATTTTGTCGACTTGTCTTCATCATCTAGGTGGTGGGGCAAAGAGAACGAATTGGAGATATGAAGAGTCCCATCGAGATCTAAACCAAGAAGCAATCCAAAGGTGACTGCAGTAGACGATTCTCCAGTATGTTTGAGGATTTTTGAGACGACCAATCCGTCAAGTTGGACCGTGGTCAATGGAATTTCTGCCTCAATATCGACGAGTTTGGCCATAAATGCAGGTAATTGGGCTTCAACAGGTTGTGCAGGGGCTGCTACAGGTGCAGCTGTAGGAAGTGTGGCCGCAATCGCGGCTGCCATCGAGGTCGCCATTGTGGAACAAGAAAGTTTATGACAAGCACCCTGACTTTGATCCCGACAATGCAAGCTGCCCCTACCACTGCCGCCATTCATTCGCTCACTCCTGCACGAATGTTCCGGAACTGAGTTGAATTGTCTTCGTTTGACTCATAATTCACGGACATACGTCGAGCGATCTGGGAAATGGCATGCACAGCCGACAAAACCTGAATCATATTTGAGGCAAACAATTTGGCTGAAGGAACTCACCTTCCCTCAGGACCACCACTATCATGGCGCGACTATAGGATACACTTCATCTCTGCGTCAATCTACTTTCTCAACCACACAATGATCCCTCGAATATCTCTTTGAAGCCACACACAACCCGAGAGGACTACTTGCCTATGCTCGCTGAATCCGAGAATATATCTGAGGTTGGCACCAGGGCTGCTAGTACGTTTCCTTGCCCTTGGTGTGTTGCTCTACACGAGTTTATTGTTTACTTCAGGTCCTTGGGACTCTTTGGTCTCAATTTCTACCCCCGGGTCGCCCTCACCTGGAGAGTTGCTTACACCTTCCCCTCCTCAGTCTGTTTCGTTCCCCAAACTGGTCCCTGAATCAGACTTTGGGAACATCGAGTACAAATTACAGCTTCTGTCCCCTTCTCCCTCTCGTTTTGCTCGCCTGGTGACTCAACTCAAATGGCGTCTATTGGAAGGGAACGGCCAGGCAGTCTACGAGCTTGGAGTTGGAGACTCTGGTATGCTTGTAGGTTTGACCCAGTCAGAGATGGACAAGACACTTCAGACACTGGAGGAAATGGCAGGCGAAATAGGTGCCTCCGTCATCGTCGTGAAAGAGATTCCTGTGCCAAAAGGCATGATTGGTATTGAGGACCCCGGCAAAGGCGAGGGTGATCACCGACGGAATCCCGGCTCAAAACGTCGCATGCGCCAGGATGCAGCTCACTACGCTTTCCTGTCCGCTGAAGAGCTTGCATCTACGGAGGACGACACGTCTGGAGGCTTCCTATCTGACTACTCTCTTGACCCGCTGGACACTGATCTGTCCCTCTTCTCAATGGACCCCGAGCCAGAGTACGAGTCAGAGCGTTCAGATTCGAGTGTATCGGTGGCCCGTCCTTCTCCTTCCTTTAGTGTCGACCTTCAGATAGCCTCGGTGTACAAACCTCGTCCCGTTCGAAAGAGAGCTGTCCAGGTCTCATTGAAAGGCAAGAACAAGAAGGACAAGGACAAGAAGAGCCTTCTTACTGGCTCCTCAACGACCGAGTTCACGTCAACAGCAACCACTGCTCCCCAGCAGCAGCAGACGATGACGAAGCAAGAAGCCAAGTCTCTTCACCGCCGTGCCGCTCGAGATAGGCGACGTGAGATTAAACGCCAACAGCAAGGACAGCAAAATGAAAGCGTAAGCCCCGGTGACTCCACATCCGCTGGTTCTGTCGGGTCCGCCTGCACACGAAAGGGCCCTCCCTTGAAAACGCTGCCGCAGCTCTCATTCCTCAGATCGAACACCTAACAGTCTCGACTTCTGCAGACCTGCCTGCTGTCGAAGATACGGACCTCACCATTGCCACTGTTGTTCGTTCCTCCAAGCCCTACTGCCGATGACGAAGGCGAAGACGACGTATTCCCTTCAATACCACTTATGGTCCAGAACGACAGAGCTTCTGAAGACACAGAAAAGAGGCTTATCGTAGAGGCGATCGTGGTGCGCAAGATGTCGTTAGAGGAAAGTTTCCTCGACTTTGGCGGTTTTGCGCTTGAAGTTTGAAATGTAGATCAGCCTCGGTTTCTCCCCTTATGATATTATTCTTTCTCCCTATCTTGACTCTTCCCTCTCTTTTATTCTCGATGTTTTGGATGTTATGCTTGTCATATTTGTACTATAGTGAATTTTGGTCATTTGCGTATTTTTTACAAGACAACTTGGATTTAGTAGCGCTTTCGGTTTCGTTTAACGGACAGTAAAGTCTGTAAGAAAGATGGCCGTGTTGCGGCTGAAGCTGAAAGCTGACTTGTCTATGGGTGGAAGAATATTAGTGATGTGGGAGGCTGAGTCACTGGCCTTAGATGGAGTTTTCACTCCTCAAACTCACCTTCTAGCACCCGAACTTAGCTAAATCCACGACGGAAGGTATTCCCTTTTTAATAAATAATATTTGCACAATGATGATCCGCGACCTTTCTAAAAACGTGAATCTCAGGGGTAAACCCTGAAGGAAAGAACCTTGATGGCACTTGGCTGTGCTTTCACATTCCCTTGAAAAACAACGATCTTCCGCTCATTGACTGAGCGCGAAGTCGCTCGTCTTGCTCTCCGATTATGTCTTCATCGGACCCCGTCCTACCAACAACGACCTCACCTGACGGTCCATCAACCACAGGTCCAACTTCTATCACCACCAAGGCACCACCCACGACAACAACCACTTCATCAACTTCGACTTCCTCTACTGACCATACGACAACTCGCACATCTACTAGTGACGAAGATACAACCACATCAACTCACTTGTCCACTTCCACACCAGAAGATGTGCCCACGCACAGACCCACGTTTGTATTTTTCTCGCTAACCTTGGTCCCTGTTCTCATATTCTCCGGTTGCTGGGCTAGCTCTGAAACTCCACCACCTGATCCTACAAGTGAAGAGACAACTTCCTTTACGACTACCTCTTTGTCGGTATGTAAATCTCGTGGAGCGTTTATCTTCAATCTGATGCGTTCATTGAGAAGAGTTCTGCACCAACTTCAAGTGGCATACCACAGACGACGACAGCGGCCAGCTCAAATCCCTTGGGACATTAACCTCTAACAACGATTCCGGCTCAAATGGGTGTGTATTCTGGGCTTATATGACACTCATGGGGGGATTCAACGACCATTTAGCTTCTTTGCGAATAAAGGCGCCGTTGCTGCTGTCTTTGTTTTCGTCGGGCTAGCTATAACTTTTATTTTTGTCTGGATCTTCTTTGTTCTCCGTCGGCGGAAGCGTCAGCTGCATGACGACTTGGAGACCTACGCCGCTGCCGCAGAGGCCGCTTCCTCATACCGTGACCCTCCTCTTGCTGAAGATGACCACCCGAACCAACGTCCAGATATGCGTGAGCGAACTACATCTGCCCTGGGAGGTACTACTGTCGCAACTACGAGCATCGAAGGCGGTGGGAGCGGAGACTTTAACCCGTATTCTAGTTACGCTTTCCCGATCCGCTCTGATGGGTATGGCTTGGCTCGGGCGGCAAGTCCTTCACCAAGAGGACAGCATTCCCATCAGGAACGCCCATTCCATCGACGAGCCATTCAGCGACACCAAGCGGTTCATCGAACACAAACGAACCCTTGCTCTTTGCGTTCAATAAGGACGATTCTCCTGGGCCACGTATCGAAACACCACCTTCACCAGGGTCATCTGTACCCCCTGTTCCACCTCGCAATCCTAAAAGGCTAACACACATCAGCGCCAGCGCGGTACCTCCGCAGATTAATATCCCAATACTCGATGCAGACGACTTTTTGGACGGACCCACCACTGACCATAGACTGGAGCCCAATACACCTGGGTTTAGTCAATCAGACGAAGAGCCTCGGGACGATTATGACTATTCACGAAAATTGGAGGTTCGCTCTCTTTCAAACCTTTGAACATCAAGTGCACTGATCATTTATATAACTACAGATTCGCAATCTCCCCGATAACGCCAGTATCGCCTCGCATAACAAGGACTCATGATCAAATTAAGCATCGACCGTTTACGGAGCTCTATGCCATTTCACTTTGGACTCCTTCAAAGTACCAACCCAATGCACGATCACCATTTCGTTTAAATACTTTTTCCCCCTTTTGCATTTTCATCCATAATTTTCTTGCTGTGCATATACGTATCCAAAAGGACAATAGACACAAAACTCATCATTGCACTTGTACTCGATATAATGATTAGCTTCTTGCTTCCCGTCTCCGATGGCAGCTTATACTGTTAACTCATCGAACCATCCGAAGATGGATATCCCAGTACAGTATGGCGAAGATCCTGGTTCATTCTGGGTTGAATATCCATCTGGTCTAGTCGACTTGACTCGGACCCGAAAGCTTCAAGATGACGGTCAGCCTTTAGAACTTGATATGGAGAAACAGGTTGAGTTTCCAGTTGACGGAGATCGCATTCTTCGTGTCCAAAAAGATAGAACGGCGTTGGTTATCATCGACATGCAAAAGTACTTTGTCTTCATTTGACTTCTCCCTTGTGGTTCTTGCTCAAACAGCTGCTCCTTATCTCATTGAAGCTACTTTCTTCATCCCGATCTGAGAGACCATCCTTTGGGATTAAAATGTGTCAATCCAACTCTCCAAATGATTGATATTCTTCGTACTAAAGGGGTTAAGATTATCTGGGTGTACGCCCCTACATCCCACCGACTTACCTGTGATGCTCATTACTTTTATAGTAATTGGGGTTTAACAGAACATGAGCTAAAGGTAAGGTGTTCTCCTGAACAAACACACGTGAGCTTCTAAAATATTCCAAACATCCTCTAAGACCATTCCTCCATCTCTCGTTCGTGGTTTTGCGAAACGAGGAGGATTCGGCTCTAATTTGAGTAACAATTGGGGCCGTCTTACTCATGCGAGGCGAACGCAACAGCGACCTCTATGAACCCCTCCAAGCATCCTACATCAAAGGTCAACAAGCTGGCACAGACGTTTGGATCCATAAGAACCGTATGTCAGCACTTTGGGGAAATCAAACAAGCTTGGATCTTTATCTCAAGGAGAATGGGATAACAACGACGCTTTTATTGTCAGGTGAGGATGCTAACGGTTCTGGGTGAATGGGGTATTATAAGTGATTGGTTGTCAGGTGTGAACACGGACCAGTGTGTCGGAGGAACACTTGTGGATGGGTATTACCTCGGATATGAGTGAGTTGGATTATCCCATTTTTCCGGGGCTAGAAGTGGAATATGCTTACCACGGAAATAGCATCATTTTGGTCACCGATGCAACCGCTACGACGAGCCCAGAAGGTGGATACGAAAACTTTGTATATAACACTGCCAATGTAGGTTTTCTTCGAGTTCTTCCACAATAAGTTGCTGATATGTGAAAAGAGTTATGGTTTCACAACCGACAGCAAGAGGATTTCTCAGATGTCCTAGAAAGGAATAACAAGCAAAGCGAATGAAGTCAATGCATGCCATCGTATGTGATGTGTAGAAATACATGAAGTTGCAAGAATTGATACAGTCTGGATCATGTCATAATCACAGCTAATATTCGTCAGAACTGCTGGACGAGCCAAAACCCCGAAGAGCTGGCGAAGTGCCCTGTGTGGGCCGAACACGAGCCTAGAGAAGGACAGTGCGTTAGTCGAGCAATTATTACAGAATAGAATCCAACATACCCCAAGTAGAGTGGGACGGCGACTGATCTCTTCAATGGAGCTCACTTCACGTTCATCGATATCGTAAATCCCTCCAGCCGTCCTAATGTTCGGCGGACGTCTTAGGGTCCCCAAAGGGTGAAATGGTTGGCGTTGTGGGGGATGAGGGATCTGAAGTTCCAGAAGGCGACGATGATCGATATAGGTAGTCGAGGGGCCTCGAGAAAGTTCTCTGAGAATTGATCGAGCTGGTCGAGGAGGCGGGGCCGTTGTAACTGGCAGAGGGACCAAGGGAAGTGGTAGGTCTAGGTTCTGAGAAATTGAACCATGATGTCCCTCAGACGAGTGATTCTCACTAGAATCGTACAAGCTCGGAGGATAAGCAGATGGAGTGGATCGTCCAGATGGCGCGTTTGCTCGAGTGACCACTATGTCTCCATTAAAGGGATCAACCGGGACAAGAGGTTCGTCCTCTGGTAGCGTATTCTTCTGGCTGAGCGTAGTAGGCACGGACCAACCACTAGAACGATCAGGGTCGATACTCCTCTGTACAAATGCCATGTTGGGTGAAGCACCAGCGTTGGAATCCGAGAAGGGATCTTCGGGAGGTGTCTTATGCATCCACCACTTAGATGACGCTCGACGACGGCGCCTGCGCCGGCAAAGGAGGAATAAGGCCAATGCAACAGCCGCCAATGCAATAGCAAGGGCAGTGAAAACGCCTGCTTTGGCTCCGGTATTATCAAAAAAACTGTAAAGATTAAAGTTGCAAAAGTAGAAGGATGGAATAGAGTGCTTACGATTTGCTCTCGGAATCAGAAATATTGCCACTTGCGGCAGTTGGGTTTGGTGCGACTTGCGTGAACCTGACCAGAAAGTCTGAACATTTTGAGCGTGCCTGAGTGAAGGGTGTACAAACGTATAACTTCCATCAGGGCCGACAGACGTGGAAACCAGAGTGATAGAACCGGGGGTCACAATGAACGTATTGCCTTGGGTATCAAGAGATGTGCTGATGACTGGCGTCGACAATGTGATGGGTGGTGGTTCTGTGAACGCTTCCGTCTTAGCTGGAGAAAACGGGGTTGAGGTAGGATCTGAAAATGGATAAGTGTTTAAACAAAATCACAATTGTTCACATACCTGGCTGCTTTGGCGACGATTGAATTGCGTTGACCTCACCATTAGCATTTGTATGCTTGGTGGAAACAGGTGTGTGCTTGGTCACATTCCCTGTATCAGCAGGCTTATCTGTACCATATTTTGTCGTTCCGGTGTCGTCTGTGACTTGGCTTGTAGGACTAGTCGTTGGTTCAGATGTAGGGTCGCTCGTCGGGTCAGTTGTGGGAGAGGAGGTGACCTCTGTGGCCATACTTTCAAAAGATAAAGGAATGTTAGATGAGGAAGCCATGGAGGTGAGAGGAAGTACGCACTCCGTAGTGTTTTTACCTGTCTCGTCAGGAACGGTGCCTCCTCCCTAAACATATCGAGCGTCAGCGACACGTCGTCCTTCACTCGGGAAATACAAATGAACCCCGCCAATTTCTGTCTTGACGGCTTCCTGGGTTGTTGATACGGGGCTAGATGAAGAAGCCTAGATCATGCTAAGCGAGGTATGAAGAATTGAGAGGTTACGAGATGTACCAGGACAGCGTCGATACTTGATGAGGTCGATGAGGTGGTAGACGCAGAACGGCTCAAATCGGATGCGGTGGATTCGGGCGATTCTACGAAGAATGGTGAATAAAATTGTCGAAGGTACGCGAAGGTGAGCAGAGGCGAACCTGATGCGTGTTTTGAAGAATTGTGGCCCATCGGCTCTGCCGCCGTTACAAGAGGGACCGTATCGTACAGGTTGCCAGGAAGATGAGAGCGAGAAGAGAGAGACTGTGTGTATGGAAACGTTCGACGAAGACTCGGAATATTACATGCTCGTCTTAATGGGGCGACGCGGCTAAATCTCGAGAACGAGGAGATTCAAGGGATATAGGCTGGCTAGGTCACACGGAAAAGGCCTTCCAAGCGGCTCGGACCTCAAGGCTGCTAAAGCTGGGTTTCTACCGTATGGTTTCATGCAATCTGAGAAGTGGAGGAAGGCGAGAAGCCGTGAAGGCCCTTGTGAGATCTTCCGCGTGATTCGGTTGAATTGGAGCATCCCAGATGGAAGACCGAATGCGATTTAACATATTTGATACCGAAAACAGGGCCGGGCGTCCGTTATAAAGTACTTCATGAATACGCGTTCATGGTGGTTTATGACGAAGAGCGGAGTGGCTGTGTTTGGCGCGCTGGCGCATCAATGACTCTTCAAATAAGCCACTTTGTGATGGTAACGGCTTTCCTCACGCGGTCATCTCTGTGCAACCTTGCTCTGGCGTCGTCTGAGCCGCTGTCTTCTCTGTGTGGACCTCATGCTTTGAACCAGCTTTCGGCTTTTTTTCTTGACTGACTAATTCCTTCTTTCTTGTTTCGTCGCGAGCGACTGGACTTGCCAATAGTCAATCTCAATTCCAGCCACAATGTCGAACCCTCCTCCCAAAAAGCACTCTCGTCGTTTTTCCATCCTTGGTTTTGGTGGAGGTAGTCATTCAAGGCATGGCTCAGAGGCAGCTCCATCGCAGGTCACATCCACACCTTCATCTCCCTCCACCTCACCACCACGAGCTTTAAAGACCAGTGCTTCATCAGAAGAAATTGGCCGTGGATCCTTTTCTCGTCGTCGGTCTAAGCTGGTGAGAAATCCTAGACGGAAGCTTAGTTTGCTGTTTGGAGACAAGTCAATTCGGGAGATCGAAGCAAGTGGTAAATATTTGTTCACAATTGTGTGCGCCTAGATTTTAACCCACTTTGACAGATCCTGTTCAACCTACTACCGTTCAAGAAGAAGAAGAAGTCCTTCCTACTTTTTCTCGACGGAACTCTGTAGCTTCCCAGGCAGCGAATGTTCACCAGCCCTCTGAACCTGAAGCTGTATCGCCAACTCAACTTCCCTCACCGTCACCTCACCCCCATGACATCCCGCTCCCACCTTCTAGTACAGCATCTCCAGAGCAAGATGTTTGCGCCGCGTTCGACTCGTTCTCGGGAGACCGGCCCCCCGTAGAAGTTGCCAACATTTTAACTGACTGTGAAACGGCCGGCATGGCACATTTAGCTGCCAAACTCGAAGAACGAATTTCTTTAGATTTACTGGATCTATCGCCTAGCCAACCCGAAGAGCATGTTGTCCCTCAAGCCAAAAGGCGTCAGAGTCTCGACCTGACCACATTATCATCTACCACCAATATGATTCATACGCCTCCAAGTCTAGGCCGCAGCAAGACGCTATACACGCCACAACGGCCAGGTATTTCCGACCGGGAGAATCGGCGTAGTGACGATCTTCCCCGAGCTCGTGCTGAAATGAGCGCGCGTCAGCGCCAAATTCATGTACGTCGGGCGCAGAAGATATCCAAGGTATACTTGTTTCGCATCTCTCTCTCTCAATTTTTGACTGTACTTTCAGGTCTTTGGGGACGACCCTCCTCAGGAATTGATCCATATAACCGCGGACGATATGGCAGGGCTTAAGCCCCACCAGCGTGATTCGCTCCTCACACTCCTTAGTATCGACATCTCACTTAATTCTGTTTCCTTGGAATCCGAGCACTCAAACTCTGGACTAAAACCTCCAGAGTCTCCGTTACCAGATCGACCCCCTTCAGCGACACCCTCGCATGATTCGGACCAACGCTCCTCGTCCCAACCGCAGCTAATCGTGCAGGATATCGATGAGCGGGAAATTTTTGCTTTGCGCCGGAGACGAGCTGCAAAACTATCCAAGTTTTTCGGCGTTGGGCATCTCGCGACCTCACTGCTTGAACGTGACCAGCCCGATGTGCAGCCGGCAGCACCTCCGTCGCCAGTCAGGACCATAGGCGTGGACGTGAAGGTGGTTCACCATTCTGGAAGACGTATGTGGGGTTTATTGGAGGGCCAGTCCCCTCGAGAGGCTGACATGCAAGACGTGATCAACCAGCTGCGCGGACTCAAATCCTCATAACTGAATGTTTTTCTACTGGTTCTCGTCGTAATTCGGACACACCTCACCTTCCTTACCCAAAAGCTAGCCTTTTGGTCTATCTTCTTTCCTTTCCCGTTAATACCAATCACCACAGACTCACCAGATAATCATCGCTGTATCATTAACCTCGGCCTGTTCATCTTATATCCATTGTACCAAGCGGCTAGTCCGCTAGATTATACGCTCACACATTTGCTATCGATTATTAAAGATCTATATATAATTACAAGCTGGCTTCTTCTTTCATCTCTTTGACGAGCTCTTCTTTGACTTGTGCAATGCCAACGAGACCAGGAAGCGGGATTTTCCATCCAAGTGTGGCGCGATTTGCTAAGATGCGACGAACTTGATGTTGGATAAGTTCATGAAGTTTAGGAATATTCGCAAGCTTCGCTCTACTGCCCATAAGTGACTCTGTAGAGAGAGACAGTGTGAAGTCGGGCGAGAGGGTACATTGATAGCGCTGGAGCCGGTGATGAGACGTCCGGTGGTACAACAACAGCCTAAACAACCCATCGTAAAAAGAGGAAAAGAAAATATAAAAGAACTGACAGATGCACGAAAGGTTGCAAGTCCAATTGTAAGAGATATCGGCAACCTTGCAAAGGAAGCCATAGGGTAGTTAAACAGATAAGAGGTTGAAAGGGATATGGAGATATCGTCCATGTATTCAATATCAAGTTGTGTACCCTGTATCAAACCTAAGTCTCATGGCTAGGCATACGATCAAGGTCATAACTAACCTTCGGAGAGGAAGAACTTTGTGGATGGACGCGGGCATTGGACACTCGTGGTGCGGATATCCCCAGTGAGACCGAATGAACTTTTATTTGGTCCTGTTATCTGTTAATCTAGGCATCATTTAGTGGGGGGGGGGTTTGTACTTACCAGAAAGCCTGGAGGACGTATTTTGTTTGCGTAGTTCTCAATTCGAATTCGGGCTACCTCTTCTCCTTCCGATCCGGAAAGACCGTCACATAAGCGGGAACGGTATATTGAGATGACCTGTGGCCCATATAAATTCAAGTTGCGGTGGAGGGAATTGCGAGAGATGCATTACCTGGTCAAGAAGTGCATTGAACCATTCAGCGGACTCTGGTGTCTTTGCAGCAAGATTGGCAGAGGTGTTTTGCAATTTTGCGGCATTCTGGCGCTTCCAAGCTGCTTCGTGGTCGATCACAGGATGATATGAGGACGAGTCGACGGGAGATTCGGTGGAATCGAGGAACAAGTACTTGAGGATAAAGTACAAGAGAACGACGATGCTTAGTTGTCCCAAAACCAGTCCCTGAGTAAATGTAGGATGGAGAGTGAAGATATAGTTCCCGCTGGAGGTGGTCATCACAACGAGGTCATGAAGGAGAGAAGCAGGGACTTGTTGCTGCCTTGCGTCATGTGAATATTTTTCGATGGCAACGGCCACTATCTTCGCCGTGTGTGTTTGGCCAGACGCGCCCTTTACGCGTTCCTTGGTTGAGAATGCTCTTGAAATTCACCAAATACGTGAAATATCTCTCGAAGAAGCTGGAAAAAGGCTGCTAGAAGGCCATCGCGTTGTGTTCTGGAGCACCTACGATGCAATCGACCATGAACTCGTCCACAAATATCCTGAGCATACACTCTCGTCCAGCTATGTCATCCGAAAAGCCCTCATTCGAAAGCATTTCCTTGCCCAAATTGTTCATATGCGGAATATCAAGCATCCCGAAACAATCCTGCGAAAGCACGTTCCTTCTACATATCAGCTCGAGATCTCGTTTGCGGACGAACTGGATGAATTATTAGCGGACGATTTGTACGAACTAGCCAAGAAACTAGAGGAAACTCACTCTTGGTGGATTCTCAAACCGTCAGCCTTCATTCACTTTCTCTCAAGGTTCTAGATTTTTTGACAGGTAGTCCAATAGAGGTATGGCTGACCGTGGTCAAGGCCTTCGCATGTTCAACAGTCGTCGGAGCCTTGAATCTATTTTTCAGGAATTTGAAGACGAGGACTCGGACGAAGAAGAGGAACGAAACTCCACTAACGTGATGACCTCCCAACTCAGACACTTTGTGATTCAATCCTATATCCCGGATCCGCTCCTTCTCAATCCTCATGATCCTTCTTCTGTTGACTATTCCCTCGGACGAAAGGTGCTGCCTCAGATAACTTGAAACGCCGCGTTCTCACCCACCAAAGTTCCACCTCAGAGCATATGTCGTTGCCTCTGGTGCACTCTCGTTGTATCTGCTGAAGCACGTCCTCTCGCTCTTTTCTGCGGTCCCGTACAAAAAACCTGAAGAATCGGATGACTTTGACTTGACCCCTCACCTAACCAATACATCTTTACAGACAGACCGCGGAGACGAAAACGTGTTTTTACTCGATGAGCTAGTAAAAAATCCAATTCTTTCTGCTGAATCCCAAGACACCTTTACTAACGATCATGCGCTCTTGATACGAACGCAGATGATGGACATTCTTGAAGAGATTTTCAAGTCGGCTTTGGAGTTTCCTGTGCACTACCAGGTAGGTTTAACTGTCTGTTAATGCAGCACCATCCATATGAACCATAATCTAGCCACTTGATAATGCGTTCGAGTTGTACGGAGTCGACTTCATCGTTTCACACAAACCATCCGGTCCTAGCGTCCAGCTTCTTGAAATCAACGCTGAGCCCGCCATCGAATTGACGGGTCCAAGATTGACTTGGATATTGAAAGACTTATTTAATGCAATCGGTGCAATTCATTTGCCTGCTTTCTCACGACACGGCGGTAGACCGAGTGTGTTTCAGGATGAGAGTTGGCGGCCAAGAGAGGAGAAGCATAATTTACTTAAAATTTGCGATATAGCCATTAGAGGGGGTCAAGGACCATGTAACTAGTGTAACACCATGCTATCCCGTTTGTAGACCACAAAATGTCCTCGACCGGCCGGGTTCTCCAACTCTAAATCCAGTCATAAAGTTGACAAACGCCGGCGAACTTTACATAGGCTTCACAGCTCTACGGGGACTCAAGTTCACGGCTGAAGAAATATGTTTATATAGAAAACATGTGTTTAACTTCTCTCCTCACCACCACCTGAACAATGGACCAATTGCCTTTTGACATTGTCCGAGAAATTCTGGCCTGCTGCAGTGTTCGCAGCATCATTGCATGCTGCACTGTGTCCTCGAACTTCACCCGTGAGGCGCAAGACATGCTATACTACACTGTTCACTTGGACGGGAGATCTGTGCGACTATTGGTCGCGAACTCTTTTCACAACATTCCACTCATTCGAGAGCTCCATGCTCTAATCAGCTTGAGGAATATTTCTGAAGAAACAGAGTCTGCCTGGGTATATTTATTTCAGGTTTTGAAGGAGGAGTCTAACCTCCGATCATTGACGTTGTGCTCTCCGCTCGACGTGAGGTATCCCTCGACTGTGTCATGGTTCAACTTTGATGAAATTCTCCACGGTCTTCGATTTATTCCCTCTTTACAAAACGTCATGACAAAGCTCTCCTCGGATTGTACTGAAGTTGATGTTTGGGGACCATTGCTCAAAGGTCTCCTCATCACAACACCAATTGCTATCAGCCACAAGACCGTACAAAGTTTCTCCCGAAGCACTTTTACACCTGCCTGGCGTTGTCGACCTACGGTAGATACTTTGTGGCTTAGAGATGCCCCTGGTATTCATTTCGGAGAGTGGTTTGACTTGACCAGCATTCGGCGAGTTGCGCTATACCCCACGGCATACACCTCAGAAGACATTGAGAAATTCGCAGATTTCCTTGACTCGCTCGCCAATTCGCTGGAAACATTATCTGTTTTTTCAACTGAATCAGGTCTAATCCATGTCTTTACTCCATAGTAACAATCGCACTAAATCATCTCAAATAGCTCCTTTATTTGCCAGTTTCCGAAACAACTTTCCTTCGCTGAGCGTCCTCAGCATCTTCCTAAAAAGTGAAAGACTGTCTGAAGATCTCGAAAATATCATACATCCTTTTCTCCAGAGCTTTCACCCTCAAACGCCTGTCCTGAGAACACTCAGGCTCTTCATTCATGCCACCGAAGATGCCGGCCTCATCGGTGCAGCTCTTGAGCATTCCCCTCCTTGGATTCGATTCGCTCATGTCGTATCTCAGCTTCGCCTTCGGGAGATTGAGCTTTGGCTGTGGGAGGCAGAGTATAGTCACTATTCTCGGACAGATAGAGATGCATTCATCGAGCACCTTTCTCAGACCTTCGCAGTACACCTACAAAAAGGACAACTGAATGTTGTCTGGGGTCGTACGTACTTTGTTCCTCGGCTTACTTACAAAAGTCTCACTTTCTTTTTGGTTCACTGTTAGGTCCTTGGTATGATGTTTGGCCATTATTTGACGGAATTAGCTTAGAAGATGATAGCATGCATGTAACCATACCAGCGGGTAGTTAATTCCAGAGCAGTGAGTTGGGCATGCAATATTTACACGTACAATAACATGGTAAAGAATGGAAAAGCCGCCGGTCCATATTCCGCCGCGCCTAATATAAGTAGTGAAACAGTGTTGCTTCTTTTCATTCATGTCGGACTCTCACAGTCGCTCGACCACACCCTCAAAAAAGCGCTCCAAGTGGGATGATGATGATGGGGACAGGTCTTCTGACAATCCTCCCTCCGCAAAACGACGAGCCAAGTCGAAACCAACCCAACAAGAGCAATCCAGTCCAAAACGCACTTCTGCCACTAGAGCTGAAAATCACAGCCTTTATGCCCCTCCACGGACACATCACTATCCTATATTTCCTTCCCGCTCTGTCTTTTGCTACGAAAGGCTCAATCAAATTGAAGGAAGGCTCTTACGGAGTCGTCTACCGCGCTCGCGACAAACAGACAGGTGACATCGTCGCTCTCAAGAAGTTGAAGCTTGACGAGGAGAAGAACGGGTTTCCTATTACGGCACTCCGAGAAATAAACTCTCTTATGATGTGCAGACACGAGAATGTCGTAGGGATTCGTGAGGTCGTCGTGGGCGATACTTTGACTCAGTACGTTTAGATCTTCTCGTTTGCAGCAGGAACACACGACATGTTTTCAATTCCCGTCTTCAAGAGTTTATGTTGTCATGGACTTCATCGAGCATGATCTCAAGACCCTCCTCAACAATATGCCCTCACCATTTCTCCAATCTGAAATCAAAACCCTCCTGATGCAGCTTCTGTCTGCGGTGGCTCATTGCCACTCAAAATGGATTCTACACCGGGACTTGAAGACAAGCAATCTTCTAATGAATAATAGAGGCACCATCAAGGTTGCTGATTTTGGACTAGCACGAAGATATGGAGATCCTGTTGGTGTTGGAGGGATGACCCAGCTTGTAGTCACTCTTTGGTACCGGTAAGCGGTCTTTTGCACTTAACTTCCCTTATCACGATATTAATTCTACCCCAATAGCGCACCTGAGATTTTACTTGGAGCTACAACATACTCTACAGCCATCGACATCTGGTCTGTAGGTTGCATTTTTGCTGAGCTCCTTCTAAAAGAGCCACTATTTCCTGCCAAAAGCGAAATAGAAATGATATCAATGATATTTAGGCTCCTTGGTCCTCCTTCGACCAATTCTTGGCCGGAGTATTCATCACTTCCACTTGCTTCTACTCTTTCTCTTCCAGCACCAGCTCCACCCCAGTTTAGTCAAAAACTCCCACACTTAAGCAATTCTGGAATCGATTTACTCATGTCTATGTTGACTTATGATCCTGAAAGGAGGATTTCTGCTATAGAGGCTCTGGAGCACCCTTTCTTCAAGTCAGTTTCTGTCTCCTTTTGGTCGTGACCCTCAATGATAAACCTCCCAAACAAACTTAGAGAATCACCTTTACCCAAACATCCGGATCTTTTTGGTTCCTTCCCTTCCGTTGCTGCAGGCGAAAAGTATGTCCACTCCTTGTCCAGTAGCTTCAGCGTAGCTCACTTATGCAGAAAACATCGCTTTTCAAGTCCAACAGCCCCTCGAGCAGCAGATTACAAGCTTCTGACAGAATTCGACATCTAACGTACAATAGGCAATGATACATATAAAAACGAAAGCAGAGTGAAAGCAATATTAAAAAAATCAATCAATGGAAAGAACCATATTCTCCTCTTGAAGAGTCACTCTACCGGGAACTGTTCCTTGATCATCTGTCGTATCTTTTTAAATCTTGACTTCGTTTTCTCCATATCTTTGCATGTGTCATAAAAGTCGTGGACCTCCTTCAAGGTGAAACGGTATTTCGTTGCAATGTTTTCTAGATCGATTTTAACCAGATTTGGGTCTATATGTGTGGCTGCGGCGCTGTTGTTTTTAAAATGAGCGCTTTTTTTTCTTAGAAGAACGAAAGAAGAAACAGCTAACCCTTTCCTTTGTCTCTTCGCAGGTCGCTCTTTTTCCCCTTGTGCGTCTATTTGCTTGTCGGGTGGCCGTTGTGCCCATAGAGGTGGAGGATCTTTCCCAATCCGAACACGCCAACCGCTCTCATCATCGTCATATTGTGTGGGAGCATCAGTAGAAGGCTGGGAAGGATTTTCTCCCCGAGGAGAGCGCTTTTCAGAAGTAGCTTGAAGAGAGTTGGGTGACCTTTGAGATGTACGACTGCCTGTGGTTCGGAGGCAGCTGTAGAAACGGCGGGGGATGTGGGTGGTGAGGGCAGGGGAGAGGTTGGTCGTCTTGGTCTCTTCTTTAGTGTTTCTGGTAATGGTTTCGATGCCCATCGTGATGTATCCTTAGCTGAGTCCCAGATTGACATCATATCCCTTTGCGTACACTCACGTCTCATACCGACTTGCCCGTGCTCTTCGATAGGTGCGAGCTGAGGGAGAGTCGTATCTCCTGTGGGTTTCCAGACGGTCATCATATCTTTCTGAGGTGGCGGTGGAACGTGAATATTTTCATCTCCACTCTCAGCATCATTGCGTCGGACGCTTGCCTTTAGGTTGAGGACTGGGAGGGACAAAGGTTGGGTCTCGGCGATAGCCAAGTTGGCCAGGTTCGCCTCGCTTGATGTCCTTCTGCTGCACGATTTTGGAAATGGTGAGGTCAAGACGGTCAGCGTTCTTCTTGTAGCGCTCACGCCAAGATTGCCATGAATGGGATTTCGCCCATGAGTACTCGTCCTTCTCGTCGCCCTATAGTAGATGGCATAAGTTACGGGACAATACGGAAGAATAAGCGAGGAACTAACAAGGGCAACTAAGTCTTGGTAAATTTTATTGCCAGTTCGTCCTCCGGATTCTTTTTGGGGTATTCGCTTGGCAATGTACTCACAAAGGAGCCTGTCCTCTTCGCGAGTGAACGAGTTCCGTCTAGAAACGTATTCAGGAGTCTAGCTCTATATCAAGTAAAAACAAACTCACAGTTCACCAGCTTTTCGACCGCCTCGATCGTGATGCGCGACAGGCGTAAATTCCAAATCCTTCCTCTCCACGCACTGCTTAACCCAAAGATGAGACTCGACATGTTTGTCACTCTCCTTCTCATATTTCGTGACAAGCCGTTCAAATGCAGAGGAGTTGATATCTGCAATAATGACAGACGCGTCTTCCTCCTTCGGGACGACGAGTCCGCCAGAGTGCTAAACACCGAAAAGTTAGTTATGTTGCCACAATTATTAGAAAGGAACGGATGTACTCGAATTCTCGTTGATAAAGCAACTCTAGCATTCACATTGGCAATACCCGGATGAATCCAGAACTTGAGCATGACTCCCTCGTTCCCAAACAGCATTGGAATCATTTCGCCTTTGGCCTTGCATGCATCCACAAATGTATATGGAACCAAGAACCTTTCGGGACGTTCCCCTCGATTGATCATCCAACATAGACGGAGGCGATCTTCTTCGTCGGTGTTGGGGTCGGTTAGAATGTACCCTCTGTTAGGGACTTTGGAGAGGACAGTCCCGCCATGAGACAGAATGGTTTCGGTTAGTTGGGCTTTTATTTCGTCTGGGAGGGTCTGTTGAAGGAAGAATTTTGAGGGTTTAGATGCAGAATCATGGAAGAGAGCTGAATTCGGCGGCTCTGTAGCCATGTTGAGCCAGAAACGGCCAATTTAGAGGATGGGAGTCAATAGAGAGTTCAGGATCACGCATGTCACGTGTGTGCATGAATGTTCTTGACCGTCCACATATGAAAAATACTCTATGGTAATGTATATACTAATGGAACTCGAGTACCTTGCCCGGGTTCATGATACCATTAGGATCGAAGAGTGTCTTGATCTTTTTCATGAGCTCAATGCTCGCGCTACTCTTTGAGTAAGGAAGTGCGTGTGTTTTCATGGCCCCAATGCCATGCTCAGCTGACACAGATCCATTGTAGGATGCTGAAAGAAATAGGTGAGAAGGTCGTAATGATGTATGAGCAAAGGGAACATACCAGTGAGCTCGTAGACAAAGGGTTCCAAGGCTGCTTCAATTTCTGGGGTATATGCAGCTGCGCAGATGTTTAAATGAAGGTTACCTGGGTCGCATCAGATAGGCAGGCAGATAAAACGAAAGGAAGGGTTTTGCGTACCATCCCCAACGTGGCCATATCCAAGTACATGCTTCACGGCATGCTCACCCAAAAGACCTTTTGAACGAAGATGTTCTCGGGTGGTATCCACAACTTCCTTGAAAGCTGCTAATGGAATAGAGATATCATACTTATAAGCCTTCCCTTCCTTTGACACGGCCTCTGTTACTCCTTCTCGAAGTTTCCACAGGGAAGCAAACTGAGCAGGTGTCTGCGAGAGGACTCCCTGTGTTGATGAGAGGTTCGTCTGCCAACATCAGCTTTTCAAGGAGGTCAGACAGTTTCTGCAAGCAAGAGAAATAAATGGCTGATATTTAGATAAGTGTAAACCTAGAAACCATACCTCATCGTCATGTTCTCTCCTACCACCGCTTGTTTCGATGAGGATAAAGCATTCTGCGCCATCAAGCTCTTCATCACTCAAGGCTTTGCCTTGTCCATGTTTCACCGCGAGATCGTATGCGGTTCTGTCAATGAATTCGAAGGCGGACAGGACTTCGGATAATTCTCGTTTGACAGTTTGGAAGAGAGGTCGAACGTTGTCAAAACTAGGCAATGCCAATATCACGTTGTTCGTTGCTTGCGGAGCAGGCGGGGTGAGGATCGAAACTCCGGTGATAACACCGAGAGTACCTTCAGCACCAATGAAGAGCTGCTTGAGGTCATAACCTGCGGTAGTCTTTGAGACTTGGTCATGTTGAGCGTGACTAGACTCACCCGTGTTATCCTTACGGAGAGTAGAGAGCTGGTCAAGAATGGTGCCATCTGGAAGAACAACTTCTAGTCCCAGAACTGTGCCATGAAGGGAGCCATATCGTAATAGTCGTAAACCACCAGCATTTGTTGCGACATTGCCTCCGATGTGGCAGCTAGAAGGTTTCTTGTGGGCCGAAATTCAAATGGCATAGTGTGAACGACCAACCTTCCTTTTGCCCCAAGGTCAATGGGCATGATATGATTATGTTCGGAAACGTATTCTGACAACGCCTCTAAAATGCAGCCAGCATCGGTCACAAGGACGCCTGTGGGGCGTGTGTCTCAGCTGGAGAATGGAGATTCAGAACGAACGGGAATAATAACGAACCAGATACAGGGTCAAAAGAGCGCACAGAGTTCATGTTGGCCAAAGATAAAACAAGTTCCGCACCAACAGGGACGCTTCCGCCTACAAGACCAGTGTTTCCGCCTTGGGGCACGATACCTATTTTGTGTTTGTTGCAATGTTTGACGATCTTGCTGACCTGTTCTGTCGTTTTTGGTTTTAATACTGTAGATGCTTTGCCATGGTATTTTCCCATCCAGTCATCGTTGAACGGCGCAAGGTCTTCAGAAGACGCGCTGGAGGGTGCAAGGGTCGAGATAATGGCAGACTCGGGAAGGAACGAAGCAAAATGAGACACATCCGAATATTGAACGGGACGGAGGGTAGAGACGGAGCGTGTGCTTCGGAGGACAGCCCGGCGAAGTAAAGAATTTACTGGCGGAAGCAGCATGTGTCAAGAAGGGCGTCAATGAGAGAAGGAGGAAAGGGGCATCACGGAATGTTGATTAGTTACTGAGGCCGACTTGCAAAACTCTTCCATGAACGGCCAAGTCGAAGAGGCTACTCCCAAAGCCCTGATAGACGGTTCGGGCGGGCTCCTCAAGCACGAGTCTACCGTCTCTGAGTCTTCGTCAAACTCTGCTCCAGCTATGGAAGCAGCGGCGGCTGTGAACGAGCAGCCTCCGGAAGATGGTGCCTCAGTGAACTCCCTCCCTGCGGTTACCATTACGCCCGAGTCTCCTACTGCCCAGCGAGCAGAACCTGCGCCACCACTGCCATCAGCATCTCCTACAGCACTTACCCCCGCTGAGCGTAGAATGCGCCATCGGTCTGCCATCGAGGTACTCGCGAACTTCAACTTCTGTCTTGACTTTTTCTCACTTTATTTCTCTGCAAGCCTCGTTCGTCTAATCGTTTGTCTGGATTTTTTGCAGGCCTTATTCACAGACGCGATGGACCTCGTGAAGAATCCACGCAGCCAGCACCGAGGTCACCGCTAGCCGCTGACCGCCCTGCATCGCCCTCTCCCGCACCTCCGCGCTCATCTACTCCTCCCCCAATGCTTCCTGCCCCTTCGTTATATGAACTGGGCTTATCTTTGTCTGTGCTCACTAATGACCTCTCTCCATCCCACTTCAGTACACCGCCTACGAGCGGTGCGTTTCTTGCCCCACATTACCTCTTGCTATGTCATGCTCAAGGTCTTGATGTCCTTCCTCTTGTCTCCCCTCCTGCTCCTCAACCCTACGCACTCGTTCGAAGAGTCTCTTTCAAGACCGTAGTCGTTATGGAGCAACGCGGAGTCTTGGTAGCCATAGCGGGTAGAAGAGACGGGGTCCGGGTTTACGCTCTTGAAGAGGTGAAACGGGCCGTTGAGTGGCGAATTGATGTCGAAGTCAAGCGTGAAAGGGACAGAAGCAGAAGAGATATGGTGAAGAAGATTGCATTGGGCACACTTGATGGAAATGACTTGCGAGATTTGCACGAAAAGTCTGGACGTAAGGCCAGTCTTTCCACTCCTCCTCCGCCCGACGGTTCGCGGCAAGATCTGAACAGGAAGAATTCTTCGAGTTCTGTGCCTGGCTCTTTGTCAAATATCACCGTCCCACCGCCCACTCCTCTGATTCCTCGTCAGCCCACTCTGAAACGACGGCCCAAAACACCAAAAGCCCAACAGACCGCGCAACAGGCGGTATCTGAAGAAGAGACTTCTTCACGTTCAGTGCAGCCCCCCAAGTCACGGCCACCATCCTATCATGCAGAGGCACCAGCAACATCGTCTTCCGTTCCACCTCTACCACCTGTCGCTGGGCCCTCCATTACTCGTGTTCGATCAGGCTCCATCACTAACGTCCTAGGTGCAACACCCAATCAACGCATAATTACGACTCCCCCCGATCCGGATGCTAAACCGGAATGGGACCAGTCCAGCGACGATGAGGCTATTAACATTGTTGCGGCTGGTGCGAGTGGTAGTCAGGCTCTGGACGAACGTACTAGTGCACAGGCTCAGCAATCTGCTCACCCAAGTGTGCCAGCCGCCCCTCTATCATCTTCGCCCACCACGAACGATCCAACTTCACCCAATCAACCTCGCGTTTCTCTGAATTCCAGGAGACCTCGACCGGCGAATCTCGATTTGGGTGCACTAGCCAATGGTCAACCGCAGCCTGTTCCACCAGAACCCTCCCCAGTCCACACATTATGGACGCTCAGACAAGCATTGGCGCATTCACCAATTGATGTTCCGGAATCTGCAGCTCCTGATACACCTGCTGGCGACTTGGATGTTGAAGATGATGGTGAGAGCGTCGACGGAGCAATCAGTTTGGCCCAGGCGCTTATGGAGAGCCGGATACCAGACCTACCGCCTTCTGGCAGTCAGCGTCCCCAACAACCGATTATGATTGCTTCACACCCCATTGTCACTGGTGAGGAGGACACTCATAGTCCTCGTACTTCGGAAAGTCACACAAGTCGAAATCCTTCCCGCAGTCAAACAGACCCTGCACCTGCTCCCTCACGGAACAGGCGGCGCCGTTGGTCAGTTATGTTGACAGGATCCGTTACCCCTTCCTCGTCCTCTCAGTCTAACTCGTCAAATCGGCCTAGCACTGACGCTGCTGGAACCTCTACGACATCTGTTTCTCGGGGCACAAGCCACCGCCTAGCCCGTTCCCAGTCACACCGTTCGAACCAGTCGGCGCAGACCGTTCGTGCGGCTACCTCTCAAGATAATCTTCCACCTCCTTCTTTACCAAATGGCCGTCAGGAAACAGCAACAATTGCCTCAAACTCTTCTTCTCGTTCACGGTTCATCCCGAAAATCATCAGTAATGCTTTTGGTAGCCGACATAAAGAAGATCGAGAGGTATCTGCTGGACGAATGTCGGATTCGGAACTTACAAAGAGAAATCATGTAAAGGAGGCCGTGTCTCATGCTCCTCCACCAAAGCTGGAATACGTAAAGCTTCCTGGGACAAAGGGAGCTCTGATGATTAAGGCAGTTGAGACGCAGAAGAAAAGGTGAGCCTTCCTCCCAGACGATTTGCCATATATCTCACTGCGCTGATGTAGCTTCCTGGCGATCCTTTGTGGCGAGAATGGCGAAAAGGTTGAGCTGTTTGCCGGCACTTACCGCACTGCGCTGGGGCTTTCTCGAACTTTCATTCTCCCCGATTCTCCAAGATCGCTCGAGCTCCAGCTTCAAGGAGATGATCTTGTCGAAGTCTTTCTCGTCTTCTCTCAGAATGTCTTTGGACTTGAGCCGGCTACTGTTAGGGTTCGAGAGGTTCGCATTGGGAGAGCTGAACGGAGGGCCGCTAGAAGACGCGCACGAGAGATTCGCGGCGAGATAACTACGGGGGGAGATGATGGCGGCAATGCTGATGGTCCAGATGAGGAGACGAGCGTCAATGTCAGCATTGGTGTGTCTGTTGAAGGTGGGGAAGGATCTGGTGATGGGATGTTAGTTCCCACATCACATCCAAGCGAACATCCTAACGACCAACCAACCACTCTTGAACCTCAAACGCCTGGAGCTGACGTTCCGAGCGCTTCAACCGTTGGCGCTTCTGAGGCTCCAAACCCTGGAGCCATTGCTCATGCTGAGGAGCTTGTGGCCCTCGCGACTGCACAGATGGGGCCGTATACCACATTTCAGCAGCTCTCGTTTTCACCTAGATTTCCGTTGGCGTCAATTTCGGACGACTACATCATTCCTCCTACATATCCAGACTTTTGTTTGCATCGCGTTCCTGACAATACGGAAAACGACGCACACATCGAGCCTACTACACCAACCCCAACACAACCTCTCACCCCTCAGACTGTAGCTCCAGTTACAGGACCCGTTCAGTTCACTCCCCCAGGGCTACCTGTACCTTCTCCTTCTGCTCCCTCAAAATGGTATTATCGGGATCCTAAAAATGTTGTCCACGGTAAGTGGATGTGTTTTCCGTGTCACTAAACCCCCCTTATACTAATTGTTTTTGGCAGGTCCATGGAAGACGTCTCTCATGCAAGCCTGGTACAAAGATGGTTTACTGCCTATCGATCTGCCAGTTCGACGTGAAGAAGACAGTGAGTATATCCTACTTAGGGATTTAAGGCAACAGTGTGTAGACCCGACACATCCGTTCCGAAGTCCGCCACTCGCTGCCACGTCAAATGTGCCTGTTTCCAGTCCCAGCTCCAGCTCCTTCAGACGTAGAACCACTCTTGGCGCCAATCTCGCTACTTGCGCAACCTCGACATTTTGGCCCCCCTGCCTTGTTCTTTTCGTCTAGAGGGGGACACAGCACTGCCATTGTTGACGCGAGAGGACGCTCAGTGCTCAAAGGGCGCTTCATGTGGAGTCAGGATGAGAAGGACGAGGATGTGAAGACAGCACTCATGGGTCGGTTGGGAGATGTGAAGAGAATTGAGGCATTCGACGTGAGCGATCGTGCTGTATTGGTTGCTATGCGTCAAGGAGGTCTGGAGGCAGTAGATCTGAGCGACGCACTCTTAAAGCCTGCCGATGAATCGAGGACCGTGCTCCCTCAGTTCGATCCAGCGCCTTCAAACATTAATCGAAGGAAGCCGTTCGTGTGGAAGATTGGGACGCCTGTGTCAACTTCTGCGCATTCAACAACGGGGACAGTGCTATCATCAAAAAAGCCTGGGATGCTTGGACATCATCTCACGCAGAAGAAGGCCAGCACTGGACCGAGCAAGTCTCCTTCGACAAAAACCGAGTTTGCTCTTGCCGATGCTCTTGAGGAATCCCAGGATGAAGTGTTGTTCCTGGGAAGAAAGGGTGATGAGCTCTATCTCTGCGAAAGGAACGCTGGATTTTTCCGGATATTGTGCCTTTGTCCTATAATGACAACTACGAACTGACATTCCCTCGCTAAAGACAAAGGTATTCTCTACGAACGTGACCATGGATGAGATCTACCACACCACAGCGTGCTTCGTCATACTTAATACTTAGCCTACCTGGTGCTGCTCACCATAGATATTTAATTGCTCACCAACCCCCCACCTGCCTTCCATAATCATACAACACACTACATAGGCACGATACAATTTATGTTGTATTTATACATGGCAACCGCTTCAAGAGTGGGATTTAGGTTTTTAAAAAGTTTGAACGTGTATAAATGCAAGCGCGCGCATGGACAGCAAGCGTGAGGCGGCGTTTGGTTGAACATCAAACTACCACCACGGATTCAGGGCGCGCGATGTCGATGCTTCCGCCAGAGATGGCAGCGCAGATGGAGGCACTCCAGCATGTTGCCAATAACCGAAGTACTCAGCCATTCAACCTAGGCCAAGCTCCGAATATGAGCCAGAGTAATTCCTTCAACCTCGGAGGACCACTGACGGGAGCACAAGGACCTGGACCTTCGAACAACTCCCTGGATGCGAACGCAATGAATGCTCCTCCTATGCATCCTGTTTTAACTCCGGCGGGTTTGCCTCAGTTTCTGAGCGCCCTGGCACAGGTGCAGAAGAGAAATGGGAAACCACTACCGCAGTTTGTCACGGGTGTGCCTATGGGAGATCCCAGTCCCGTTTGGACAAGTTTTCTCGTCCCTGGCTCGAATCCTGGTTTTGTGAGGCTGGCTGGAAAGATGTCTCGTTGCATAGACTCTTTCAGGTAGTCATTCACAATGGTGGGCATGCACAGGTACGCAATGTGTTTAGTTGGAGTTTGTGGATCCGCTCATACCCCTTCAAGGTTGCAAATCGTGGACAATGGGGGAATATTGCCCTCTCCCTGGAGCTACCAATACAATCTCAAGAACCGCTTCCTCCAAACGGGACCCATAACACCACTGAAGCACTGGCACAATTATATGGGGCCGTCATCTCGCCCGTGGAGGAATTGATGCTTAATAACATGAGACAAGCAAGGCAGAAGGCTGCTGCCATGCAGGCTGCTGGGATGAACACAGGCATGGCCGGCACCCCAGGTTTGCCACTTGGCGCGGGACCGTCAGCGACCACCCCTACTATGAACGGTGCCACAGGTTTTCCCGGTGGTCCTGTATCCGCTGGACTGCCAGGTTCAGTTGCACCTCTGCCAAACTGCAACGTCTTCCCTTGAACGTGGATCGACTCTAACCCCGGAGCCAGGTACTAATGGCAATGGCTTGAAGAGGAAGCTGGAACAATTAGAAGACGAAGCAAAGCGAGCAAGGATGAAACTTGGTCAGTCTCTTGTTGTTTTTTTTCTATTCTATTGCTGATTTCTATCCTCACAGAACCTACCGAAACGGTGCTGGCAAGTACTGTTCTTTTGGGGTCTCAATCGAGAATTAATCTTCATTTTAGCCCAATGGTATCGCCCAGCAGGATGCTACAGCTGCTGCAAGCGCGGTACAGCAGCCTTCCCGCCATAAGATTACATATGTCCCCCTAGCTCGCGAAGTCGAAACTGTTGGTGGTCATAATCTGCAAGAAATTGCTCTTGCACACCAGCAGCCACGGCCGCTCCGTAGTTCGGACGACTGGGGAACTTTGGAAATTGATGCTCTTACCCTTTCTCTCCGGTCTCGGCTATCTATCGAGCTCTCATATGCTCTCACTGCCTTGTCAATGCTGTCAACGACGCGAGTGTCCGAAACTCGAGGTTTCCCCTTGCAGAAGGCCCATGACCTTTTTGACGAGCTATTAGACTTGCTCGAAGAGACCGCTTTTCCGGACGGGGTTCCATCTTCGTCACCTGACTTGGATGCGCCCATCGCTTCTAACAAGCAACTGATAGACCAAGTCTTTGAGCAAGAGAGTCGTCCTTTCGCGAGCCTTGCTCCGAAAGATCCTCCTCGAGAGCGCACTTTAACCGCTCAGCCAAGACATATCATCGTTACAATCAGCAATTGCATTCGGAATTTTGCAACTTCAGAAGAAAACGCCATGTACATCGTTCATCAAAATCGCGTTCTTCCTCTTGTCCTCCGAATCTGTCGAGTAGTGAAGGCTGAAGACTGGTAATTGGCGTTCAGCCACCCCTGTTCTCTCATTGGCCGATGTCATTGGCCTTCGCAAAGACGCCCTCTATGTCCTCAGCTACACAGTGGAGTATATTCAACTCTCTCCTCAAGGACAGCCAGCTACAGAAGAGATGATGCAGCTCGTTTCCGAGGCCATCAATATTCTCGCGTCCTATATAGTTGATCCAGACGAGTCCCTTGCTCCCTTTGCAACTATCCACACTCCCGAAAAACCCCAACCAACGTCACTCCGCCCTCCCCCATTGACAGACCTATCCCTTGAGACATTCAACCGCCTAGCACACCTCGACTCAAATCGAGCTGTTCTAGCCAAACTCGTCTCTCAAGATCGTCTTTGGACACTGCTCCAGAGTATTGTCCGGCGCATGCCTGTCATCGATGTCGATTTTCGTCTCCTTCGTCAAACCGAATGGCTGGTCTTCACAGAACGGTTACTTCTCTGTATGTACACTATAGCCTTTATCGCGCCGCCGTCTTTCAAGAAAAAAGCGAAAATGGACAGACATTTAGGTGTAGCAGGAACGCTGTCAAGGATGATCACAATGTTTTCTGCTTCGCCTGAATCGAGAGCAACATGTGCGGTTGCGATGCGGAGAGCTATTGAGACGATGAAGGTGTTTGATGATGCGTTGGATTCGTTTGATACTTCCAAGTCTGTCACTGTGCCGACACTTTCGTTTGGGATGGGGTATGGAGAGGGGAGCAATGCAAATGTGGAATGGGGTGTCGGGATTTATGCGACAAAGAGAGATTGGGCACTCGGGTTGCTTATGCAGCAAGACATCTTCCAAGATGTGGATGTGTTTAAAGAGCTGGAAAGTTTGGCTCGAGTCCAGGTGTAGCAGTTGTACAATGTTTTGTTTTGTTTTCCTTTTTATATTCGTGTACAGCGCTCTTTTTCTACTTTACGTTACAGTAAGTTGTAATATCATACTTTCTAGGGCAAGTTCTTCCCACCACGTTCCAGAGAACAAGAAGATACAACACTTAATGTATGACCTGTCTGTGAGCATTGCATGCTGCGAATCTCAAAATTATTCTATTTTCAATAACAAAGAAATGTGAGTTGAAGGCGACTGGCAAATGAGTCGCGACTCTATATGAGCCCTGTATTACAATTTACTTTTGTACAAATACAATGAGCAGTAGTAAATAGATTTTTTGACAGCTAATAATCAACGTAAGGTGGCGGTCTACGGTCTGCTTCCTGACCTGCAGGACCATGTCCGGTATCCCCTAGATACGGCGGTGGCGCATTCGAGTTGGGACCAGGAGCAATCTGCACACTCGAAGCAGGAGGCGTAGAAGGAGAGCTCGTTGCCGCCAGCTGTTGTTGCTGCTCAGGAGGTGGTGAATGGTCGTCAGATTCGTGCATAGGTGGGGCTGGAGCAGAAGGATCGTGGGAGTCGAGGGGAGGTGCTTCACTCGCAGGGAACTCAAAGTCAATAGCAGGCGGTGGGTCCATTGGATCATCCATAGCCGGAGGGGGAGGTGGGCGTTCCGTCTCTTGCTGCGCACGCTCGCGTTGCTCTTGTTGGTCTAATACTAGACCTAACGCCTCGAAAGCCAACTCTGGCTTCTTGTATCTCCGTTAATCCAGTAATGTCTGTGTCTTGGCTAGCCATTTCTAAAGAAGGTGGAGGTGTGGACGAGCGCTCTGCGTCACCAATGTCTAATGAATGACCGTCGAATTGCAGAGCCGATGGAAATCCAAAGGTAATGCCTTCACCATGTATGACGGGCTGATGATGGAACGTGCTGCAAGTCAGATTGGGCTTGGTCATGTGCAACAATTATTTCTCGCTCTGATTCCAAAAAGGAGGGTAGGCCTGCGGCTGTTGAACCCTCTCCAGGGGTGAAGAACGGTGGTGGCGCGTCCCTCTCTTCGAAAGGAGGAGGTGCACCATAAGCAGGTATAGCACTAGGGCCGGCCTGACCTTCAGAATACTGAGGCACGGATGACTCAGCATCGTCTAACCTTACCGTCCTGAGAGGAGGCCGGTCATGTTTCTTTCGATATTCTGCGTCGATGGAAGCAGCGACCTCAGGCAGCGGTGCGGAAGGAGCGATGATTTCAATAGGAATGCGAATGGTTGATATCTTTTCCGTCCTCGTTGCCATCTCGATGAAAGATACCAGAACATGCAGGTGAAAGCTGACAGTATGTAGGAGCGTCGTTTGAGTAATGGAACGGTAATCTGAGTCGGAATCTGCTGCATCATTTTCTCGCTGAAACATCTGGTTGCTTGAAGGAGAGGAGCCCGATTGATTTGGCGACGCTTGAATGAGCAAGAAACGCAGGCGCACGGGACGGGTGGCATGGAACCTACATGACGCGCCGGACTTGGAAACGACACGTCGATAAGATGATCCAGGCAAAAGAGGCGACTTTGGTGTTGTCGGTGTATATGCTGTCCTGACCGCATGCGCTGCCATGGACGAGGACGAAGACGACGGGCCATCGAGTCTAGGAGTTGCGGCTTTGTTCGCCGAGTTGGGGGTTGGCGGCATCTCTTCGGGTTCGTGGTCGGCATCTGTGCTGACCTCAATGACCCTCACCAATTCTGCCCTGACATTCCTTAACCTTAACCCCCCTTGCACTACAAGTTCCGTCCGGGGAGGGGGGACAGTGACATAGACAGGAATCGGTTCGTCAGCTTTAAAAGTCGACCTGGGAATCTGAACTTCCAACGGTGTAGGATCATCATGGGTGAATGTGTGAGGGGATGTAGGAGCTACATATGAATGAGCTGTATAGCGTCTTGTGAAGACTTGGACAGTCTTAGTCACGGCAGAGCGCGTTGGGTCTAGAGGATGAAGGACAGCAGTAAGGCAGTGGGACAAGGACGAGTGTGAAGTTTGAATTGATTGTGGTGTATCCGACATGAGTGGGAATTGCAAAGGGGAAAGAGGAAAGCCAAGGTAGACTTTGCTCTGAATCGAATAGAGTAATTTCAGACAAGCCAAGTTCGATTTCTTGAGCAAAAGAGGACTCTACAGAGCGGAGGGCAAGTGTTCTAGAGATAATCAGACCTTGAACAAATCGTAATCGAATACGAGCACAAACAGTTTCGACCATTCGGACGATACAGCACCCTTGATCTGAAGTTCACCTTCTATGGCTGCTCGTTCGTGATCTGCACCAAGATAACCTTTCTGGAAGTTTACAGAGTCACTCGAAGGAACGATGACAATCTGTGGAGAGCCCTCCAGGCTAGAAGAGGGTTGAGCATAGTTGGGAGGGGCGCTCATGGAAGCAGTGGAAAGACAAAGTTGCAATTGAGCGCGCATGGATTTGACAGCGGATTTCTTAATTCAGAATCAGAGCAGCTTCTGTTTAAACCAAATAAAGTGACTCCGTCCTCGGATTCCAGTCAGTGTTAGAAAAAAAAGAGAGAGAGAAGGTAATACGGCAAGGTTTACGTGTACAGGGAGGAGGGGGAGATAGCATAAGGCATAACGAAATAAGTAGTCGTCACTTGTCCATTCCAAATGGTCTAAGGTTTCGCAATTCACTATTCAGCCAAAAAACAACAACAACAACGATTAGCAATTGCATGCATCCTTCGTCTTGTTGGCATCTTCTTGGAGGTTGACACCACTTTGCTGGGCATTAGGCTGCGCGACCGCCGTTGGCGCCTGGTCGACCAGCCGCTCCGCGAGTGGAAGCAAGAATATGTTCAATAGGAATTTTCTTGGCTGAAAAAAGGGGTGAGTCATGGGTGTACTTGGAGGTAAATCCAGACAAACCGATTTCAGTAAACACATCAACAATCCCTTCGCCCGTCTTTGCACTAGTTTCAAAGAACAAGAGGCCTGCTTCTGTGGCATATGCCTGAGCTTCTTCTTTTGGAACCTGGCGCAAGCTCTCTCCGTCGGCAGGTGAGCCGTCGACTTCTCCTGGAGTGGCAGTGGCGTCATCTGCCTCATC
This sequence comes from Flagelloscypha sp. PMI_526, assembly GCA_021399455.1. Classification (NCBI taxonomy): domain Eukaryota; kingdom Fungi; phylum Basidiomycota; class Agaricomycetes; order Agaricales; family Niaceae; genus Flagelloscypha; species Flagelloscypha sp. PMI_526. The sequence continues at coordinate 1,264,368 of JAJTUO010000001.1, read as the reverse complement.
CTCTGACTCTGAAGCAGCAGACGAGGAGGTAGAAGCTTGTACTAGATCGACCTTTGTTGCCCTGCAAGTGCAATGACAATATTGGGATTCGCTTGTCGCTGTAGCTCTTTGACCCATGACTTGGCCTTCTCGAGACTAGTAGCCTTGGTGATGTCGTAGACAACTACCGCAGCTTGCGCGTTTCGGTAATACATGGGCTAAAACACACAAAACAATACTGTAAGTAAAAGAAAGAAAATGGATGATGAAAAGATAAGATTTTCTTACCGCAAGAGAATGGAAGCGTTCCTGACCAGCGGTATCCCAGATCTCGTAACGGAGTACTCGGTCTTCTAAACGACACTTTTGCGTTAAGAAAGCAGCGCCGATAGTGGGCTCCTTGTTTGCCTGAAATTCATTGGAGACCTAGAGAGGGAGACATGATATTCAGACAGAGTTTCATCTACCGACAAGACCAAACAAGCACGAACAAAGCGCAGCACGACAGAGGACTTGCCAACGGCAGCCTCGCCGAGCAGAACCAGCTTGACTTGGACAGACTTGTCAGCAGCTGAGCCGGATTCAGACATGACTAGAGTCTAGGAAGAGATGGAGGGAAGAGGTGACAGTTGGGGAGAGAGTTAGTGGAGCAAGCGCCCAATCCCTTCTTCTGTCTACACTCGTCTCTACAAAACACCCAACTAAGGCAGTGGGTGCCTATACTGCTAGAAAGTCAAAAAGAAAGCATATCCTTTTTTTTCCTTTTTTCCTGTCCATTTTGCCTGTATCGTCGATGGAGCTCGATGGCGGTCCGCCAGTACCTCAAAACCCTAGTTCACCTGAAGTCATACGTAGGTCATGGGGTTCATTCATAGAAATTAATTCTCCGCAAAATGAAAAAATAAAATGAAAAATTCTAAAGCTCCCCTCCTTCACCTCAAGCAGGCAGTCAAACATTTGGTCAATCACGTCAATCCGATGCAAAGTACTGCCGAAGGCTATAGTATCATCCGCCTACCCCGCATTTCTCTTTCCTGACCTTCATGGCTGCACTCTCCCTGCCCTCCTTCCAGCCCACTCCAGAAAGCATTCCCCCCTCCTGGTCAGAGCTATCGTGCGCGTTGGTCGGGGCAGCATTCTGTCAACTGGCATCCACTGGTAATGTTCCCTTCAAGTTAGCCCTGCACCGGCCTCCCAAGGTTAACACATGTCGGACTCTCTGAAGAATCCTCTCTCGTTCCTCCTGCGCGCTGCCCTTCTGTATCCTACCCATCCGGCCCTTGTTCACGCCGATGTCCCCCACCCTTCGTTCTATACCTTCGAGACATGGTACGTCTCGATGTGTCCGGCCTTCGTTGCCATTTCCAAATTTGTTTTAGGGCACAGAGGGTTCAGAATTTAGCTTACGCGTTAAAACAACTCCATATCCAACCTGGAGACCGAGTCGCAGTGATAAGCCCAAATACACCTATGATGGCTGGTGAGTCTATTCAATCTCTGGAAGAATTATATCTTCTAAAAGTTCACCACCTCTCGAGACGCGCTGCAAGGTGTACTCGCTGCACGAGCAGTCATAGTTAGCTCTCCTTTATATTATTTGCTATGAACCACTACTCATTGCAGATAGGTCGCAATTAACATTCGACTCAAACCTTCTGATGTTTCGTACATACTTGAACACAGTGGAGCCAAGGTCACTTCATCTGCACCATGTTTCTTAAATAAACCTCTCATGTTAATGTTTCTAGCTTATCATTATTGATAGCCAGTTCGCACATCTCATCGAAGACAAAATGAAATCTATTCCCACGATTATGTGCAACGACACAGGTCGAGCCGGCGATCCATATGAAGAGCTTCTCTCGAACGGTCGACGCTTTAGCCAAGAAAAGGGTTGGGACGGCTTAGCACTAGAAGGAGATGAGAACGCGAATGCCATCCTCTGTTACACGTATGTTCTTCTCTCCCAGTAGAATGGACAACCTCCTAAAAAGCTAATTAGTTCTGGAACAACCGGCCGAGTAATATTTCGCTAGGATGTCAAAAACAATTGGCGCTAACTCTATGATAGCCAAAGGGTGTTATGACTTCTTACCGTGGAACGTACTTGGCTGCGATCGCTAATGCGTACGAAACCAGGTACATTCACTGAGTTGCAAATGTAACTTGTCGACTCATTTTTAACAGCATGACCCGTGAATCCCGATATCTTTGGTTTGTTCTGAAGTTTTCCCCCTTCGCAGAAATCGCCATTCAACCGCTAGCTACACAGGATTTTACCAATGTTTCACGCAGCTGGTTGGACTTTCCCTTGGTCATGCACGTTTTCTATTGCAACACAGGTCGGACATTTCTCTTCCCTTCCTCTACTACCTAATTTCATATCGTAGATCACGCTTCGGGTCGTCGACAATGATCTTATCTGGAAAAACTTGGCTAAAACTACGCACTTCTGTGCTGCTCCAACAGTGTAGGTCCAGAATTCGTACCTTTTTGTGACGTACGGATTGGATTACATACATCTTCAGGCTAATCGGACTTGTGAACCATGGCAAAGCTCACAAGGTTGCTCATCCCATCAAGGCTGCTATTGCTGGTGCTGCCCCGACAGCCCATCTCCTAGAAGAGCTCGAGAAAATCAATATCGCACCTGTACATGTCTATGGTCTCACAGAGGTTTATTTTCTGCATTTTGGTGGCAACATTTGCTCACATTATAATGCAGACATATGGTCCATTTACTCGCTGTTACCCCCAACCCTCCTGGTCTTCGCTCTCACCAAGCGAACGCGCCAAATTTCATGCACGCCAAGGGCATGCATTCATCACTGCTGATAACGTTCGTGTTGTCGACAGTGAGATGAACGATGTGCCAAGGGATGGGAAAACAATGGGAGAAATTGTAACGAGTGGGAATATCGTTATGAAGGAGTATTTTATGGACGAAGAGGCAACAGAGAAAGCGTTCAAGGGTGGAGTGTTTCATTCCGGAGATCTGGCAGTTATGTACGAGGATGGGGCGATTGGGATTTTGGATCGAAGGTGAGCAGTTTACCTTTTTTAGGGGCGATTTTTATTCGTTGGTCTCGGTTTTAAACCCTGGTGCAGTAAAGACATTATCATTTCGGGCGGCGAGAATGCGTCTTCACTTGCAATCGAGCAAGGCAAGTTCCTGCGCTGCTTTGAGTCACTACAGCTCTAGATCTCTGACCTTACTACAGAACTTGCCACTCATCCTCATGTTCTTGAGGTCACAGTTATTGCTCGCTCTCATCCAAAATGGGGGGAACGACCTATGGCGTTCTGCGTCCTCCATGAAAAACACGAGGAGCAGTGGTCATCCAAAGCACACGAGTTTGAGAAGGACCTCATTAGCCATGCGAGAACTAGATTACCTGGATTTGCGTGTCCGGAGTGGGTTGTGATTGTGAAGGAACTACCGAAGACCGGGACTGGGAAAATTCAGAAACATGAGCTGAGAAAGAGGTTGGCCAAATTATGAAGTCACAAGGCTTAGTTCTTATTGGGCTGACGACCGAGTTTTTTTTTTCTTCCTTTGCTTTCTGAAAAACGGTGATAGCCGTTCGAATTGACTAGTTGTAGGACATGTATAGATGAGAGATTCCACTTCTCAGTGGCAGTGTTATCTATGGACATCAAGACATGTACTAATAGCATGTAGCCAGCTTCTATGATATGGATGAACTTTTGTAGATTAAGAATGAGAGAATGATATGATTGGCGGTGAAAAGCGCAAGCAAAACGTACTGCTACGGCGCTTATGTAACAGCTCTTCTTTCATGCCAGTAGCCAACCATCAGCTCATTCTTCAAACTGCTTTTTTGGTCAATCACGGCACAACCGGCACAAGGCGGTGGCTCAGATAAAACCTCCATAATTTCTTTCTGCTATGATAGACATCCTTCAAGTTCCAGTTTGAAATGACGTTGCCATCCCCATTCAAGTTGGCACCTCTCGACACCCGATGCATGCACATGGAATGTCTTGGATTCAAAATGTCTCCTCATCGAATTTCATTCATAGAAAGTTGTTTTTTCTTTTTCTTTCTTCACTACCGTCCGGGTCTTACCCCGACAATCATCAACCAAGTAGCCCCACTATAGGTACGAGTCCGCCAACGCAAAGTTCCTTGCGCACCACAGCGACAGGCATCACAGGTAACGTCAGAACCCCGGACGACGCTGTTGTTTATCTGGGACATGCCCGTTTGCCATTCCAATGTGGTCGGTGTTTCATGTGTCAAGACGTTTGTCGATGTATACTCAACTCCAACCAGTAAAAAAGTATGCTTTCTAGATCAGGTTTCTAGCTTCTACTAACAGCAGGGTATCTCTCTTTCAGTTAAAGAAGGTTTCTGAGGAACTTCCCAGAGCGATCGGCGACAGAAAGATCCTTCAGGTGAAGTAATCAACATTCAGACCGCCACACTCAGCGTTGTTTTGCCAAGGCAGGCTGATCCGGAATGCCATCATCGCCTTCTCTATCACACATATACATGCTCCAATCTTAATTGCCCGCCCGTCGAGTGGGCTGAGCCCTGCACCAACCCATCTTTGTTCTTCCCCTTCACGACCTTGGTTCACCACGACGAACACCTCCACGCTCCTTCTTGACCATATTTTTTTTCTCTGCTGAGAAACTGTCATATTTCTGATTAGCTCTTTTCGTACGTTTTTTCTGAATGAACTTATAAGCTAGAATTCATATTTTTTTTTAGCTGGTTTGAACTATGGGTAGAGCTAAGCACTCCAGCAACCACAACCACACCAGCCAGAGGAAGCGAGATCTTCACAAGTCTCAATGGACATCTGGGTGGCTCGATGATGACCCTCTTTCCCCAACATTACCTAGGACGCCCAGGACGCCAGGTACACCGTCTTTGCACTTCAAATCCAAGAGTGCAACGTCTTATTCCCCAGCATATGCTGACGCCATCTCTCTCTTTTCCACTGAAACACATTCAATAGCTCCTTCATCTCCTTCATCTTTAGCCTACTTGAGGGCACCATCGCCACCACCTTTGCCTGCAAGTGATGAAGCGAGACGAACGAAGAGGCTACGTAGAAGGTCGAGTCATCGCTCGACGTCATCGTTGGACAGTATTCCCTTTGCTAGGGATGTACCTCCTCGACTTCCGGAGATGGCTCCTGAGATTAAGCCGTTGGTAGTGAAGAAACAACGTAGACCTGGTCCGGTGCCAGCTCCGCTTAATCTTCCTCCATTCCCTTATCCCATTCCTACCCCAGCTCCAGCACGCAAACCTGTCCCCCCACCACTCAACCTTGGGCCTAGTGCTAACAATTTTCGTCTCGCACCGTCCCAACAGCATCAGCCTCCGCGAGCTCATTCTGCTAGCCCTCCTCGTACAAAAGCACCCCTTGTACTTCCTGCTATTCCTTCTATCCCTCCTCTGCAGCTAGATGAAATTTCCGGGAGTCCTCCGCCCCCATATAGAGATGGCTCTCCTCCATTGCGTCTCAATCTAGATGTCAAAGAGTCCCTCAAACCGATTACACCCGTCCCTGAGGCACCCACCGCTCGGAAGCCACGAGCTTTACCACCGGTTCCCAAGCCAGCAGTTCAGTCTCCTCCACAGTTGGGACAACCACTCCTTCAGCTTTCTGCGCCAAAGCCTAGGTCACCTCCGGCAGGGGTTGAGAACCTGAAGCCGGCTTCAATGCCTCAGCACATTCGTGGAGATTCCAAATCTCGTCGACGCCCTGTACCGATCATTGTTTCCCCCGATGGAACAACCAGCGGTCTCCGGCGAGATAGCAATGGGCCATTGCTGATCTCGCCCTCGTGGTCAACTGCGCTTCGAGGCGCACCATCACCCTTGCCCTCTAACGCGACACCACCCCTCTCAAATCCTTCGCCATCTGTCGTGGTCACGAAGCCCAACGACGAAGTCGTTGTTCCGGTCATGAACGAGAAGGTTGTGGATGGAGAAAAGTTCCAAATGGTTAAGGCTCCGCATCGGTACATCCTCAGTCCGGTCTTCCCCAACACGTCCTCGTCGTCTCCGTGGTCCTCTTCATCGTCTCCCAAGACTCCTCTTTCTGGGCGTCAACCGCGGACACCCTTCTCTGCTCGTCCGCCGAAGACACCACACACGCCTTTCTCGTCGCGCAAACACCGCCCGAACCAGGACATCCCGTCGTCAGCCTTGCATTATGAGAAGAGGATCATGCATTCTGAGGATACGGGTGTTGATGATGACCCTTGGGCAGAACTGGATTCAATGTATACGGACGGCTATTCCGATTCTGAAAACGGGGAAGAGGAGGAGGAAGGAGATGGATATTATGACCATATTGACGAGTACATGGACGCGGACGAGGATTTACTAAGATCTGACGATGAGTTGCATCCTGAGTTTGATGTTTCATATCATGAAGTTTATCGCGGCGCGAGAAGTTTCGCAGAAGGACTTTGGAGTTGAGTAGGGCTTGAATTTTTGTACATAGGTTTGGACGTGTTGCCTCTTGTTGTAACATTATAAATCACCAGTTATCTATTGATATATCTATTTTTCTAATCGTCTTCCTATGCTATGTTTTATAGGCAATGTCAGTAGAATAACTTGACACAATTCGATTGCCCTTTCCACACTAGGCAAGTAACTCCATGGTGCTAAATGAACTGGGGGAATCTGACATCCAGCGCCCAAGCAGGCTTTCATGTTCAGTAAAAACAAGCAACGCACGAAAAATAACTTCGGACAGTTAAAGCTCACTGCTATGCTCGCCAATACTGGTGAATGCTTTTAGATCCGCTGTGCTAGAATGATATATTCTGTTTCCAAGATACACAAAAGAACTACGCCAACTCAAACAAGCTGATAAAAGTCGAAAGCACGAAAAGTACGAGACATAGAGAAAGCGAAGAGATAAGCCCACTTTGTGAGCCGTTCGCTGGTAAAAAGCCAGCCGGGAGCACAGTTGTAACTTCCCCTGTCCATCTATTTGCCCCAATGATTAGCTTAAACCTAGTTAGAAAGCTCTGGAAAATATAGACTTACGTCGTCTGCACACCAGTTGTTTCCCCAGGCTTGGTAGTCATGTAAGTCGAGGTAGCAGGCATAGTGGTGGTAATAAACTTTGTGGAGCTAGTGATAACAGGGACGAGATTTGAAGGTAAAAATGGTGAACCGACAAGGTTGTTTTGGGCTTGTGGTTCGGACACGAGCGTATTTGCATTGGCCGTGCAGGTCGCATTCGCACCGCTTGTATTATCAAGGGTGATAGGAATATGCGTAATGATGAAATGCGCAGATTCATTAACATGGCTCGATTCATAGAATGTGACCTACACCACAGTGAGAACGATTTCCATTGGGATAAGATAAACGTACGTTGTAATTCCCTGGTTGAATACAGTCGGGAACGAGATAGTCAATGTGTTTCACGCTCGATGTTGCTTCATTCTGGAGCAATGACGGTCCGGAAGAAATAGTGAGATTTGTATTGGTTTCAAGAGAGGTTAGATAGATCTCGGAGGGAATGAGCGGAGAGATATCGGGGGGTTTCAACGAAAGCGAGCTCACCTCAAGGAGGTCAAATCTTGTCGGGATGCCTGAACCAGGAACAGCCGCCGAAACTGGTATTTTACCATTGCCAGAGACCTCGATGGCTATTGGTATATTTGCTTTTGCGTGGAATGGAGAGTTAGGAGCTGGGGCGTCGATGATAGCAAGACCTTGGAATAAAAAAAACAAGTCGGTATCAACACATATCAAAGCGAGGACTCGATTCGCACCATGACTGAAGAGCTGGCCATTGACCGCGGTGAATTCGGCGATGGCACAAGGGAGGGATTGCAGTAAAGACAGGACAGTAATGAGGAGGACCAAAGGCTGAAGATGAACCAGCATTCTTGCCGGAGAAAGGGTAGTGATAGCCCAAGAATTAAGAGACATGCATGTAGATGGCGGGAAGAGTCAACAAGTGAGTAAAAAGAGTCCGAGTAATCCAGGTCAAAAGTGGTTTCCAGCCAAAAGAACAGATGTCATCGCTTCGGAGGAAATAGTTCCTCCGTTGGGCTGAAAAAAGAGTATGGACAGAGGGCTGTGGTATCTTGAGTCAAAAATAGAATATTAGGTCTCAGCAGGAGCATTCTGAGAGTGTAAGAGGTTGAGGGAAAGAAGAAAGAAAGAGATTTTGGGAACGAACCAGTGGTACATCACCTGCCCCTCGTTTGATCGGAGTTGTTCGTAGAAGTCTTCCAGAACGGTCATGTCCAAACCCATCTACGAGTCGAGCACACAATTCAAGCATTGGAGATTTTCAAAGGAAGCCCTTCATGCAACGCGTACATCTATGACTGCAGCTGCTGTCCAGTCTATTCGAACGTCTCTTGATGCTGAAAAGGTGAACACTCACTTTTAGTGCCTCAATGGGGCGCGTCTCGAATCACTTGTCCACAGTCTGGCTCGTCAGTCCCAAGTAGAATTTATTACGGCAGAGGAGGAGCTTTTGCTTGTAAAGCTTTATTTGGATAAAATAAAGACCATTTGTGTAATGTTCCGCTTCGCGACAGAGGACGTTGAAGCAACTGCAGTTTCATACGTGAAGCGGTTTTACATAAGAAATACCGTGATGGACTGGCACCCGAAGAATGTTATGTTAGTTTTTTTGTTTTTGTTTGTGCATCTTAGTTTCCTCTGTCTTATTATATTCAGGCTTACAGCATTATTCCTTGCTGCCAAAGTTACAAATAACCCCATTCCTATCGAAGCATATGCGACCCGTATTCCAAATACCAAACCGTCAGATGTTCTTGACCTTGAGTTCTTGGTGGCTCAAAGTATCAGCTTTGATTTTGCTCTTCACCATGTGCACAGAGCCCTGTACGGACTTTGGCTCGATCTTCAGGTCCGTTCTTTCTCGGCTCAGCCTTGTCTTGCTCATTTCATCCTAGACGCTGCCAGATACACCTCCAGTTTCTCCACAGGTATATCAGGATGCGTTAAAATACGTCCGACGTTCTCGTCTAACAGACGCTGAATTTATATATACACCATCCCAGATAGCACTAGCATCTCTTTCGTTGGTCGACTCGAACCTTGCTTCTATGTGGATTGCGAGCAAGCTCTCTGGAGATTCTCTAGATAACATTCTTGGCGTTGTTTCCGAGATTGCCTTGATGATCACAACAGACGGGCAGCCGCCAGACACAGAAGTTGTCCGCCTCATCGACAGGAAAGTCCGAATTTGCACGAATCCTGCACGGATACCGGGAACGAAGGCGTATATAGCGCGACAAGAGGAGGAGGAGCAGAAAGAACAGGAAAAGCGTGAACGGAAGGCGCAGGAGATCAAGCAAGTTATGCAAAACAATGATCCTTTCGAAGACGATTCCGTAGATCCGCCCAGAACTATGATGTTGGACGATGACGACTGAAGTACCCCCCAAAAAATATTACATTATCCACTAGTATGCTATGTAATCTCGCAATCCACTGGAAACATCATGCAAAATTTGTGAAGGTCCAGAAAGTGTAAAGGGCGATGAAAGGTTGCTCTTGGCTCCTTTTTGACCTCGATGCCCGTATGGAGCAAGCAGCGAGGCTTCGAAAGAGCCGGGGATAATGTGCTACCAATCTGGCGAAGAAAAAAAAAAGGGAGAAAAAAGTTCATTCTGGCAACACATGAGAAACGCACGGAAAAGCAGTCGGCGAACTTACAAAAGTCTACTAGGTGCTAAAAACCTAGAAAAGAGGTTAGAAGAATGTAAACAAGGGGCAAAAAATGCTGAGGATGTACAGCAGTCACAGTCAAAAGGGCACAAGGGTGTATCTAACGCTATGGTGAATCGCAAAATTAATGTTTTGAGGGAAGTCACAGACCGCCTTGTTCTGGATCGATACCTAAATCAGCCTCTTTGTATATTGACCAGCCTTCCTCGGTCGTACGCCCTAAAAGTAATACATGAAATGAGCGAGAAAGTGGATGAACCAAACACAAACTTGATGATGTTCCTCGAGAATCAGCGAAAGGTGTGTCGTTCTTGGCAAGTTTTGTCTTCTTTTCAGGTTTAGATTTAGCTAAATTCTTGGAGGGTTTTCCCAGAGAGGAGGAAGTATCAACTATTTCCTCAGGGACAATCTGTTTCGATTTTTTCTTTGGTCGTTCCAAGGTTGGTGCAGAATCTTTTTCATCTTCAATGTTTTCGCTTCTTGGACTTGGATTTCTTTGATTTCTTTGTAGGCTGCTCTTTTACTTTCGAAGATGAAGCCTTGCCAGAGAAGATATCGTCGATTTCAGAAGTCGGCATAGTCGTGGTTGGGAAAAGAAGTTTAGATCAAAACGCGCGCTTGGCTCAAACGCGTCAGATTCCAGTCTGAACTCAACCACCACGATGGAAAGTGGGTTATTGGTGTCTGCTCATCACTCGACACTTTTTCCATCCTCTGAGATTGAGCCTCTTAGGCTGCCGTCATCTCGTTATGGCCATTCTGGCCGTCCTTTACAAAACTGCTTCCCCACTCCTTCCAGAACATGCCTCCCAAGCTGTTGTTTTGGACACCCCTTCAACCGGTTCACTCCTGCTAAGGGTTCTTCATGCAGATACTGTTTTGGAGCTCCTTTCTCTTGCATCCAAAGTGTCCCCCATCCGTTTTCTCTTCCCTTCTCCGATCTGTTCTGCTCCAGCAATGTTTCTCGACGAGGAGGCCTCTTTCCTTTATATCCTTGCGGTGACAACTTCAGGATCATTATACCGCCTCGGAGTCCCTATTTTCCCGCGTTATGAACTTTGGGGACCTCATCCGACAGTAGACCACGACGAATATCTCATCCGAAATGCAATTGCCCCATTGGAAAACATCGTCCATGTCCAGGCCAAAGACTTGTGTCATCGTGGCCCTTCCCCAGGGATCTATTCTACGACTTGAACTAGATGACAAAGGTATTCTAAGCTCTTCTAGTTTCGCGTTTGTCTTTCTAACTAACTCCAAGAATCCTAGGAACGTGGTCGGAGATGATATTTCAACCTGGCTCATTTCTTTCGTCGTTCATTCCAACATTTGGATCATCAGCCGAACAAGCCGTCCCAGATTGTTTCCATGACCTCCTATGCAAATGGTCATGTGTGGACAATGTCTCGAGACGGGACTCTGCGTTTCTGGAAAACTCGTGTGGGATGTGTGGCTTCTAAAGTTCTTTCGTCTAACATTGGCTCCCGTGAAGCCACACCCACTGCAAATACATCCCAGCTCCGCCCTCTTCTTGATGAGAATCCCCCAAACCTTCTCCGCGTTTTCTCACGCGACGAACAGCTCTACTTGCTAGCGTACATTCCCCCCAGCTACCCCATCTACATCCGGGGGTATCTTTCACCTTTTCTCCACCTCCAAGGATCAGTTGAATGAGATTGGCACCATTGACTGCCCCGAGCGTCACGGTCCTTGCCGCCTCCAAGACTTTTTATTCCTTGAAGATAGCCTTTACGTTTTCGTGGACTTCCAAGGGCAATCCCTCCTAGAAAAGATGACCTTCAGCTTGGCCGACATGACTCGAGAATCCTTCCGCCCTACTTTTTGGGTAGCGAGCACGTACTCGATTGAACCCGAGTTGACACCAGGTTATATCGACCACCTCTTGATTCAACCAGGTTCCTTTGTAGAGAAACTGCTTGACACCTGTTCTTAGGCCTGGTATTTTCTCTCCGTTCACTCTCAAGACGGCTATCGAACAATACACCGCTGACCAACATGCTCACGTGCAGGGCGACCTACCTCAAGCGCTCCTCCAATCATACGCGAGCTTAGAAGAGAACATTGCTGCCGTTGTTGGTTGTACAGTGAAGCTAAAACGAGATCCTCATACCAGTGCCTGGCTTTACGATGAATACTGGAGTTCGCTCAAGCGAGACTGGGAAGGGTTTGTTGCCCGATGTCGGGAGATCGAGCGAGCAGGGCGATGGCCACTTGCTCTTGGAGTACATGCTAATGGAATTCTTGTCGTTGAACGAGAACGCCTTGGGACGCTCGTATCTGATGACATCCCCATCTTAACTCATCGTCTTGCGATGCATGGTGCACCTCAACCTGGTCCACCAAACGTCCTAATCAGCATGCTTTGGATGCTTCGCGAGAAGCTTGGTCCTCTAGCATTTGCAGCTTCGGAAAAAGAGCTTGTAGACACCCTTCGCCATGACTTGTCGTTTTCGTTCTCCGATATTATTCAGGACCTGGTACGCAAGACGGATTTTCACGAGGAGCATATTGACGAGGGGTTGAAGAATTGGTTAAGAGGACGTATCCAAGCTATTGATAACCTTGACGCTGCCGTTCGTGCTACTTTGGATTTGGTGGGTGCTTTGGACGTCGAGGTGAAGATAGAGGAAGATGAGGTCGAGCTCCTCCTTCCGACTAAACAGTCTGACTGGACTCGAGCCCTTACGGCGTCCTACATTGGATGCACTATAACCTGCAGATATGAAATCTGCCTCGCTCTCATGACTCTCCTCTTCTTTCTTTCAGACGAAGTCCCTTCATGGGATCAATCCCTTCTTGCGGAGGTCTTCGCGGTGTATCGTGGGCTTGCCATGGCTCGCTACATAACACAGCAACCTGCCAAGCAACCTCCCAGACCAACGGGTACGGATTTTGCGAACCCAGAAGATGAAATTACTGCACAGCTTGGTGGAATGCAAGTGTCTTCGTCCGGAGGTCGATTCCAGCCGACATATTCCCTTCTTCATCGGCTGCTTGCCCTAACGGAGGATACATCAAATCTTCCAGGATCGGCTCACAGATATCTCGACACGACGGGCCTACTGCAATCCGTAACACCAGCGGTAGCTACGAAAGAAGAGGTTCTTTTTGTGGAACGTATCAGAGCAATGGGTTATCCGATATATGCTCAGGAGCTTCTCTCACTGCTTCCGCGAAGTCCTGCAATTGTGTACATTCAAGCGCGACTTGCTCTTGATCTTGGACGGCCAGACGAGGCATCTGCCTTATTCGACAGTCTCACGCCTAATTTTGGTGAAGAGTCTTACAGTTGACTACTGTTTTTGTCAATTATTAACCCAACTTATAGGTATGGACCGCTCACTGACTCTCGATGACCACAATGCTTTAGTTGCGATGCTTCCAGCTGGAATTGATATGCCATTTACTTGGAACGCATTCGTTGCTGCCAAGTTCCGAGATGCAGGCTTTGTTGCTCCACAAATACCTTACATTGAAGCAGCTATTGCGTCTGCGCCGGAGAACCTCGACCTCGCGGACCTTTGGAGCGCAATGATTCAAGGTTATATTGAACTGGGACAGTATGATGATGCTGTGTCTGCCCTCGTAAGATGTCCTTACGTGTACTTGTATGTTTGCTCCCCACTCCCTTGGTGTTTTTTGAACTGCAGCTGATATACTCGGACCTATAGGAAGCGTGAAAACGTGGTACCTCTAGTTTATAGGATCTGCGAGGATGGGGCTACTAGCAAGCTCATTTCAATTAACTTTGGAGAGCTCATGGATGACGTTGAGGAGGCACTCTCGTTCAAGGCCAGGAATTCAGATCCAAGAGCACATCCTTCATATTCCCAAGTTCTATACACTTGGTATATTTCCAGGGGCGACTATCGGAATGGTATGAATGTTCCAATCTCCGATGTCACATTGAACTGACTTCTGTAGCGGCCGCGACTATGTACCATCGTGCGCAAAAACTGCAAGTCATCCCTGTAGATGACGATAAGGTGCTGGATTTAATGGAAGAACAACGCGAAGCCAACGCTATTGCCATTAATGCCCTCAGCCTCCTTGATGAAGAGGACCCGTCTATCCTTACATATGTTGCGACTGAGGTTGGCTCAGAGGTAATACGTTTGGTTTCATGACGGCCTTTTTTGAGACGCTTACAATTGGATTTCAGTCCCGAAAGCGACGACGAATCTCGTATATTCCTGAAAGCAAGTACACAGTCACCCGCGTCGAAGGCGAGATTGTGAAGCTTTCGGATATTCGCTACGAGCAGGCGCTTTTGATAGCTAAACTTGACTTCGTGCGAGTACTTCCAGTTGACCAACATCCAAGTCTGTCATCAAATAATCGGTAGAATCGTGTGCTGAGACCCTTTAGATGTCATTTCTTTACCACCAACGGGGATAGTCATCTGGCTGGCAGAATATGAGCGTTACCCAGCAGCTTTTGCCACAGCTCATGCTCTCACCCTCGACATGAAAGATCTTTTCATCCGTCTCGCTAGTTATTGTCTACGACTCCCTCGTCAGACTGACCCATATGAGTGAGTGATAATGCTAGATCGTCTTCCAATCTACTTCACATCTACTCTTAGTCTTATTACTATTCGGCCCAGCTGGCTTCTTTCTAGCGACATCAGATCTTGGCCTGGTTCACCAGCTGAAAAAGGATGGAGATATCTCCGACAGTCGTTGCAGCAATATGACAGCGCAGAGAACGAGTATGGATACACCAAAGCCGTTATCGAAACCATGCTCAGTCACTCCGTTGATACATCTCCTCAGTCATGGCTGACTGAACTTGTTGAGGTATGCGTTTGTGTTTTCCAAGATTCTGGTCCCGAGTGTTACTCATGTCGACTTTGAAGAAACAAAATCCAGAGTCTCTCATTCGTATGTACTTGCGGTATGGAAGGATCGAATTCGCATTACAGACGGTTCTGAAAATGATAAAAAAGGTATTTTCTCCCTCTCCATCTATTATATTCCAATTTTTGATGAAATGACTGGTTAGCTTTCCGACTCAAACGCCCTTGCTCCCCGAAGCGCTGGACCTGCATGGCTTCCCTACAATCTCATTGATCAAGCCCTTGCTGCCGCCAACTCAGCAACTGAAGCCGACTCTCCTTCGTTATCTCAACTTGTTCTTCAAGTTCAAAAAGCCATATCTGGACGCATACAGAAGCTTCAAAAAGATGCTGCCCGATAATGTACATCGTAGTTTTCATATATTATAACTATTTTTCTTCTCGATCAAATAGCATATAGCTGTTTAGCTAGGTGTTGTTCTCTTGAATTGTGGACGGCAGAAAGTCCAAGCCAACTTCTTTAGCAGATCTATCATCAGCTGACGCTCACTTTCCCTAAACTCCGATCACCTCAACTTTTTCCTCAGCCACACCAGGCTTGTAGCCTCACCTCCCTCCCTTTCCTTGGCTATGCCTTCTCGTAAAAAGATCGGAAAGGAACGTCAGGACAAATACTACCGACTAGCCAAGTGTGCAACTCCTTAGCTTCTTTGCGATTCAGAACTGAAATTTCTAAAAACAGAGAGCAAGGATTCCGTGCTCGTTCAGCCTTCAAGCTTGTCCAACTAAATAAGAAATTCGCATTCCTTGAAAAAGCAAGATGTTGTATTGATCTTTGTGCTGCTCCCGGAGGTTGGCTTCAGGTCGCAAGCAAATATATGCCAGTGAACAGTGTTATAGTCGGTCCGTCTACTTTCTTTGTACCATTGTTTTGGGTGCCCCTCAACCATGATAAATTATTTAGGTGTTGATTTGGTTCCTATAAAACCGATTCCTCGAGTGTCCACGTTCGCATGCGATATTACTACCCCTCAATGCCGAAACCTCATCCGTTCTGAGCTGAAAGATTGGAAAGCTGATGTCGTCTTACACGATGGAGCACCTAATGTTGGTACAGCTTGGATTCAAGATGCTTACAGTCAATCCGAGCTTGTGCTCATGTCCCTAAAACTCGCCGTAGAGTTCTTAGCCAAAGGAGGGACCTTCGTGACCAAGGTCTTCCGTAGTGTGGACTATAATAACCTGCTCTGGGTATTCAACCAGTTGTTTGGGAAGGTAGAAGCAACGAAGCCTCCATCGTCTCGGTACGTTTTCCGATTCTCGTCCCAAATTGTATAGCTCAAAGTTTTGTAGAAACGTTTCCGCTGAAATTTTCGTCGTGTGCCGTGAATTCCACGCTCCCAAATACATCGATCCCAAATTCCTAGACCCAAAACATGTTTTCAAGGAACTTGGAACGAGTGCCGGAGATTTGACGAAGGGCACAGACGTTAACAACGTCCAGGCCAATGTCTTCCAACCAGGAAAAAAACGGAGACATCGTGATGGTTACGCAGATGGCGATTATACTCTGTTCAATGCCGTCCCCATTTCGCAGTTTATCCAAGGCGTAGACCCTATCTCAGTGCTTGGAACTGCCAGTCAGCTTACCTTCACTTCAGAAGAAGAAAAAAGGTATGGTGTTAGTGGCATCATATGTAGAAGCCCTTCTTTAACATTACGACAGTTGGTTCGATCTAGATATTACAACCCTAGATGTGAAGACGAACTGCGAAGATCTGAAAGTCCTTGGGAAAGGCGACTTTAAGGCGCTTCTTAAATGGAGAACAGCGCTTCGAGAGGAACTTGGTCTAGAAGTCAAAAAGAAGGAAACTGAGGATGCAACCGAAGCTGTCGAAGTCGTTGAAGAGGTCGATGAGGAGCGGGAAATACAAAATGAGGTTTGTTTCTCCTCTTGTCTTCGAGGTGCGAAACTCATTTAAGACAGCTGGAACGTTTGAATGCTGAAGCTGCTGCACGGTCTAAGCGCGAACGGCGCCGTGCGAATGAGCTAAAAACGAAAGCTATCACGCGAATGCAACTAGCTATGACTGCTCCCATGGATATTGGTCTCGAACAGCAGGACATGTCGCTTGGTGGACAAGAAGATCTCTTTGACCTTGGAGATGCCGATCGACGACTGCGCAGTCGGAGGAGCGTCAAGACGGCTCTTGGTGGTGAAGGGCTTGATGACCAGGACTCCGATGACGACACTGCGATGGACCAGGATGCCTTAGATGAGGACGAGGCTCTTGATTCTGAGGAGGAGTCCCGGAGGAGGGCGCAAGTTCTTGAACAGGAACTTGATGGGTTGTATGACGAGTATCAGGATCGTCTAAAAGAACGGGATGCGAAATATAAGGTCAAAAAGGCGCGAGAGCAGAACAAAGAGAGGGAAGAATGGAAAGGCATAAAAGCACTTGGCGATGGCTCCAGCAGTGAGGAAGAATCCGACCTTGAAGATGAGGAAGGCGGCGGCTGGGACCATGTGCAGAATCTCAAAGCTGGCGTGGACGACTCTTCAGACGACAGCTCGGACAGCGATGACGACACGCCACCTCGAGCAAAGCGGAAGCTCGACTCTTCGACGTCAAAACCAACCAAAACTGCGCCGCCCGCCGATATCGGCCAAGCTGCTAAAGTTTGGTTCAGCCAGGACTTGTTCAAAGATGCTGGTTTAGATGACATTTCGGAAGGTGACGAGGATGAGGAAGAGTCTGAGGACACTGAATCCGAAAGCGATGAAGACATTCCTGAGGTATATGCTCTTTCCCTTTTGAATCCCACTGTTCTAATTTAATTCAATTTAGTCTGAAGCCTCGGAAGGAGAAGATGACTTCGAAGTGGTCCCGGCTCAACCGGATGACGATGAGGACTATATGCAGTGGGACCATGAAGGCGAGAATATCGACGATGCTAAGCAAGCTCGGATCAAAGGTACACAACACCTTCAATATGATAATCCAAGTCGGACCTTCTAATCAAAGTGTTCTCCTAGCTCTCGGCCTAACAACACCAGAAGCTGTCACATTAGCCCAGCAACTCGTGAACCGACAAACGACAAAAACCCATCTCATAAATGACGGATACAGTCGCTATTCCCTTAACGACAAAGATGGCCTCCCGAAATGGTTTCTCGATGATGAATCAGAGCATTACAAGCCCAACTTGCCAGTTACGAAAGAAGCCATCGCGGCTCTCCGTGCAAAACAGCGCGCCTTGGATGCTCGACCTATTAAAAAGATTGCAGAAGCAAAGGCGAGGAAGAAGTTCAAGGCATCACAACGTTTACAGAAGGCATTGAAGAAAGCGGAAGGGGTTAACGAAACCACTGATATCTCAGAGAAAGAAAAAGCTCAGCAAATTGAAAAACTGATGCGTAGGGGGCTCTCGAAAGGAGGGAAGCGGAAGGAGATTAAAGTGGTGGTTGCAAAAGGTGCTCACAAGGGTGTCAAAGGACGACCAAAGGGTGTGAAAGGGAGGTATCAGATGGTAGATGCAAGAATGCGGAAAGAGGTACGAGCAAAGAAAAGAGCCGAGAAAGCAACCAAGAAACGGAAGCGCAATTAAACGTAAAAAAGTATTCTACTATGTATGCTTTATATGTCCATATTGCCTAAATGTCCCACGAATCATATTACCTTCTTCTCTGGACCATGTCCATCGATAACTTCCAGCCCCGCTTCCCTCCCAAGTGAATGGATGTCGATAAACGGTACGGAAACCTCATCAGAAGAGTCTGTCATCAGCCAGTCGCATCTGTGAAGGAACTTGATCCATTCTGACTCAGAATTGATATCGGAACAGAAAACCTGAGTGAATGTCAACAGGGTGAATCGTGTTATTATGACTGTACGAACCCGAGTTTGACCAAACTTTTGTTGGGTGTCTTCCTCAAGGATTCGCTCAGTAGTAGCCGTACCCAAGAAGTGTGAAATCGTCTCCACGTATTGTCGAATATTATAATTTGAGTGAAGGTAGTAAACGGTGTTATCAAACTCGAAAGAGAGCGGCACAGTTGGGAAGGAGGAAATTTCCCCTGTCATCCTATGTGGAAAATTGACTTAAATGCGACAGAGAGAAGCAAGAGAGACGCATACGATTTCTTTAAAGTCTCATAAAAGTTGGACAACGGTTGAGGCCAATCTTGTTCCGGAAGGTCCCGAGTCGAAGACACATTGAATTGAGCATCCATAGGCCTGAAACATTCATCACAAGCTTAGAAACCGAATTTATAATTAGGAGAAAGGCCTGACCTATCTCCAGACATAAGAGTAAGCGCAAACTCATCTCCAACAGTACACTGAGCCTGGCTAAGAGCCGGAATATCCGATTCTGGAGATGAGTGTGGTTCTGGTTCGATTGTGTCAGATATCTGAGGATCACTGGAAGCCAACTGCCTAGATTGTGGCCTAGGATGGTCAGGGTCTTGCTGGTAATGATCGAGGAGGTTGGACAAGACACTAGCCAAGTCTCCAGATGGTGGTGGTGGTGATGCACGCGAAAGGGACGGCTGAGGGGTTTTCTCCTCCAGTTTAATTTCAAGTCGAATATTTTTCCAGGACTTGGTTAGCATAGTGTCGGCAGCAGAGCGAGAAGGTCGATATTCCAGCTGGTAGAGCTTCCGCTCTGTAGAAAAATCCGTTTTCAATACCTGGCGTGATATTCTTCAAACGATTAAGACGACCAAATTATTTTTCAAAAAGAATAGCGCTTACGACGGGACAAAAAGTCGTTGGCCACCCGAGTCCTCCTGCCATTTGAAATACTGCGTTATCGGCCATCTGCCAGGTAGTGGCGGTAAAATCGATTCAGAAGCATTAGCTGCTACATGAACCAGATGTCCTGAGCTGTACAACAATTAAATACGCTAAAAAGACGTGAGCGAGACTTACGTGGCGTGCACGGTAATCCGGTTGTCTGTTGTTTGGGGAATAGAAGACAATAAGGCAAGTCGAAGGCGTATTTCTTCTCTACAGGTAATTTAAGTGAATGCCAACGGGAAAAGAGAGATTCATTGTACAATGCTGGAGTTAAGATCTGACCATTCCCGCCAGGAAGGCCGCCGGTATCACGGATATCCTCCATTGTTCTGGTTGCAAGCCATTCTGAGACACGCCTTACTCGAAAGAGTTTGTTTGGGGGTGAAATCCAAGGAAGTGCTTGAGAAGTGAGGAATGGATATTGAGAGTATCGTCGTGATGCGATGACTTCACCAAAACGACGCGGTGGAGGAATATAGGAGTACGACAATAAGTGAGATGCTCTCTATGCCGTTGGATTAGAATGTCTCTAAACATAGGCACAGATACATACTTCACAAACGGCACGAGCGAGGAGTCGTTTGGCGATATTCAGAGAGTCTGGGTGAGATTTGATGAAATCAAGCCGAAACTAGGATAAGAGTTAATAATAATGATGGTGGTAATCATAGATAATACGTACTTTTCCTGGAGATAATTCTTTCACCAGAACCCCGGAGAGCCGAGAGATTTTGGTCGTGAGGTGTGAAGGCAATGAAGGTGCCTTTTTAAACTCTAGTACATTTTCTTGGATATCCTTAAAGAAGTTGACTTCTCTGTCTTGATTCACACCTTGGGATGTCGGAGACTTACCAAAGCTACTTGTCGAATTGTGGATAACGCAGCGTCAATATGACCCTGCGCACCTTCGAAAGTGAGAACGATTGAATTCGAGTCGGGGCTCTGTGTTGTGGTGACAGTTACTGAATTGTCTGTGCAAATGTCCCGAAGACGTCGTCCATCTTGAATGCGGGGGTCAGAAATACGCCTGGTGGATAGGAAGTATAAGGTGGCGGACCTTGTCCTAGGACAAAGAAGAAATCTCGAGGAGCAATTGGCAACTCTGGATAATGCTGAGAAACTGTTTTGGAGGGCACAGGGAAGTAGACGAACCTATAGTAGTGATAGTGTTCCACCGAATATGCTCGCGTTCAATGTCCTCTGGAGACTCCCAATTCCACTGTTCACGAAATATAATCTCGGCAATTTTTTCTTTCCTCATTTTGGCATCAACGGAGGACAACTTGTACTCCTTTTTTGCAAAATTGGTGAGCTGTCTCCTACTGTATTTGCCAAGAACTGTATTCATGATCTCGCGGTAGGCCTGTGTGTACTTTTTGGGACCGGGTCTCTCTGTTGGAATGCACTTTTCGAATTCGGCCAGACTCTCTTCCCTCTGTCGT
Source organism: Flagelloscypha sp. PMI_526 (assembly GCA_021399455.1). NCBI lineage: Eukaryota > Fungi > Basidiomycota > Agaricomycetes > Agaricales > Niaceae > Flagelloscypha > Flagelloscypha sp. PMI_526. The sequence continues at coordinate 1,243,608 of JAJTUO010000001.1, read as the reverse complement.
GTGAGTTCATCTGGAGAGAGAGGAGGTGTATCATCCACATTGGCTGCCGGTAGATATTTCCGCAGAGTTTTGTCGGGTGCGGCTTCAAGAACACTCGGTTCTTTCGGTTGCTTCGAACCTCTCGTGACGCGGGTATGGTTTGCAGTAGAAGAGTAGAGACGACCTATGGATGCCGTGCGCACAACTAAGAATGAAACACGAAGGCTCATTCAAGAAGAGTTTCCAAAGGCGCCCATCTTCTGTCTTCCAAAACCACCATGGCTGATAACATCGACTACTCGGACATTGAAGCAAAGTCTCTCAATTCAATACCTCATTGTTATTTAGTTTTACTCATTGCCTCAGATATCATGTGGAATATGATGACTCTCTGGACAACGCCGTTGTGGTGGATGGCATCCCAATCATCGACGAGGCAAAGGTCGAAAAGTTACTCTCCAAGATAATCAAGGCATGGCAAAAGCAGGGCGTTTTTATAAAGCAAGATAAAATATTCTTGCCGTGGAACACAGAAACAGGAAAATGCAAAGGGTTCGGTTACACTTATCGCCAGTCCTCAGGCAAAAAATTCCAACTCACCTTACAGCTATATGTTTGTCGAGTTTGACTCAGCAGCCGATGCTACAAATGCTATCAATCTCATCGATGGCTACAAGTTTGATGCAAAGCACACCTTTTTGCTTAACCGATTTACCGATTTCGAAAAGTTTGGCAATATGGATGAAACGTATGTTGAGCCTGAGCTGGAGGAGTATGTTCCCAAGGTGTGAAATAAGCCGTCCTTTCGAATCCTTTTGTTTATGATATGTCCAGGAACATCTCCGCTCGTGGTTGGCAGACCCACAAGGACGAGACCAATATGTAACCTATCGTGCTGACACAGTCGAAATCCTCTGGCATGGCAAACGATCTCAATGCGAAGTCGCCCACAAACCTGTTTGTTTCATATGAAGTACCCTACTTCATGCTCATGTTGCTGCTAGGATTGGAGGGAATTCCTCTATGTCGCTTGGTCTCCCCTCGGCACTTACATTGCAACCCTGCATCGTCCTGGAGTCCGAATCTGGGGCGGTCCATCTTGGAAACCTCAGTCTAGATTTGCTCATCCTTTGGTTAAGCTTATCGACTTCTCTCCTTGTGAGAATTACCTGGTCACCTGGTCGAATGAACCTATTGTAGTTCCAGAAGGTGCCCCTCAGGGCCCACAATACCTTTCTGCGAATGACGAAGGGAATAATCTCGCTGTCTGGGACATTAAGACCGGGAACCTCTTAAGAACTTTTTCAACTTCGAGCGAGGATGGCACATCAAAAAAGCAAATGCAATGGCCTATTCTCAAATGGAGCCCAGACGATAAATTTGTTGGTCGTGTCACTCTAGGTCAAATGATCAGCGTCTATGAGCTCCCAAGTATGGGTCTTCACGAGAAGAAAAGTCTCAAAATCGAAGGTGTCGTCGACTTTGAATGGTGTCCCTTAGGGGATAAGGATAAAGAAGACAACGAAAAGCTTCTAGCCAAGGGGAAGAAGGAGAAAGATAACATGTTTGCATACTGGACGCCAGAAGTAGCCAACCAGCCTGCTCGTGTCACTCTTTTAAGCTTCCCATCAAGGGCAATTCTACGACAGAAAAATCTTTTCAATGTTACTGAGGTTTGCATCTTCTTCCTTCACACTTCCTTTTAGATATTTACTTCTCAAAGTGTAAAATCTTCTGGCAAAATCAAGGGGACTTCCTCTGCGTCAAGGTCGATCGTCATACTAAGACCAAAAAGTCTATCTTCTGCAATCTGGAGATCTTCCGAGTTCGAGAGAAAGACTACCCTGTCGAAGTAGTGGAACTCAAAGGTCTTTTTACCGGTCTTTCAGACTTCTCCATCTTGACTTCTGTCTCTAGACGCGGTCACTGACTTTTCCTGGGAACCAAACGGAGAACGTTTTGCCATTGTATCCAGTAACGATCCGAATCTGGGCAATCCTGGGCCTGGTATAACAGTAAAAACTGATGTCAGTTTCTACCAACTGGATCGAGCGAAAAATGACTTTAGGCTTCTTCGTGAGTTCTAATAAATTTACAATTCGCTCAGTCTTTTCAAACCGATTTTGCGAAGGAACTCTCCCAGCAAGAACAAGCAATGCCATTCGGTGGTCCCCTCGCGGCCGGCATGTTGTTCTTGCAACTGTTGGATCCTCCACAAAGTCTGAACTCGACTTTTGGGACCTCGACTTTAATCAAATCGGTGCAGAACCCAGTACCGGACAGAGTAGCAAAGACGAGTGGGGTGCTGGTGTTCAGCTCCTTGGAACGGCCGACCATTATGGTGTAACCGATGTTGAATGGGACCCTTCTGGCCGATATCTCGCAACTAGCGCTAGTGTTTGGCAACACTCAGTTCGTTTCTCCCACCCTTTGCAGCTTCCGGAAAGACTAATTGTTCGACAGCTGGAAAACGGGTACGCAATTTGGGATTTTCGGGGTCAGGAGCTTGAAAAGCACATCCTGGATCGATTCAAACAGTTCATTTGGCGTCCCCGACCAAAGACGCTGCTGAGCAAGGAGAAACAGAGGCAGGTGAAGAGGAATTTAAAAGAATATAGCAAGCAGTTCGACGAAGAGGATGCTCAGAGTGAGCTACAAGGTAATGCGGAGCAGCTTGCACAGAGAAAGCGTCTTGTCGATGAATGGAACGCATGGCGACTAAGATGTAAGAAAGAGCTTGGACTGGATGAGGATGGCGAGGAGGACGACAAAGATGAGGAGAGAGAGGAGATAGAGGTCATGGTTGAAGAGGTTATCGAACAGATCGAGGAGGAGGTTGTAGATGAATAGACTCCGCACAATTCTCTTAGTTGTAAAGTTTCTGTTGGGTAGATCCGAGATCGCCTCATGTATGTAGCTTCTATGCGTTCTCTTCGCTGCTTGCGGGCAAATCCACGACCGCCCAAACGCACCGCGTAGTTCACAGCAAAAAGTGGTCAGGCCATATCATTTGACATTGAGCGTCAGCGCTGAGACAAAACCCACTTAGACTCGGGTCTAAATCTCCCACCTACATTGAATTTTACGGCAATCTCACGGACGGCAGTCTTTTTCTGGTGCAAACGTTTTCAGGGACTTGACATTGTGGGGGTCGACTCGTGTTTTTGCCGAAGGGTATTTAACATGCTGAGGGCCAATGTGGTTGTTCCCAGCTCTTCGAGCACATCGCACATCGCTTCCACTTATTTGTAACCTTTCTCTAACTCACAATGCCCTCTGCACGCACCAAGGCAGGACGTCGCCGCAAGGACAAGAAGTCTGCTGCTGCTCCTGACGTCAAGGCCCAAACTTTCAAACAACGCGACGAGCGAGCTGGTCTTCTGGTTACAGAGGAGTTCGAGAAGGCTGTCGCCGAGTGCAAGGCTCAAGTCGAGCGGATCAGTAAGGTGACTATTAGCTATTACTTGATATCTTTCGCACGCGTTTTATTCACACAATGCACTCGTGAAGGAATGTCGCGCCAAAAATCGCAAGTTCAGGTGAATCTCTTGTTCCCCCTTTCATTTGTCCTTGTACTTCATATCCGAACTAGAGATAACGAGTTTGATCTTGAGCATAACCAATACTTCGTCTTAATGGTATCGATGTCCCAGAAGATGGCAGCTGAACTAAACCCAGTCGGATTTCCGCCGCAGTCTCTCAGCTCTTCAAGATCCTAAGTTCTTCAGGGATAAGAACGCTAAGGCTGGAGATATCCACCAAGGAGCCCTGGGGGACTGTTGGTTCCTGAGTGCTTTGGCCACCATTTCTGCTATGGAGGTAAGTGACCTCGATCTTCGCTGAGATTGGGTGGACAGGATTTACGATAATGTCTTAGTAGGGTTTGGTGGAGAAGCTTTGTGTCGCTGTAAGTCTACTGTATTCATTCTGCAGCTGATCATAACTCTGATTTCCTGATCAGCGCGATGAGCAAGTTGGTGTCTACGGCTTCATATTCTTCCGCGAGACACATTGGGTTCCTGTTATCATCGATGAGTTCGTTTGCATTTATCTTAAACTTACCCCCAGAAGTTTACCTCTTGAGCTAGCTTTCTCTTCACCTCCATTCCGAAATGGGATGAGCTCTCATATTCTGAGAAAGAGCTCTATCATGGCGCAAAGAGCAATATGAAGCCATTGCCCGAAGGGGTGGTGGAGGACTTTACTTCGCCAAATGCTCCGGTGGTGACGAAACATCCCGTGAGACTTGGGTTCCCATCATTGAGAAGGCTTTTGCCAAGCTGCATGGTGATTACGCTTCCCTTGACGGAGGTTTCTCCTGCGAAGCTTTGGAGGACCTGACAGGGTATATTTCTCTTCAGAATTTAATATATAATTTTGACTTATGGACACTAGTGGTATCTCTCACGTTATTCAAGTCGAGGATATTCTTGATCCAGATTTGTTCTGGACAGAAGAGCTGCTCAAGGTCAACAAGGATCGGCTTTTTGGTAGGAACTATTTCCTTGTCATCTCATCTGTGTTTAACCTGTTTTCCAGGCTGTGGTTTAAGATTTGATTCGTCCTGGCGTAACGGTTGGGCATCTGCTACTGAGAATGGATTAGTCGGCAGCCACGCATACTCGATTTTGAAAGCCGTAGAAGTAGCTGGTAAGCGCTTCCTCATCATTCGCAATCCATGGGGAGCTCCCAACAGCGAGTGGACTGGACGATGGAGGTGACTTGACCATCTCAGTTCTGTAAGTTGAGTCGTGACTAACGATCGTTTCAGTGATGGCGATGAAGCTTGGACCAACGAATGGCTTGCTCGTCTTCCCGAAATTGGCCACACTTTCTCAAGGAGCGACGGACAATTTGTGATGGAATGTGAATCTAGTCTCTATCCTCTGAAAACTTGCATTCTTATATCCGCATGCGATTAGATTCCGACTTCTTAGCCAACTGGGAGGACATCGACCGAACCCTCCTGCTTGACTCAACCTGGGTTATGAGTTCTCAAATGCTCCGTGTTGACTGTCGCCCGCTCCCTTCTGCCTCTACATGGGGCGATGTTTCCTGTGTGTCATGTTTTCCTTTTTCTGTTCGGTTGCTCATTTTCTCGTTATCCAGTTACGGTCGATATCCCAGAGAGCAGCCCTACTATTCTTGTTCTCTCTAAGATGGATGAACGCTACTTCACTGGTCTCGGTGGACGGAGCTATTGGCACTTTGCCTTCACTGTCTTCAAAAAGGGCCAGTCGGAGCCTGTGACAGACTCCGTCGGAATGGCCTTCCGCGGCGCCTTGAGATCTGACCACGTTGAGCTTGACTTAGAGAAAGGCACTTACGTTGTCCATGTGCGTTCTTACCTTTACACCATTGGTTTTTCTAACGTGCTGCAAAGGTCAAAATCGGAAGAATCTACAAGGACGAACCAGTGAGCCCCAAACTCTTCTCGTTAACTAGAATGCTGTTCTCATTTGCTTTCCAGACCTGGTATTCTGAAGGGAGGAAGAAGTGGCCCCCTCACAAACTCTCTGAGGTTCTAGCTGAGCGAGCTCGTAGCCGCGCAATGGCTGCCAGTAAGTTTTTATTTTCAAGATTTATAAAGCTTCGTCCTCACCGCCATGCAGATTTCAAGGTCGAGGAAGAATACAATAATCTTCATGTTCCTCGTTCGGTCATCGGTGGCGTGACGTTGGAAGAGCTCACTCTCAAAGCGAAAGAAGCTGATATTGCCAAGGCCGCTGCCGACAAGGCCGCCGCTGAAGCTGAGGGTGAGTGGGTTGACGAAGATGAGGAGGACAAAGATGCCTCTACCACGACTCCCGCTGATGCTGTTCCCGACACTGCTGAGGCAGACGGAGAGGGCGCGGGCTCAGGTGAAGATGAAGATGGTGACGATGATGACTCTTCGGACAGCGATTTCGAACCTCCTGCTTCAGCCGAGGAGACTTTCGGGTCAGATGAGCTCGACCTCATTCCTGAGAACAACCAGGTCTACCTCACTCTTCGTGCTTACACGAAAAAGGGAGCATCCGCCGTTATTACTGGTCATCTTCGGGAAGGAGCAAGCTTCAAGAATCTGGGTCTGCAGGAGAATTGGTGGGTGAAGGCGAAATCTTAGGGGGATGCTTGAGCGATCTGTAACCATTGTATAACACAATCTTTTGTATATTGATAAACTTTCTGCTCGTGTGAAAATGATTAGTTCTGTTATTGGTCAATTTCATGGTTCAAAATACCCTCTTTTGAGAAAAATAGCATCCTTCCCGTGTACAAATCATCTGTTTGACGGTTGACCTCAACTTTGATCACTGTCTCACAATTGCCTGGACACTAGCTCACCTCCTTTCCGCCAGCCAACACTAATATTGACCCGGCTTTCGCAACACAGCCCATCAATTATCCGAGAACAGTCAGGTAGCCCACCTCATTACGAACTTGTCCCCCGCATTCATGCTTACAGTGGTGCAGCGCCATCCCAGATCCAAACTCTCAATATACGTGCCTCCAACAAATCAACCCTCTCATTCCTTTGCAACATCTCTATCTTCTTCGCTTTATATCCCTTATAAAACTTCAATGGCGTTCGTACGACTTCCTCGTCGATGGATAGGCGCAGTCATTGCCCTTGCTGTCTTCCTCGTCTTTTGTTTATATTCGGGATATGGGCCGAATACAGAGACAATAAGACACTCTGTGGGCTTACGCAAGTCCTCATACTTCGACGACGTACGTGCTTTTGTGCCCACTCTGTACACAGCTATATCCTGAGAGACCGCTGCCTTGGTCAGGTTCCTGAAATATATGGCTTGCTTGGGCTTGTTGTTCCTTCAAAATCCTCTGTGCATCAACACGAATTGCTCCTTCCTTCACAGCACTCTCATGTTCTGGTCGAAGGACCAGGCAAAGGGGCTAAAAAATCTAATCTTGCGTCCGGCATCTATGACTTAACATCGGAAAGGACATCCATCGACTGGAAACTTCGAAGAGAAGAAATTGACCACGACCATCCTGTGATTGTCTTTGGAAAGGTGAGATTCCCCTGCCGGACGATGCTCTTTGTGAAACTAACATTGGAACACGTAGAGTTATTGCCCGTACACAAAACGATTGCTCACTTTATTGTCTACGCTGCCTATAACTCCTGCTCCTCACATCGTACAGGTCGATCTCCGAGATGACACAAGTCTCATGCAAGATGTCTTGCTTCGCCTTACTGGCCGACGCACAGTACCAAACATGGTCGTACACGGAGCTTCTATTGGAGGGAGCGACGATGTCCACGCATTAGCTGCGAAAAACGGCAAACAGTACACGGCTGAACAAGGTGGAAGGCTGCGCGAAATTCTTGAGGAAGCCGGGGTACGCTGGGGTTCATCCTCTAAACCAGGGAAAGACAACAAATTGCCTGAGGAACGACCGTTGTTTGCGAAGCAGGATTGAGAAAATGCCGTCATTCAAGGACTTTTTGGATAGGATGATTTGCCTACTTGTGTAAAACACAATTGTACGATACTGAACTTTAAGACAATATCTTGTCACGATTTTGGTTCTTTCCCAAGACTTACATTTGAAATGGAATGCAGCGTTTTGGAGTCACTCTCCATGAGCGCTTACCGCTATTGCACTTCACTCCAACCATCATTACTATGAGCTCCTCTCCCACATCCCAGGAACTCATTCCAACTCAATTCAGCTCAACGCTAAAGAGGTCACTGAACAGACAAACTGTCCTAGACGAAGACGAATACACTGCAGCACTCGAGCACATCATCGCACGAGACTTCTACCCTTCTCTCGTCCATCTTGATGCGACGAACGAATATTTAGATGCTCTTCAATCTCAGGACCCATCCCGGATTGATGCGTCCGTCCGTAGAATGGGAAATATTCAGTCCGAATTGGCGACCCCGCTGGGCAAGACACCATTGAATTGGACGGGAGCTACTCCGCTTCGTGCGGGTTGGGATGGAGAGCCTCCTGCGAAACGGAGAAAGTATGATGCTTCGTTGTCTCTGGACGACTTTCAGGCGCGGTATACGTCTGAGGACAACGCTTCCTTCACAGAGATTCTTGACGACGAGAACAAGCGGAGGAAGGAGCGGTATGCATGGGCATTCGACGCAGAAAAGAGAGTGAAAGAGATAAGACTGAAGCTCGAGGGTCAAAAGGAGCGAATGCTGGTTGAAGGCGTCGGAATGGCTGATGAAGGTCTCATTCCAGGAATTAGGCAGAAGTTGAGGGTTGAAATGCCGGCAGTAAAAGGCTTGATTACAGCTGCTGGGGAGGATAGCTCTAATAAGGAGAGCGAGATGGCCCTTGTAAAGAGTACGGAGAAGACGGAGGAGGCAGAGGAACCTGTAGATGTCATGGCTCCGAAGAAAGACACAAGAGCTGCTGGTGTAGAAGCTTGGAAGTTCAAGGTATAATTTCTCCTCATTTTTTTCTCATACATGGTATCTGAACATATAACTAGACTCGCAACAGCCTAATGTTTGGCCCTGAAGCAGACGACTCCCCGTACCACTCAAAAGACCAGTTCTTCTCAAACCCCGACCCCAAATTCCTCAAACCTGGTAACACGCGAATATTTGAACAGACAGATGCGGCGACCTCTTCGTCTTCATCCGAACCGCCAAGTCCTAGTCGAAGTCGAATCAATGCGGCCATTAACGATGAACCTTGTGAGTTGGTTATAATTCTGATGAAGAATATTTTCTCATCTGTTGACAACCAGACCGACCAAGCGCGTCGTCGGATGCGTTTCAGCTTGTTCCAAATCTTCCGTCCCCAACTCCTGCCGAGCTAGGACCCAACGCTATGAAACAACTCATGACTGTGGGGAAGCTCATGGCTACTCCACGTATCATTTCTGCAGATGAAACACCAGGGACACCCTTCCGAATATCAGAGCCTTCTTCTCGTGAAGCTTTGTCTCATCGTCTTGCAGACGGTGCAAGGAAGGCACTACGGACCAAGGCAAACCTAATCTCGGGTAAGCCTACACCACGGCCAGGAATCGCTGGTGCGGGGTCTATGCCTCCGCCTTCGTGGACACCGCGAAAGAATTCTACCTCGTTGACTCCAGCTGCACGTAATTTATTGGATCGGAGCATGGGAAGTGCTGCTTCGAGGAGAGCCAGTGCCATGGACAAATCGAGCGGTTGGACGAATTCGAGAAAGGACCAAGATTTGGCGAAGGTAAGATGGACACCCACTCCTGGCAGATCATAGTCTTTTGTGCATTGCATGGATTATAGAATGTATACGATGACGGTTCGATGCGCATATGCATAATGAACATCATATTGCATCCACAGACCTTTGTTTGTTTTTTCTGATGCATTTTTCTCACGCATATTGCTTTGAAAGCTCTCCTGATTCCTTCCGGCGAACTTGTCCTCTGCCACCATGGCCTGCTACTACCGTCGGTACACCCGGCATCCGATCACTGTCCCTGTCCCTACTTTTTGCTCTTATATAAAGCCGGGATACCTGAGCTTGATCATCCCTATTTGAAACCTTCATTGCATCACGCAAGATGGCATCCTCACCTCAAGACAATGTTTTACTCTTTGGCCTCGGTGCTGTTGGAGCCGTCTATGCCTTCATCGCAGCACGCGCACCGAACACAAAGGTCTACGTTTGTGCTAGATCCAACTTTGAAGTAGTCTCAACTCAGGGTCTGAACATGAAATCCGAAAAGTTTGGAGATCATCCTAACTTTATGTTTGCTGGAGGTATGTACTATGTAATACTTAACCATTTTTTGCAACTCTCGAGTCTGACCAATGCTCCTTTCAACTCAAAGCCGTCAAAACCCCAGCAGCGTCTTCGATCAAGGATGTCAAGTTTTCATACATTATCTGTGCGAACAAGGCTATCACTATGGACCCGCCTGCTTCAGAACAAATCGCTCCCGCCGTAAGCGAGAATACGACGATTGTGCTCATCCAAAATGGTGTAGGGAATGACGAAGAGTTTCCGTAAGAGATTCCCCAAAAACACAATTTTATCTGGAGTAGTAAGTGGACCTTATTTGTGTGCTGCAAGACCGCGAGTCGAAACTCATTTCGTAGACATGGGTCAGTGCAAACCAGCCGACGACAGGGACTATTGTACACAACGGAAATGAAACGATGCAATTCGGTACTCACTGGCAAGATACCCTTCCTCGTGAAGTCCAGCAAGTACGCTTTTCCTCTTTAAATTTCGTTCTAAACCAAGACATTACGCTTACTCTCGCCAAGAAATCCTTTGATCACATCGTTTCCTTACTTAGAGCTGGCGGAACTGAGATTGAAGTGGTCGAATCTATTGACCTCTGGAGATGGAAGAAGACTGTCTGGTTCGTACCTTTCCAGGCACCATTTTTGTATTTCTCACCATCCAAACAGGAATTGCACCTGGAACTGCCTCACTGCGCTTACGCTGTGCAACACGGCGCAATTCCTCAACGCTTCAGAATCAGGCGAACTCGTAGCTAGGAGGATTATCAAAGAGATGAACTCTATCGCTCGAGCAAAGGGGCATATAATTGAAGAAGAGTATCCTTGAAGGGCTGATCACAACTGAGCGCGTCTGGACAGGGATATACTCTTCTATGTGCATGGATGCTGCCCATTCACGCTCGATGGAAGTAGACGTGATCATTTCCACTCCTCTCAAGTTTGCAAAGGAGTTGGGTGTTGAAACTCCCACTCTAGATGTTATAAATGCTCTTATTTGCGCTATGGATTGGAGATTCAGGAATGGTATTCCTGCTCCTGGGAAGTAGAAAAGTATTTAGACACCAGTATTATAAAAAGAGAAGTTGAGTTTCGAGAGGAGACAAGAGTCCTTTAAATATTCTGCTTTCTTCCAGCTGCATCTCTTCATGCCATTCAGATAGGAAACGGTGCAACCATTCCACTGATCTGCATCGGGTGTTGGTTCTGTTCCTGGATGATTCTGAAAGGCTCGTCTAGCCAGGCATTCCAGGCCATTTCACCAGCGTCGACCAGGACTTCACGGATGATCCTCAAATCGTGTTCTCCTCGATTTCGAATCCACCTAGAAAAAAATCATAAGGATCAGTAGGAGAAGGACAAAGTCATAGAAGAAAGACTGACCAAAAGTCTTGAAATTGTTGAATAAAGGCACAGTAATAAGCAAGAATGACCAAAGCCTGAGGTTTCCTTTCCATGATATATTGCAGAAACGTGTCCGAAATTCGAGCGGGCCAATAAAGCACTGCACTCACATCGACGTTCGGGTGGGTAGCTAATGCCATGGTCTCTCTGAGAGCCAATACAGCTTGTGCATAGGTTTCTGCGTTACCAGGCTGACTGTTCCACTCGTTCATCGGATGGAGCAAGCTGAATGAGAGCAGGCGGTTGAGCGTGAGTGAGTTCTGGCGAGAGTATACCGCGCCGAATCGAACGCCAAGGTTCATTTAATTGTCCCAATTTGTAACTGGAGGATTGGAGCAAGGTTGGTGAGCCAAGGTCGAGCGGTGGTCAGCCAGCTTGTGTAGCTGGACGTGACATGTCGCTCGTTTGCCTCAGGAGGTAATGCCATGGTATGAAGAAAGAGAAGGTGGTTGCCTAAGATGAACTGATTCTGGCTGAGCACGTTCGGTGGCGAAGTGCTGCGAAGCTCGTCCAAGCGCCTCCTGTGGCTTCTTGATAGTGGCGGCGTGAGAGGGTAAAGTAGTCTGTGTGACTGTTTGCTCCACTACCAAGGACATGTATGTGCAGAGAGGACAGGGCGAGGAGAGAGTGCATGACAGTGGGGCATGTAAGTCCCTAGTTGCGGAGCCTGGATCTTCCAATACCCCGAATTGAAGAGGAATTGTGGAAGTGTTGTGGAAGTATGGGTAGTAAACTGGTGAATGAGCTCTAGATGGAAGAGGTCTGTTGAGGAAGATGACGCGGCTGCCTGAGCTTGAGCATGCAAAGCCATTCCACCAGTCGGAATCAGAATTTGCCCGGGACGGAGAGCCTTGTGAACCCGAAGTGGTTGTCGAAGTATATCGACTAGCAGGATAAGAGCATTCTACCTTGCGTCGAATGCAGTTAGTACAGACTGGAAGAGCTTCATCGCACTAGAAGTCCATGTCAGTTGGACATCAGAGAATCAACGAGAGGATCATAGCAAGCACTCACTTTGATATGACGAGCTTTGCAAGCAAAGCAGCCATTCCTAGACTTGACCTGCTTGGGTGGCATACTGGAGTAACTTATTCGTAAAATTTGAAGCGAGAGCTCGAAGGACGAACAACTAACAGTGGAGTAGATGTTCAAATAGTAGTTGAGGAATGGGTTCCCCTTTCTCCTTCATTGCAGAGCTTATATATCCGCACAGAAAAAGAAACAAACAACAATGGCAAGGCGTGGTCGACTAGGTTGCTAGTGTACTAATTGGATCAGCTCAAGCTGCGGGCCGAGAAAAATATGAGTTGAAGTGAGGTCTGACCTTCGTCGGTTGTGCGAGGGTCCGTAGAAATATCAGGGACATGTTATTGAAACGCGGAGAAGATCCAAGAACTTAGTGTTACATTTGGTCGGCAGGGATGGGTGCGTTCGGTTGGATCCGCAGTGATGAATCGACAAGAAGGTTTCTGTGAGCATCATCATCGAGGGCGCCGTGTAGTAGACATTGCCACAGGAGAGTTGTGGAAGGATTCAGGCCCGAGAGACATGGAGAGATTAATACGAAGGTGGAAGGGGCCAGGGTGGGAAGTGGCAGATAAGTCCGAGGAATTGTTCAAATGTAATGGGTATTCGTGTTCAAGGCCAAAAAAAAATGGCCCACACAGTTTTTTCCACAAGAAAAACTAAAAAGGATATCAGCTATTACAAGCTGTAAAGCTCAATCTGAAGTTTCCCAGATGAATATGGTGGTTTATGTGAGGCTCAGTTCAATTGAGCGCCTACCGCACGGAAACTCATGGTGATGACAAATACGGCTCTTACTACCACAGAAAGTAAGGTCGCATGTTCCTTCGCGCAGTCAGAAGCGTTCCTTAATATCCCAGATGAAAATTGCGATTTTTGCGAGACTTGGTTCAAGTGAGCGTTCACCGCAGAGCGACTCCTTCTCGCACGCTAGAACAAACGGAACAACTACTGCCTCAAAAGTCGTGTGTTCGCTCGCGCAGTCCAAATGGCCATTAGATGTGTCTGAAACATAGAATATAGCATCTGAACCTTCTTTGAAGACGGATAGTTTTGACAATAACTCGGTGACGATGTCTTAGGGATAGGCGGTAGGTTATGCGGTATTGGAGAATCTGGCGCCGATCCCATTCAGAAGCGCAACGTCAACCACCTGTTCTCTGTCATCCTACCCTTCCCATGCCTCACCATCCAGCGCCTCAACTGTACTCACTTCGCGTACCAATCGTTTGGCGGTCCACTCCACTATATGAGTCCCTGAGACACAAGGAATCCTTTGACCTCTTAGCTGGTCGTCTTTGAGAACGAATGTATCAACAAGAAGGGACGGAATGCTGAGGATTATAAGAGGAAGCCCAATCGAGTATCCGGAGATTCTCCAGAATGCTAGGACTCGCCACCCTTCTTTCGCTTCGCGTCGGGTTCGGTTGTTGCTACATCTTCGACAGTTTTTCGCTTCTTAGACTCGGACTCGGAAGATTTTGAAGAATCTAAGGATGCAGCCGGTGGCTTGGCTTTCTTTTTGACAACGACTCCTTTCAGCGATTTCTTGTGGTCCTTCTTAGTAGTGATTAGTTTAGGCTTTGAAGGAGCAGGCACAACTTGAACGGGAGGTGCGGGTTTTGAGGCATTCTGGTGCGCAGCAACAGCCCTAAGAAAGGGGAAGGTCAGAGTGGCATAGAGTTGTGTAAAATGAAGAGAACAAACTCGCGAAAGTTCTTGACTTCCAAGCCTTCAACTTGTTGTCGCTGACGATCTTCAGCATCTTTCTTTTCTTGAATGGAATCAAGAAACGCGACTTCATCCTCTTCTAGTGCCCGGAATTGATTCGCTAGAGAGGGATAAGCGTTTTATTCTGAATCCATGAACGAATAAGAGTTGAACCAAGTTTAGATCGTTCTTCCCATTCCTCCTGTTTAGCAATCTAATCGCAGGGAGATGAAAAACAAAGCAGTGCAAACTGTAGCTATTTAAATAAATACCTTATTTGCAGCGAGTTTCTATGAACCCCAAATGGATAAGTCTGGGACGGAGCCAAAAGGAATTTGTTTAGATACTTACCTCAGCTAGGCTCCGGGTATCGTTGTCCTCTTGGGGCTTTGGAGGCGGTTCTTGGCCCTAAATGCAGGGTTGAGGGTTATTCGCTGCAAAGCACCAGAAACAAGAGGGACTGACAAGCCGAGCGTATGCCTCACGCCATTCTGGGTGGGAAAAATATTGGTCATGACGATGAGACAAGCAGGAAAGGAACAAACGGGCATCCCGTGCCTCCTTCGCACGGTCGATGTCGCCTTGACTAATGAACTTGGACGAAGCAGCAGAAGTATCCATGGACTTTCACGGGACTTGGAAGAGCAGTGTCAAACTCGTTAGCTTCCGAAGCGGGAGACGGGAGATTATGATGGCACGAGACCAATTCCGAGGTTTCTTTGGCTTGGCTCTTGCGTTCATGTGAGGTTGGTGATGAGCGCACAACGATCTTCAACACCAACCTCGTTAACAAGCACCCAACATTTGCGCGCACCTACCATCCGACCGAGCGTGGTGACAACTCCCCGTACGTTAATTCTACCAGTGTCAGCAACACAATGTTGTATTTATTCTCCAAATTTTGGTAGCCTGGGCCCGGGATGAACCACCATCGCCTACATTGCAACCAAACAGCTCTGAATTAGCCCTACCCCATCCACCAGACTCCGGCCGGCCATCCGATGTTGCGTCGTACAGCTCAACACTGAACGCTCCTTCTCGCTGGTGGACTTTTACCTCCCGTCGACCCCAAGATCCTTCCTCCTCCAATATCACCCCCTACTCTTCAGACGAACTGCCTAGTCCAGCTCGCTCAGAAAAACGACCTTTTAAATTTCCTATTCCCCAGTCGGTACGTTACAAAAGTGAAGGCGGTTCTGGCGCTGCGACACCCTTAGCCTCGAGACCTACACGAAATTCGGGCGGCAGAAATCTTACTCTTGCGCTTCCCAATCCTCCTCAAGCACCTTTTACCCTTTCTCATCAGCGGACTCCAGGCTGGGATACGCCTTGGACTTCTCGACCAGGTGCTCAGGGTCCTTTCGATGGCAGAGACTCTCATGATGACGAGGATCATGAACCGGAATCATTTGAATCCTCTAATTCCCACACAAGCATCGGATCCGGCCGCACTTGGAAAAAGCGTCGCAAGCGTTTCCGCAGTTTCATCCTGCGCAATACTTACGTCCCTCTTGTGAGTTATCATCGCCTTTGGCTTCCATCTAGCTCTCGATTCACCTCACCCCTCTACTGCAGTTGTTCCGCTTCATAAATCTATCTTTCACTGCCACTGCTCTCGCTATTGCTATTCGAATACGACGAATTGAGGGAGCTAACCACTCCCGGGGAGCCGTCGGCAGTTCACCGTATGTTTTTTTTTCCCGACTTTCCCCGCTTGAGCCCATGTTTGACTTATCTCTCTTTTTTCCTCCTTGTAGAACTATCGTCATCATTTTTGCTCCATTGACAATATTACATGTCATGGCAGCTGTATACGTGGGCACAATTTCCATTTGTGTTCGTCATGCCAAGCTTTCTAACTATCTTTTTCCACACGACAGCTCGAATATTTCGGCCGTCCGCTCGGTCTCTGGCGTACATCAGGAAAAATGTTCCACACCCTCTTCGAAGTAGTCTTCATTTGTGCATGGTCCGCAGCATTATCACTGTGCTTTGACAACTTCTTCACTTCTCTCCTCCCGTGTGCCTCAGAAAAACATATTCGGTGGTACAATCAACTTCCACGACCTACAATCGACTTGCACAATGTAGAAGGCACGTCAGGAGACGAGATTTGCGAGAGCCAGCTTGCATTGATTTGTCTCGTCACCGTCGGGTTGATGACATATTGCATAAATCTCGTCATCAGTCTCTTCCGGATAGTAGAGAAGGTGAAGTACCATCCTGTGAATACGAGGAATTGGAGGCAATCATAATGATATTATCCCTCCTCTACGTGGTTCATCCTCCTTCCACCATACCATTCCTTCATTCGTCCTATGTTGTCCGGTTTCTCTGGGACTCCATTTAGCTGCATCATCGCATCCGTTACCCACCGTCGTTTTCCACGTACATTATTTACATCTCTCCCCGCCTTTTCCTATACATACTGTATTACTGCATGACATCACGTCTTCGACGGCTTGGAATCATGTTTTCATATTGTGTACTATTAGCAAATGTTCTTTATCTTTTCTACTTATCTGTTATGGTTACTTTGGGAAAAGCAGTTGATTATTGTGCAGCGCCTTTTTGCAACTTCGATTCGGTGTCTTCTTGTCTGAGACGTACTTTCGTAGTCTTTTCCAGCGTTGCTTAAAACCCAATGTTTAACTCATGCATTGTTATTAAGGGCATATTTTCCAATCGTGTCTTGTCCAAACTGCAGCGGAAAGTCTTGGGTGAAGGCTGGATCCCAGCCAAGAAATGAACTAGAGAGAATAAAGTAGTCCGATAAAACTAGTGACGAAGAGTTGCATAACGATGGCGAACAACAAAACGAAACTAAACACGAAGCGCATCAAGAAGAGTACTTGGGAGGCGAATGAATTGTGGGGATGGACAAGAACATGCGCATAGCGTTTAAAATATTGAAGCTTATGTAAGATAGAACGAGTGAGTATTCGGAGCGTCAACATTTCTTTAGTGAGAAAAGTGAAAGCATTAATGGCTATGCAAGGATGTAGAAGAGCTGAAAGCCTATTCAAACCCACAAGTCCACATATGAATATTTCCTAGACTTTTCACACGGATCGCTGGGGCACCAGTGGATCTGCCGTGGATCAGACATGCAGTTGATGGAAGTCGGATGAGAGAGTGACTTGAGTGACAAGCCCGACTTTGCTCGTTTCCCCTCACCCATTACCACCAACTATGCCTGCCCCGACTACGCGGCCAGCTCCGCCAGGCCGGCGCTCAGATTCACCGTCGTCTCCGCTGGCTCGGTCCAGCTCAGCACGGGCAACGACAACTCCGCGTGTTCCTTCCACACTCAATTCCGGTGCCACTCCCGTCCGCAGAGCGACTCGTCCACCCAGCGGCGACCACAAAGATCTTTCTAGTCAGCTGAAGCATGAGACAGAAAAGAAAGAAAACGTACGCATTCTTCTCCGACTTATATTCATTCAATCACACTCACGTCTCTCCTAGCTACTCGTGAAGATCCAGGAGAAGGATCAGACCATAGAAACTCTCACTGCTGAAAATTCCAACTTGACTACTGCTTTACAAAATGCTGAATCTCGTCTCAATGAGCTCTACGCCGACCAGTCGCGTGCGGAAACTGAAATGGCACAACGAATAGACGTGGCAGACAAACTCCGCTACCAGGTGAAAGATCTAGAGAAGGAGAAGAGAGATTTACAACGACGCTATAACGAACAGGTAACATTCCTTGGGACCATGCAATGCACCCCTGAGATGCTAATTGCACAACTTAGACGGCCGGCTTCGACGCAGAGCGTCAGTCCTTTTACGACGGCGAACAACACCTTAAATCTCGCATTCAGTCATTAAATCAGGCTCTTCAACAAGCTCATGAAGCAGCTCAACCCACAGTGGATGCCCTTCCTGATCCAGAGCACGACCAAGTTGACAAGCCTTCACAACAACCAATCCAACCCCCGAAACACGACCTCAATGACCCCGACAATGAGCCTGCAGAAATGACTTCACTCAAGCTAGAGCTCTCCACACTCTCCACGTCTTATGCGTCTATCCAAAGTACTCTTGTCCTTGTCCAAACCCAACTCGTCGACTTGAAGAGAGTCAACAACGAACTACAGGAGGAAAATGAGAGTTATATGATCCTTCTTCGAGAGAAGACCCTTAGCGGTCAGTTCGACTGTCATGAAGACCGTTGGTACTGGCTCTGGCTCCACAGGACGATTCCGACGACGAGGATTATCCTGCTTCTAATACAGACCGGGGTAGCCTTCGGAGTTCTAGTCACCGTTCCACACTTGATCGCGTTGAAGAGGAGGATGCTACACCTGGTACGTTGGATAGCGAACTTGGTCGTAGCGGGACCTTGGGAGACGAGCTTGGTCGCACTGGTACCCTCAGTGACGAGCTAGGATTCAGCGGCTCTTTAGGCGACGAGTTCAATCGCACCGGAAGTTTGGCCTGATGAGTTCGGCCAGACTGACTTGTTTACTGAGCCCACCTCCCCTCGCAACGCGAACAGAAAACGAGCAGGTTCCACAGCGCGGTCGCTCAAAGGTGAAACCCTCGCAGACCTTCCCATCTCCGGACCAGGTCTTGATTTGGCTGCGGAACTTGGTCGTGCAGAGAACAAGGATATTCTTGAAGGCAAGACCTATTGAGGAACGTGACCACTCCGTCGTCAATGAGGCTAAGCCTTCACCTGTTAAAGGAAGGAAAGTCTCGCAGAGTACTCGGAGGCGATATGCCTAATGGAACTGTTGACGAGGTGGACGCACTTAAGAGTGAAGTGAAATCTCTCAAGGATGCTAATAAGGCGCTGTCTCTGTATGCGGCGAAGATTATCGACCGTATCGTTGCGCAGGAAGGCTTCGAGCATGTCCTCGCTGTCGACTACACGGAGCCACCACAGACGCCAGTCACTCCAGGACCTCCCAAAAAACCGGAGCCTCTTCTAAAATCACCCATCCTGTCCGCATTCACCCGTCCTCGTCCTCAGTCAGTTATGGTTGGCAAAACTGTCTCGAACCCAACTCCTACCACCGCAGCGTGGCCACCACCCAAGCTTGGGCCACCACCAGAGAAGCCAGCCAATACCACCAAACCTCAGCGGCGATCCATGTCTTTCGACTGGCGGAACTTTTCGTTGTTCACTGGTGCGGAGAAGAAACCCGATCCAGCGAATTTACGTCCGCTTTCTCTTCGTCCAGGCTGCAAGCGTCGTGACTGGGGCAAGGAAGTTAGAGACGACAGAGGATGAAGATGATAGGAAGGAAAGGGATCGTATGAATGCAACGATGAAGCTCATGGGGATTCAACCTGCTCCCCAACAAACTCCTTCACCAATCATCTCATCCACGCCGCCACCCTCAGTTCCTCAGTCTCCCTAAGACTGAAACACCACCATCAGGCACACCCTCAACGAATCCTAATAGACGATTTTCCTTCTTTGGACGCTTCACTAGTCCACCTGAACCAACACCTCCGCCCACCGCGCAAACACTGACTCAAGAAGCCCTAGAGCATGCAGAAGTGGAGAATTCTCTCGCTGCGCTCGATCATCACGAGCGAACTCTCAGCGAAGAGATTGCGAAGGGCGGGAGTGGCCGGTACACTGAAATTGCGAAGAAACCCGGCGGACGAAGGAGTAGCCGGAGGAATGGAAGTGTGACTGGGTCCGGCTCAGGAAGCACTGTTTGGAGTATGGGTGAGGAGGAGTAAGTTGTATTTTATTTTATTATCTGAGAAAGGGGAACAACATTTTTGTGTTGCATGCTTAAAGACTCAAGGATCTGTCAGTTCAGTACATTATGCATATACCACATCCATACCCTTATTTTCTCCAAGACATGTAGAGTTCTCTATGTAATCCATCACCGTGTACGGTGTAATTTCATTTTTCATTATTGTTGTTTTTGGGCTGCAGTTCTCTTTGAATCGTCTCATTCAGTCCTGTGTTGGCAAGCTTTTCCTGCCTCATACGTATCGAATTTACTGAGCCCTCGCCTTCAAAGTGCAAATTATGCAGATGATTTTGCTGCGATTTGATTATTTAAGGCGTCAAGCGGATTGATGTGAACTTAAAGAGTCTCCCACCATCTCACAGCAAAATGGTTCGAAAGTAGACTTGAGGTGAAAGATACGATACCATGAGCAACATCACATCCAAAACAAATAAGCATAATCTGAATCGTAAGAATTCGTAAGCAGCTCCGTACGAAAGCGAAAATAAGGAATCAAATGGAATTTACGGAACGGGTAGCATCGTTATTTAACAATGTGCTTCATGTTTTAGAACTTGCAGATAGCGTGTTCTTTGCATGTGTCGCGATGGTTTCCCAAGGAGAAGCTATAAATGAAGGGTTTTTCAAAATCATCGGAACTCTGACTTGTTCTATTTTTCTTTGAGATAATCATGTCAGGACACCAAATTGCGGTTGAGCAAGAGGAGAAAAATTTACAAAGTACGAGCACGTTGTTTCGCAGTAAGTGGATGGGTCTTGCTCGTTGGTAACCCTTTCGGTTGCGAGGAAGAGCTCTCAGGAACGGAAGGTCCTGGAAGATCCGATTCGAGTTTTGATAACTCCGTTTCAAGATCTGTGAGACCACCAACAAGTTGTTCCTTTGCTCGCCGTTTAGTCTTCGGGAGTGCGATTTAGAGTATGGTGCAGTGGACGCTGCCACCTCTGGACGTGGTGTAAGAGTTCAAGTAAAGTAATTGGTAGTACCAAGTGTCCATACTTGACATAAGAGCCTGATGTTTCTTGCTCTGTTTCTCGCGTTTCGTCAAAGTTTCTACAGGCTCAAATAGTTCTGGATTGCTTGGAGTAGCGACGATGGAAGATGTAGAGTGAGGAGGCAATGAAGTTGATTTGATTGATGCATGGTGAACACGAGAGCGTTTCCGAGGAGCGTCTTTAGGCATGGAGAGAGATGAAATATAAGAGGAGAAAAGGTTTTTACTAATCATTCTAGTTTGACAAGGATCCATCATTGATGGCAGACACAAAAGCGGGAGTCACAAAAGAGCGCCGGCACCGACGCGCTTGACTCTTCCCACCATCTTCTCAGGTTGGCAACCTGAGTCACCTCAGATTTTCTGTGTTCTAATGGGCCGCATTAGGATGTCTTTTCCATTCCTCGATTCGCAAACTCAAGTTCTTCAAAACGCGAACTCTTTCGCGCAATGGGCGCCATTGGCCCCATCCCCGCTTAAGGCGGTCTACACCATGGCCGACAGTCCGGTGTATGAAAACGGTGCTCTTTCCACCAGCTCTCTTGAGCAATTTGACCCTATGGCTTTACTTGACTGGTCTCAATTTGACCAACCGCCCAAACCCTTCTCCAACGAAGGGTTTCTCTCGGAACATCAGCTTCCGGGAGAACAGCATCTCTCTCAGCAGCTCACTGTGAGCCCAGCTGAATTGCTTGCTATTCGGCCTACGGCTGAAGAGGTTGATTCGGTTGCCGGACATGGCGGTAGTGAAGGCGTCGAGCTTTCTAAAGATGGTTTGCTCGACGCGTTGCAACTGCCGCCGGCTCCTTCCCTCACCCCAAGGGCGAATCTAGGCACGACCCAAGAGCGATACGAGCACTCGGGATATATTGGTATTCTTTAATGATCTACTATTGGTTGTTACTTAACTTCAAACAGCTCATCCCAGCGACCACGAGCTCCTGACTTGTCCCATCGAGCTTACCGACTCAGATTGCTCTCCGCTCTCGGAACATCTTACTACTCCTCTCGAACAGGACATGCAAATGTTTTTAACATCCCCGCTGCTCGATGATGGCACAATCGATGTTACAATGTTCGATCTTGACCCAACTCCTCCCATTCGCCCAACCTCAACCGAACTCATGCCTCCTCCGCCTGTCCCTTCCAAGACCAGTCGCAAGTCTAGCCGACAGTACACTGGAACTAGAGAAGGCACAACTGTTTCTAATCTTCTTCCTGTCGATGCTCCCGTCCAACCTCGTAAATACGTCGCGCCATCGAGAACATCCCGCCAACATATCCCCGCCTCGATTAAACGAAAACATGCCAACATCGAGGATCCTAAACAACTTGAGACTTTGGTAGAGAAGAAGCGGTATGTGCACGACTCTCGTCTAGTTGTGTCTTGCCTCTCAACATTTTCCAGGCGCCAGAACACAGAAGCTGCTCGGCGATCTCGACTGCGAAAACAACAACAGCAAGAAGACGACGCTCAATATATCTCCGAGCTTGAGAATATTCTCACTGCTCACGGTATTCCGCTACCTCATCGCCCAGCCTCTTTCGAAGAGGATTAATTCCACCACGTTCATTTTACCACGGACAATACAATACATACTACCCCATATATCTCTTTTTTCCCTGTACCATCATGTTCTGTCTCTTTCACACACCATGCAACATTGTCTCTAAATCATGTACTTTTGTTTCGTTATCATTGCCACTATGCTTTTTACAACATCCCAAACATCAGTAAATATCCATTGGTCCGCTATTTAGCACTATAGTTTGTACTCTAGACTAAAAGAATATGCTTAGCCGTCTGGCTCTTCATGCACTTGTGTTCCATTCTGCTGTTTAGAGTCATCCATCGCCACTCCCGCAAAACTCAGTAAAACAAGACTGAACAAAAAACAATCAGGGAAAAACCCACAAAAGCAGGAATTTGAACTTACACTGCCCCAACGAGAACTTGTAGTGATGGTCCTCTTCCAAGGAAGAAGTCACCAACAACGGCGAGGGGTATCGTCAGACTCAATCCGACAGTAACTGTCACTGGCGTCGTCTTCAGCATCGCTAGAACATATATGTAATCGCTAAGTAACGTAATGACCATCTAGCAAAGAGACAACAGTTAATATGGGAGTAAGGACATTCTCCAAAAAGAAATTAGTAAACCTACGTTCACCAACACCCCTAGCAGTGCATCACGATTCCTTGGAAGCTCAAACTTTTCCCATCCCAAGACGTGAAGAAGTAAACCCATTGGCCAGCACGTCAAGATGTTGAACAGTCCAACAAAACCAAAAAAGAGCTGCATGTTGATGCGAGACTCTTCGCCAATCTTTACTTTGAGGAGAATAACATAAAGAGCATAAAATAGCGCGCCTATGAGCGCGAGGCTGTCTCCAAGAAGAGGTTGGGTCGCTTCGGTAGCTTGGTTGTGGTTGGCATCGGGATGGGCTGCTGGACCAGCTTTGGTGGAAGATGAGTCAGAGACTGAGACCAGAACTACACCAGCAAAGCTAAAAGACCTTCGTGAGTACCAGCGTTGTGAGAAGGGGCCTCTCTGTCACAGACCTGACAATAACTGCGAGGATTTTAGCAATAGTGAGCTTCTCAACGCGGAAGACTCGACCAAGGGCCAGTGTGAAGAAGCCTCGTAACCGATAAGATCATAGTCAGAGTATAATCAGATAAGCCCAAACTTACCACTCATACTCGACAGGATTGTCGTGCTCGCCACACTCGTGTAATCCAACGATGCATTCACGGCCCAGTTGGCGATAAACCTTTTCAAACGCGCTCAAGACCCATGTGTAAGCTTTAAATAAACAACCTACCAGAAGAAACAGAATGTAAATGAAAGCCGAATTGTCTCCCTGAGAGTCAATGGAGCCTCCAGGTCATTTTGAACGGGCTGAGTATTTGAATCTGCTTCCTCTTGTTCTTCCTGTTCTTGAGTGAGTCGGGAAGATCAACTCAATAAAGGTACCATCAAACATTAGGTTCCGACTGTAGTGGTTGATATCCTTGGGCGACACGGGGTCTGAATTGCGCAAGTTAGTTCGAATATAACGTAGTGAACAATTGTAGGCATACCGTCCACGTTCTAGAGGGTCCTTGGACGAACTGGATGCCCCTCTATCCCTCCATTGTTTAAACAGAAATGGCAATAGATATAGAGAAAATGAACTTGTGTTGAGCTACCGGTTTTGGATTCAGTGCTCTACCCTTTTCGGGAATATTCATTGAGGGTAAGCACGTACATAGGTTACGAGGAACGGTTTCTCGAAGCCTCCTTCAAATAATGATGCAGTGACAAAATTACTTGAAGTCCAGAGAATAACGACGAGAAGGAGTAGGAGAATGCCAATGATCCTGTCCCTCTTTCGAAGTCTAGCCAGTGTTTCGTCTGGAACATCCGGTCGACCTCTGGATATCGACCGAGTATGCCTGACACCAGCTGTGAGGTGGTCCATTTCAAGGGACTCGTCGACTGGATCAAGGGTGTTAATTTGAACAGGCATGCATTGAGGTGGGTAGCGGGAGGAAGGAAACGCGTATTTTGATGGGAATCGCGTGCTTGACTAGTTGAATGTAATTCTTCCACTAGTGCTCTCCCCTTCCTCTTCGTCTCGATGTATTGAAACAAATCATGTAAGCGTGCCTACAACTGGACACAAGACTGCCAAGGTCGCCTCCACCTGAGCGAACCGCTCAAATTAACACAATTATAGCCACCAGTTAATGTACATTGTACAAGGTCCAAAAGGTATTGTACAAAAGAAGATGGCATCAAGAACGCCACGCTACATGAACCTCATCTGTGCGGAATCTGCAAAGGAAAAAGATGAGGCATAGCGAAACTAGAAAATGAAAACCAACCGTTGAGTGCAACTGGTCTCCTCTAACGGTGTCGTTTGTCCCATACGATAACTCAACAGACCTGCTTGTGCAATCATTATACCATTATCAATACAGAATCTATATTGCGCTTTATTCACATGTCCGTAGGAAACGAAGCGCTGGAAAATACTAACCTCTCGTCAGTTGCGAACACTTCACCGCCTCGTTCTCGAGCCATAATGCCCATCATTTCTTGTAATCTCTCATTTGCTGAAAAAAATGAGGCCCTGATACCTTACTTTCAAGCGGAAACTTACACCCTACACCACCAACCACTAGAACCTCTTTACTCCCAATATGTGCCATCGCTCGTTCCGTGATCTCAACCAACATAGCATACACAGTTTCTTGAAGAGAGAAGCATAAATCGGCAGGAGTGATGATGTCAGTCGTCGCCTTCAAAACGAGGTCCATCTGAACGGTATCGTTTGTCCAAGACATAGGCTTCGGTGGCTGACAGGATCCCCGATAGAGAAACATCCATGCCTTTCGTAGCGTATGGGAGAGATACGAGCCGCGTCCCTCTAATTATTGTTTAGACAAGAGGTTAAAATAAGCATTGAAAGAGCATACTTCTTGGCAAGTTGCTCGATGTTGTAGCCAGGTGCTGGATCATTGCTCAAATTGATCACTCGGGCGAAACGATCCAAGCAATTGCCAACAGCAATATCTAATGTTTCTCCAAAGATTCTATAGCATTGTCTTGAGTAGGCGATGACCTGTGTGTTTCCACCTGAGACGTAAAGAACCACGGGATTTTGAGCTCCAGTGATCTCACGACCCATCTCGATGTCTGAGAAAGATGAAAATTCAAACCAAAAATTACGAAAATTCAGTATAAACTCACGTCCAACACAGTGATTTACGCCAACCAATGGCTTGTCAAACATGAGAGACAATGTTCGCGCTACCAACGCAACAGACTGCAAGGGTGCCCCCATCCCAGGACCTTAGGCGGCTTAGGAAACATTCTTACAAGTAGGAAACTACCAAACCTTTTGTAAAACATATGCAATCGAGATCTTTCATTTCAATAGCAGCTTTCTGTAGACATTGACGAATCACAGAGAGACACCATTGTCGATGGTGTAGGGCGGTGTCCCTCGGTTGGAAACCTTCTCCTGGTGGCGTAATGTATGTGTGTCGAATGTTGGAAAGGACTTTGACCGATCCATCAGGAGAGTGTAATATCACGCCGGCACCAAATTTGTTGGCAGAACCTTCAAGTCCAAGAGCCAAGGTACGGCCGATCTGGAGAGTTTACACTGAATGAGGGCTAGGCGTTCTAAATCAATAGAGACGGCAAGACCAGGATTTTTCAATGGATTGGAACGACGCGTTTTGGCCATGACAGAGAGAGATCGTGGGAGCCAGGGAGAAAGAAGAACGCGGTGTGCATATGGCTTTGACTAGAACCGCGATCATCTGGTGTGACCTCACAAGGTTCTTTTTGAATGGGCTTACGAATATCTTTCGCTTTCCTTTCACACTACGATCACCTATGGCTGAAGTCAAACAAGAGTATAATCCTAAGAATATGATCTTCAGGCGACTTGGCCCTTCTGGTCTTCGTGTTCCTGTCTTCAGTTATGGAGGTTGGTTTTGTGCCATCTTAGGCAGCTCACAATACGCTGAACATACGACAGGTTGGCTTACTGTTGGTGGTTCTGTTGTCGGAGATCCAGTGAAGGTATGCGAATGGGCGATCTCTTCGTTGGATATGTTCCCTAACAGTCACCTTTAGGACCTCATCAAGACCGCGTTCGATAACGGTAAGGTGTTTCCTTTCACCCAGATCAGATAGTATTTACTGGAACTTAGGGATCAACATGATTGATACCGGTACGTCCTGCTAGGTACTGATCATTTCGCTATCTTATATTTTGTCTAGCGGAGGTTTACGCTGCCGGAAACAGTGAATCTGAGATGTAAGCCTTCTTGCAGCCCTAGCCGCTGTGGTTCTCACTTTGAGGAAGTGGTCGCGTCATCAAAGAACTTGGTTATCGTCGTACCGACCTCGTAATTGCCACGAAGATCTACTTCGGTACAAGGAAGGGTCCTAACGACACTGGTCTCAGCCGCAAACAGTGAGTTCTCGTACAAAATATGATAAAACCTAGCTGATCGGTTTTGTAGTTTGGTCGAAGGAATGAAAGAAAGCTTACAGCGCCTCCAATGGACTATGTTGATATCGTTTTTGCGCATCGACCTGATTCCAGTGTCCCAATGGAGGAAACTGTCCGCGCATTCAACTGGATTATCGACCAAGGTTGGGCATTCTACTGGGGTACTTCCGAATGGTCCGCTCGTGAAATCGAAGCGGCTCACAATGTTGCTAAACGTTTGAACCTTGTTGGCCCAATTGCTGAACAGTGTCAACACAAGTAAGTTCTTTGCGCACTTGACTGTTTCTCAGCTACAGTTTTGTGGTAGCATGTTTCATCGTGATAGACCTGAAAAGGAATATCAGTGCGTCGTCTATTTCATACCCACTAACCTCAACTTACATCCAAATAGTCAAATTTATAAGGAATATGGCATGGGTACTACCGTATTCTCTCCTCTAGGTTTGTTCTTACATCGTGATGAACCACCAACCTTACACTGACGATATTCTAGCATTCGGTCTCCTTACGGGCAAGGTAAGCTTTAGATCGCGTTCTTCGTTCAATTCCTTACATATTCCAAGTACAACGATGGTATTCCGCAAGATTCACGTTTTGCAAGGGAATCATTCTTTGCTGGCCGTGACATTTGGCTCGAATCTGAGGAAGGCAAAGCTCAAGTTGAGAAAGTTCGTGCGCTGACTAAATTCGCCAAAGAAGGTTAGGAAACCCTGTTTTATGGCCTAAATGTCGACTGATATTTGCCATAGAATTCGACACTTCGGTCGCCTCTCTCGCTCTAGCTTGGGTTGCTAAACACCCTAACACCTCGACCGTCATCCTTGGTGCCTACAAAGCCCGAACAAGTCTTGGAGAATTTGAAAGCTCTTGAAGTTCTTCCAAAGATAACTGACGAACATATGAAGAAGATTGACGAGCTCCTTGGAAATGCTCCAGAGGTTCCCGTGGTAAGTCTAATTATCCTATCCTCTTTCTATTCTAAATAATCTGGGTCCCAATTAGCCTCAAGCTCGTGCACCTTATGATGAACCCAGGGGTAGGTATTAAATAAGTACGTCCATAAATTTGTACAAAGGTAGGTAACAAGCGCAATGTAATCCGACGAAAAAAGAAATATCATCTACGTTTACCCAAAATGGAGTCCGTGGTGATATCCTCCTCCTCCAGCGGAGAAGTAGCATGGTGTTGTTGCTGCTGCTGTTGTATAGCGTGGACAAGCCGACAAGCTCTCCCTAGAGAGGTTTTCCAACTTCCTTTTAGTGAAGACATCCATTGAACCTCAGGTTGGTTCTCCTTCTCATTGATGCTTGACGCCGGAGACTGTATGGTCATTGTCTCCACATCCAATGCTTCTTCATCCTCTCCCTCGTCCTTGCTCTCTCGCTCATTCTCGACTTCATAGTTTGGCTCGCTTTCCATAGTAATTGACCATTGTCCGGAAGAACCTCGATGTCTATCTCGAATCTCCTTCGCACCTGGCTTACCACGAAATGTGGCGTACGAACGAGCTTTCGTTAAGAGCTGGGACGAGGATTGTTTGTTGCTTTTCGTGAGGTATGGTGTCCCTGGTGCAGATGATGAGTGCGATTTGAGCATTGCGGCAGCGTAACGACGTCTGTGATTTGGTGACGGCGGAGATGAAGTCCTGCTTAGTTCGAGGGATTGTGAAGAAGAGGACGGAAGGGGAGAGTCCGTCGTAGTGCTGGTGTAGAGAAGAGAGAGAAATCGATGAATGAGAGGGTGTAAGCGGATGCGCAGCGTTGTCTCGACATAGTGCGAAGTGCATCGTCCTCCGCCGCAATGCAACGAGGGGATGGTAAGTCTCTGAAACTATTGATGCACCCTTTTTATTATGCACGCGCCCTTTAACATAATAGCCGTTGTTATGACTCTTCTTTCCGCTTCAATTTGATGGCATCTTTCTAGACCCATTGTTTTCCATATAAGGCAAGCTAGTGGTGTACTTCAAATGAAATTGGTCTTCCCAAACATCGAGCGCAATCAACCTTTGACCTAACCACCACCTGCCATGTCGTTGCAATTTGTGTGTCTTCTCATTGTTCCACAGAACGATTCTCATTTCAATAGGATTATAGCTTCTTGACTGACAAGAACCGCGGGGATCATGCTTTGACTCCTGAAGAAGACGATGCCATCGCCTATGCTTTCGGCGGACAGGCTGGTTTGGATGAACTAAGGAAGACGCGAGCGACCTACGAAGATGGTTCGTGGCAGGCCAATTCCGTTATGGTACCGCCATTATCATTTGCATTCATTACACACTCGTTATCCGTCAGTCTAGGGGTTTGGCTCAGAACATTGCACAGACATTCGTGCTCACAACGTCGACGACAAGTTCCGTGTAGTGCTTTGGGGAGGTCCAGGAGCTGCATCTAGTCGCATTTGGAGCTACCACATTGCCAAAGCTCGACCGACTGCAGATTCGTCCTTCGACTCGACCCTCGACGTCCCCGTCGATCTCGCCAAGGAGAGGGTCCGTGTGTTGTTTCCTATGGGTGGAGATAACTTTGTTGAATTGAGGCATGGTGCACTGATCGCAGAGGAGGGTAGCACCATAATACTCGAGCACGAGCAGAAAAAGACCCCAATTACTTTCCCCTCTTCGCACTCCTGTAGCCCCGCTTTGGCCGGGCGCAGGTCATGTTGACCTAGGTCTTGTTTTCCATACAAGGCAAGCTAGTGTGTACTTCGAATGAAATTTGTCCTCCATCGTGCTCGCATCATTACAAATATCCTTTATAGTGAATACAGCATACAAATGTCATGGTACACAAACGAAAAGTGGGAGATCGCAGCCGTGGTATTAGCAAGACAATGGTGGGCGGAAACCAAACCAAAGCAGCAAGCTCTGTACGTACGTATGGGTACTGAGAGAAGGAGGTGAGAGAAAAAAATTAACGAGGGTAAGGAATGTTATAAACAGATGGGAACTCGCAAGGGCACCAGTATTTCCCATAGATAGTAAGGATCCAACACACTAGAAAGAAGAGCATATTGTGGAGGGTTGTGAGCTCAAACGCGAAGAGAAGATGGAGAAATGTCCGAGCAGTCGAAAGAACGACTCATCTTTTACTTGCTTAAAATGTCTCCGTCTCGTCATATTCTCCTGCGATGCCATCTACCGTAGCGGCTGCACTGCTACTCGATCCTCGTGCGCAACGACACGGAAGAAGGTCTCGCAGCTTCGTCGATCGAGCTTCGCCGTGACGCTCCGCTGCTACCACCACTTGGCCGTCCCTATTCTGCTTTTGGACAGCGCAGCGCTCCCAGACTTGGGTAACCTGTTTGCCGATCGGACAGTTACTGTGGAGGGGATAGAAGGCAGTGCCTTGGTGTCCATAGTCCAAGCTATGTCGGTTGGTCGGAAGAGGTGGAGGCATTGTTAGCGGTCGTTCTCGTTTTGCAGCTGGTGTGTCGACGATAGTGCTGGAACCAAATGATGACCGCTTAGCTTGAGTACTGAGAGGGCCACCCATGGATCTCTTTAAGTGGGCAGAGCCGTTGGGTATAGGTAGCATGGTGGGAGTAGAAGGACGAGATGTGGGTGTTGGTATAGAACTCGTCGTCGCTGAGCTGAGGCTGCTTCCGCCAGATAGTCGGGAGCCAGGCCGACGTATCATCGTGCTCTGAGCCAGAGCAATAGGCTTCGGCGATATCGTTGTGCGAGGAGGATGAGCGACGGAGGCAGTGGGTTTGAAGCCAGGAGTGCCCAATGGGCTCGATGCTCGTCTTCTCTCTCTCAACTTGGCCTCCTCTGACATCTTGGCCTTCCTTGGCGATGGCGAATCCTCCATGATGAGCACCCATCCTGTCGAGTCACTGCCCTTCTTCTCGTCGCTGTCTGTGCTCTTCTTCGAATCAACACTCCTTCGAATATTTCCGAAACCGTCCCAACCAGCTTTTGTTGAGACGGATTTGTTTGAATTGATTGACCCGTTCGTCCCGGAGTACGTAGAAGTGGCTGGGTTTGCATTTGCCCGACCATTAATACTTTTCATGCGGAATCGAGGCACTTGAGTTGTCATTCGCTGCTCGAGATTCTTCACACGAGCACGTAACTCAGAGACCATTTGAACACCCTTGTGTTTGGAAGTAGTGCCTGTGCTCGAAGTAGTCGTTGTACTGCTCGCGATAGACGGATTTCGCGCAGCGGGACTAGGACGGGTTATCGGTGTGCGCAGAGAGGGCGCAGTGGTTGCTCTTGGGATTCCATTGGATTTCGGTAGTGGCATACGCGAAGGCGATGCCAAAGTACGACCTGGTGTTGTTCTAATCGCTTTCGGAGTTATCTGCAGCTGTTGCCGTTGTTGAATGGAGGGCAAGCTGTCTGTGCTTGGTCCCAGTTCAGACAGGAGCAGATCACCTGGCGGGGGAGTTTTCAACAGGTCTTCTTGACTAGCAAGAGGAGAAGAGGAAGGTTCTGAGATAGAAGCGGAAGACGACTTGATTTGGTCGTGGAGGATCCTTGCTTCCTCGGTCGCATCTAGCACGAATGTAAAGCTAGGCATATCGATGAAATGATGAAATACGCACCTCGTAGCTCGTCTTTGAGCCGCTGGCATTCCTCTTCGAGGGATGCTTTGTCGAGAAGCTCGTGTTCAAGGAGGATCTTCTCCTCGAGGACGCGAGAATATTTGGACTCCACGTCTGCCAGACTGGACGAGACAGCCCGTTCGTTGCGTTCCAGGTCGTCATTTCCCATCTCCAGTTCTCGGAACTGAACTTTGAGTCGTTGGTGGTCCTGGCGCAATTGATCAAGTTCGCGCTGAAGAGAAGTGGTGGTTGTATTGTGGGTTGTCTGGAGAGACATAAATTTGGTCTGTAAGAGATGGTTAAGGAAAAGTCAATTAATTATGATTATTTTTTGGTTAAAAACAGTGGGGCTCACCTTCCAGTCATCCCGCTCTCCTTCGGCATGTGCTACTTTGACCATGAGATCCTTCTGTGCGCGTTCTGTTCGCTGCAGCTCTGCCTCTAATTCCGCTTCGAGCTCCTTGCTGGCTACATGAAAGTCATCAAGCTCTGAGCGTGTCTGCTCAAGCATGTCGGCGACCTGGGACGGGTGGTAAGGTGAGTACGGAGAATGACCAGGGGTTCCGCCGAAATCCAAACTGACCTCATTGTACTTTTCGCGCCAATCCGTGGCGGAATAGCTGATGCAGAAATGAGAGAGACATGCTATGCACTATTACAAGACATACTCGACAGCGGAGTCATCCATACTCATGGCGAACAGAGCCCAACCACACAGTGGAGGGAGGTGGCAACAGAAGACCCGGAATCAATTCAACATCCCATCCTTTTCTCAAACCCTCTTTGCCCTAGAGCCTGCTTGCCACGTTTTTTCAAAAAGTTTTCAATAGAGCTCAATAGGCAATATACGACGGAGAGCAAGTTTCCTTGCTGTGGATATTAATTTATCTCAGAGCTTTCCACCATTAGCCCTTCGTTATCACAGGCTTTCTGGTTTGGCCACTTTGCGCTTCTCCATTGCCCCCGTTTTTGGACACCGCATCTCGATCCACGACACAGGCTCCATCGTTGCACCTGAGGCACTGTCAGGACCTTCGTATACAATATGAGAATACCATATCTCGTCGGAACTTACCTGCTTCGCTGGTTGCGAAAATGACTCCAAGATCGTTTCTGGCGGTTGTTACGAAATAGTTACGCGCATCTCCCAATGAAATCTATGCAATTTTTTTCTTCATAATTGTACACACTGTATCTACAACAAAAAGACCTTACCACGAGGCCCTTGACAACATCCCCACCACGAAAGCAGTCGCTGATCTTGACTGCCTGAGCCCTCACGTCCTGAGATCGGATGATGCCTTGAAACTCTTCACCCGGAGGAAGTGGGACGCCATCTACTACAGGAAATATATAATGTTGCTTGAGTTGGTGAGAGACGGGTTATTGTGCCAAGGACGACCGAATTCGGTGCTGGGGCGGAGGGACGGACGCGAGGGATTGAAAGTGTCGAACCTATTTGTTGGGGAGTTCCCACAAGGCTGGCACGGATGTGACCATCTCTAATATACAAACCAGAGCCTAATTGAGGAGCAGGTCCTTTTCGGGACGGAACGGGTTGACCAGGCAGGAGAACTGTTGAGTCCATGACAGGAGGGTCAAAAAAGCGTTGGGGACTAGAAATTCAAAGGAGGCCAGCCGAAAAGTTCCGACTCTTAACTTTCTTCTCGCGCAAATGTCGTTGGCGCGGGTGTTGGCTCGACGTGAGTCTTCTGGCTCCCATATTTCCTTTGAAATTTAACTGAATACAAAACCAGGCCTTCATGTATCGGCGCGCAGACATGCGTTGACCCATTTCAACATGCCAGCAATGAGTCCGACAATGACTGAGGGCGGTATTGCTTCATGGAAAAAGTCGGAGGGCGAGTCCTTCTCTGCTGGCGACGTTCTCCTTGAAATCGTCAGTGCAACAGTTTTTCACTGTGTTTTATGCCCTAATTGAACCTCTGCTAGGAAACGGACAAGGCCACCATTGACGTTGAAGCGCAGGAGGATGGCATTCTGGCCAAAGTTCTTGTACGCGTTTTTTCTTCCTTTTACAGCACTTTTCGCCTACTTACTATCCCAATAGAGTGCTGACGGCTCAAAAGGTGTCAAGGTTGGCTCGGTCATTGCCATTATTGGCGAAGAGGGCGACGATCTTTCTGCAGCCGCGGAAATGGCCGCCAAAGCTGCGTCTGGCGATGGCCCTGCACCCCCAAAGGAGGAGCCCGCTCCTCCGAAGAAGGATGACACCTCGTCCTCTCCTTCTCCGCCTCCACCTTCCACACCTTCCAAGTCTTCTTCCGAAACCAAGTCTTCTCTTGCCCAAGGCGACAGAATATTTGCTTCTCCCATTGCGAAGAAGATTGCTCTCGAGAAGGGCATTCCTCTTGGACAAATTAAAGGCTCAGGTCCAGAAGGTCGCATTCTTCGTGAGGATGTCGAGAAGTACAAACCCTCAGCAGCTTCTGCCGCCGCTGCTGCCACCCCAGACGCAGACTATGTTGACACTCCTACCTCCAACATGCGTCGTGTAATTGGTGCCGAGGCTGACACAGTCAAAGCAAGAGCTTCCCCATTACTATGTCACCGTCGATATCAACATGGATAAGGTTCTCAAACTCAGAGAGGTCTTCAACAAAACTTTGACTGAGAAGGAGAAAGGAGCCAAGCTCAGCTGTTAACGACTTCATCATCAAGGCCTGTGGCATGTGCTCTCTCCGACGTCCCTGAAGCTAACTCTGCGTGGTTGGGCGAGGTCATCCGGACGTAAGTGCTGTCTTCGGTCTTCTCCGCGGCCGTTCTTACATTCACTCAGATATAACAAGGCGGACTATCTCCGTTGCTGTTGCTACTCCTAACGGCCTTATTACTCCCATCATCAAGGATGTAGGCTCAAAGGGACTTGCAAGCATTTCCTCAGAAGCGAAGACTTTGGCCTAAGAAAGCACGTGAGGGAAAGCTCGCTCCCACTGAATATCAGGTACGCTGATTTTGTCCTTCT
The DNA here is from genome assembly GCA_021399455.1 of Flagelloscypha sp. PMI_526. Classification (NCBI taxonomy): domain Eukaryota; kingdom Fungi; phylum Basidiomycota; class Agaricomycetes; order Agaricales; family Niaceae; genus Flagelloscypha; species Flagelloscypha sp. PMI_526. The sequence goes on along the minus strand of JAJTUO010000001.1, from coordinate 1,209,501 downwards.
CTCTCACACATTATTCACACTACTTTCCTACTGTAGGGTGGCACTTTCACCATCTCAAATATGGGCATGTTCGACGTTTCGCACTTCACCGCAATCATCAACCCTCCACAATCCTGTATCCTTGCTGTCGGGTCTACCACGCCCACTCTCGTTCCTGCGCCAGAAGAGGAACGTGGCTTCAAGACTATCCAAAATTTGAAGGTCACTCTGAGCTCAGACCACCGTACTGTTGATGGTGCTGTTGCAGGCTCGGTGGTTACAGGCATTCAAGGGGTATCTGGAAAATCCGTTGACTTTCATGCTTTAGAGGTTTCTTCGTTATAGTATCTTAAAACTTTTTTTTGAATGTCAATGCCGAAGTATGCTTGAGATTCAAATACACAACGTAGGAATTCTACCTAAGGTTTCCAAAACTGAGCGCCCGTCACATACTTGCCTCCCACCTTCGTCATCCTACTCTCTTTTCTTCAATGGTCCACTTGCGCTTGAATACAAAAACCAATTCTCCGAATCCACACATTAATTTCATAACTTCACTTACATCCTCGCTCTATCCCTGAATCGGAAGACGATGCAAGAGCACTCTTGATGGCTTTGGCCGCTCAAGTCAAACCTATTATGAAGAAACACGGGTTTATGGTTAATAGTCTTGAAGAGGTACGATAAATTGCTATTGATGACGCGTACTTAGCCTTCTAAAACGCGTGAAATAGTATAAATATAATCAAGTTTTTGCCGGTAGGAATTGGGAGGCTGGTGAAACTGTGGGTTCGTCTCTGATCCTTCACACCCTTTTTTCCTCTTTCCACATTTTAATGAAATGGTAGAGCTCGTTCTTAGAGGCCCATCTGGTCACTTCCGGTCCATAGGGTATCTTCTCAGCACGCTCACACATGAGCTTGCACACATTCGACATATGCACCATGGTCCCTCTTTTCAAAAACTGTGGAAGCAATTGGATTCAGAGGTTAGAGTGTTAAGAGCAAAGGGTTATTTCGGTGACGGTGAGCCTGAAGCTGCCGATTATAGTAGTTACTCAGACAAAGATGGACGATTGTCTTTAGGCTTCTGGTCATCCGGCACATTACTCTCAGATTCATCTTCTGTTCTAGGGAAGAGTTGTATTCAGGAAGAACTAGGTTTACCTGAATTCATTGTACGGTTGTTCTCCTCTCTCTTCTCTCTCTCTCTCTCTCTACCACCTTCTAACCAATTCAAAAGTGCGGAGGAGCTCAAAACAAGACACGCCCTACTGCTGTGCGTCGCCGTCGTGGTGGTCCGCGAAAACCAGTTGTACCCTCTTTGCACACAGGTGCTCAAACGAACAAGACGAAGAAAGCAGGTCGTCGAGTGACATCCAAATATGCTTTCCAAGGCGAAGGCTCTGCGCTAACAGAGAATGGTGCTGCAAAGAATAATAAGAAACCCTCGACGTGAGTTTCATTTCATTCCACTTATTTTTAGTAACTATTTAAATGAAAACTGTAGTAAACGTGCACGAGATGAAAGAGCCTTGGCTATCGAAAGGAGAATAGAAGCGCTAAAACAAGGCTTGTCGATTCTTTATCTTTTACAATCATTACTATTACTGATTCTGAATCACAGCATCTTCAAGTACAGTGATGTCTGAAGAGCCTGAGGGTGAACATGAAACATCCTCTGACGATGAAATCGAGATCGTCCCTGAGACCGACGCAGAGAGACGAAAAGCTCTGCAAGAGACAAGAACGGAAAATGACCTTGAGATGCCATCTTGGAAGGATCTGGATTTCTATTTTGATCTAAAGCCTGCAACACCAGCTGTTCAAAGCGATGAGGGTGAAGATGAAGTAGAGATTGTCGCATTTGGATCGTCGACCCGCAGAAAAAGGGACTTGCCAAGGGGAGAAGAAGATGACAGCTCTGCCGCGAGATCTCAGTGGTCTTGCAGAGTATGTACATTGTAAGTCTATGTACCCTTGACGAGATGGTGCCTGACAATCTCTTAAGCTTGAACCCTTCTCAATACCTTGCTTGTGAAATGTGCCATACGGCCAAATGCTCATAAGCTAAGCTATAGCGTCCTAGACATAGAATATCACGAGTAGTGGCTACCAATGAGAACAGTGTTATATCTTGTACCTTTGACTAGCTCCTATCTAACCTTACACAACCACTAAACTCAAGGACCGCCATTCTGGCCATAGACTCCCTAAATTTATAAGTCTTGTTCTTCTAAAATTCGTAATGTAATGTTGAGTAGATGCACTAGTAATACAAAATAGTATCTTATCATATGCATATCGTTCACCGCTTTCTTTTCCTCGATTGAGCCTGGGCAGCCATCTTTGCCAGACATTCGGAACAGTACCACTTTTCGGGCATTTTATCCGGATCAACGCCAACACACCCAACATGGAACTAAAATGAAAGAGTTGTGAGTCAGCTAGTAAAGGGTGGAACTGGGGGAGAACGGAACATACCCATTGATATTTACAGTCCTGTAAAGGATAACGCGAAATATTGAGCTCACAAACAATTAACCATAACAGAATACTCACGTCATTGTCACAACCAACCATTTCGCCAAAGCTAGGTCGATGGCACGTACAGTAAGGAGTATTGTCCTCCTCTTCCTCAGGCTCACCCTCAGCATCTGGATCCGTCATCTCGATGTCATCTTCGTGGAGACGAGCAGGACGAGCGGATCGGGAGGCTCTGGCTGGTGTCGGTACAGGTACGGCTACTGGAGCAGGAGGCGCTGGGCTAGGGAGCTTGATTGGCGTTGTCGCAATCGGAGGTTTCCGTACTGCGATATTGTGAGAAAAAAAAAAGCCTTATTGAACTGGGAAACGCACTTCTTTGTGTCCTACTAGTTGAAGCAGATGCTGTCGACGCAGGCGGCGAAGGAGCAGCACTCAAACTGATTTCTTCTTGAAGGACGGCTGTTACCTGTTTCATTAATGGAGGTGCCTTTTCATAAACAAGCTGAGTAACAGGTCGCAAGTCCAATGGTTCTTCTAGTGCCTCCCCTTGCAAGATTCGAACTTTGTTGAGGTCCACACCAAGCCGCATCACCGTGCGCTGAAGAACAAGCTGTAACCGTTCGGCCAGTTTAATCTTTTCTTCGCTGAGATTGTTGATTTCCAACCATGAAGCCATACTCTTCTCCTGATTGAGTCCTTTGCTGGGGATGGAAGGGGTAGCAGGTGTGCCAGCCGGTGACGGGGGTACCGAACTAAGAGCCTTGAGTGACGTTTTGATGTATTTCTGTTCATCTCTTCTGATTTCTAATTGGAGCTCTGAAGATGTGAACCAAGAAAATGAGACATGATGATTAACGCGAATGCGGAAAAAGTTCGAACCTTGTAGCCTTGCATCTTTATGTTGAATTTCTTCAAGAATATGTTGAACTTCTGCAGGTAGATTTTCTAAACCTATAGATAGATTCCAAAAGGATAGAAGGACAACCCGGTGAGAGAAAGTATATGCCAATGTGAATAAGCCGACATACTCTGCAGAAACTCGGTGGCAATATACTGAGCCTCTTCTGACTGACTGGTTGATAATGAGCCGGAAAAACTCATGGTGTCGACGTGGGGAACGGAAAATTAACAAGGTCTCGCCACAGCACAATGATGGATGCAGGAGCCAGAAGTAATAGTGGGCGCTTGTCGTGCACACCTGTTCCCAAATGTCATGTCCTTTGAACATGCCAGGGTCACGCAAGGTATTTTTTTTCCTAGTGTCTTATTCTGTTCTGTATTTAAGTGGTTTGTCTGAAGGGCTCATGTTGGGTTTGGGACTTACCTCGCTTCTCGTTGGCTTGTTCGACATCAAGCATTACTTCCACCTCCAGGTCATAATCTTTAGCTATTTCTTGGGCAACTGACTCATCTCTATGTTTAGTTAACTCCTCATATCTCAATTCATCATCAAGTATGCGAAATATTTGAACATTTTCCCCCAGTTGACTCACAACTTTATCGCAGTATTGGAGGCTGTTTGCTCACCACTTCGCCTTTGCTGATTCTTCAGACGTCTTTCTCGTTGAAATATTATTATTCAGCATAAGCGCTCCAGTTGAAAGGCAATTTGGTTCTTGGAAGTTTTCTGTGAGAGTTTTCGATACCTGCTTGTTATTTCTGCTTTTTTACTCATTGTGTCTCAGTCATTTATTCTACTTGTCACCCTCTTGGCAACTATCCTTGAATTCTTGATTCTCCTTGGATTCTCAGGGCTTGGGTTTAATCATATACCATCTGGCCCTTCACCTCTCATCTTCTCGATTCTTTACCAACACACCCGAATCACTCCTCCAGTGTACACCTGGAAACTGTTTGGCCTTTCGCTATCCAATGACAGCTTTCACCATTTCCTTGCTCTACAGGTATATTGCATCCTGCTACTCTACGGCCATGCTATTGACCGATGATAACTCCTCTAGCTTGCGATCATGCGACTCCCAAGTTCTCTCGTTCAATGCATGGTCGGCATTGCCAGTGGCCAAATGTACCGCTCTGATCTCTTCAATCTGAAAGAATATCGAATATCCCCGCGAGTTGTTTCTAGCGTCCGCACATGGCTTCTCCCTTTCTTAGGCGCGACCCGTCCCATTCGCCGAAGCAATCGAGCATTGCCTGATGAACCTCTTTCACGTAATGGTGGCAGACAAGGAAATGAGGAAATAATTACAACCGCTCGTCCCTCCGCTTCCGAACGTGCCTCGACATCCCTTCGTGGGCGTGTTGCGGCAGCGACACGTGAGGTTCGTCCTTCTGTCGTACGGCAATGGGTAGACGGCATTGCCGGACCACGCCAGCTGCCGAATGGCACAAGACTGACGACAGAAGGGGAAGTCGATGCAGTGAGCAACATGTTTCCTGAGCTCCAGCGAGATGTTATCGTCGCGACTCTTCAGAGAAGGTGATTCGTTCGCATTTATTGTTGCTATGATCGTTATATTGACACATTTCTTTCAGTGTGAGTCTTCAGAGTGCTGTAGATACCCTTTTACGAGGTCGGGCGGCAACTTAACAGGATTCTTCTTCTCCAGACAGTGGGGCGCATCTTGTGAACTTCAGATGTAATTAGAGGATAATGTAATAACCCAGATAGTCAAAATGCCTCTATATCATCTGACGTGCTATGAGCGAATATTGACCACAAACTGGTCAAAAAACGGCCGAGCGCAAAGAGACTCTCCTTACACCCTCATGTTGACTAACAGTCTCCTTCACGTGTGCCCTCCCTTCATCACTTAATCATCTCTCTCACGTTTTAAGAAGCTTGTGCAATCATCACGTCCTATAGAGCCGTTTCCCACCGGGATACCCGATATCGACACGCTTCATCCTATTCCAGGTGACGTTATTGAGGTTCAAGGTCCAACTAATTCTGGAAAATCCCTCCTGGTCTATCACATAATTGCATCGTGCATATCCCCCCAGTTTGACTCAGGTCCTGGTTGGAATAGAGTTGCGATTTACCTCGACACAGATGGCACTTTCAACATGCAAAGCTTTGTCTACATTCTCCGCGCGCACTTTATCCGTTTTGAATTACCTATGAGCGAGTTAGAACTATCCTTAGGAAAACTACATGTTTTCCGTGTTTCCTCGACGACCCAGATCGCGATTACCCTCCTTCATATCCCCCGCTACCTCGCCAAAAACTGTCCTACATTTGAACTCGGCCTCGTCGCCATCGATTCTATTAGCGCATTTTACTGGCAAGATAAATATATGGCAGAAACCTTACAAGGAGGATCCCGCCGCTATCGTCCTCTCGCAAACGTTGTTGATGCACTGGCACAACTTCGTTCAGCGTATCAACCACTCATTCTATTCACGAATTATGCTCTCAACAAAATCCAAGACTCCCAATTCTATGCACAGCATTTGAGTCCATTTCCGGCTCCCTTCGCTACTGAGCCGGCCTCACGTCTTCTCCCTTCTTCACTCGTGGAAAAGGAAGAACCTTGTTTCAACATTACCCATCACATTACCCTGTTCCCTTCGTATCCCGCGGATTCACAGTCTGATCCACGGGATACAATTAGACCGTCGGGAAATGACCAAAACACTTTGTCATTGTCGTTTCGCATTACCGGTCTCATCCGTACCCCAGGTGCTTCTTCGCAGCACGCGTTATCGTTTGAGCCCCAGACGCCAGACTCTAAACGATAAATCAGTCGTTTACTTCGTTCCGTGAGAACGAATCGGATTTCGTTGTCTCTTTGGTCATTGCGAAAGACAAAATATGCTGACGATGTAGTGTTCGGCTCACTCAAAGACAAATTGGCTGGTGGCATCGGCCACGAATTAGGATTCACTACGTGTTAAACGACTGGTACGTATGTGGTAGTTGTAATATATCAAAGTACAATACATATTGCTCTAAATACACTGCAATGCGTTGGGAGAAAAAGTCGTGGTGATGGAATGCAAGTGAGTAATGACAAGAAAGATAGCCGAGATTGTCCAAGAATATTTCTCGAGGCTGTTACGAATTAGTTGGAAAGCAAGTAAGTAGAATAAGTTATGAGAGCTTTGCATAAAGTTCGTCCATGAGCGATGAAAATTGCTCCTCTACCGCTTTGCGACGGATGTTTCCTTTCGTCGCTGTCCGCGGGAGTGTGTTACAGGGCACAACCACAATCAATGATGCGTTCAGCCTTTCGTGGAGATACCGCCTCTGGTTAAAGGCACGAGTCTTGCGCATGATCTCCTTGGCCAACTTTGCCGGCTCCATGTTAGATGTCGTCTCGATGAAAGACAGGGTGAAGGCCGCCCGGTCCCAACAACAATGCATTCTGATACTAGCTGTGTGCAAGTTTGGCGGACAGTATCCTCGATGGACCTATTGATAAGTGGTTAGACAGAACGTTCCTGAGAAGTTAAAATGACAAGTACATACTTAGTGTCACATCGAAGACTTGTTTCCGTCTTGATCCAGTCATCGTCACGGCCTCGGAAGAGGTAGACACCTTCAGAGATTTCTTGGTAAAGGTCACCAGTATGGAAGTTGCCGTCTGTTCCTCGTAGTGAAACATGAGGGCAATCGGGGGAGTCAGCCAGGACAACAAGCTCCAGGAGGCGTGCAGTAGGACTGGTGTTGTCCCTCCACGGAGTTGACTGGGCGAAATTCATACGAGGTGCCTTCGATTGGTGCAAGAAGGGGTGCCTTGGGAGTCCGACCACCGAGGGATTTCATAAGGGGACCACACTCAGTACTTCCGACGAGGTTCTAGAATAGAGTGAGAAAACAAGCACAATAGGGATGCCGAAAAAAACGTACCACAAGATTAATGCCATTCGCACGAGCGAAAGTTTCGTCTTCAGTTGGCAAAGGCATGCCGGCGAATAACACTTCATCTAGTGCAACTAGCATCGACAAAAGCTTGGGATCCGATCGAGCGTTCCGTAGATGAATTGATAAGAATGCTGCGAACTGGCATAGTCGATTCATATTACAGCGAGTGAATCATGTCGACGAGCTCTTCAGATGAGAATGCGATTTTGGTGGGCTGAATTAAGCACGAGGCTTGCGCCATATGTCCAAGAAGAGCTAGAATTGAATGAGAATATGTCAACATAGGTTAAAGGGCGAGTACTCACTGCAAGCCTGGCCAATGTGGCACATAGAGCCCATGTAGACAGCAACATCCTGAACGTCTGCGTTGTAAGGAGCATGGGCAATAGAAGTCTTGTGGATTGCAGCCTCTACCCATTGGTATGTGCATGGTACGAGCTTGGGGCTGCCAGATGTGGATCCACTGGTATGGAAGATGAAGGCAATCCGCGAAGAATCGACAACTTCTAGGGAAGGAAGGGTAATATCGGAGACGGATACGTTGAGATCAGAACATGGGAGGAATTTGGGAAGGAGTATTGTCGAAACGGCATCGGTGTAGGACGTGTCATAAATGAAGAGCTTGGGCACCAGTCTTTTCAAGGAGCTCCCGAACGACGGTAGGATTAGGAAGACGTAGGGAGAAGAGCTGTGGAATGTAGCCAGCCCTTGAGATACCGTAGATGTTAAGCACATCCGCGTACGTGAACCCTCCGATCCTGGATAGAGTCAGGTTGTGGTGTTGAGAAGAATGAAGGGGGACGTACCATAAACCAACGACAGAGCCAGGAGCTAATGAGAGGGTTGTAGCCCAATAGCGAGCAAAGCGATCTACATCTTGGTGGAACTGAGAGTAAGAGATGAAGCCCCATTCGACGACTTTGCCGTCGTCGCTGAGCTGAGGTAGCCTGAATATGGGCTGGGTTGGATGAGATAATGCCCTTGACTGGAGGAGGGTAAGGTGGGAAGTCATGATGAGAAGTGATAAACGAATGCAAGGTGACTCCGAGGAGCAGTGTTATATACCTACCAGGATACAAGTTCACTGCTTCGGCATCAGCCCCGCGTTCGAGTCAAGGGTTGGCAGGAGCGGGCAATTATGTCCCATACAGCCTCAAGCAACAAACCCGAGCAAACTGAGTGTCCAGGGTGCCTTGATCGCCAATCCATCATGTCGCCGTCTTGAGTTTGCAGTGAAGTATGCAATAAGTCAGCGGTCAAAGAGAAATGGCCAGTCCAAAAGTGGAATCTTGAGGCTCGGCAGCTGGCCGGCACCGTGATTCCATGAAGTGAAACACTTTCGTTGGTAGTGGCGCGTCTCTGGCGGGCCCTTGTTGCATTCGAGACTTCTTGCCGCAGAGCACGGAGAGAAAGGACCAAAGCGTGGCAGTGATGACAGAAGAAGTTCAGGTGCCCAAAATTTCACGTAGTGGATGACTATGTGAAGACTCGGTGCTCTGAATCAGCATCGTCAATCTTCATTTAGTGATGCCGAACTGATTACTTACCACGAAATGGCCCTCGAAGTGTTTCAAAGGGATTGGGAGACACAAAAAACGTAGCCAACTCCAAAGCTGCAAAATATAGAGCTGTGCTGATAAAGCCATGGCCCGCTAACAAGGTCAACTCTGTTCAGCTGGGCCATGCATATTGATCAAAGTTTGTGATGCGATATCTGCCGACGACCTAGAGCGCAGACGACAAATACAACTTGGCTAAAGCCTTGGCTCACGGGTTTGAATATGGAGACGATGTAGGAGGATGACACTAACTGGAGAAAGTCATTCCACAGCTGCTCAGCGCCCAGCCCGAGCGATTTGACAATGGACCCATCACATGGAGACAGGCGGTGGGCGAAGGTCACGCTGACTCGAATTTCAGATAGAAAGTCAGAGAGGTTTGGGAGGAGCAGTTACGAACGGGAAGCGGCTTGGGCAAGAGACGCCCAGACTAGGATCAAATCGGTCGTCACCTCTTGAGGTTAAGGTGAGTCGATGTAGTGCGAAACTCCCGAGTAATTATGGAGATGCACAGTTGCACGAATCTGCGGCTTCGTACGTAGTACAACGAAGGACGGCCGTGCCGCAGGTTCGAAGCTGTATGACGGGAGAAGCCAACATGTTCATTTGTCTCAGTTTCGTCATTGTCCTTCTACTCGTCCACAGCAGCGCGTAATGGCTGGAAGAATTCCACTCAGCTGTAGGGGAACGATTTACACACCCCCAAGGAAATTGATCGCTACATCTTGAATTGAAGAATTTAATAATGTCCCTGGCTGCGTAGGCAAGTATTCGCCGATAATGATAAAATTGGCAGCGAGCACTGTTGTTTTCGGGGCGGGGGCCGACATGACAAGCATTCAATAAAAGGAAGAGAGGTTTCAAGGCTATTTTTAAAATTTTGAATTGTCAGGATATGACCGCTATTGTACAATCCGTCGTATTCTCTCCTACGCAGTCTATGCGCAGAACGAAACAATCCGCTTTATATTCACATAACACGCCAGCCTTCTTGTCGAAGCAAATAGGCTGTTCTTGGATAAATAACATGCTCATGACTGACCTTGGAAGAAAAAATAAGGCTGGTTCCCCGCATGGGACCCTCCAGGACGCCCATCGAGGGAATTACCAGGAGCCGCAGGACACATCAACGGTAGTATGGAACAACAACAATTCTCAAAGTTTTGAGCCCCCGATACTTACACGAGTCGCTGGTGGGCCCTGCACTCTGGTAGATCAATACTCCGATGGAACTAAACGAGAGCTCTCGGTAGAAGCGCAATACTTTATTTGGATTTGGAAACAACATTCAGTCCTGGGAGCCCATGAGGTTCGAGACTCAGTAAGACTTCGCTATGATGCAGAACACATCATGGTTGAGGAACTGTCGGATTAAAACAAGGCGATGAAATTGGTTCGTGAGCCCGTGAAGCAACTGAAGCGCGCAAAAGTAAGAAATACTCCAAGTTGGACGCGGATAAGTGAGACAGGGAATAACTTTCACGAGGTTATTGGAAGAGATAGAAAGAAGACCACGAGAAAATGAGAGGCAAGAGCAATAGGTCCCGAAGTTTGTCTCTTTTTCTCCTTGACACAACTCCATACTTTGCCGTCCAGCGGTACACATTGGTATCTCCATCGATGGTGTAGGCAGTGCTCTTCGTATGTATCTCTGGTTATACTTGTTGTTGCAATGGCTTCTTGCTAAACTCCCGAAGACTGTCTCATGTTATTAGGGAGACGACTTTGGCACCGCTCACTCGTCCAGTTTGTCCGACCGTGGCCTACTCGCTCTCATTCCCCTTACTCCTCGTGCTCTTCCTCAGTCGAGCTTCAGCACAACGTTGAAGTATCGTTACCAGCATTTATCCGTCTACCATCATCCCTCTCTGTCGACCATTCCAGACTTATCCGACGTGCAAGCCATTCTGACTGAACGCACCCATAATGCCGCTTCCATCATCTCTCTTGTCCGCTCCCGCCAGGAGTTCGCACGCATCTTTGAAAATCCAAAACAAGTGCTCTCGCTACTCCGAGATGTCTCAGCGTCAACCCACCCAAGTCTCGCGTCAGAGATTCTCATTGCCCTCTCTCGTATGGGACGTCCTCTCAAACAGAACGTGTTTGAAAACGTTTGCCATTATCTGGTCCGCGCTGGAAGATGGAAACACGTGCTTCTCATTGTCGCGTTGGGGCAAACAATGACCAATAAAACAACGCGTCGTCTGCTCAATTGGCGCATTCTGGCATTGGTAAATACCCAGCGCTATGGGGCTCTCAATTCCGTCCTTTTAGATTTCACGAAATGCAATATACCCCCGGATCGTCGCACATTCCATCTCCTCATTGACGGGCACTTGCAGAACCGCGACTTAGAACAAGCCCGGTCGTGCTTGGCACAAATGCGTGCACTAGATATTCTACCTGACGCTTCTACCCAAGCCAAAATTGCACAAGCATACAGATACATTGGCTCAGATCCATCTGTTGATGCATCCACCCTCGCTATCCTTCCGGACCTAGCAGCAAATGATCCACCTTCTGCCACTAAAGCTCTGAATCACCTCCTCCAGATGCGCCTCGTCGTTCTCGATTATGCGGGTGTTTTAAACCTTCTGTCATACTTTCATCATAATCAGGTTAAACCCTACTTCGACCTAGTCGCTCAGAGCATGGGTTTAAATCCAGCTGACCTCGTCGTGAAGCCCGACAAGACAGGTTCCTCTCCAGGATGCCAACACGGGCACTTTTGCCTTATTCCTCCATTTCACAGCTCGCCAAGGAGATGAGCAAACGTGCTTGTCTCTGATCGAAATGTTCCCTTCTTTGGGTCTAGAACTGGATGAAACCATCCTTATCGCTCTAGTACATGCATTGGCTGCTCACGACCACTCCCAAATCCTACATATGGTCTCATCCATGCGTAGGAATACCGCGTTGGACGACTTCTTTGCTGAGTGCCAGACTTTTCTGAGTACACCCTATTGGAGACCCACGCTATGATGCCTTCGAACATCTCTTTGTCCCTCCGAACGTTCAATGCTTTTCTGCGAGCTGTTGCTCCCCGCTTGCCTGTCGATTTTCTTTTGTCAGCGCTTCGTCCAATGGAGCAGGCTGGTTTAGAGCCTAATCACACCACTCTCGAGATCATGCTTCGACAATTGCGAGCAATCAATCCGCGCCTCAAAGCTAACTCCCGAGAATTGCTCAGCTTCTATCGGTACTACAACAAGTACACCAGAAACTCGCCCCATCTCAATCACCTTCACCAGGTCCTCGCCGGACAAATGCTCAAGGCCAAGCGTCTAGTTCATGGCGGGTCATCCTGGAGGCGTGCTTCTGTCCAGGTACATGGCCGGAGACGCGTATACCCCTCCGAGCGGACCAGAAGTTTTCAACCATCTAAGTGATGTTGAACACCCCATCGCTCGCCTTGAATCACCTGTGCGCGCCGCTAGCCCCATGTCTAAACTGTCGGCCACTCTTATTCGTCGCGGAGTTCGAAGTGATGCTAGTGTCTTCTTGAACAGAATGAAATACGAAGGTCTCATCAAGCGCGATCTTGCCGCCATGCATCGAGCCTTCGATGAGATGGTCAACAGTGGAATTCAGCCCAATGGGTACCACATCGCAGCTATGATGGAAGGACATGTCTACTCGAAAGACATGAAGGGCGCGAAAGAAGCAATGGGCCTTGCCTCGAATTTTGGTATCAAGGTCACCGTTGTCATGTTCACGATCCTCATTGCTGGCTGCGCTCGCCTTGGATGGCCCGACTGAAGCGCTTCGGATATTCAAAGACATGACAGGCGCAGGAATCCAACCTGACATGGCATCCATCGATGCTCTCTGTGGTGCATTCTACGCAGCTGGAGCCGCAACCATTGCTCGTCGAATGCTGATAGCATTCTGGCCGGAACAGCACCCACTGCCTGCAGATCTCGACAATCAAAAACTTATCGAACTGCTAAGGTTATTTCGTGGTCTTGCAGTTAGGCAGGTACTTGGGGAGAAGATGACGAAGCAGGACATTCTGATCGCTCACATGAAGATCAAGATTTTGCTAGGTGAATGGAAGCAGCATTCTGCGGATGAGCAGCCTCCGCAATGGAAAGAGGAGAGAATCAAGAAGTGGGAAGAAGCAATTGAAGCAAAGAGACAGCAAAAGTTAGCGAAATCCAGCCAGAAGAATGCGGAGGTCCGAGGACAAACGTTCTGGAACTACAAAGTCATGGAGAGAGAGGGGTTGTAGGCGGGGGAGGCAAAGTAGATGGGAAGGCCTCAGGAATCTTGTTCAGCTATGGAGGAGGTTCCAAGTCCCAGGTTGGACGCGTCTCGGGTAAACTGGTGATCAATTCAAATGAGCGAGTAGATTTGTACACTTGTTCTGCATTTACGCAGTTACACAAACGAAAAAAAAACTGCTAATCCCATGTCCGCGAGAATTTAGAATCCAGTATTGACAAAGCATCACGCACACCTGCTGCGTCGACTGTCCTAATCTGTCGTTGACCACCACAGCGCAGTAAGGACTTCCTGCGGTACCAAAACAGGCTTGGTGTCGTCCTCCGTTGCTTTCACCGTAGATGCAGGTGTGTTGTGGCGAGACCCTGGATCTGTCTCGTCTGGATGGGGTGAAAGTCGGACAACCGCCCCCGTACACTTAGAACGACGAGCCACAACATCGGCGAGCATGGACAGGTCCGCAAACGCAATGTTAGGGTGTGACTTGAGCTGACGCCACGCCTCGTTAGTCGGAACGGCTTCCGAAACGGCACTAGGTGGAACTACAGTGGCCGACGACTCTCCATGCCTTGACGAACAAGTGTCCTCTCCAGGACAATCGTCGCATCGAGTTTTCACAGACAATTCGGCACAAAATGCTTGGCCGAAGGTGTCTCCAGCACATGCAGGACAGTTTTTAGGGTCACCCGAGCAGTTAGGAGCTGGGTCAGAGGAGTTAGATGGCTCGGGGGCAACAACAGGAAAGAGAGAGTTAGTGCCGGATGAGCGACCAGCACCACGGCGACGTAAAGGGACGGCGGGTTGAAAAGGGGGTAGGTTGTCGAGGATCGATGGTAGTGGTTTTTGGTCAGGAGATTCGATGTTTATCGGTGGAAGGACAGTGCGAGAGAACGACATGCTGTTATCCTCATCGTCACGAAGTCCTAGTTCTCTGCACGCACATGGTGTGTTCACAGAGCATAAACCACAATCAAGAGGTTTGAAACGTCTCTGCATGCTGTTCTGGGGTACATTCGAGACGGTATTGGTTGTCGCAACCACCGGGAATGAAGGAGCCTCAACCGGAGGCGGCGTGTCGAAATCGTCTGGAGTAGACGCAATAGAAAGCAAAGGGGACAAACTTCTAGCCTGATCCTGAATATAAGAATCACCTTTCTTCGCTCGCTTAGCTCCAACGGTCGAGTTGCGATGAAGAGCAGGAGGGGGAGTAGGAGAAGGACTGTCCCGCCCTCGTTTCTTGCCCCGGATATTAGGCTGAGAAGGGCTTGGAACATTATTACCAGGATTTTCGAGGGCATTTAACCTAGCCAGAAGCATCGCATTCTGCTGTCTTAACGTGTCGTTTTCGGCTTTCAAACGTTTGGCAATATTTTGAAGAGCGACGCTTCGCTCGATCTCCCCTTGCTCGTACTGCTGGATTTTCGCTTGGAGATCCGCTAAATAAATCTCGATCAGAACAGAAGAAAACAATAATTTGTGGAGACGTACCGAGTTGAGATTGCTTGCGTTCTCGGAAGGCCCGTTGAGCAGCTCTGAATATGTTTTAATGGTCTGGAGCGTACGTGACGAAGAAAGAGCTGTACCGATTCTGGACGCGGCGCCCCTGAGGATCACCCTAGAAGTAAGGGATTAGCGGGATTCTTATAGCTCTGTGGTGAAGACACGAACATCCTCAGGCTCCTAGCTCCTTGGGTTTGGCAGCCGGCGCCTCCTTCTTGGGCTTGCGACCAGGCTTTGGTTTCGGGGGCAAAACCCATTCCTTTGAAGCTTAGAGTAGGGTGAGATAGGCATTTAGGATTAGTAGATATCGTTTACCAGTAGCCCAAAGCGTTGGAGTTGAAGCAGAGGTACTGGCCGACATGCGGCCGGTCGAGATGCTGGAAGGAAGATAACGGCAAGAGATAAGCGTTATCGAGCGACTTTTTTTTTCGATGCGCCCGCTCTGGCTTCCCGACGTCCCGATCTCGGCCGATAGTCCGGTAAAGTTCGGCTACTATGGCAATGCATGTCTGGAATTAATGTTCAATTATCTAGAGCATATCCGTACAGTATACTAATGCAGCTGTTGTATTCAGGAAGTTGTCTTAAGTGCTTCTGAAAGTGGGACATCCTGCGTAGCCACCTTTGCCGCTTTCTTTGTGCCAGCACCATTGCGGAGAACGTTCTCAATGTAGTACTCGCCAGCCTGAAGACATTCGTCAGCGAATAGAGAGCAATAGATGCAAAAACACCATACTTTGTAGCTGCTTCGGACCAAAGGTCCACTGGCAACATAGAGGAAGCCCATCTCGTCTGCAACCTCCTTCCACCTATCAAATTCTGCAGGCTCAACATAACGCTCTACTTTCATATGCTTTTTCGTGGGTCGCATATATTGCCCGAATGTAACGACGTCCACATCAACCTTCCTGAGCTCTGAATATAAAGTTAAGCACATGAGTAATGAAATAGCAACCGTGGAACGAACCTTTCAAGGCGTCTATAACTTCGCTCTCACTTTCCCCAAGGCCAAGCATAATACTTGTCTTTGTAACCCGCACTCCTTGGGCCTTTGCATGCTCAAGGACAGAAAGACTTGTTCTAAATGTTGCACGGCGATCACGAACATACGGCGTCAACGCCTCGACGGTCTCGATATTGTGAGCATAGACGTCTAAGCCAGAAGCGTGCGACTAGAGCAACATGGTCCATGTTACCAGCAAAATCTCCTGTCAGTGCTTCAACTAGAATATGGGGAGCTCTGGAGAAGCAAAGTTCAACCGATGACCAATGAGGAACAAAAGGGCCATACTTTTGCTTGATTTTGATAATAGTTTCCGCAAAATGGTTTGCACCACCATCAGCAAGATCTGAAGGGAAAGAGATATCTAAGAGAAGCACAAAGGGGTTGATGCGAGAAACTAACCGTCGCGATCCACATTCGTCAGCACAATGTATCCTAAACCCCACCGACTAATTGCTTCAGCAGTATTCTCTGGTTCATTAGGATCCAATGGAGGTGGGTTTTTTGAGGTCTTCACGGAACAAAACCTGCATCCACGAGTACAAGTATCACCCATAAGCTAAAGAAAGCATCAGTGGACACGCTCTCTTTTCATAGAATGGTTGAGAACATACCATAATAGTCGCAGTCGCAGCACTCCTCTTCTCTGAATCTGTAGCCCCAGGTTTTCCTCCCCAGCAATCTCCAATATTGGGACAGCGTGCCTCCTCACAAACGGTATGTAAGCCAAGACCTCGAAGATCCTGTTTGATTTTTTTATACGAGTCCCCGGAAGGTATAGAAGTTTTTAAGAATGAAGGAAGTCGAGGACTAAGGAAAACAAATATGAGAACACGGCTGACGGAATGCCGCAAAAGAACCCGAGCTCACCCGCGAGTATTCCCCAAGAACACTTTGTCTCCAGAAATGAAGTCGTCAAGAGAAGGTCCATCAGCAAGAACCTGCTTAAAATCCGTTCTAGAAGTCCCAGAGGTAGTAGAGGAAGAAGGAATGGCAAGGGAACGAGCAGCAGAAGTGTGCAAAGCGCGCAATGGCGTGAGCGTGGTTGGTCGGAGCATGGTGGATTAGTTCCAAGACCAATTCTTCACGCGCGCTTCTGCTTCCACTCCTGCCCCCATGAACACTCTTTCACGACGCGAAGAAGAGAACCCTTATGAAGGCTACTAAAGCCAGGGCATTAGATGAGTGTCGAGATTTAGTGAAAGGTTCAAAGATTCGTGTTCAACTAGGACTGGGAAATGCCAACTGTTTTTCTAGATTTTGCAGACTGTGCCACAGGACGGACCGTTACGGTAGCTTGGGCTTGCAAAGAGAAGTGGAATCGTGTCAAAGAATGTATGGTGCAATTGTGAGTCTTAATAAAGGCTTTTTTAAAGCTGCTATCAACTTAGAAATGCTCCTAGCACTGGACCAGAACCAATGGAAGAAATTCGCGGAGAATACCTTCGACTACGAAATTCACAACCACGTCCTACTCCCGCACCCCCTCCCTCTTCAAATACAGAAACTTAGACCCTCGTGTTGCATTTATCCACGCGATATATTCCTTAGGGCTGACAGTACCTGCATAATCCAAGATTCCCTCAACTAATATTGGTCCTACTTTTGCCCAGCAACTCTCCACTGCTTCTGAAGTGCCATAAAGGACGTGATTATACTATTGTGAATCTTAGTATAAGCTCTGAAAGGACAAGCGGATGGCTAGAGTCTCACCCAAAGACACCTAGAACCCCTTCGTTGACGTTGACAAGACCGGCACCAGTTGCAGGAATCCAGATATCGAGGACATCCATTGACAATTGGTCACGCAGCGCTACACGCGCGCTATAGGAAATGTTTGACAATGCCTTCAAGGAAGGTAGTAATAAAAGACGCACATCTTGACTGTCCTAAGACGCGCTTCCCTTTCCGCCTCCTCAGCTAGATCCTTCTCAGCATGGAAGGGACGGGTCTTCAAAACTCTCTCCTCTTTAACTAGACGGGATCCCTAGAACTGTGTTAATCCAGAGAATCAATCAAAGTCGCAGACAAACCTTTGCAACACTGTGGACGATGCTCAAGAAGATCCCAGCAAACCAGAACTGGTTGGAACGCTTGGCAATAGTCTGAGCGGTTGAGGGTTGGAGGTTGATGAATTTTATCGTTTGAGCCTGTGAAAGGATTCAGCTGTCTTCGCAAGCCGGTCTACATGTGATATACGCACCCAAACAGCCGTATCCTGAGCAATAGCAATAAGAACACGAAGGGTTGAGATATCGAGAAAAACATACAAGAGATAAAAACATGAAATAAGCGAGAGACTTCGCAATCAGAGTGATTTGCTCGATCGGTTGGCCAGAAGCAAGTGTGGCACGGAGAGCTGCTTGGAGAGACTCCATCGGTTTTCCAAGGCGCATCACTTAGAAAATATGAGAATGAGATAGCAGTGACTATTAATCGATTATACATTTTCGTGCGGTGCCAAGGTGCGCTTTGAGGTTGTTCCATCGTACAGCCTGCTCCTTCTGGCCTTTGCTGAGAAGCCACCAAGCATAGAAACGAGCAAAGTATTGAATCCCACGATAAAGCTTGTCGCGCGCGAGGTTTGATGACCCAAGTTTAATAGACTGGTTGACTTTTGGATGAAGAATGACTTGTCCTGCAATGCTTGCCATGGTGGTTTGGAGTCAAAGGTGCCGGTGTGATTGCCGGTAAGAGGCAGGTGCATCAATCAAGGGTCTCACCCCAAAAAATTATTATTTTCAGTATGGTGCATGGGGAGTGACGAAGCTCGGAGAGAGCCGGAACGGTTCAGTAAATTTCTGTTTAGACCACCACATACCCTGTTGGCTGCCTGTCCCTCCTCGTCTTTCCCCACTCCTCCCCTCACAAAATGCGCGTTCAAGTGTCTGTCCGGCCTTTCCCAGTGGGTCCCTAAATTTTGCACGTGATAAAAGCTCACTTGAGGATACGTCAGAACGCAACCCGTCGCTTCTTCTCTTCAACTCGATCAGCCATGGCTAGTTACTCGTCTACCGTGTCGGATGACTTCTCATATATTTTACTTAGACCCAACAATTCCGCTCCGAACGCGATACATTTGGCGAACTTCAAGTCCCGGCTGATAGATACTGGGGTGCTCAAACCCAGAGGTGATTCCTCTCCATGATCAATTTGAATCTACATCTCATCATCATTTGAACCAGGTCTCTTCAAAACTTTGACATTGGCGGCCCAACTGAGCGTCTCCCTCCTCCTCTCATTAAGGCTTTTGGCGTCCTCAAGAAGTCTGCAGCCACAGTAAACATGACCTATGGCTTAGACCCTAAGATTGGGAATGCTATCAAACAAGCAGCAGACGATGTACGTCGCTCTCAGACACTATGTTTCGTTGGCAATGAATACTTACAAATTCTTAGGTTATCTCTGGCAAGCTCACAGATCATTTTCCGCTTGTTGTTTTCCAGACAGGAAGTGGTACCCAAAGTAATATGAACGCCAATGAGGTTTTTGAATCCATGTCTCCTGCCAAAGAGCTTTAGACGCTTATACTTTTTACAAGGTCATCTCTAACCGTGCCATCGAGATCCTGGGCGGCGAACTTGGATCCAAGAAGCCAGTTCACCCCAATGATCATGTTAACATGAGTCAAAGTAGCAACGACACGTAACAATATTTTTGTTGTTGGTTTGCTTTAGTATTCACAATTTCTAGATTCCCAACTGTCATGCACATCTCTGCTGTTACGGAAATTCACAACAATCTCCTCCCTGCACTCACCGAATTGCACGATGCTCTTGAAGCCAAGGCGAAGGCTTTTGACCATATTGTAAAGATTGGTCGCACCCACCTTCAGGTAATTATAATGCGATCCTTGTAGTCTAAATGTGTTTAATCGTGGTTAGGATGCGACTCCACTCACCCTCGGGCAAGAATTTAGCGGATATGTACAACAAGTTGCCAATGGCATTGCTCGGGTAAAGGATACTATTCCTCGGTTGAGCTACTTGGCTCAGGGAGGAACTGCTGTTGGCACCGTAAGTTTTTTCTGCGAACTAGACTCCATCTGCTCACCCATGTATCAGGGTCTGAATACCAGGAAAGGATTCGATGCTAAGGTCGCTGAACAAGTTGCACATGAAACGGGTCTCCATTTTGAGACTGCTCCTAATAAAGTATTTCGCTCCTGTGGCACTCCCACTCCAACTCAAACAAGCCCGTTTAGTTTGAAGCTCTCGCCGCACATGACGCCCTTGTTGAGGCCCACGGTGCACTCAACGTCCTCGCCGTATCTTTCATGAAAATCGCCAACGATATTCGCTATCTTGGTTCTGGGCCTCGCTGTGGTCTTGGCGAACTCTCCCTTCCAGAGAACGAGCCTGGCAGTAGTATCATGCCCGGAAAAGTTAATCCCACCCAATGTGAGGCTTTGACTATGGTCGCCGCTCAAGTTATGGGCAACAACACAACTGTTTCGGTTGCAGGCTCTTATGGTCAATTCGAGGTTTGATCGCCGTTTTATCTCAAGTTGCTCAGTTTATTAATGACGATCCAGTTAAACGTTTTCAAACCTGTCATTATCAAGAATGTTCTTCAGAGCATTAGACTCCTTTCTGATGGTCAGCCGTCTTCCATTCCTTTCCGTTCAGCTAGACTCAGTACACTTATAGGCGCTCGTTCGTTCACGAAGAACTGTGTTGTGGGCATTGAGGCTAACGAGAAACGAATCAACACCCTTCTAAATGAATCCCTCATGTTGGCGACGATTCTCAACAGTCCACCTCGGATATGACAGTAAGATGCTTCTCTTGTTCATTTTTGCCTCCACTAAAGTGTGATCCGTACGAGATGTCGCAAAATGCGCTAAGAAAGCTCACAAAGAGGGGACAACACTCAAAGAGGCGACAGTATCTCTTGGAATGTTATCTGCCGAAGAGTTTGACGAGAAAGTTCGACCTGAATTGATGCTTTACCCTTCGGAAGCGTAAATGATCTCGGGGCAGTGATGAGGTGGCATAGGCAGGGAATTGGTCGGGGATTACCAGGAGGTGGTTAAGGATTGGCCTGGATTGGCCAAAACTATATAATTACAGGGAAATGATCATGGAAAAAGTCAAATATCAGTATGTTAAGAGAGGAGCTCGAGAAAGGAAAGTCACGGCGTGCAAGGGACCGCAACTGACTTTTTGATGGGGAGAGGGAATGAAGGCGTAAGCATATTTAAAAGTACACGCGCTGAACTGGGTCCTTGGAATCGGCTGAGGCTTGATGACATCGCATTTCAACTGCCCTTTCTAAACGACAACCACTACACAACTGCTGAAAAGCAAAACTCTTGCGGGCAAAGGGTGATAATGTCTCTCAAGAGTATTCTCAACGACGAGCCTCTCCCACCTGGGCTACCGCTCTCTCAGCCTGTCTTCGCACCCTACCAGGCCCCAGCGTCGTCTTTGCCGCTTGCCTCCTTGCCTGCCGCGCCAGAGTCATCCGCACAGTCTACTCCACCCCCACCGCACCAGACGCTCAGCGAGCCCAAATCCGAGTTGCGGGGAGAGAATGGGGAGATCCTACTCCAACTCGATAGCCCGTTCGTTTTTTTTTCAATTTCCTTATTCCTATTTTCCCTCATTTCTCGCCCTCAGGTCATTACACAATGCTGTTACCGAAACCAGCTCTTCCATTCTGAAACCTCAGAGACGCGTGAGTTGTTCTTGTTTATCCCTTGATTCCAAAAGTTGTAATGCCTGTTCTTCGTCTTCAAGTCGGCGCGCAAGAGGATTCCAAACAGAGGGAAGGGCAGAGACGAGGTTGTGCAAGACTTGAAATCCGGAGGCAAAGACTCCCTCTCCGACCTGGAGGACAACCACGATTTATGGATGGATGAGATAGCCAACTATCAGGCTAAAACCCATGCTCGCATGCAACAAGTCGAAGACTGGTTTGAAGCCAGCGTTCTTGTTCGTTCTCTATTACTATTTTTTTTTCCGCTCCAGTTTCGTTCCTGATGTGTACCATGTTTAGGAAAACAACAACTCCGCTGCTCAACGCATAGCGCACCACTACGCCCACCGCCTAGCCCATATGACTCCCAAATCACCTCCAGATCGTCGTCACAAACAACAGAAGCAGATTATCCTTGACGAACTGAACTCTCTACCCGGCTCGCCTGGACCGCTCGAGCCGATGAGGAAGGAGATCCCGGCGGCTGCGAAAGGCAAAGGCAAAGCAGCGCCGAAGCGTGCAGCTTCTCTTGCCCGCTCTGAAGCTTCTGACCTTTATAATGGCGTGGGTCATGCCAGCGATGGTCCCGCCTTCAAAGAGGCGCCGAGTGGACCGTTCCAATGGTGTAGGGGGTATCCTTGATGAGATGCCATTGATCCCAAGTGTCCTCAGCTGAAGGCAGTCTGGCTACTGCCAAGTCCACCAGAGGTGGTCAATTCGTCTCTCCTTCAGATGCCCTTCTCGATTCTCCTCATTCTAGATCTGGCCGCAAGAAAGCGGGCACTAAAAAGAGAGTATTCGGAGAGACGGACTTCGATGTATCTGCAGGCCGTATCCGCTTCTGAGGGGACGCCTGCCATATCTAGAGCAAGTTCTCCAGTTTCATTCTCGACTAACATCATCTTCGAGCTCAACGAGGATATTCCTCCCTTGCGGAAGGCGAAGAAGACAGATGAAACGGGGATGTTCAAACGCGTAAAGATGCTGGAAGAGGCTCAAAGGAAGGTTTGGACGAATATTGCGAAAAAGGACGTTGTTAAGGTAACAGTCCCAAGATTTCTTTCCATCGATACGCCAACTAAAGCTCTGTAGGTCTACCGATACCACAGTGCTGTCTGGCAAGCCAGACAAGCCCAGTCAGAACGACTCGCTAGATTAGCTTCTGTTCAAGCCCGAAAACCGTACACCAAGACTCCGAAAACCGCTAAGGATGTGCAAAACAAAGCGAAGCGGATGATGCGAGAAATGCAGGTCTTTTGGAAGAAGAACGAGAAAGAGGAGCGCGACGTTCGGAAGCGTGAAAACAAGGAGGCAAAGGATCGTCTGAAAGTAGAAGAGGAGAAGCGAGAGGCTGCCCGGCAAGCTCGCAAGCTGGAGTTCCTCATCAGTCAAACCGAGCTTTACAGCCATTTCGTCGGCAATAAACTTAAGAGTAAGCCTCTATTTCCGTTGCCTTATCGGTATTGATCGTCTTCTCTAGCTTCGGAAGTTGAGGGAACTGAAGAGCAAAATCAAGAGAAGCCAGCTGGTGCCGACCTGATTGATATCGAGGGGCACCTTCCTGAAATTGACTTTGACGATGGTCCGCCTACTCCTTTATTTGTTTATTTTCATCGCTTACGTCTTTTCTAGCTGATCACACAAACCTTCACCTTCATGCTCGGGCAAACTGCCCAAGAGGCAATCGCCAAGTCTCTTGCTCGTGCAGCCGAGTTTGATGCCCAAGCCGCACATACTCGTGGTCCTGCTCCTTTGTTAGACTGACGAAGACGATGATGATGATGGTACAGGCGCTGCCCCAGCCCCCGCTGTCGATCGTAAGCACTTCGTGCATGGAAACAAGTCAATATTCTGACATTATTTCAGTCGACTCAGATGAACTCAACTTCCAAAATCCCACATCTTTGATGGGACCTCTCACCGTTAGCCAGCCGAAGATCCTCAACGCCACTTTGAAAGAGTATCAACTCAAAGGGCTGAACTGGCTTGCGACCCTATATGAGCAAGGTATCAATGGCATCCTTGCTGACGAGATGGGTCTTGGGAAGGTGCGTCCTTACATTCTCTTTCTTTCTTTTTCGTTGATTGTTATTCTTCAGACCATCCAATCGATTTCGTTATTAGCTCATCTTGCTGAAAGCCAAAATATATGGGGCCCTTTCCTCGTTGTGGCACCAGCTTCCACTCTACACAACTGGCAACAAGAAATCACTCGTTTTGTTCCGACCATGAAGGCTCTACCTTATTGGGGTAATATAAAGGACCGCGCTACTCTACGAAAGGTCTGGAGCAAGAAGGAGATGACATACCACAAGGACTCGCCGTTTCATGTTCTTATCACAAGTTATCAAATGGTGCGTTATTATATATATTTTTCCCCTTGTCGTGACCGTTTAAACGTGGACTGCTCTCTTCCAATAGGTAACTCAGGACCAGCAATACTTCCAACGCATCAAGTGGCAATATATGATTCTCGATGAAGCTCAAAACATCAAGAACTCTGCAAGTAACCGATGGAAGACGTTGCTCGGTTTTCATTGTAGAAATCGGCTTTTGTTAACTGGCACGCCTATCCAAAACAATATGCAAGGTATGTTTGTTCAGCGATACCATCATCATGTTCAAGACTTAACTGTCTTTTAGAACTCTGGGCCCTCTTACACTTCATTATGCCAAGCCTCTTCGACTCGCACGATGAGTTCAACGAGTGGTTCTCTAAGGACATCGAAACAGCTGCAGAGAACCGTGGTGGGAAGCTGAATGAACATCAGTTGAAACGACTGCACATGATTCTCAAACCTTTCATGTTACGTCGCGTCAAGAAGCACGTGCAGAATGAGCTTGGTGAAAAGGTTTGTGTTCCCTCGTTTTTTAGAGCAATTGTTGGTCTGCGTTACTCACGACGCCCTTTAGATCGAGATCGATATTTATGTCGATCTTAGTCCTCGCCAACGGAGCTTGTACAGAGCTTTACTTGCTAATGTCTCTGTCGCAGAGCTGCTCCAGAAGGCTCAAACTCTAGGAGATGCTGAATCAGCCAAAACTCTTATGAATCTCGTTATGCATTTCAGAAAGGTATGTTCAATACTCTACCTGTCAAAAAATAAATTCACAAGTCGTTCAGGTCTGTAATCACCCAGAACTCTTTGAGCGAGCGGATGTTGTCGCACCATTTGCGTTTGCTCGTTTTGGACGGTCCGGTCCGCTCAATCGAGATGGGGATCTTGTGACATTGCCTGACTCCAGCAAGAATCCTATCACAATGCATCTTCCCGAGCTTCTGTACCACGAATTCCACGTGCCGTCAAAGGGTGAAGCCGTGGCGACGACAAGAGATTCAGTCTTCAAGATGTTCAACATTTGGTCGACCGATTGGATGCATAAATCCGTCTACGAAGACTGTAAGCCTCCTTGATTTAAATAAAACTAAATATTAATACTGCAAGCAGTGTCTCCGTCCGCTTTTGCTTTCATGAAATTCATGGGAATCACGTCGCAAGAGACGCACGATATCACAATTTCGCCTGTTCTTCGACGAACTTTGAACTCCCAATCTACGACAGAGGCAACATTGTATGTTTTTTTAATACTTCGTCTTTCACGTATCCGCGATTTACCATGTCTAGGGACCTTTCTGCGGACGTGCTCGCGCTTCGGCCGGCTACTTTAGAGACGCTTCAGCAGGCTTCCCTTTCTGAGATGTCCAGCTCGTGTCTCTCGCGACCGGTGCTGAGGTGGTATGTGCCTCCTGCAGTTGCACCTCCCATTTCGATGTATTGTCACGATCGGTCGTTCTTGGATTCTCAGACCAACTTCCTGGAGGCACCTGTCGAATCATTGGCTTTCTATGGCATACCGCCACGGCACAAAGACACACCTTCTGCCTTTGCAGCATACCAATCATTATGCCCTGGGGTGTCCCCTCTGGGATTGATGGCATCTTCTCCAGCATATCAAGTCCCTTTGACCCCTATGCAAATGCCGGAGGGTAAACGCCTCATTTATGATTCCGCCAAGTTGGCTCGACTGGACGCACTTCTTCACGAACTTAAGGCTCACGACCACCGTGTCCTCATCTACTTCCAGATGACCAGGATGATGGACCTTATGGAAGAATATCTCATTTACCGTCAATTCAAATATCTTCGCCTGGATGGCTCTTCCAAACTGGAGGATCGTCGTGACATGGTGATGGATTGGCAAACAAAGTACGTACATGCCACTCCTTCATTCTGATTATTCGGTTAACCCCACGATCTTAGGGACGATATCTTCATTTTCATCCTTAGCACGAAAGCTGGCGGATTGGGCATCAATCTGACTGCCGCTGATACAGTCATCTTCTATGACCATGACTGGAACCCGTCCAACGACGCGCAGGCAATGGATCGTGCCCATCGTCTAGGTCAGACCCGCCAAGTCACTGTCTATCGACTCATCACGAAGGGGACAATTGACGAGCGTATTGTACAGCTCGCACGGGTAAAGAAAGACGTACGTCCTTTCATCATTCCCTTCCTCAGTTCAAGACAATTTATTTCATTCCTATAGGTGCAAGACATCGTCGTGGGCAATAAGACCTTCACGGAAGCCACGAAAGGGAACGAAATCGTCCATCTTCTGCTCAACGATGAACAAATTGCCAGCATGGATGCGACAGCGACAATGGCCTGCTAACGATAGTACCCGACCTGCATTCTCCACGGATTTCAATAAGGATATGTGGAACGAAGAGGGTGATGACTTCTTTGGAGGAGGCGGCTTTGGAAACCCTCAGGCAAACGGCACGCCTGGTGTAGTAGACGAGGAGAAGCGACCGAGTGGACGGGGCCGTGGAAGGGGTCGCGGTCGTGGTCGAGGGCGAGGTGAGCCACTCAACTGTTCCCTTCACAACCGTAATTGCTGACCATGGTTTCAGGGACAGGGACATCGACTAGAGGAACTCGTGGAACTCGTGGCCGTGGCGGCAAACCAGGGCCAAAAAGAAAAGACTCTTAAACGATTGCCTTGTCATCTTCCTATTCCATATTTTATTTGACAACCTTCTTTTGCATTAACAGCTTTTGTATAACCGTATTCAAGGTACTTTCGTAGACTAAACCGCAAATCCAATGCCACCTAATATCTCGCCTTCGATACGTGTACATGGAGACGAAAAGGGACATTCCGTCTATTGAATCATATCTATTCTCTGTTGCGATTATTTTCCTTCCCAGGTGCCTCGCGTGGAGGTGACTTGAAGACGCAATATCTCGCGTTCAGTTCCGGCGTCCGAGGAGGCGACTGGTAAAATATCGGCTAAGAAACCTACCTGATGTCCTTTCAACGGGTAATGGAGTTTCTCTTGCTCCATTGCCACAGAAACGTGAAAGCGGGCTCTATCGGACCTGGCCACGTTGGTATTCAAACAACGGCAGCATAAGTGGTTCCCGCAATTAATTCCGGAGGCTCAATTCGGGAAGAGACTATTCTTTTCGGCCATTCTTCTTCTCTTCATGCTAAATAACAAACGGAGAGTAGGATGGAAATTGACTGCACTTACTCATGATTAGCAGTTTCGAGATAAGTAATGGCCCCGTGTCGAGGGTCCAGAAAGGCAGGAAAAGTCGCGGGAACATATCGGGTTGTACCTTCGCTCCCCTCGTCATTCGCCTTCTAGCTCAGGGCACCTCTTTCCCATTGGCTTACTGCCTATCAATGGACATGGAAGCGAGGACATATATTTTATCCGAATGCTTAAAAGCAGAAGCGGCATGCTAACGACGCGGACTCTCTCGTGTCTTGCACATGCTCGAGTGATCTTGTCACCCATCGTCTGCCACAGTCGTGTGCTCACTGGCTCTTAATACCCACACCTAACCAGACCGTATCGGCTGGTTTCTTGACCCTCCTTTCCACGACGTTCACTCGCTGAGGTCTTTGGTTCATTCTAATGGCTTCCCCAGTATGCATAAACTGTTTGAACCGAGTATCCTTTAGCTCAGACGCGTTTCTAGCTCTCAGTTATGGTCGATTTGTCCTTGACCTACGTGCGGCCGTCTGCTTACAATATAAAGCGCAAACCTGCACCAACCCTCTCTCTTGAAGAGAGGTATCCTCCCCCAGATCCTTTGGATCCTTTTGCGCCACTGTCCGACCTTCGAAAGAAACATATACCTTCTGAATACAAGGATTTACCTGTTACTTCTTCAGGAACTATTCGGCCACCTGTTGTCATGTCCCATGCTTTTTCTCTCCTCGCAGACCCGCCTTCCCCATCCGTTCGTCCCCCAACCATTTCTTATCTTTCAGAGGGAGAAGCTGGACCATCTCGCCCCCCACGTTCTCCATTCCGCAACCGCCCATATGGTAATCGGTCTTTGTCTACGTCTAATCTTTCGAAACATGTCGTAGATTCGTCCCCGTCAAAGATCCAGCGGCATACATCACAGGGTGGTGTGGAATTTAATGTTCCAGAATATGGCTCTGAGAGCAGCCCAACTCCTAGTCTCGTTGCAGATGGCCAGTCAGACAGCAGTGAAGGTGATGGGGAGCTTCCTAGCCCAAAGTCAGACTTGGAATTCGGTCCAGACGAGAAAGGCACAGGGTCGAAGAAGATGTTCCAGCGACTTCTTGGGAAAAAGTCGAGCGGCGGTGCATTACTGCCTCTCTTCCTTGCTGGAGCAAAGGTAGCTACTCCTGGTCCACGTCGTCATTCTACGACTGCTGCCTTCGCTTCTTCTAATCCTTCCTCTCCCACTGCGGCTTCCTTCCTGAAACAGCCTCTGGGGGTAACGCTAGAATCAGCTGCATTGCAGGAGACTCTGGCTAAGCTCAATGGCGTAGAGGCTAACCTCGGTGTCCCAAAAGGTGTCTCTCCAATCAACTCCTTCTCTGCTCGAGGAGCTCCTTTGAAGGAACGCCCTCGACTACAGGATTTTAGCGAGACCAATCATTCTGCCCTTCGGAGCCCTACGCCTGAAGACGATGATTATCTTCTCGGCCATTCCAGCCCCCCCAGCGAGAATGCAGATGACGATGCTTCTCTCACACTTCTTCAATTTACACTCGCCGCTTGTATTCCAGTTGTCGATGCCCTTGGTATGCGCATTCCTTTTGCAGAGCTGATCAATGTCCCGAGCGCCTCTGTGGTCTTTATTAGGCACTGGAATTGCCCCTCCTCACAAAGCTACATACGCGACGTGATTCAGAAGGTCCCGCGTGGACGACGAATCATTATTGTCGGGAATGGCTCACACTCTGTTATCCCTAAATATCGGAAAGCATGCCTCATTCCTGATTTTATCGAGGTTTATACAGAACCATCTCTGCGAATTCACCGTGCTCTCGGCTTGCGACTTGCTTCCGAAAAGGAGATCAATAAATCGGAGATCAAGAAGAACTCTAGTTTGGCCAAGGCTGTCGTAAGAGCGTTGAAATCCACTGCACATTACGGCCCATTAGCGCAATTAGGAGGGGAATTCCACTTCAAAGGTGACGGGAACAGGTGAGAGCATTGTTACAGTTACATATGAACAAGCTCGTTTACTCCTTTTTCAGTCTTGTGTGCACCTATGCTCATCGGATGGAAAACACGAAAGACCACGGTCCAATACATGCCTTTGTTCCCCCTCTCACTCTTCCTTTCACTCTTAACAACCGCAATTCCAATGATTCTGGGTCCAGTGCTGATCGCAGCACTTCCGCTTCGCCTGACATCGTACCTCCAATTACTCAGCTACCTTCTTTCATAACCATCTAGTGTTGCCTTCATGGTAAACCATGCACCATCCATGTTCCCCTTTCATACAATCACACGCACACACATTTTGTTATTATTCCATGTGTAATCCTGAACGATACTAGAAACCGCCGTCCATACATTTGTTGTATTCTGTAACTGATCACTGTACTTGCAATTTTTTTCCATCTTGAACGAGGGCCAAAAGACTTGGATTGGAGTGTATACAAAAAACAAGATACAATCGAACAATATAATAATATGGCAGCATCTCACTCCGTTTTTATTTCACCCGTCGACTCTCTTGCTGCCTTTTTCTCCTTCTTGAGTCTCCTCTTCTCCTTCTTCGCAGCTTCATCTTCAGGATTCTCCGCTGCCTTCTTCTCTTTTCTGAGACGCTTCCTCTCCGCTTTTGCTGCAGCTTCATCTGTGTCCACAGCCATAGATGCGTCGCCGTCCCCGCCTTCTTCAGCCTCCTCCTCCTTTCGTTTGCGCTTCTTTTCTTTGGACTCAGATTTTGTCGGTGATGGTGTTGGAGTGTCTACAGCCATGACCGAAGTAGACGCAGAAGCTTCGGGTTGAGGTTGCTGCGACCAAGCATAAGTAAAATTTTCAAGAGGTCAAGAAAACACGTCTTACTTGATCCCGGTTATAATCAACATAGTCACGACTCCAGTCAGATGGAGTAACGCCTTCTAGTTTTTCACCATGTTTTCCTAGCTTACCATCTTTGACCATTTTCTTCTTTTGAATAGCAACAGGTCCGAGACCCCAGCGGCGAGGGTAAGTGTCACGTTCCATGATACAACGTTTCACCTTCGCAACGACACCATGGTCACACGTAGCCAGCTCAACGGTTGACATTTGGGCAATAGCCAGAGCAATAGCTTCGCCTGGGGATTGGCTGAGAATGGAAACATGAAAAAGGAAAAGAAAAACAAACCTTTTGTGGTCATCAACACTACTTCTTCATGTACACTGATGTCCGCCTCATAGCGTAAAAGACCAGGAATCATTAACTTGGCTCCATAACAGACGGCGTTGACAGCGCTGTCTTTTACAACAATCCGCTTGTATCCAACAAGAAGAGATTCTAACGGTCGGATGACTCTGCGAAGGTACGACTCTGTGAAATTTGAGGAATTGTGCCAAGCAGTCGACATTGATCACAACTTACCATCTCGAGCCGTATCATACATCCATTGGGCATCCAGAACGTCATGCATAGTCACCATATCATCGTTTTCTGACAATGCACCACTTCTCACGCGGCGGAGTTCTTGCATATGTCCTCCAACACCAAGCATCAAACCCAAATGCACGCAAAGTGTTCGGATGTATGTTCCTGCCTCACAAGACACCCAGAACACGCCCAAATTCCTCTTCTCATCAAATTCTAAGAGTTTGGATTCGTAAATGGTCCTAATGCGCAGCTGTCTCTTGACTGCAGAAATTAACGGCGGTCGTTGGAAAAGAGCACCAGTCAAGGTTTGGAGAGCCCGTGGAAGGGCAGTAGGGCTTGGAAGGGCTGAATGGAGTCGAATTACGCAGACGTACTCCTTTCCTTTGACGTAAACTGTCAGATTTTGCGAACGGGGAAAATCTTAAATAACAACAGACCTGCACCCTGCTGGGATTTTACCAACCGCGTTGCACGATCAATGCAAACAATGAGACATCCAGTGACCTTAGGATCAAGAGTACCACTATGACCTGTTTTCTCGCTGCGAAGGATTCTCCGAAGCCATGCAACGACCTCATGAGACGATGGATTCGAGGGTTTGTCGAGGTTTATAACACCAGATCTTCAATAAACTTGATATGGACCAAAAAGGAATCGAAAAATATGGTACGCACTTTACGTAAGTTGCAATGTCGCGTTTTAGTGGACTGCAGCCAGAAGGAATCGGAGTAAAGTGACTTGAGCGAACGAGTAGTTTATCATAATTTTTGAGGAGAAGGGGCCATTGAGATGTATCAAGTTTCGGCTGGACAGCTTCTGACTTAATAGCAAAATCCCCTGCGACCTGTGCCGAAGCAACTTGCTCTCGGGTTAGACCTTTGGGCATGGTCAAAGTCGAGATGAAGTTTTGACTTGAGAAAACAGAATCGGGTGCAATTGATGTCCGCTCGCACCCTCAACAACAAACTGTAGGCAAGTCGTATGAACGAAATATGGAGATAAAACAGGAGGAGATTCCACATTCAGTATTCGCCATTACCTCACATATATAAAGAACACGAAACTCTTGTATAATGGGACCTCGCCTCAACTTTTTGCATATTTGGCCAATAGCCCGTTTCAGGACAGCGGAAAATCAGTCCATCAAGTTACACTCTTCCGGCTTACGAGTCTTTCGCTATCGTTTCTGCATAACGGCTCAATATTGGGCGAGGATAGACAAGAAGACCTTGAGCGCTCATGCGTAGGTATGAGTCTAGCTTTTTTAGCCTAGTAATCCTCTTTATACGTTAAAATAATATCAAGCGTAAGATCTGTTTTACATTCAATTGGGAGGACACGACAAAAACTTTCTACACTTTCCTCCATAGGGTGGCATTGATGATTGACGGAGTGCCCAACCCCATCTCGCTTGGATTATTCGCTCCTAAATGTATAAAATTGTCCAGATTCTCTGTCGAATTTCTCTTCATATTCTGTTTTTCAATAGTTCTAAGGCACCAGACTTGTTGTAAGAGTATTAGTTACTGCATGAGTCAATTATCGAATTGCAATGGTCTCCTTCTCTACATCCAAGTTCCTTCGAATGTTTCCGAGAACACGGCATGTAATATCGAGCCACTTTTCGTGCCGAGTGGTTAGGTTTGCTGCATTTCTGAGTGCTGCAGACAATGAAGCATCCAAACGATCTCGGAGAATTTTCAGTGCGACCATGACTTTTGGAGATGCCTTGAACCGAATCTTGCCTGATAGCGCTGCACCGGAAACAAGCTTGAATTCTGGGTCGCCGCATAGTAAAATCAATGCAAGGTCGTTCCCTGGTCCGCTCTCGGCAGCATATACTCTCTTATTTTGTGATTGACTGATAATACAATGAGTGCAAGAAAACTTGGAGGTGGAGGCAACTGAAGACTGACGTGAGGGTAAAGTAAGTGAAATAGTTCCAAGCAACATCCGTCATCCAACGTGGATGGACCGAGCTAGGGTGAAACTGCACAGTTTGGTTATTTGTAATCGTGCGCATCGTATTCCCCTCTAATTTAAGAAGCCGGGGATAAAGTCCCATCGTCAAAGCGGCGTCAACAATAAGGTCGGTGTCAGAATATTCGCTGAGCGTCGAAGGCAAGTTGAAGAAATGGACGCGGTTGCCTCTACGGCCCCGCATTGCTTGAGCACGTTTGAATTCTTGCAACGATGATTTTTCCACGTGTAGGACACCAGCATCCACAAGATATCTGTTCCACAAGCTCTATATGTATTCACCCGAGGAAAGAGAGACTCACCCAAAAACTGTTGTCGTAACTCTTCCAACTGTGTCAGAGTCTACCGGTATACAGTGTCAAAAGCGAGGATCATCTTGACAGAATCTTTCCTACCTGCTCATTCAAGTAGTTGGCTCGACAAAACTGCTTGCTAACACCATTCGCGCATGCCCTCCGCCAGCTCGCGAAAGCATTGTGGAAAGTCAAAAAGTCTGATTCTCCGCGTTTGAACGAAGCTTTGGCAGCATCTGCTTGCTTCTCTTGTCCAAGCGGGGCAACGAAGGGAGACTTGGAGGCAAGCACAGCACCAACGGTAAGGGCAGGGTCGAGACACCTTAAAAGAGAAGCAGCAATGAAAAGTTTAGAGAGGTGTATGTCTGCGGGAATTTGGGCGAGTCGTCGACCAAGAGAAGTCAGATCCTCTGTTGTCGTAAGAGCGCCAACTTCCAGTAGAGTAGCGACGGCTTTCTGAATACTCGCTAGCGGTGGAGGCTCGAGAGCCTGCGAGAGAGCATCGGCGATGGAATTTGCACCCAGGTCAATGGAGAGAGACTTGATGCGGAGAGCGACATCAGTAAGATTGACTCGAAGAATTTCGGGAACGGGATGCTCAGCCATCTACGGAACTTCGGGATGAGCAAACAGCCACAGATAGGTTTGTAGGAGAATGACGAACTTTGTTGAATCTTTCTTTGGTACAGAGGTGATAGCATTCGCCTGGTCGTACGCGGCCAGCTCGTCCTCTTCGTTGGAGAGCGTTGGCTTTAGATATGAACATTTCAAGCAAGCGGTTGGTTTGACGTTGATATCTGGGATATTTTTCAGTAATTATCGCGTAATAGCTGAACGGACAGTCCTTACCGCATTTCTCGATGTCGACATGTGTCAATGACCTGATTAAGATTGTAAGTAAGAAAGATGTTCAGATAAAAGAGCTTACACAAGTGATATCGCTGATCGTAATACCCGTTTCCGCAATGTTGGTCGCTTTATATCATCAGTATGTTTTCGTCCATAAGGCAAAAACATGAACAAACCAAGAACAATCTTAACCATACCCTCAGGAAGCGTGTCAAACACGGTATTTTGGGTATCGTTGGAGAGAGCCGAGTGAAGAAGGAAAATTTTGAAGATGTGTGAGCTGAACATTGGATGACTCTCTAAAGCATCGGCAAGGGACAGAATCTCTCTAAGACCAGGTAAAAAGATGAGAACCGAGGCATGTTTAGGCGTTTTTCCAAGGCATAGAGTTTCCATAAGCTTGACGACCAGCTCAAAGGGAATTAGGCGGTCATCTAAGAGCTTCAATGTGGAAACCGTCTGAGGGGAATACTTTTTCTCCAGTCTGACCTCGCCAGAGATTTCTGAGACAGATGCTTCGTCAAAATCGATCAATTCTTGGCTCACTTTTCCATCTATTGTCTGGGTTAAGCAATGGGTTACTTGTTCCGGCATTAAACTCACCGCGACGAGCGAAGGGAGAGTTTTCGTCGATGGTCCATCCAGTCTCTTGCACGGCATCTTCTAAAAAATACGGCTCAACGGGGAAGGTGCGTCCTGGGATATACAAAGGTCGGTGCAAAACCAAAATATTGTGAAATTCGGTCAGCATCGGCTGGTGGGTGAGATTTAGCTTAAAGGGCTCGACTTTTTTCTGACTACTCACCCGTTGCGGACATGAGAATCACCTTGAGGTTAGGCCGAGTCTTCAACATGGTCCTCAACGTGAGGAGAAGGAAGTCAACTTCGACGCTACGTTCATGAACCTCATCGATAATGAGATGCTACAGGGGATATAATCAAGTTTAGCGACTATGGTTCAGGTAGACGGGACATACAGTCACTTCATCCAGGCTGTGAGGGTCAGAGAGCATTCGGACAGCGATACCGTTGGTCATGAACACGAGGCGTGTATTCGATGATGTCCTGTTTTCTAGACGAAT
The DNA here is from genome assembly GCA_021399455.1 of Flagelloscypha sp. PMI_526. Lineage (NCBI taxonomy): Eukaryota > Fungi > Basidiomycota > Agaricomycetes > Agaricales > Niaceae > Flagelloscypha > Flagelloscypha sp. PMI_526. Next base: position 1,175,115 of record JAJTUO010000001.1, on the reverse strand, counting down.
TGAATATCCAATTCAGGGATGCAGAAGTTCCAACAGCATCATGAGATTCGCCGAGTTCCCTGCCCAACGAATCAGTTAGACATTAGGTTCAAAGAGAAACAACCTACACCGAACAACGTTTGGCAAGTGATACAGCTGAGATTCGACGGGGTTCTCTAAGTGAATGATTAAATTCGAAGAGAAGTCTTAGTGGGCTACTCACGTGCAAATGACATGGCAGTGTCGCCCACCCGTAAGTTCGTTCTCAAGGATATATGTTGGGAGTTGAGTCGATTTCCCACTCCCTGTCGCACCACACACAACTAAAACTTGATGATCCTCCAAATGGCGGAGAATGTTATCTCGTTCTTGAGCAATAGGAAGGGTTAAGCGTTGTCTCTGAGGATAACGCTCAGAAAAGATAAAATATTTCAAGATAGTCCGACTGACTAGCATGGTTTGATATTCTAATCTGGAATGACGTTCGGCGATTAGGCCATGAAGAAACTCGGGAGATATCTGACGACTGGGTTCAGAGGGACGAGAAGGCGTCTTATCGGATGGCTCCTTTGGGTTGGCTTTCTTTGCAGTCACCTGACAGAGAAAGTGAGGTGAAATCAAGGTACGAGAACTTTCTGAGAAAGTCAAACCTTGCCCAGATCCTGATCGAGCTTGACTTGAAGCACATCCTTGAGGGAGTCCCACATGTTCCGATTGCCCAGGTCTGCGTTAGCCTGCCTTTCCACTTCAAGATCGTCCCAGAGCTTCTCTAAAGGATGGAGGGAACTGAGCTAAGAACCCTGGGGCAGATTTCGTGGTTTTTAGGAAAGGGGTGGCAGCGTCTGATGAAGTTGTGAGGTAGTGGAGGACAACCAGCGCGACATAGTGCACCGCTTGCAAATCTTCTGGGCATGCAACATTCTCTGGCATATCCCAACGATGCTTTCTACCAGCTTGATGAAGCGTAGCCTCGGCACGGAATGCACGAAAGCCAATTGAAGAGGAGTGAAATGAGACTGAGGTGCGAGTGTCAACCTTCGCCAGATGCCTTTCGAGGATGGATCTGGGTAACGACGATTGAGACTTGCCCAAAGGCATTTCTCGGATCGTCACTGTTCTTCCGGTACCGGGACAAGTACCAGGGGTTGGCTCCTCTAGGATGCCTAGGAAGCCACCTAAGACCTTCATCCTCAGAATCGTCGCTGAAAACGTCTGTTGCAGCTATGACAGGTGAAGTTTTGGATGGACTTCGATCATCAGCCTCTCGGCGCAATGCAGCGTATAGTGTGAAGAAGCCAATGCGGATTTGAATAACAAGTGTTGTTCAAGACTTCTTCAACTCCAGTCGTAACGCCGCTAAATCCTTTGAGGTTCCTTTTTCTCCAGGCTGCCGATGTGTTGTAAGCGCGTCTATCTTCAGCTGCACTTGCAGCAGTATACAACATTTGGGTCCTCGACATCTGGTGTAATCAAGGTGCCAGTTTTTGCAGAGGACTTCTGAAGGGGACGCTGGGCAAGGGAGGTGTGCTTTCACGAGACGGGCTTATTTGACATGTCAGGTGTATTGGAGGAAGGTCGTCGTAACTGTAGAGGGCAACGCGATCGATGTTTTAGCACGGTTAGGTGAGAACCCGGATGCCAGTACTTCGTTTAGTTGTTCTTCAGAGCAGTTGAGGAAAAGCTTGCAGAATGAAAATGAGCTAACGAACACGCTGTAAAGAGATCGTTGCTCGTCCGCACCCATTCCAACGCTTCATCCAATGATACTCCGTGGATGGCCCCGAGGCAAGTAGTAACGAGATCCACATCAAATCCAAGACCATGAAGGACACCATACGTGATAGCGAGGGTCTGGAGGAGCTTTTGTTCAGATATTCCGCCAAAGCTCATTCTTGGAGATTCTGCATATTCATCTTGGTAGAGAGTGAATACGGAGTCGAGGAGCGAGCTATTAATGCTGAGTGTTTGAAATCCTTCAGAATTGCTGAACCGGTAGTCAGTTTCGTACGTCTAGAAAGAAATTGTAAGGAATCGATGTTGTCACAGCCCATGGAACGAGAAGCGACGAAAAACCTTCAAGATTCTGTTGATTTCCTTCTCAACCCTGGGTTGAACGATTTCAAGAAGAGGTTGTAACGGGTCAGGTGTTTGAGGAGGGTTGTTGATTGGTGCACTTGGCTGATTTCCATCGCTAACTTCAGAAGTTTTAGAAGTCGCGGTCGATGGATCATCTGGTGGGGGTGTGGCTTCTTTCGAAGCTGTTTTCTTGCTGGTTGACGGTATAGACGTTGTCGCAAACGGTCGAACAACCGGTTTCAACTTTGTCTTCTTCTTGGGCATTGGTAATCTGAACTGACTCGAAGTGGATGTAGAAAACAAGTTGTGATGAACCGGCGCCTCAGAAAATGTTTCTCATCGCGCTCAGGAATTTTTCGAATGTTGAGAGGTAGGACAAAGTGCATTGCTCTAGTATACCTACCGATTAAAGTTGTGTACGTTCAACGTGGCGAAAATCAAAATCAAATATATGTAAGAAAGTCCAAAAGAATGTCCTGCGACTCATGAATGTAAACGACCTCTGGAGGGTGACGTTCGGGTATCTGATTAGAGGAAGGAGGCAATGGCAGCAACCAAGAGTAGGGTCAAGCCAGCGTTGGCCTTGACGTTGGCAGCACCGTTTCCTGTTGAGGTCTCTGATGGGTTGGCAGCGGCAGCAGCAGCAGTACCGTTCATCTTCGTTGCGAGGTCCTTGAAAGCGTTGAAGCTGCGCTCGCTAGAATCAACAGGGTTGATGGCGAAGACCATGCCGGCACCACAGTGAGAAGTGGGAGTCTTCTGCTTGCAGTATGCCCAGACTACAAATATTGTTAGACTCTTAGTTATAAAAAAAGGAGTTAAAAAACTTACTAGGCTGGGTGTCGTTGACAGTGACGCTGAAAGTCTGGAAGGGACCGTTCTCATCAGCAACGGGCATGAGATCGGAGTCGAAACCGTCCTGCTTCTTGCGGCATGGGTCAGTGAAGGTGGACTGGGTGACGGAGTGGTTCTTGGAGTGGATCTCGAAGATGACAGTGTCACGGGGAGCAGCAGAGACCTCAGCGGGGTCAAAGAGGAGACCAGAGGGACCGCCAACAATGACTTTGTGCTCAACACCTTGAAGGGCAGCAGGTGTAGGAGCAGCACTTCCGGGGTAAGAAGAGTAGGTGGTTGTCCTAAATGCGATATTGAGTGAAACTGAAAGACTCTCCCTTTCTAAAACTTACCAGACTTGGTCAGAGAGTGTAACGGTCTGGGTAACAACAACAGCATCGGAGACGGGAGGAACGGAGTAACCGCCTAAATAACGTGTAAACACCAAGGACAAAATATCAAAAGGTTGCCATACCATAGGCAGCAGTCCAGGTGGGTGAAGAACCATATCCACCGTCGGTGGTAGAAGCGGCAGCGAGTTTCTTCCCAACATCGAGAGCGGCGTTCTTGAAGTTCGTGAAGGAGTTAGGTTGCCCGTCCAAGCCACAGTTTACAGCGAAGACCATGCCCTTCCCGCAGTGGAACTGAGGGGTGTCCTTGCCCTGACGGCAGTACATCCACAAAGGGTTGGTGTCGTTGATCTGGACTGACCAGGTTGGGCGGGTCTCAGCGGACTGGTTTGCCATAACAGGATAGAAGTCGCTCTTGATACCGCCGTCTTTGGGTCCACATGGGCTGAATAAGTTATTAGTAAAACAAGAACAAGCGGTCGAACGATTCAATAAACTTACTTATCGAAGCTCGATTGGACGATACTGTGGTTCTTTGGGTTGAAGTGGAACACAACGGTATCGCCAACTGCGGCGCCCTAAATAGCGCATTAGTTGGGACTGAAGGATTAAAAAGTCGGCCAGAACATACAATTGCCTCAGGCGTAAATTTCAAATCACCGTTGTCATCTCCAACTTGGATATCATATACAGTCGCGAAAGCCGCAGGAGCGAAGAGCAGCGCCAGGCTAAGGTAGCGGGAGAACATTGTTGATGAAAGTGAGCTTGAGGAGGATCTAGTGTTTTTTCCGGGGGCTCGTTGAAAAAAGAGGGGCGCAAGCGCTTGGCTTTAAAGACGGAGAGAGGAAAAAACAGAAGAAAAAGTTGGCAAGTGGCCGGAAAGAGCAACAAAAGGGAACGATTGGCATATCATGGGTTGAGGCTTTTATACAACAGCCCGTATTGATGCCGCATCAACTGTGAGACAAGAACAACGGCCAGGTCCATTCTTTTGGGTCGGTCCACCAATTGCACCCTCTCGGGCTGTCTTGTCCCACTCTTGCCGGCTCACAACAGAGACCAAGATGGGCAGCTGCATTGTCAGCTGTCTGAAGTTTTTCTCTCATATTTGACGCCCCGTATCACCAAGCACAAGAGATAAGAGGCATGAAGGCCATGGAGAGAACTTTTGAACATTGTGGTCCATTTTGAGTGCCTGGTTACCTGAGCGCCAAAAAAGGACTTGAGCCTCGACTCCAGAAGAGCAACATGCAAAGGAGAGTGATGTGGGATGTAAATTCGTTTCGAACAACGATATCTGCCTCAGAAGGCCAAGCAATTTGAGCAGAGAGACGTTCTTGATAGCAACAGATGAACAAATCCTTCCGTTTCAAGGCCTTTGAAAGCAACTCGATAAAAGGGGAACTCTTCGCTCCTCCCCCCTTTGTTTTTTTTTGGGAAAGGCTAGTTGCATGGAAAACACATGTAGACAGAGATCCTCAACTTATATAGGCGCTGAGCAGAGGAGGAGGAGAGAGGTAATTTGACAATCTGAATCCCACGCAGTTCCCTTGGACACGCCGAGATTGCTGATCGCCAGCTGAATATGTAGGCGCTCGGAGTTTAAGGCTCTTGGTCTCTCACCACTCCTCACTTTGTTGCCTCCACCATGAGCCGCTCCAAGAAAGACAAGCCTCTCCCCAAGTTCGAGATTGGGGATGACTACCAACTCCTCCATGCTATCGGTGAAGGAGCTTATGGTACAGTCGCTGCTGCCCTCCACAAACCTACGGGTCGCCAGGTCGCCATTAAGAAGATTCTTCCTTTCGACCACACCCTCTTCTGCTTACGGACACTTCGCGAGCTTAAGCTCCTCAAATTCTTCTCTGAAACCTGTCTTAATGAGAATGTACATTCACCTAATATCCTTGATCTCTTTCATCGCCTCTCATGTTCTTCTAGATCATCTCCATCCTTGATATAATGAAGCCCACGTCTCTTGAGTCTTTCAAAGAGATATACTGTATATGCACTCCTCTACATTTACCGTTTCATACCGGACTCACAATGTCCCCTCAGTCATCCAGGAGCTCATGCAAACTGATCTTCACCGGGTAATCAGGACACAGCATTTGACCGACGACCATTGCCAAGTAAGTTTTCCCTAACTACGATATTCCATAATATCGTTCCTAAACCACTCCAGTACTTCGTATACCAGACCCTTCGCGCTCTCAAATCAATTCACAGCGCAGATATCGTTCACCGAGATCTTAAACCTGCCAATTTGCTTCTTAATGCCAATTGCGATCTCAAGGTCTGCGACTTTGGTCTCGCTCGCAGCGTCAAAACCAGCGCACCGGGTGGTAAAGATGTTGGCTTGATGACCGAATATGTTGCCACTCGTTGGTACCGTGCACCCGAGATTATGTTGTCCTTCAAAATGTATACGAAGGTCACCTCCTCTTTCCTCCATAAATCTGGGCTGTCATCATTAACCCACCCCCTTTTTTTTTACTAGGCCATCGATATCTGGGCTGTGGGATGTATTCTTGCCGAGCTGCTAACTGGCCGCCCCTTGTTCCCTGGACGAGATTACAGCCACCAACTTGACCTTATTCTGGATGTGATTGGTCGGTTCTCTCCTTTTACCCAAGATGAATGCGAACTGAGTTCCGGGTAGGTACTCCGAGTTTGGATGAGTTTTACGCAATTACTTCCAGGAGGTCAAGAGATTATATCCGCGCTCTTCCCATTAGGAAAAAGAGGCCATTCCCCAGCCTCTTCCCTCAGGCTTCCACGGATGCCATAGATTTCTTGACTAGAACTTTGGTATGTTCCAAGATGCCAACTTCTTTTTTTTTCTTACCCCGGTCTTTCCCCACTTTTTTCTCCCTTCCTTTGTAGACGTTCGACCCTAAGAAGCGTATGACTGTTGACGAGGCTTTGGAACATCCTTACCTCTCTGCATACGTGAGTTCTTAATCGAATCTCTCCCACAAAAGCTGACAAGTTATCTCTCGCTCCATTAGCACGACCCCGAGGATGAGCCGGTGGTGCAGCCTTTGAGCCCATCCTACTTTGAGTTCGACCTTCACAAGGACGATCTCACTAAGGATCAGCTCAAAGAGCTTCTCTATGATGAGGTCATGTCGTTCAACCCGTCCATATGATCTTAAATTGCTAGTACACTTGCTACTATCTTCTGCTGAAAAGATTTCTTCAAGCATTTGTTTTTAGTATTTATTTGGTTGTACATATTTGTCGATTATATATTGGAGCTGCTATCAGAGTTGAGTGGATTGGAAGTACCCCGGAGATAGAGAAGACTGTAATCAAGAAAAAAAGCACCCGAGCATGCTCAAAGGTTGGTTCTGGCTTGATACACTCCGTCGTTCATTGAGGGGGCCAGAGGCCACGGGTCAAAGGATCATAGTCTCCAAAACCCATTGCCTCTCCGCCGTACATTGTACTCCCGGGTGTGGTCGTCTTGATTGGCATCGCCATGTCAAAATTGAACAGAGGATCTGTGTCAGAGGGCATCTTTAGTGCGGACCCAGGATGCATAAATGAATTTAGCCCGCTCGACGAGCTGGAAGTTGAGAACCCAAAATTGAAATCTTGAGGGAGACCAGATCCGCTGGGTTTCTGCGGCGAGAAACGAGGCGTCGGCGCTCGGGAATTGAGCAATGGAGCTTGTGCAATTCTGTTGGACGGCGGAGATGGGGAGGGGGGTGCTTCGGGAGGAAAGCTATGGATTGTTGGTGGAAATGATGAAGTCGGTGTGGAAAGCATATTAAATGCGGGCTCGTTTGTTGGGACAGGTCGAGGAGGAGGAGTTGTTGGGCCTGTAAAATAGACTGGAAGGGTTGTGCGCGGAGGCGCATTATCATCTGAGCTTGAGGAGGCTTGGCCGCTTGACGAAGACGAAGCAGCCGGTTGCTTTAATAACAAAGGGGCCTGAAAGGAAGGCCCAGCATCGTTGCTGCCAAGGCGAGCACGTTTCCTGGCTGGGCGGCGAGGCTGGGGTTCCTCAGTTACATCCTTGGATTCCAGGTCTAGAACGTCACTGGCAGTAGAATCGCGAGCTCGTTTTTTACCAGCGACTGTTGGAGGCATAGATGGCGGCGGAGCCGTAGGTAGCTCCTCATCACTATGTGAAGGGCTGTGTGTGGTCAATTGCGGAGTTGGATTCAGCAGAAGACGGCGACGTACAAAGTCAAAGAATGTATTGGGGTCTTGCCTTTGTCACTCGAACGAGACGATGCGCGGCGGTATTGATTAAGTTGAAGGCTCAAGTCTTGAACCTTGTGTTTCAACTCGGACTGCTGAGAACGCAAAGACTTGAGCTCAGCTTGACTTGCACGAAGCGCCGCTACTTCAACACCTAGCCGTTCTATTTGAGCTTTCAGGGGTTGGACCTTAGAACCTAGTAAGACCGGTGCACGTAAAAGTAAAAGAGGCAGGAACAAACTTACTGCAGCATTGACATATCGTTCAATGTCATTGGGAGTGCTTTCAGTCGGAATGGGAGTATTTTCCCCATCCTGATCGTGTGAAGGAGATTGGGAAGTGGACGAAACAGGTTCAGGGCTGTCCTCATTGATAAAGGAAATATTTTCTTCCGGTGTATGGGAAACCCGTTTGAGTGTGCCACTGGAACGTGTGATTCTCTTTGAAGGAGTTGAAACCTTCGTGACGGAACGAGCACCGGACCCACCAGCAGCAGCTGGCCGGCCAACACCAAGTCGAGACAGGTCCTTCGTTTTCTTTGAACGAGTTTGAACATGAGGGAGATCTTCAGGCTGAGGAAGCTCCGGAGATTGGGAAGCATCGTGTGGAGAAGCGGGTTGTGAGATGTCATCGTCATCTTGTTCGTTGTTCTCAACATCAAGTGACATTTGAGAATCACTGCGCTCAAGTCCGCGAGTGCCAGAGCGGGTGGAAACGCGGCGATTGGGAGACTGGTTCTCTCTATTGAAATGATGTTCAGTGTAACGGCTAGAGGGTGGGAAGGTGCCTGTGTGTACCTGGAATACTTCTCTAGTAAGCCAATGAGAGCTTCCGTCTTGAGATTTGCCTTGAGGCCGTGCCGCTTACAGAGCTGTGACGATATGTTGATGTGTTTATTGTTGAAATTGTGGCTCAAAGTACGAACCTTCTGAAGGTCGCTGCGCTTCAGACTCTGCAGATCTGAACGTTGCATAGCCATAGACGCTGAGAAGAGCCGAAAGCGGCGACGGAAGATAGTAGGCCTAAAATGCTGGTGGTCGTTGGGAAGAGGCAGCAGGTTCGTTTGATCAGCTTCTCACACTCATGCATAATTGATCCCGTGACTCGCTCCGTTGGGGCAATAGGCTGCAGGTTCGTGAAAATTTACAGTTCTTTGTGTAAGGGTCGCAGCAGGCGATCAACGATCTCTGAATCCTCGAGGCTGGGCCTTTCTTTCGATACCTACAGACGCCTGTTGAGCTTTCTTGCCTCTGAACATCCAGCTTCCGGTAACCCATAGTGGCTATTCGCACTACGGAACGGCTCGAAAAACGCCCGGCCCGGCGACCGATTTGCCGTCGTACTTATATCGTCCTCCAATTCTGAACTCATTCAACAATCTCTTGATATGTCTTCATCATACTCCCTCGAAGCCATCTCTGGTTTGTCTCTCTCTCCCTCTCTCCCTTCCTCTGTCTTGCTCACTGTCCTTGGTAGAACACAACTCTCGACAGTATGTTTTACCCCCCTGACCGCCTCGTTGTCTTCGTCCTCAACGTTTCTCTCTTCGGCAGGTCTGCCTGGGTTATCATAAAGAACCAGGTCTACGACGTCACCGAATTTCTCGATGTAAGTCTTCTCAACCGGTACGGAACTTCCAGAGCTCACCTGGCGCGGTGATTAGGAGCATCCCGGCGGCGCTGCAATCATCTTAAAGTGGGATTCACTTACTTTCCCTTTAGCTGAGCCCGACTGACGACAAACGCAGATACGCCGGCAAAGACGCGACTTCGGCATACGAACCGATCCATCCTTCGGATGCGTTGGCGAAGAGTCTGCCTGGAGAAAAACACCTCGGTAAGTTCCCTTTTGTCGGTCCTCGGTCATTTACTGCAGGGAATCTTAATTTCTCTCTCTCTCTCTCTCATTAGGCCCAATCGATCCGAATGCCGCAGACAGTATCCTTCGTACCAGAACTCAATCCCAAACTAAAGATGAGAAGCGTGTGGAAGAAGCCCTAAGGGCTCGTCCACCACTCGAACGCATACTGAATCTCCATGACATGGAGGTTAGTCACTCCTTTCTCGGTGCTTGCTCCCAGCTCAACTCAACGCTTACCATACCCGTTCAGGTGGTAGCACGAAAGGTTCTATCATATAAAGCACTGTCTTACTATGTGCGTCAATCAGACACTTCAGCCGCAAAGGAGCACGACTGACTTTTTCTAGGCCTCAGCTACCGACGACGAAATCTGTCCGTTACTCATTTTCTACCAGGTTTTTATCCTCACTAACATCCGATGTAGCTCTTCAAGAGAATGCCAATGCCTTCTCACGATTCTTCTTCAACGCCAGAGTCATGCGCCGAGTCTCCCAATGTGACACATCAACATCAATCTTGGGCTATAGATCATCCATCCCCGTCTTCGTATCCGGTGCCGCACTCGCTAAGCTAGGGCACCCAGACGGTGAAGCCAACATCACCCGTGGAACAAGCAGGAAGAACGACATCATCCAGATGGTCTCCTCCAACGCCAGTCTCTCATATGCCGACATCGCACACGCAGCCTCACCAGAGCAAACACTCTTCTTCCAGCTCTACAAGCACTCAGATAACAGACTTGCGAAGAGGCGCGTTCGATGAGGCCGTCTCATTAGGATACAAAGGCCATCTTTCTCACAGTCGATGCTGTTGTGCCCTCAAATCGTGAACGCGATATTCGAGCACCTTTTGTCATTGAAGACTATGAATCCGGTACTTCACCGATATACGTGGAGGGCCAGCGATCCGTGGCTGCCGATGACCTTGGGACGGCTGGCGGACTCATTGCTGGATACGATGCGGACATGACCTTTGAAGAGGTATGGATCATTTGCCTCTGAAGTGATATTTGACTGAAGATATCAACCTTTTAGACTATTCCTTGGCTTCGTTCTGTGACAAAGCTTCCCATTGCCATTAAAGGTATGTTTCATCCCCTCTTGTTTTGAATCTTCGTTCATATTTTATCAGGCATTCAATGCGTTGAGGTACACCTCATTTATTGATACCTGGCTATATTCTGACTCTCGAATAGGATGCTGTATTAGCTGCTGAAGCTGGAGTTGACGCCATCCTCCTCTCAAACCATGGAGGCCGACAATTAGAATAGTCAGTGGTTTTTCGTTTCTTAAATTCCATATACTAAAGCAAAGGTATCGTTAGCTCCATGCCTCCGATGGAAGTACTTTACCGTCTACGGCGGCAACGTCCGGATGTATTTGATAAGTGCGAAGGTCAGTCCTGTGTTTTGTGAGTCCACGATGATTTACTTACCAATCCGGCAGTGTACATTGATGGTGAGCTAATCCCATAAAGTCCGCTCAATACAGCCACTGACTATACTTCAAAGGCGGTATCACACGCGGTACAGGTATGAGAACTCTAGCCATTCATCTTTAGCCAACTGAGTCCTCATTCGTTGTTTGTAGAAGTCGTCAAAGCTCTATGTCTCGGAGCGAAAGCCGTAGGACTTGGTCGACCCTTCCTCTATGCCCAAAGTGTACGATTTTCCTTTGTCCTTCTTCGCATAACGTCATCATGTAGACTGACCCGATCGTTCCTCAGGCTTACGGAGCCGACTGGCGTGGAAAGGATCGTCAACATCCTCGAAAAAGAAATTGCATCGGCGATGAGACTTCTTGGTGTCAGCAGTGTTAAGCAACTCGGTCCGCATCTGGTACGGTCTCTTCGTCCCGACTTTTTTTCTTACTTTGTAACTAACTCACTCTCCTCTTCTTCAGATAGAAAGAGTTGACTGGCAACCAGCGTTACGGTCGAGATTATAGATCGCTTTGGTTGTTTGAGTCCCGCTCCCCATTCCGGGTCGAGAGTCCGTTCGTGCATATATGCTACATTTATTTCATTATACTGGTTTTTTCCTTACATACCCCACTTACTTACTACTTACATGATTGTCATTGGACGCTTGGTTTAACAGCTGTAATGCAACCTCCCAACGCTTTTTCGTCTGCCTCCCAAAATCCATCGCAATCAAACCAAGCCTCTTCAAGTGCTGATTCGCTCATAACCACAAGACTCGGAAAATCCATTGAGCGTTTGCGAAGCATTGTCTTAACGGAGGACAACGCCCAAGAGTCAGGAAGAATGAGAAGGCACACTTCTAGTGCCATGAAGTGGTGAATGAGCGAGTGCACAGATTGTTCATAGTGATATGAAACCCGTTTACCCACAAAGGAAAGGTGTGTGATTCTCTTCAACTGCCGGAGAGCTCCCAGATCGGTAAATGGCTCGTCATCCGAGAGTACCCAGGTAAAGTGAGTAAGTGACATTGTCAGAGGCCAGCCACACGGGTTTGAGCGAGTCGGGGATCCAGAAAAGGTCTGCAGGAGAAGATGCAGGGGTGCACCAGAAAGCACAAGTTGTTGGATCCGAAGGTGCTGAATTGGTTCGAGGGTTTGAATGTCCGAAGGAGATTCCCATAGAGCTAGACGTTCAAGGTTTGATAGACCTAAGAGGATGTGAGGGATCGAGGGGAGAAGTGAAGCTAGGATGAGTTGTTTGATCGCAAGGCGTGTTTCCTCCTGCTTCGGGTCACTTAAATCGATGGACTGAAGGAATGTTTCGGTCCTTGTAGCATATGGCTCTCGACAGTACCCGAGAACAACCGAGTGGTAGAGGATGGGTTTGATCCTGAATCAAGAGGTGAAATGAAAGACTATTACATCGGAACGGAATATGATCGAACCAAACAGTTACCCTTCTCGAAACTAAGAGCAAGTCAACTCTACGGGCAGCTGGCTGCCAAGCAGCAAGCTGAAAAATATGTTTCTCGAGTTCAACAGGAAGAATGGGCGCCAGCGGATAGGACATGGCTGCTGGAAACAAGTTAAGAGACCGGCAGATCAGGAGGATTCGGAACAAATTGTACCACTTATTTCTGGATCCCGACAAGTTGGTACATTTACTCAGGGTGAGTTCTGAGATTAAGGACTCTAGGTAGTCTGGATCAACTGGACCAAACGCTCCGGAATCCGGTCGCCATTTGACGTGTTCAGCGTACGCCCATTTCCATTTCTAAAAATGAGCTAATTCAACTTAGGCTTGACGATTCGGAACGGAGGTGCGTACTAGATACTTTACAAGTTCTTTATCCGTCGGAACTACGGACTTCCACTCCGGACTGGGTGCACAAAAGATTCGGAAAGAATCTAGAGCATATTTTCCTAGCGTTTGGCTATGAACAGATGAAGAGATCTGCGATGGAACAACGGACCTGCTCCCGGAAGGTGAGAAATGGGAGTGCGGGGGTAGTTTGTCGACCTAGAACGTCGGGGATCTCCGGAGCTAGGAGGGTCGCGTAGATACATGAGAGACATTGCAATGAGACGTGCTGAGCGTCTGTTGTAAGTTCCTAAAGGTTTAAGCATCTCAGTAAGCTCCAGGAGCGAGGCTGGAAGGCGTGCGTAAAATAAATGGCGAATGTTAAATCAAGTACCAAACCTTGAGAGAGACATAGGGGAGAGGGCCAACGATCGACGAGTTTTTGAAAAACGGGAAGAGCTACACAAGCAGTAGTTTTATTTAAGAGTGTGGTCGAAACAAGGACCCTCCAGGGATCATGAGAAATACTCTCTAAAGAGGCTAGGGTGGGCCTTGGTAATGTGCAAGGAGACTATCTTCCTACCTTGAATAAGAGCTGGCTTGAGGCGAAAGAGTTCCTTTTCAAGCTGCTTGACTCGATGGGGTTGTTGCTGGATGGAGTTCAGAAGAGGGGTCTCGTTTAGTTCAGCACTTAGGTCAAATTTTATTCTCTTTGAAGGAGAAAAATAAGGAGACACTGTGCAATCAAGACTCGCTGTTCTCTTTCGTTTTGGTGTTTGCATGATCGCGGTCAGGAGATGAGCTTGGATGTGGCGGTGCTGTGGCAACTCCATCGGTTGAACTTGAACTTGCATCAACTTCTACCTCTTCCTTCAAGCTGATATGGGATTCTGTCGCTACTGTGGTCCGTCTTTAATATTCTACTTCTTCGAAATCTGTCTAGATTTGGTTCTAGGAGAAATTGTTGCTCCTAATGCTCGATGTTGTGGCAGTGTTTCTAGTTGGTTCACCTGAGAGCTCCTCTTTAGGTTTGGTATTGATTCTCCCCCCCAGTGCCACCCATTACTTCGAAAGGATTCATGAGGCAAGATAGATGGTCCAAGACATATGTGAGCAATGAACCTCCTCCTCCACCTCCTCCCCAAGCTCCTGCAAACGATAAACCTTCGCAACGACGGTTTCCCCGACCTTTAAACTCCATCGAATCATCTCGACCTCGAAAGGAAATGAGCTCAGATATTAGTGCTGGAATTTCCTCTCGATCTCGAATTATGAGAGAACCTTCGCCAACGAAGACGATTCAACCTCTCCCTGAAGCTGGCATTCTCCCTGCCTTGTCCTCTGACAGCGACTCTCCCTCACTTACAAAGGTATATGGCTCTCTTCTATCGAACGACAGGAACACAGAGTTTTGCGATCAATGTCAGCAACCTTTCGTTGCAGAAGACACGCTGTATCCACGCGTTGGACCACCAGAGACAAGCGCAAACAAATTCCTCTGTCGAGAATGTTTTATTCATCACGGAGGAACCAGAGGAACGTGCAATGGTTGTTCTAAGCCAGTTCTTATTCTTAAATCCGAAGGTGGCTTCATCGAAATTGGGCAACACGTCTACCACAAGCCATGTTTCGTCTGCACGGGCTGCGGAGAGAACGCGTCCGACAAGCCAATGGTTGATCTACTCGGACGGCCATGTTGTTCTAAACCAGAGTGCTTCGATACTTGCCTTTCTCGCAAAACACCGACGAAGCCACTGCAACCAGGTTTGTCTCTCATTATTCAGCCCCATCTGTTCGCTGTATTTAAACTCACAATGGCAGTAGACAACAGAAGAGGGTCCAGAGCTCTAGAAGAACTTTCGAGTCGCCTCAGTGCTATTGGCTCTAAAAGTTCAACTGCAGGATCCTCCATTACCAGCTCTCCGAAGCGTCGCGAGCAGTCCGTACCACGGGCCAGCCGGCCATCTTTGGAAGCTATAGAAGAAATGAAGCGGAGATTTATGTCCAAAGATGAAGACTCGTCAGTCGGCAAAGGTCTGAATATTGACTTAGGGTCCAGCTTCTCGAGTCTCGTCTCGGAGAGCCCGATAGGCTTAGAGCCATCGGTGCGATTGTCAAGATCACCTACTCGAACTGATGTCTCTAGGATGAGCAGTACTCCAGAACCACAAGGCTCACCCTCGGATTACCGTCGCATCCGCGCTCGTTCGATGGGTCGTGAGGCTTATGACCGCCATCCATCTCAATCATCCTTCCGCGAGAACCCCTCAACCACTGAGATGCGAACGAGCATAACAAATCCATCCGTAGCTGGTTCGCGTAACTCCAGCCGATATGAACTCCCTCCAGAGCCCAACCCAGACACGAATTCAGAACAACCACTCTTATCACGATCCTCTCCGTTTACGAAGTCAAATTCTGTTTCTGCTGCCCTTCCCAGTGGCATGTCATCTGCCCCCTTCTCAGGACAGCTAGAGTCATCGATAAGTGAGTCCATATATGACCGCCATCCATCACCCTCTCTCCACAAGAGTCGTTCGTCCACTGATATGCGGCTGAGCACTACGGCTGGCCCGCGCACTTCCAGTCGATATGAACCTCCTCCAACGCCTTTCTTCGATACAGAGCCAAAAAGATCTCTCTTGTCACGATCCTCCCTGTATATGAAGGAAAATTCTGCTTCTGCTGCTCTTCCCAGCGCCATGACGTCTGCCCCCTTCTCAGGGCAGCTAGAATCGTCGACAAGCGAATCCATCTACGACCGCCATTCACCACCACCCTCCCTCTTCAAGAAACCTTCCCTCCCAGAGATGCGGCTGAGTATATCGAGTACATCTACCGCTGGACCGCGTACCTCCAGTCGGTATGAACCTCCTCCAGAGCCCACCCCTGACATAGAGCCAAAAAGGTCACCTTTGCCACGATCCTCTCCATTCATAAAAACAAATTCTGCTTCTGCGGCCCTTCCCAGTGCCATGTCGTCTTCCTCCTCAGTAGGACAGTCAGAGTCGCCTACAAATGAATCCATGGTCAAATCCCCTACGTTCACCGGTGCCCCAAACAAATGCCCAGGCTGTAACAAGACAGCCTTTGCGATGGAACGAGGTGTCGTTCCTGGCCCGCATGCGACGAGGTGGCACTCTGCCTGCTTGGTTTGTGCCACTCCTGATTGCCGCAAGAAGCTAGACGCAAGGTAGGTTCAAGTTTGTGTGCGGCTTTTTATTTACTATTGACACTTTTTGCAGCGCGAAAAGAGATGCTGAAGGTAGAGTGAGATGTCGGAACTGCTGGGTAAGCATCAGAAGCACTTAGTCCCTCAAGCATAGCATTATCTCATACGGTGTCATTAGCTCGACCTTCCCTCATAACTTGCGATCCTCCCCTGGTCGCCCAGCCTCAATTTCGGAGATGCCCACTGCCAAAGCGGCTACCCCGTTCAGGCCCGCAAGCCCGGTCAAGGGTTCGCAAACAACGACATTGATCCAGCAAATGACGGGGGAGACTAGAAGTCCTCAGTCCTACCAAGCAGCTCAGCGGTTCTGCATTTCCTAAGCCTACACAGAACAATCTTATGCGCCAAATGACGGGTGAAGGGCGCAGCCTAAGCCCAACGAAACAGCTGGGGATTGCGACTCGAAAACGTCATTTGCCGGCAAAGTCGATGGATGATGGGTTAGGAAGAGGTGTTTTCTTGGTTCGACAGATGACTGGAGTGAGAGAGTAGTAGGAAGCTTCTTTTTTGGAGTGCAGGTGACGATTTTGTCGAAATATGACCGGCAGATATTTTTTTGTTGTTGTAGCTTTCTTTGTGCTCTTTTGTTCGTGGAGGGTAACTTTTTCAATTTCGGAGTTTTTGTCTTGCCATCTCGTATATATAATTTGATTTCCATCATCATACCATAGGGGCTTGGCCGAGCAGGGGAGAACGGGATGGGACCTGACGAAGATCACGTTCGAAATATGTTCTTGGTCGCTAAGAGGCAGGTTCGCAACTCTGGGTCCTGTTGCTTCTTCGCTCTCTCCACCAAGGAGTGCGCCTCCCCCAAGCAGCTAGAGGGCTCCTCCTCATCCTTTCGTTTTCTTCTGTATCATCCCCAGTATTGTTTCCGCGCTGGACGATTTTTTTTGGTTCTTTTATCTTTCTCTTTCGCTTTTGGATCGAACCTTTTCTTTTTACCGTTCTGGATGAACCTCTTCTGCTGAACCTTAGACCATGTCCTTGGTCAGCCCTTTCCTTCGTGCTGTGGCCCAGAAGCGACAAGACAACGCTTTCAAGACGGGGTCGGTGTTTACACTTAGTGATGATCTCGCTGTGCGTCCTCTCGCCTACCACCTAACGCCACTGACTTAATATCTCCTTCCTCTTCAGTTAGAGCCCATCTTGTCTTTAATCCCTTTCTTTTCGATTGGGATTACTGGCTTTGCTACCTTCTCCTGTCAGTATCATAATGAGCCGTATTGCTATGTACGTTGTCTCCAGACAATCTTGTTTACTCTTATCATCTGGGGTCTTGACACATTTCTGACATAGACCATCTCTTTACGCTTATGCAGCGGTTCTAGCAGTATTCATTGCTGCATTGCTTGACTTGAGTCAACAACTTTTCCGAGGCGCAACAAATGTCCAGGCTGGTCTCGGTCTAGACGCTGTCCGTGGTTTCCTGGATGCCCGGGAAATATTCTTTTCTCTGTCTTTTGGATTTCGATTCCTTTTCTTTTGGGCAACCGTTGCAACGGGTTATGGGTCAGTTGTTGGATTTTACTCTTATGGTTATGCCAACAACTAACATGCACGGTCAGTCGTCAAGGAGCCTATAACACCTCCCATTTTGCAAGCTGGGACCGTTGGGGTGCTCTCGGTGCTATTCTCAAATATTCCACCCTTGGTACACTTTATTCAGTGTTTCTATAAATAATCGTTTTCTCATTTTTGTTTGAGTAGCAAGTTGCGGTGCTAGTCCCTGTTCTCCAAGCCTTGTGGCGTCTTGGCCCAGGCAACGCTACTTTCTACTCCATCTATCTGGCCGACTCAACATTCCAAATTGTTCTATCAGGCCTTTTTCTCATGAAAGTCTTTCTCACTTTTGTGCTTGTCCCTCCCACCCAGCGAACTCAAGCACTGATTCACTATGCACTTCCGATCAGTGCCCTTGGTTTAAGCCTAGCGCTTGGAATCATTAGTCTTGTCACAAGTAGGTCGTTGTTCGTTTGTTCTCGGATGTCAGACTCAGCATCCACGCCAGATCTTTTCTCTGAAATGACTCTCGGACGTTTTCTCCAGGCCATCGGTATGTTGGCTATCCCAGCGTTTATGAGAAGCATTTCGGCTAACGACTTACAGAGCTGTATACCATGTTATTGTTTGCCCTCTTTCTCGCCTTTCAAGCTAAAGGCAAACCACGACCGCGGTCATCTTTTCAAGCTTTAGGGCAATATTGGTGCTTCTGAAAAGGGGATCATGCCGGAATCTTTCGTCGCCCTTCCTCCTCCTAGACTGCCTACGCCAGATTATTTGGCACAGCAGTCAGCAGGTAGAATTGAAGAGCGAAGGCGAAGCAGTATCGCTCGTCTTTCCTCCTGGTTTGCTCCCCCGTCCAGCACCTCCAGACCCAAATCAAGTTCCAGTCCTCACTAAGAGACATGACATAGAACTAGGAATGACGCTACCGTCTCGTCCAGCGCCGCGCTTTGCCATCGACGTGAACGTTCCTCGGCAGATGGCAGCCCCTGTTGTTCGCAGTCCCCGGGACTGGGATGATTCCGCTGCAGCTCCTCCTTCTCCTGCCCGTTCTCCTCGGCGTGGTGCACTACGGACACCTACGGCTCTTACCCCAACCAATCAGACATTAACAATTCCCTCGACTTCTCGCCAGCCAGAGTTCGAAACACCTTCTCCTCTGCTGTTGCCCATGCAGCCTTTACCTCCTCCTTCGGCCCCCCCAGAATCTCCGCCTCCCCAGCGACCTCTTGAGCCACCTACGCTTATGATACCTTCAACCCCTGGATCTAGACCGGAATCGTCAGGCTCCTCCTTCATCGCAGCAGCTCCAGACTTTAAATCAGATTTGGGGATAGACGGTGAAGGGGCAAGACCAGTGACTGACATCTCTCTTGCATCGTATTATCGAACGGAACCAAATTCTCCGCTCACGTCGATGAAACCTCCTCCCAGCCTTCGAGATGTAGAACGTCAAGATTCCCCTATCTACGGATTAAATGGCATTGTTCGCAATCTACCCCAGGAAGACGGAGAGCCGGCCCCAGGGACACCAGTTCGGGCTTCTGGCTCATCGTTCGACCAGCTTCTTAAAGAACAGCAGGCACTGGACAATAGCATTCGTATGCTCAAGTTGTTCTCTCCACGGGACACCGTTGTGTCTACAAGTAGTGAGGAAACCGCACTCCCAGCTCCCAAGGCTCCAGCACTCAAGTCAGCTGGAAGAGCTAGCGGGAGTGACGCTTTGACAGTACATTCGAGTACTTCTGCTTGCTTCTGCGCGACGACTTGATTCCATGTCAGCGCAGAGTGAGTTCTCTTTGAGCGTGTTCCCCGATCCTCCTGAACCTGCTGAGACGATCACCCGCGCCCGTCGTGTTGTCGTTGGACCCCGCTCTCCCTTAGGGCAGGATCAATTCCCAAATACAGATTCCACCTTGGGAGAACCAGCTGGCCGTCTTGACTCGGCCATTACGCAATATGAGATTACTTCATTCATTGCGAACCCTCAAGAAGACGAAAGTCGAAACAACACTCTCACTAAAACTGAGGTAGCTCAACGCCCGTCAGTTGCAGCAGCATCGGCACCTCAGTTGCTTCGACCACTTCTCTTGAATACTTCCGTCGTTCCTGAGGTTCAATCAGGTTAGTTTCATTTGCCCCAGAATTCATGCGTCTTTTATTAACACACCAATTAGTACCCTACACCGGTCCTAAAGATCCATTGAAACCTTTGATGTTGGGTTTTGGACGCGGCGGTAGAATACCTGCTAGGCTGATTTCTGGACCTCGACCTCCTCGATTAGAGGAAGGAAAGCGCGCCTAATATCTACTGAGCGACCACGGACTCCACCACAGGTCACGTAAGATATCATCGAGCTGATTGTACCTCTCTCTGTATTTGTAGTAGACCTTAAACATCGGACTCATGTTATCAATACTTAACATAGCCATGTGAAGAAGTACAATTTTTTGGCATGACATGTAAAAAACAATGTTAGAGCACTAACATTAGGTAGCATCGGCAATGTTCGTATTTCGTTGTGTTACGGAATCAGTGAATCTAAGAGGACGTTTGGTATTTACAGTCAAGTAGATACACTGGTGGTAGAGAGGAGTGTGATTGAGATACAGTATTTGTGGTCATAACAGGGGATGCGGATCTACAATACCTACTAGTGTGGATAGGAAAATTAGAATGTATGAATCGCAAGATTAACGTTTGGCGTATCGAAGGAATCTAGAGGCGACGATGGATGCTAGACTAGTTGAAGATGGCAAATGCTAGAATGATAAACACATCGCGCCAACGGTTGTCGAATGAAATATTGAGAGGTTCATAAAATTCGTCACCGACCGAATATTGGCAATACTCGCACGAAGAAGTTGCATTGGGGTTGTTGATATAGCCTCCGAATGCACCGACGAACTCCCCAGCCCATTGCGAGCAAGTTTGCCCGGACGGAGGATTAAAGACTGCGAATTCATCAGGATTGCACCGAATCGTCAGCCCACTAGTGGAAGTGTCAGTGACGATCAAGAATTCCAAACTACGAAGATGAAACAGTACTGCAGTTCGGTAGAGACTGAAGCAGCAAGCAAGCGTGTGTAGGGATTCAATTCGTAAAGCCAGGACCTCCAGAACGAAATCATGGTAGGGTAAGGGATGGCAACACCGGAGAAGGTACTGAGGGTTAATCCGAGAGTTGGGTTGAAAAGAACCGCGACTTGGATAGACGGGAGAGATGGCACCAACCTAGCTGACCCTAAAGAGACACCAAACATGATCATGAATACCACAATCAATAGCTGGAAACCAGTGCCGTTCAAACCCGCAGCACCTTGCCCAAATCCAATAGGATAAACCATAAGGACTAGAGGAATGCTCAGAGGCCGAATATTCAATACGGACGAGAGTCTTACCCCAATACACAAGGCCAACCAATAAACTGTATGGCAGTTCACTCAAGAGTTGTCCAAGCGCAAAAACTACTGGAGAGTAGATCCGACTGGATGACTCGCGAATAAAAGTGCGACGATTGATAATGAACATCGGTTCGATTTGGAACATCAAGATTGCAGGAAGCACGCCAACCCAAAAGCTAATTGAACAATGAAATGGAGTTGCGAAAAGGAGTGGGGTTACTCACATCGCGAAGACTCTAAACTGCAAATCCCTAGTGCTGTTCCCCAACTGCAGAAGGGACAGAGAGACCCAAAGGGAAATTCCTCCGCAAATGAATAGGCGAGTAAAAATATAGTCCTTTGAACGCCAGAGAGCAAGGTTATTCCGGATAAAGACAGTCTTGAGTTGGTACCGAGAATGACATTGCGTATGTGGTGACCTTCCTGGTCTCGGCAGGTTTCGATAATCCAGCCTGCTTGATGTCTGTTATTTCCCTGAGTACGGTTTGATATTCTGGGAGTCGACCCAAATGTCATTCCAATCGCGGTCGCCAATACGGGGAGTAAGGCCTGCACCAATAGCATCAAGCATGTACTCGGCGGGATTGATATCACTTGGACAGACTGCGCCATGACGACCAAAATATTCACGGACTATCTTAGAATCGCTCCCAATGTCACCAAAGTAGACGGTCTTGCCACCCTGTAAATCATAAGTAATCTGAATTATTGATCCACATTTTAACTTACTTGTTCCAGAAGGAGAAGTCGGTCAAAACTTTCAAAGAGAAGAGAAGAAGGTTGGTGGATTGTGCAAACAATTGCCTGGCCTTGGTCTGCGAGTTTGCGGAGGAACCGAACCAAGTTCCATGCACTCTGTGCGTCAAGACCACTTGTGGGTTCATCTGAAAATATGCGAATAAGTTCGAGCCAGGAAATATAGATATGAAAGGCAAACCTAAGAAGAGCAGAAGATCGGGTTTTGACGCGAGTTCAACACCAATTGTCAACCGTTTCCTAGCCTCGACAGAGAGAGTGAAGACAATGGCCTCTGTTAGATCCTGGAGTTCAAGGAGTTCAATGATTTCTTCAACATAGGCATCCTTCTCAGCTTCAGGGACCTCTGCGGGCTGGCGGAGACGAGCCGAGAACTGAAGTGACTCGCGAACGGTCACTCTGCCTTCATGAACGTCCATCTGTTCAGCGTACGCAGTACCACGAGCAAAGTCGGATGAAAGCGGGTGTCCATCAACAAGCATATCTCCTGCAATCACACCGATGTTTTTTCGTTGAGCCAAGACGTCGAGACAAGTAGTCTTGCCAGCTCCAGATGCACCTGAAGAAAAACGTAAGTGTGTATTCAATAACAAAAATAAAATAAAAAGAGTGCTCACCCATAAGCGCCGTCAAGGTCCCAGGTCTCACAAAGCCATAAACATCTTCCAGGAGGCGTCGAGTACCACCAGGAACCGGTACAGTGTAATTAACAGCTTCCCAGGTGAACGACTTCTTGTGGTCGAAGCTACAAATAAAGTTATCAATGAAAAGAACAAGGTGAGCCAGCAGGAACACTAACTTCTTCTTTTCCACAACATCTGCTTCTACAATCCCATGCTTCTTCTTCTCATCGCGAGCATGCTCCCGTTTGGCCATTAACTTCTCGTTCTTTTCTTTGTTGAGTTTGCTTTCTTTCGCGAAGATAGTTGATGGAAAAATCAAATCCAAAGTCAGGGAAGTAGTCGAGAATAATGATCTGCGTAATCTGGAAGAAGATCATCATGCCAACCAATATGGCAAAGTTGCGGCGCCAGAGGTCTGAAGTATAGATGCCATAACCGCTAACAACAATGTTAGCTACCCCAGAGAAAGTTCAACTCAAAAGCTCACCCAGCAAGATAGTCTGCCCCATCAATGATGTCCGTACCAGGCTTCGCTCCGAACAATGTACAAACTTGGTTTGGTCCAAGCCCAGTGGGATATTTGTCAACACCTGGGCCATTACGAGGAATCACGTAGCTACGACAGAAATTGAGGTTTAGTTTTCGTTGAGGTGCAAGAAATATACATACCTTCCATCGCAAGTTAGTTCAATGCGAGAGAATTCATTCTCCATCAGCGATTGCCACGCATAGCTAATGGGGTCCTGTGGAACAATGAGAAAAACAGGGAAGAAAAATACCAGAAAAAAAACTATACGATATAGTAAATCCAAAAGAGCCATCTTTTCATCGAAACAACAGGCAATGTATATCCTGAGTATTGAATGAAATTGGGCAAGAATATGGTCGCCACTCGGATAGAGAGATCCATGTTACTCCAGAATTGACCTAGGGTTCTAAAGAAGCCTTGCATGGTCAAATATGCGAACCAATTGATGACGTGGAAAGCCTGGAGCAGTATTATTTGATTCAACTCTTGAATCTCAAAGGAGAAGCACATACGAAGAAGGCGCCAGCATTTGCGTTTAAACCTGACATGAAATAGAGGATGAGATTGAAGATAAGAATCCTGACAGCGTTAAAAGGTATGTCGGCTAATGTGTTGGCGACAGCGAGCGCGCTGGCTCGATACATGGCAAATGTAGTTTGCTTCTTCAGAATTGGTCGACCCATAGCCATTGCTGGGAGCTCTCCAAAAGAATCGAGACACGTCGTGATGAGGGCAAGGAAAATAACGGAACCGCGGGTAAAAGCACCGTTTGACGATGTCGGTTGATCGAAGAATGCCCCTCCAAGGATGAACCTACAAACATTAGCTGGCAAAATCAAAGGAGGGTGGAACAGAGGCATACGCAAGAACGATTGCCAGGCCAAAACTAGTGTATAGCTGGAACCTGTCCTGTATTCTCTGTTGGAATTGGCGGATTGTTAGCGCCTTGACTTGGCCGAAGTATCCTACGACGTAGCGGGACTTGGAGGACACGCCCTTTCGCTTGTCATCTTGAACAGCAAGTCTGAATGCCTCCTGGTCCGCTTTCTCTGTCTGCATCTTGATCTTGAATTTCTCGCGCTCGACTTCCCCGTCGTGGTAGTACTTTGACGCGCGGTATGCCGCCTCGAGAGCCAAGGGAGTGCAAGGAACATCATCTTCGGTACGGCCAGAAGCAAACTGTCGCTCGTTAGGATCAGTACATCCAGTGAGGTAGTCAGCAGATGTTTGTCGAGGTAGTGGTTTGAATCCGAGCGACTCAAAGTATTCGCGCGCATCCTCAGGTGGACTAGAGAAATCGATAATAAGGACAGCTCAAGATTAAAAAATTGTTTGGACCTACCCAAAGTATACTTGACGGCCTTCATCTAATACCATAACTTTGTCAAACAAACGATATATGCTTTCGCCGGCTTGGTACCTGATTGGATTCAGTAAGGATAAGGCATAGGCCTAAGAAATAAAACGTACAAAGTAACGAAGGTCGTTTGTCCTAATACGTCTGTCATAACCCTCAAGCTCTTGACGAAATCCAACGCAGTAGATGCATCCAGGCCACGCGTGGAGTTGTCCCATGCCTGGACACGAGCGCGTGTTGTCATCATCTCGGCAATAGAGACTCGCTGAGGGTCTAATAAGCAAGTAACACAATGCCGAATGAAACTAGACAAACCTTTCGCTCGCCTCCAGACACGCCTCTGACAAATTCATCACCCACCAATGTATTTTTTGTGTGAGAAATGTTGAGCATTCTGAGGAGCATGTCAAGAACTTCTTCCTGGAAATCACCAGTTGATTGGCCAGGGAGGCGACCCTTAGACCCTGGGGTTTTTCTACATTTGGATATTAGTAATGGTGAGGGTTAAGGTTTCGATGAGCATTTACGTAGAAAGAGCAAAATTCAGGGTCTGCGCCACGCTCAAAGTCGCGATGTGGATGTCACCTTCTTGATTGTACACGAGTTCACCTGAGTAATACTTGGCCATTTCTTCAGCAGAGATCCCAGCGTACAAAGTTTCGCCTTCGACTGCAACAAAGTTGCTCCTCTCGTTCGCGACAGTTTTGAGAAAAGATGTGCAACCAGCCCCGGGACAGCCCAAGACGAGGCACATTTCTCCCGGTTTGAGAACGCCAGAAGATGGGTAAAGTATAGTCCGTTGTGGTGGTCCAGCGGCTTGACCGCGTTTGATTGGAATAAGGCTTTGAACGAGTACCCCATATCCACATAATCGGAGCCCAAACGAACGAAACCAAAGCATCAGGGACTGTACCAATGTAAAACTGAGAAAAGGAAAAAAAAATATTTAACTATCTCTCCCTTGAAAATTTTATGAATAACGTACTTTATGTCCAGCTCCACCCGGTCCCGAGACAGTCAGGTTTTCCCAGGTAACTCCAACGTTCTGTTCCAGCCTGAGTTTTTTTCTTGTCAAAAAGGCTTCAAACTTGGCAAACTGACTTTGTGTTTAATGCCCGCGGCGGCACTCTTGTCGTTGGCTGACTGCAGGTACTCTTTCAAATTAAATGGCTCTTCAAAGTCCTCAGCAGGCTGTTTTTCTGGGTCGCGTTGTCCAGCTTTCGTATCACCGCTCGACCTGGATCGTGGTGGATGGGGTGATGCATCATCCTGTGGAGACGAATATTTTCTTTCTAATTTATGGAATTCAGTTCTGAGCATGCTTGGACATCGACGTGGTGTGAGCTTCCAGGACGCGACGGCTCAGGTGAAGCCATAGACTGGGGGCGTGTTTGATCGCCACCGACAAGGGTGGCAGCGTCCGCGGGAGTCTCCGACATCCGTGCAAAGCAGAGGGGTGAAAGGACAAACGCTTCTTCCTTGACGAACCACTTTGATTTATAAGGCGATCTTGCGAGCGCTTCGATCTTTCAGAACACGGTCCCGCTGTATGACAAATCAAGGGAGTATCCGGAATCCCGGAGATTGGTAGGACTGTGAAGGTCCTCGGTAGAGCACCGTATTTATATTTGTAAAATGTTACTATCCAGAGATGATGAAAGGTGAGAGGCACGAACAAGCAAAAGCTTTGGCCTTGAATCGGAGAATGGCTCATTAGATTTCATATGCTTCCGATATTCGAATCACTCTCAAAAAACTTCTTTCGATCATTTGCTTAGTGGCGAAACGTGTTCGTCCAAGCGAATCGGCTGCGAACCGTGCTCCTTGAAGAAAATCGGGTGTGAACCGTTGTGGGTACGCTTGCGATCCGAGATCAACTACTCGGGATACTGACCTCTATCCCAAAAGTCTCTTGTAGTGCAGGTCGTCTTCAAATCTCTGAGGATCTCGGCTATTGCCCGTCACCTTCTACAATGTCTCGATATCGTGGCATTCCAACTCTAACAACGTTACTAGATCAAACCCAACTGACGAACCCTCTTTCCGTAATGCATTGCTTGGTGAGCAGTACGGGCACCACACGGTACTTATATCGTATCGGGAAAACACGCCGGTGCATTCGTCAGATACCGTGTCAAACGGGATATACAAGTCGAGTCAGGCTTGGGGTAAACGAACTGCGCGTGCCTACTCCTTCTCAGACTCGTCCTCCGAACCCTCCGCAGAGTCATCTCCCGTCTCACTAAGCTCCGACTGATCAATCTCTATCTTCTTTTGCTCCACCGTGAAGCCACTCTCATTCAAATATGCGCCAATCTCCTCTGCTCGCGCAGGGGCGGTTACAACGAGGGCGACAGACGAGTTGCTATCGAAAAGCGCTAGGAAGTATTTTTTGAGAATCGCGATGACGTCTTCCTTAGTAATAGCTTGATATTTCTCCAGAAGATTTATTTGGTGCATTGAAGGTACCCCTCGAAGTGCCTGGTTTGAGAACGAAACAACAGCCTTGGGTCGGGAAGGGTAAGCACAAGGTTTTCCTTCCAATGACTCGACATACCGCTCGACCTGAGGTAGATACATTTTTGGTGACCGAGAACACAATAGTGCTCTTTGCCGCATCTAGAGTGGCGTCATCGAGTTCAATCTGGAGGTGATAAGGTTCTAAGTCGGAAATCTGTGTGCGATGTACTCACTGAACCGTCGACAAGTCCACGCACAACAGCAGCGCCCTGTTTAGTAGCCTCAATGCTATTCGAGCTCTGGGATAAGTGAGAAGTATGAAAATCACAGAGGCAACAAAGTATACCCTGTAAAGGTTGAAGCCGAGTAACCCAGACTCTACGTCGAGCGAAATATGAGCACCATATGCCAGTCCAGAACCACGAATATACCGCCTGTGAAGCATCAAGGACACTTAAGAGCAATATCAGCAGCAAAGATGAACAGACCATAGATAGCTCTCTGTTGCATTTAGGACACTCCATAGCTACCCGGAAAGCAGGATACTCTGGATGATCCCAGCCTTGAATTCCTTTGGCAATTAACCTCGAAAATGCGCTTTCGATAGTAGGAAGACTAAGAACAATGGCCTTGATTCCGTTAGCGGGGCTAACTGATTTCATGAAACTAAATTTCACCTGCTTGGCGGGTTCCTTGCCTATCGCGCTCAAGGTGTCCGACGCCAATTTGAGAGGAGCGAGGGGTGAAGGCTAACACATTCGTATTTAGTGATGGTGATTTGACGAGGGAGAGAAGAGTACCAACAGGAAGAGACTGTCTTGAAGTACTTGTTTAACGTTGATCGAGGTTCCTTGACCGATAAGACGTTGCCGGTCACAGAAAATCTCACACCATCTGGTGCCGTCACTGGGGATACAACGTAAGAAAGGCAGGAAGGTTAGAATGTAAATACCCACCTAGTTTGCGAATTTCTTCAAAGTCGGCAATGACTGAAGTCCGGGTTCTCTTGTATGGACTTGGCTAAGGCGGGTATAAAGTCAACCTGGGGAAGTACACCGCCAGCCCTAAACTGACGATGTCTCATCGTAGAGAACACTTCCTCGCAGAGAACTTAAGACAGTGCTCCCATCACGCTTAAGCTCTGGCAAAGCTTGTTGGACCTTGGCAATGGTGATCTGGAGCCTGGAAATATCAACACTCAGAAAAGATGAACCGCTGATGTTATGTGATACATGCAAACCTCTCTTTGTCAAATTGCGCTCCATAAACAACATCCTTCAACCACGCAACAGCATCATCATAGCGGGCAACCTCGACTTTGATACTGATTCGGATTGTCTCTTCAAAGTTTCCCCCAAAACCAAAGCCTGCTTCATATGAGACTGTTTCATCGTCGAGGGCATTGACTACTTCCTCGTGAGTAAGCTTGGCACCAGACGATCTGTGAACAGGAAGGGCAAAAAAGGTTGAAAGGTAAACAGAAAGGTGACTAAATAGCGTTGAGGATCGCATTTCATATCAAGCCCGGAAAGACTCACGGTCGAAGGCGCGCTGGAAGACTGGCCAAGGAGAAGAGAGCATGAACAGTGACAAAGTCCGACTCGACATGATCCTATATTCTGACGGTAAATCCCAGGAGCAAATGGACAAACACAACCCACATATTGAGTAAAGAACGACAAAGAGTCACCATCCTCGCTAATATGACGCTTCAAAGTGCCATGTGTGGGGGTTCCAGCAAGTGTTGCACTTCGTCCCTCTCCAGGCTCTTGAACAGTAAGGACTGGGATCCACGAGATGCTTTTGACATCTGGTACAGGAAAAGAAGTAATTATCTGTGGGGGGATAGGTGTATCATGTTCCTTCTTGGCTTCTTCCAACAGTTTTGTGGCCGCTTCCAATCCTTGGGGGCCGAGCTTTTTGACTTGTGCTGCAACACGTTCCTTTTCTGTTGTTTCCAAAGCTTTGGCTAGCGACGCAGAGGGTTTACCTTTGACAATGACGCTTGGGCGATCAATGTAGTATCTGAAAGATATCAACTTTCCAACCACTGGTGTTTCAACAACGCCAGCCACATACTGTCGTAAGACTGCCACCCATTGGTCGCTGGTCCAACCCTTGAGAATGGTATACTGAGTGAATTCGTCCATCGAGTTCTTCAGGTTACCACCATTTTCGTCTCCATAAAGAAAGTCTGAAATAACAGTACCCGAGAATGTGTCTCCTTTCGAGGACTCTAACTTGCTCCGAAGCTATGAATCGGATGATTAGACTGTGACATTTGAAGTCAGACGATAGCAAAATACCTGTCTTTCCTCTCGCGATATTACCATGGCCATCCGCGTCATATCCAAACCATCGCTGGCAATTCGTTCTAGGCTTGCCTTGAGCCTTGCGGGGAAGGTATCAATATGTTCAGTGGGTATAGAGCCAACGTAGATAGGCAGGTTGACCATGGTTGCACGAGTATCTTCAGAAAAGTAGATGTAAGTGCTGAGGGGAGTTTTTGAGAGTCAGAAAGGGAGGATATGGGAGAAGACAAAACATACCAAAGAGGGGCGTCAATCTCAATGTATTCCTTGTTCAAGGGAGCAGCACTCGAGGACGTCATGTAAGTACCGAGTACATCAAGGGCCTAAAGCCGTGAGTGACAAGGGATAGCGTAGCGAAGACTGAATTGTATCACCTGCCTGACCAAGAAATCGTCTGGCCGCGGTCCAAGAAAGTTAATAGTAACTTCTCCAACGCCTGTAACAAAATTAATAAATGGTCTCCAATGAGTAGATACAATGCCGTACTCTCATCTTGCTCTGGGAATTCTACTGTGTCCTCGATAGTTTCCTTTGGAATCGATCGTGCAACACTCGGTGTTTCGAGGAAAGGCCGTTTCCAACCAGGTGGACGAGGACCTTTGTCAAACCCACGCTGCACAAGGCCAGGCTCGACCTGCTCCTCGAGGACACGAAGAACGGAACTCGTGCCGCTCGACAGCTTTCCGCATACAACAAGACATAAATTATGAGGAACATAGCTTGACGCGTGGTACTGGCGAACTAGGAAAAAATTAGAACGTCTGTTAGGCATGAGCTAAAGCTTTCTCGTACTCTTTTCCACGTCCAAAACACGTAGGGCCTCCATGAGTCCACCTGTTTCGCTCCGGTAAGCACTCCCTACGGGATCCAAAAGTCGTTGGGCCCTGTGCCGCCAGTTAGTTATTTTTACATATTGGCATCCAGTAAAAAACATACCGAAGAGCCATAAGATCTCCAGAAGTATTCTCCCTGCCTTGCATCTCACTATACACAACTCCAGAGTCTTCACCTTTTGGGTCAATGTGATGAACTTCAGTCACGAAGCCAGCATCCGTAAGGGTTGGGTTGAGAATGTGGTCGACAGTAGATAGGCAATATCTGCAAAAATCCTTGTTCTCCCGCTGTTGATACCGTGTAAGCGGTATGGTCTGTATCAGTCCAGGCGTTGGTGCCATTGGAGAAGGCTCGGTTTGCGAGATGGTCTATAATGCCTTTGTACGGATATTTTTTGGATCCCATAAACACCAAATGCTCCAGCGTATGCGGACATCCAGAGTCGTCGAATATTTCGGTGCCCACGACGAAATAACCGTTCACGATGGGAGACTCATAGTCAAGATGGACTACACTGAGACCTGTACGAGGGCTGCGATACTTGCTCACGGCAACATGCGGAGAAAAGTCCAAATCAAAAGACTTGACGAGGTCGAAGCCGTGTGTCGCCA
Organism: Flagelloscypha sp. PMI_526; assembly: GCA_021399455.1. Classification (NCBI taxonomy): domain Eukaryota; kingdom Fungi; phylum Basidiomycota; class Agaricomycetes; order Agaricales; family Niaceae; genus Flagelloscypha; species Flagelloscypha sp. PMI_526. Next base: position 1,144,957 of record JAJTUO010000001.1, on the reverse strand, counting down.
TAGCTAAGCTGCGAAAGCGAGGAGCAACGTGCAGACGCACGCCAGGCAATCTGCCTGTGACGCGTCGCGGTAAAAGCATGGGCGCTTCTAATGTCCAAGGTTCCACCGAATACACTCACTTGAGTCATTTCAGTACTCCTTTCGTTTCTCCGCCCCATTTCTCGAGACCTCTGAAAAATGCCTCTGCTTACTCCGGATCAAATTGCTCTTTCAAATGCAAGGAAAGCTGCAAAGGCTGCTAAGGCATGCAGCTCAGACCAGCAATCTTGGACTAGCCGCATCCTCAGCTTCAGGGAAACCACTTTTAGCGTCGCGAAAATGGCTTTCTGTTCAGCCCAATTCTTCCTTGTCCAACACGAAGAGCCGTAAAAATCTTGACGTTCAATGTTCGTCTACGTCCCTCGATTTCGTTGTTCGCATTTGCCCGAATTGTTTCCTCTCAAGGTTCTTGCTCAAACCCTTGTTCGACGTGAACACTTTCCCAACAGTGGAAATATTCTCAGAGAGAAACAACGCTTCCCCATGATTCTCGAAGAACTCAAGAACGACTCGGCTGTGAAGTTAATATGTCTCCAGGTATCCACACTTTGGTCGATGACATTCGCTATCCATGTTCATACTACCTCACAAAGGAAGTAGACAGAATGGAGAAGCTTGCACCCGCTTTAAAAGATGTCGGATTTGAATATATATACGCGTCTGGTGTCAACAAGAAACATGGATGCGTAATCGCTTTCCAACAAGCAGAATACCGTCCTGAAACGCATAAGATCATCTACTATGACGATGAATTAGCTGATGGATCAAAACATGCTCTCTCCTTTAAGACCAGAAACATAGGGCTCATTGTCGCTCTTCGGGGAGGTGGTGCTCCCGGCGGAGGAATCATTCTCGCGACAACACATCTTTTCTGGCACCCGTGCTATTACTACGAGAGAACACGGTATGAATTGTTTCGTACCTGTTATTCCCGCTTCTAATTACTTTTTTGGGGGTATGCAGTCAAGCGCTAATCCTTCTTCGCGAAGTCCGAAAGCTCCAACAAGAACTGAGTGTCGATTGGCCCTGTATCATTGCAGGAGGTATGCATTCACCTCACCAACACACTATTCTCCAAAGGGTCACATGTATATTTAGACTTCAACTTCGATCCCGCTGACCCAGCCTATGCCCTCCTTCGTGGAGTACCTCTCACAACTGCCCACAAACAAGCCCTCGATACATCTCGTGTTGTGCACCATTCTGTTGACTCGACAGTACCAATCACATACACTAAAGGTGAACAAGAAGGTGACGAAGTGAATCCAAGTCGTCAGATTACAAACGCTCGTCGAGCGGAGCCAAAGGAGTTGCTTTCAGATGAAGACTTCATTGCTCTTGCAACATCATCTGGACCTGTGCGAAGCGCATATGACGAGGGATTTCGGTCTCTCTTCAACACATCTCTTCTCCCAGAAGGGACTGTTTTCAAAGACAGAGCTTCTATGCCGACCGCCACTCTTGGGGCGTTCGAACCGTGTTATACAGCCTATGCACACTTTTGGCAAACTACACTTGGCGAGTTCGGTTCCATATTTTTCTACTCTTACATTCTGATAGTATGCCATAGATTATATCTTTATCGTGCAGGATCAGCAGACTTCTGATCAGCTGAATGTATCAGGTCTTTTGGATGTTCATCGCTCAAATCAACTCGAAGGCGGACTGCCCAAAGAAGCCGTTGGTGGATCTGAGTGAGTCTTTCGATGTTCAAATTAGTGACAACAGTTTAGAATCTCTATTTCTCTAGTCACGTTTCACTATGTTGTGAATTATCATGGTCATGAAAGTCTCGTGCAACTCTAATTACCTAACGACTGTGAACTGTGCGTAAGCGTTCGCCCAAGTCACTGCATGTAGAGTAATGAATGTAGATGTGTAACTCCAAGGGTATGCCGAGTGTTTGAAACTCGCGTAAGAAAAAAGAAAACATACGACCACTTCACCAACTGCCCGCCCACAGAGGTGCTGCGTAAGAAAGAAAAAAAAAGCAAAAGACAGACGTCAATTTCCGCCAGCCACTGTCCTGTCCGAACCAGCCAATAGACTATCGAACAACCCTCCAGCCGAGTTCTCGTTTCGTAATTGAATCATGTAAACAATGCCCGTCCGCTTGCCCTCGTCACTCAGTTCAATAGCAACACCAGTTTTGCCGACTCGCTCAACACCATCAGAAAGGACGATCGTGGAAATCAGCACATTCTTTTTGCCACTGTCCGCTTCAACAACGAGCTGTTTGATATTGGTCGGGTCTTGTCGATAAAGCTTCAGCTTGGCAGCGCCCAAATTTTTCCACTGTGCATGATGCTGCTTCAAGAAGACTTTGCACTTCATCTGTGCAGAAACAGTAGTGGTGACTGGTCCTGTATGTTTAGGCATTTCGTGCACAGGAGAGTCAGGCGGAGAAGGTGCATCGAAGTGATCGGCCATGGAGACTGCTCGTTGTCCTGGCTGCTGCAATGACGGTAAGACGGGGCGAGGCAAAGGCTGCCCAGGTACAAAGGGGGGAGGACCAGGACCTGGTCCGAAGCCATTTGGTGGAGGGCCACCTGGTCCACCAGGCAATGGAGGCCGTTGCATATGGGGCGGCGGGGGCATGGGTTTGTCTTGAGGCAGGCTGTTAAGCGATCGGGTGGATGGGGAAGATCGCAGAGGGGGCTGACCTGGCTCAGAAGGGGGGCGAGGCGGAGGAGGACCATTGAAGGGAGGACCACCGAATTGCGAGCCAGGGGGACCATTTTGGAATGGAGGACCATTATGGAAAGGCGGGCCAGGAGGCCCATTGTGGAAGGGAGGACCAGGAGGGCCATTATGGAAGGGAGGACCAGGAGGACCATTGTGAAAAGGAGGACCAGGAGGACCATTGTGAAACGGAGGCCCAGGAGGACCGTTTTGGAACGGAGGACCAGGAGGACCATTCTGGAAAGGTGGCCCTGGAGGACCATTCTGGAAGGAAGGACCTGGGGATCCATTTCTAAACTGCGACCCAGGAGGCCCAGCGAACTGTGGTTGAGGCGCTTGCAGCGGTGGGCCAGGAGGACCACCCATTCGAGGTGGGGGTCCAGGGAGCGATGCAGAGCTCGTGCTACGTGGAGGAGGCATCATATCCCCAGGGCCCATCTGTCGAGGTGGACCTGGTGGACCAGGGGAGCTTGCTGAAGAGCGGAGCATATTAGGAGGAGGGGAAGCGAGGGAACTGTGAGGGGAGTTATTAGTACTTCTGGGAGACATGAGTTGTTCACTGTTTCGGGGCGAAGTCTGGGTAGGAGGAATGGGAGGAACAGGAGGGGGCAAATCTTTGCTAGGGGGAGGCACTGTCAAACGCGTCAGAATTTTTCCCTCAGAGACAAGGTTGATCAAGAAACAGACGTACAAGACGAAGCAAACTCAATGCATTCTTTGAACTCGCCGAGAAGAAACTTAAGCATCTGCTGGTTCTCTGTTTGAATGAACAATGTTTCCTTTCGCATAATGGCCACTTCAAGAACATTCTCTATAAAAGGCCGATCAATTGCTGCGCATCCACGTTTTTTTCGCTCTTACCTTGTGTCTGGGATTCATACACACGGAGGACCTTGCCCGCTAATGGAGGATACGATAGCCACATATCTGGACCATCAGGACCGCCATCGGCTCGCTCTTCGGGTGTCATTCGTTCGCAAAGGAGAAAAAGGTCGGACAGGAGAAATATGTGGCCTCGCTGATGGACCCACTCTTGCCCTGTCGCTTTTGGTGTAAATCGGACAGTCACATCAACAGAACAACGCAGTTCTCGTTTGAAGGTGAGAGTGGGCGGCGTCATTTGTAATTTCACGACCTGAAACACGCCTTAGTCCAACTTCTCTAATGCCAAAGAGGAAAAAAAAGGCAAACCTTGGGTTTCATAGTGAAAATATCTAAAGTGCGCTCTGTTGCTAGCCGTCGTTCAAGGTCAGAAATTGGCGAATTCATAGTATTCGAGGATCCTCGACGACTTTGAGTCCACGATGTTCCAGACGATGATCGTTGTCTAACACGGTTCAAAGGTCAAGTTGCCAGCTTCAAGCGAGAATATATATGGAACGTACGTTTCGGACAAACTGCTACCCCTCGCGGAGCTGCTTTCACTCTCAAAGTCGCTCGTTCGTTTAGGTGGGGGAACGGGCCCAAGGTTATTATTGGTCTTGGCAATGACACTTTGCGTTCGAAGGTCAATAACGACCTCATCTTCTGCTGGGCGCGGGGTAGGATTGGTACTTGAAGGGCGTCCAGATTCCCCAACTCGAATATCAGCTCGGCTATCCAGGGTATCTAACAAAAATTCAAGCTTTTCAACCGCAGCAGCCAAGAGTTTGTGATCGTTCCGTCCGGGCGATGTACTCTTCAATAGTCTTGAATAGAGCTTCCTGTAATATTTCAGCCGTGTTTTAGGGAGAAGGAAGAGGCTGTCCAGTGTCCACGGGCCAGAATCGGAGTTGGGCGGAGGGAAATTGGTTGTGAGCGTGTTCAGTATGTTAGGTAACCTTGCATTGTCGGCCACCTGGACTCCATTCGTCAAAGCCGCAAGAGTACTTGATCGAGTAATTCTCATAGGGTGTCTCTAAATCTTCGATCTGAAAGAGGAATAGAACTTTAGAGACAGCCACCGGAGTACGACGGAGCACCTAACCCATTTCATGAGCAAGTCACCCAGTGCTTTGGGCGATGAAGGATTGGGACCAATGTCCTTCAGTTTCTAATGAAAAAAGGTGAGCGAATGAGGTCGAGGCGCAGATCCACGAGGAGCGCGCACCGAAAGCAGTTGGCGGTTAGCTTTATAGACACTCTCGATGGCTCGAAACATAGTGTCCAATTCCTTGGGAGGAAGATTGGACCGTGACCATGCAGCAGCAACTTTCTGGATGTCCAGTTAATAGGGCCATGAGGAAGGCACACTGAACAGACGACGCACTCGAATAATAGCAGTAAGCAAGTCCACATAGCCCTTTTCCGTGTCAATGAGATCCGTAAGGGGGTTTGTTTTCTTCTTTGTTGTTTCTGGTGTCGTGGGGCTTGTCGGTGTAACAGGGAGATCTTGAGAAATGTTAGCCAAAGGGGTTTGAGACTGAAGAGGCAGGCGCCCTGACCTCCATCGAGGGAAAGTGAGCTCAGTCCTCCAACTGGAGGGAGCTGAGGTGGCTGCAAGTCTCTCGGTTTTGGTGGTAGTTGTGGTGCATCGAAGTGGTCGCGAGGAGGTGGAAGTGGTTTTTCTAGCTGCTCATGCGCCATCCTCGTCGTCGAGAGGCAAGCCGCACTGTCACCTTTCGCTCCCCATCATTCACGCCTCAAGACTCATCTTACAATATCAAAACGGTCATTCTAAACCAATAGCTCCCTATACATAAAACAAATATAAAACTAAGAAAGGTGTTCGGTCTTGTACTAATAGCTAGAATCTGAGGAGAAAAATCTACGATTACCGAAATTTGGATGACCTTTCCGTGTCAAATCCTGATCATGCCCGGACCTTGCCAATGCCAGAAATCCCCGAAAAGCCAACCACCTACAACTTCACATGCCAAACGGAGGCGAGGCCATTTGTCCTTGCTCAGGTGGGGAAACGGGCAGAGGAGCAGAACTTTCCTCATTTCCATATGGCCTCGGTTCGTCCTTACGGAAAAGTGTCTCGTGAGAGAATGGATACAGAGGGACAACCATCTAGAAAACGAGTGAGCGGTGGCGTCATTTTGCAGGGACAACAAGTCGTTGCTACCACTAAATACTAACCATTGGATTCTTTTGCTGTGTCATCCTCACTATCTCGCGCATAAGCCCCTGCAGAAGCTTTTCCTGCCGTGCTAAACAATAGGTAAGTTATCAAGAGCAGATGAAAGAAAAAGAGAAATACTAACTTCCAATCGGCGACCGTCTGCCAAACTCCAACATCGCGAACCTGCCATTACGTTGAGTTCACTAAAATTTTAACATAAATCAGGGGTCACACTTACCGAAGCACATTGATTTCGCCCCATACGGTAGATTCTCGCTCATTGTCGCCTAGCTCAATGAAGTACTTGCACAGCTGGACCTGTACGACAGCAGCAAGGTACCAGCATATCTATTCTCCATTAATGTGGTCATTTGAATGAGGGAAGAGGCACTGACTGTCACAAATGGATGAAGTCTTGTAATGTCAAGAGATGTTGCTGACAGCATGTAATATGCCCCGAGAATACATCGGGCGCTCTGGACACAGCGAGCACTAAAATGATACATCAACCACGTGAGAAAAAATATGAAGAGAATGGCCTAAGGTTCTTACGTTGAAATGCATTCTGGATTTGTAAAATCGATGTAGGGGTTGTGGAGGGTAATGGCAGCTGCATGGGGGATAATGTGGACCATGTACAGGTTTGTGTCCAGGGAGTTGCCCTCAGGGGCATCCGTCACACCGTTATTATGCTTATACAAGGCCGGAAGACTCTCCAAGAAATCAACGCAGACCAACTTGTCCAGAGCTTCAAACCCGTCTAGATAGAAAGGATTCTGGCTGCTGCTTGGTGCGGTCGGTGCTCGAAGATTGCCTCGAACGTTATAGTCTGTGACGCGACCAAATAGGAGAACACTCTTGAGTAGTAGCAAGAAAGAGTCGGTATACTGTGGGGGGTGGTGGAGGAATAAGTCTGGAGAAGATAGGTCCTGTGGATTGCTCGGCACAGGATTCTTGAAGACAAGTCAGTCCAGCCTTCCGGTACAGAAGTGGCAAATGGAAATACCTGCATCTCATAGTCAATATCGCGAAGAGGAAGTTCCGTTCCAATGTCTCTTTCATCAACACTATGAACCCAGCCACCCACTGATGCAATACGGTCAAAAAAGATGGTCATCCACCAGGTACGTCGACGAGACTCGAGATCTCGAAAGTCTTTAGGTGGTGCAAGGTAGGCTCCAGGTGCGTTATTCCCATGAGTTGAAAAGGTGCCAGGATAGTTGAGGCGCAACGGAATAGCCTGCGGATTATGAGCGGGGCGTCAGCTTCAGTACATCAACTCACCACCCGTGTTTGGAAAGAGGCAAATATCCAGACTTCTACCCACCTGCTTCGAGATTTAGACGATCAATCAAGCCTTTAAGTTTACAAACTCACCGTCCTTCCTGGTAGAAATACCACGAGAGTAAGATACATGACTGCATGACCGCAAAAATGTCCTCTCCACTGGCCATGGTTCTGTCAATATATTGGCGTGTCTTGCTAGCATGGAATTCCGCAAATGTATCTCGCCGTGTGCCATCCTGGCCAGGGACAAGTTCGCGAGAGGACCAACGCGAGGCTGCAGCGCACTACCGGGGATAAATGTGATGATCGTGAAAGAAACAGGAAACCTTACGATCGCATGTAAGAGAGCTGAATGAGGAAACCCTGGGTCTCTTGGCGGTAAATGCATCGCAGCTAAAAAGGATGATTTGTGTAACAGGTGGGTTGAACAAGGGTCACAGCGGAAAAAGACATCGACACTACAGGTATTTAGATATGATCAACAGGGCTGGAACACATGGAATACTTACTAGTGACTCATGGTTGCTGGGTCAGGCAAGTCTGGGTCCCATCCGGAGAAGAGAAGATCCATGAAAGGGTCAGTATTGTTGGCAGAGTGGAGTTCAGGACTGGTGCTTCCATTTCTAAGACGTGACTCTGGGGGGCTATCTTGTGTGGGAGAGATCATATTCATGACACTTAGAGAAGCCCTGGGTAATGAGATGCCTCCAGACTCGGAGTTATTGGGAGATGCACTATTCATGCGTTGCCCGGGGGAAGGCATACGAGGCACTTGCAGTTGCATATCATAAAGTCTGCTCTTTAGAGCAGCTAGAAGGCTGTCAGACACCCTGACTCAGGAACCGCAAGTCAAGAGTAGTTACCATTCTCTTCTTCCAGTTGACGGATCTTATCGAGAGGAACAATATCTGGTGCAAGCGTTAGGCCTTCTACTGGGTCGTATGAACATTGAGGTTCGGATGGGTGAGCATATCCAGGAGGAGCAGGAACGGAGATGAGGGTTTCCCATGCTCTAATGAATAGATCAGGCCAAATTGTATTTTGAACAGATGCTGCGCATACTTGACACATGTCTAGTGAGGGATAGTTGAAAACTAATGCTAAGATGCGAAAAAATAGCAGCGTACCCCACATGCAGGACGAGCAGCGTCGCATTTCTAATAAGGTTCCTAACCAAGTTCATTGGGAAGCGCGTTGATAGACTCACCAGCTTTCGTTTACGACACTAGAATTTTGATATTAGTCATTGAACAAGTTTCTTTACAATTCACGTACAGGGTGACAAGCCTATGACAAATGGAGGACGGCTTGAGCAGCGAGGAGGCGACGATCTCGGGGAAATCCTACCTGGTTTCGTCGCAGAGCTCTCGGAGCTGAGGTCGAACCGGCCGGTTTTTGGCTATTTGTCTGGGCTTTAGGCATAAGAATGAGAAATTGGATGTTCCGAGGAGTTGTTCAAGCAATTCGCGGGGAACGATTGTGGTGGTCCAGCATCAAGAGGTGATCTTAAGGCGCCCCGGCGTATTTAACGTCTGTCAGCCCGACTTAAGTAAGAAGATTGACTGATTGTGTATTCTTTTTTTCAAACTCTACTGCTGTCCAATACATTTTGAAACGGGACGATCTACGAAGCTTGCCCTCTGCCGCGTTGAGGCTCTGCATGAGGATCAGAGTACATGTTGATCTCAGGACCTGGAACGTCGCTGGTTCAGACCGAGAGCACCGACACCAGTGCAGTCAATGCTTGCCACTCACAAAACTGTGGCTACAATTGTTCGGCTGTGTGGGACGTGACTAACATGAAATTCAGCGACTGTCGGTTTGGTCAAAGCTCCATGCATGGAATGCAACATACCGGAATTCAGCTAAATAAATGCCTTGTCCACATTGTGAGGTCCACGAATAATACATAATGCTTGGCATTTTTTTTATGAATCACACACACCTTGCCAAGTTCCCAGCGCGAGGGATCCATTTATGATGGGCACTTTCCAATGTTTCTTAAGGGGCAACTCAAGAATTGAAATGACGATGACTCACTGCTCACGGTGGGACCAATCAACGCGCTCTGGGTAAGTAAAACCTCGTGAGTTTCATCAATATTAGGGAACATCAGTGGTAGGCACAGACTTTTGTGTGCGATACAGAATCGTCGGGGCCTTAACACAGATTGTTGAGAGCTCGGCGTATAGGGTGCACAGGATTTGACCTACCTTCATCGGTATGACGCCAAGCAAGAGATTCGGGCACAATGGAGTCCAAGGCCATGTCCATGTCTTTCGCACACGGGTGAGCAACGAACCAAAGAGGAGAAACGGGGGTGAAAAAAACATACCACGTCTGACATCTACAATGATACAACCTTAGCTTAGAACGAGATCTAAAGTTTGAGACAAACCACTGTCGAAATTCTCGTTCAAAGTCAGAGCAGCCGATGTGTGTTTGCTGGCCATAGATCTCAGCTCAGAAAAAAATCGCCAAGCATCTTTGTGGAAGAGCGGGAAAAAAAATCACATGAAAAGAAATAGCATGCCCACTTCTACATCCTTGATACCAGGTTCAATCTGGGCGAGTACATCTTGGGTAACGAGATGGATCCCCTGCGAAACCAGAATACAATGTTTGTTTTTATTCAGGGTGTTGACAATGGGCTGCGGGCCAAACCTTTGAGTGCCTATTACGGTAAGTGGTTTGCGAAATATGAGACAGAGTATAGTCAAAGCTTATTTACCTGGGAAGCGTAAATGTTTTAGACCAGCCCATCGCAAGTGAGAGGAACTCAGGAAGATCACAAAGTGCTTCTCGATCTGCCAATCACTTGCTCTTTGCCCGGCCAGGTTCGTTCGCCCCTTTTTGCAAGTTGTCCTTGCATACAACGTCCATGCTTGCTTTGAGTCCACTGGCCTAGCACATGGACGTCCCCTCGAGACGGAGTCTTGATACCACGGCCAGTGGGCTCAACGCAGAGTCAATCATCTCACTCTCCGCTTTCCCTGGAACGCCTGTGTCGACTGACTTCAACCCGAGTGTCTTTCGTCGCCAGTTGCCCTCCCTTCCGACCTCTCGCTCCTCGCAGCGTGGTTCGCCCCAACCCTCCAATTCTGATTGGCATGATGGCGCTTCCAGCATTTCTCGAGGTCGTGTGGACTCTACCATCCCTGGTGTAACTGCGTCGTTCATCCAGAATGCAATGTCGGACGAGCAGGACGCACGCTCAGAAATCACCTATCCGCCACTGTCTCCACCCCAGACCCAGTATGCTCCATCCTCGAGGTCAAGCCGTCGCCCACCTCCTTTACGTCTCCCGTCAGACGGTGGTGACCCGCCCGCAATGAAGACTGGAGGCTCCACTCCAAATACCGCTCCTAGATCTGCCCTTACTGCCTCGGAAGAGGACGCATCAATAGCAGCAGCTCATCATGGAAGCATTCACCGCGACATTCGGACAAACAGCGTTACAAAGTCTTTGGGCCTCCAAGGCGCGGAAGTGGTAGGCGTAGCCCCAGCGACTATTGTACAAACATTGTCCAGGCGTTCCTCCCAACCGTTAAGCCACCGTCAATCTGGTTATCTTTCAAAGCTCCCTTCTCATAGAGAAGAGCCTCCGGACGATATTCCAGATGATATTTCTCAACATTCGGAGTCTGGAAGGTCCTATGTACCGTCATTCATTTCATCATCCGCACATTCCTTACGCAGAGTCCTCAATCGCTATAGCCGATACGGCCGCACACCATCTCCCGCCCCCCCGTTACCTCCAAATCCTAATATCCCCGCGTCTTATAAGTCGTACGAGACTTACTTCTTCCAGAATGGGAGTACTTCGAACCTGCCATTCCTAGGAAAACGCGATCCCACATCTCCTGCCGTTGCCCAGTCGACGGCAAATAGTTTACATGTTTGGCCACCTGCAGCACGCAACAGTGGCTTCTCACCTCTTGATGGGCACCCCCTCGACAGTCCTAAAGTCCGAGAATCTTCGACTAGGGGAAGGAAGAAGAAGATTATCATTTTATCTGTGGTAATTCTCGCCCTCGTTGTTACTGGCATTGTTGTCGGCGTTGTCGTGTCTCTCAAGAACAAGGTAGCTTCGGCTGCGAGTTCTTGTGCAAATGGTCTTGCCGGTGCTGATTGTTCCATGAGTGAGTGAATTTCGTTCCTTTCTTCTCGTGTTGTCTAACTGTGTATTAGACGCAACTTGTGTTTGTACGTCCTCGTCAAGCCGCTGCGATGGGCTATCGCAGAATTTAGTGGACCTCATCCCAACTGTAAACCAACTCTTTCAAACGAATTATAGCCAGAGCGAAGTCTACAGTGCTGTTTGGGCTTCGGTTGGATCCAGCAAAAATTGTATTTCTCAGGCCAATGTTGTAGACTTAGCCCCCGCCCTCACCAAAGCCAAGTCTCCAAACCGGCTTGAGTTTGCTCAGAGCGCCATTCTCTGGAATTTAGTTGAAAGTCAGGATCTGACTTCTGCACAAAAGCTTCGCAGCTTTATTGTAAATGCTCCTTGGGCCACTCTTACTTCGTCGGATGGTACACAAGATGGCACCAATGGTTCTTTTGGAACGACTATCTCAGGTAAGTGCAATATTTACATCGGACCGGTTGGTACCCTTCGGTCTAAATTCACATTAGGCTTCAACTTCGACTTTGCATCCCAGAAAGTCTCGCCCCCGTCTATCAGTTTCGTCTCCAGTGCCTCTCCCTCATCGGAGCAGCTCTCCAGGATTGCGCCTGGAGCTCGTGATGTTCTGGATCGAATGTACAGTGTTGCTCGTGGTGCGTTCATTTCGGAGCCTTATACCGGGTGCCTCTCACCATTTTACAGCCTCCGCAACACAGCACAAAGTTGCTTTGAACACCTATTGGACTGGCACTTTGCAGCAGAACTCGGACGACCTGAAGACTTTCCTTTCGGCCTTCCTGAACTCTCCGATTCTTCTTCCTTTCGATTCTCAATCAGATGACATGCTGAACCTAATGCAGCATAACCAATCATCCTCTTTTCCTCCGCCTTTGGCCTGCTCGCCCAGCCTCAATTCGACAAAACTCGATAGGGTTAACCATCTCGAGTCTACTGTGTTTGCGTTGCCTAACGTCACCACAGCCAAGTCGTATTCTGCGGATTGCTACCCATCACGGCCCACTTACGGACGCCTCGACGTCTTGCAGTTACGATTACCTTTCTCGGATCAGGAAGGCGGAGACAAGCTTCCCAAGCAGGCGCTCGCGCTGAAACGGGACGCAGGGTCAAGAGTTGTAGTTTATCCATGGAACATCAACAGTGCCTTGCTGGCTTCTGATCCTGGGTCAGCACTCTCGTCCACACAGACGGACTATCGACAGTATGGCACACTGAACTCCGCTGAGCACGTGGTGCTCGCTTACCTCCAGAGTATCGGAGATGTAAACCTCGCCATGTCGTTCATTAAATTCCTCCTCCAGGACACTCGAGCACCTCCACCCACGGATTTTGCATTGGACCGAATGCCGATTATCGAGGTGGCCATCTTCGGCACACTGGATCGCAGTGACTTCACTTCCGCCACAACCGCTTTCTCGACCAAATCGGGAGGCGTCTTTTTTGGCTCCTCTGATTCTGGAACATTACGAGATTGGGCAAATTCGGCAAATCTGCCCATTTTCTGGGCAGAGAAGGCGGGAAGTACGCAGGTGGTTCGCCAGACTTCGTCTCCACCTCAGGCGTTTTCTGATGCCTGGAAGGCGTCCAGCGACTCGTTGAAAAACGACATTGACGTTACGATAAAACAGATCACAGATTCATTGTCGTCGACGGGTCAGTTTACCGCTGCTTATGGATTTGGATAGCTGCTTTTGGCATTCTTGTTCTGCTCTTTTCATGGACTTACATACGTACATGTTGTTGATACCATCCCCAGCACTTATCATGTATACACTATATGAGGATTTTTTTTTTCAAACGGAATAAAGTACTGTCACTGCTTCCAAGCGAAAGTGAAAAGTATATATAACAGAAGTAGCCATCAGACTCCATCAGGCAAAGGTCAGCCAATCTTTCTTTAGCAGGCTTACTGACCTCGCTCTTGAACATCAACCTTCATGTGCATCTTTGTCCCGTCCTTCTCTTAGCAAATGCCCAAGGCTCAACAATCCCAACGACCCAACGGTTCTGGTCACAGCATCGCGCTGAAGCGCAATCAGGTATGCAGCGACCTAAAACCTTCACGACGTGTTGCTTACCGTCCACCAGGCATGCCATCAGGTATTTCCCTCTATTTTTCATTGCCCTTCGCAGCTGACCTCCGTAGTGTCGAAGAAGAAAACTAGTTAGTCGTTAATTCTCTTTCGTTTTTTTCTAATGGTGCTCAAACCCCTGTTATTAGAAATGGTATTTCTCTCATCTGTTTGCTTCTCGACGACCATCCAATAACATAATACTCGTTAGCGACGCCCAACGGCCGTGTTCGACGTGTCTCAGATCCCACAATCATGCTGTAACGCACGCTGCGCCTGGAGTCACCCTGCCAAGGGAACCAGAATGCACTTACGATGAGAGTCAGTTGTTGTGCCTTGTGTTTACCCGAGTTCTTTGTTTACCTGCAGCATCAAGATGCCCAAGACCAACCACCTTCAGCTACTGAGCAATCGAAAGCCCGTTCGTTTGAACCCAGAATTAGTGAGTCTCCAAACTTTGCCTGACCAGACTTTGGTGCTGGCAGGCGCGTTTATATGACGACGTTTCTTAGACGGATTAGAACCATTGTCCGAAAAAGGCGGCCCGGACGGTGGTCCAAACAGTGCTCCAGTCACTCCTTCGCTACATGTCCCGGGCTCGTCGATGCCGTTTGGGAATTCGCAATCCCCACCGAGCCATGTCACCAGCATTACTCCCTATGGTCGCCCTACCGGCACTCCCACCTCTGCCAATGGAGACACAAATGGGTTCCACCTTGGTGGAGAAACCGCGGTATCTGGTTACGGCTGGCCGGTCAGCCTTCCGACACCAGAACTACTCCGACACTTGTACGTTGTGAATCTGTCTGTTTGCACCACAACTTAGACGTCTGTTTAGAGTTGAGGCGTTTTTCACCTTTCACCCTCATGCCAGACGCCTTTTTCACACATCAACTTTCATGTCATCCCTTGTTCTGCCTTATGGGCATGCTAATTTCCCCGCCGATTCAGTCTTGCACGCAATTTGCGCAATAGGAAGTTTTTATACTGCGGCCGTTACATCGCCTCCTCTCCCAAATCTTGACGAAGTGGCAGCGGATGAGCTGTTCTCACTTCGCCATCGGCAATATGAAGACCGACCAGATTCTTTTGCTGAACAACAAGCGCAGTTCGCGAAGGACTGCGCAGATCGTGGTGAAATGCTTGGGGAGAACATGTTCCAACATTTTCAAGGTGAACCTCGACCGTCAAGCATGCGTTTCTACCTCGAGGCCTCATTCTTTTTTATCCAGCTCGGTTGATCTTGTCATGGTTTTATTGGGCTCATTCTAAGTAAGTTTCGTACTTTCATGTGTATGTGCTTCTAGTTTGTTCATCTCACTTTAGATGGGTTGAGGTGCAGTCTGAATTGCAACTGCTCGAGTGATAACTGACATTGCTTAGGTTTTTGTTGCATCTTCTACTTCCCTGCGAATGGCTACGCCGATGGGTTTGAATGTGTGCCCGCCTTTCCATTCTATTACTAAAACTTGGCGCCCATCCACTACATTGTAAGTACGTCTTAGTCATGTCTTGATATCATGACTTGACTTCTTTTCCCAGGCCTGCGGCGAGAACTGTATGCTCCATCGATTTCCTCTCTAAATATTTCTTCATCTAATCCTGCCAGGTTATCGAAGACGAAGTTCGAAGGTCTTCGTTTTGGCTGGCATATGCCACTGAACGAGAACATGGGTCTGGTAATGGCTGGGCAATGTGCCTCGACGATGAAGATATATCTCAGCTTATGCCCACAAGGACTGACCAGTTTGAAGGCGGAGTATGGTTTTAACATTCCATCGCTCACGCTGTCGATCTCACTTATTGTAGGTCCTCGTCCCTCCCCAAGAGAGGCAATGGGCGCACACGCCAAATCTTCTTTTGACTCACGCGGATGCTCACACAGACCCCTTTGTTCTTTATATCAAGGGCACCATTATTCTGTGTTAGTTTCGTCGCTTAGATGTTCCGGACATCATCCGCTCACTGTTCTCCACAGCTCGTGTGAAATGCTTCAACCTTCGTTTCAGAGCGAAGCATTATGCAGGCGATCTTTCTGTAACAGCACCAGCGACTGAAGGAGAAACCCTTCTTCCTAGTATGGATCCTAGGGGGTCGCCTGCTTTCATGGAACTCGACCACATTGCCTCCAACTTCCGCTCGTCATTCCCTGCTGCTCTTCGGACACCTATCATTCAAGACGCTCTTGTCGACAACCATCTGTACACCGCATGTCTCATGCCTCTGGCGTAAGTTGTTCATTTTGTTGTTGTCCACTCTCTTGTTCCCATTGACACATCTTCAGTGCAACGATCATTCTTCACGACCCTCACGCCAATATTGAACGTTCTGGCGTAAGCCCGGCCTTATGCTGTCAACTTTTAGCTCCTCACACTTTTTTTTGCTTCTCTAGTGTATTTCTGCTTTGAAAATTCTCACGGCGGCGCGGTCGATCCTAGAGCTCATCTATGAAGTGTTTTCGACCAGCTTTGATATTTCTCTATTGGACCCTTTCTGTGCCGTACGTATTCCCCAATGTCTATCTCGACGTGTTGCGATGACCGAATCACCTTGCAGTTCTGTTGGTTTTTAAGTGGGCGTGTCCTGCTCCGTTTCCTTCAAGCAGCAATTGCCACCAACAATCAGGAGCAGATGGAGACACTTCGTTCAGAGCTCGAATTTGTGCAGTCAGTTCACTTTTTGCAAGATTTTTGAAGAGGGAGCCCTTCATGTTCTTTTATGTAGTTCTGCCATTGTCAAACTTGGACGCAGAATCCCTCTTGCGTTCCGTTACGCTCGTATGCTGCACGACCAAACTATTAGTGCATGCGGCCCTCAATATGCAATGACGGCCATGCCGTCGAATCATTTGGCTATGGGTCATAGACAACTCTCTATGCAAGGTGGTAACCCTGGGCACCAAGACCAAGGCCATCCATTTGTAACCGGACCTCCTCCTAACCCAAACGGTCTAAGCCTCCCGAACCAAAGCCAACACTATGGCGGAGGTTCACCCAGAATGATGACCCCCTTCATGTCTTAGGATCCATTTCTCTCTCCTGCCCCTATCCTTCCAATCTCCTCTTTTGACCTTGGTCACTGTTTCACTTCATCGTACGCTCCCCTTTCACTGGGGACATACGATATTTATTCCGTCTCTCTCCCTGCCTCGTCTTTTATGTGACTCAAGTGTTTCTCTAAAAACAATATCTCCACTCTTTATACCTACGTATCTCTCTCTCTGTATCTCTTTCCATCTCAGACTCCTCCATATCCGGCCGTGTAGCTATATGTACTGATACGACACCAGTACCAACACCTTGCTTTGCTTCAATGTTTGAGTGTGTTTTGGACGCTCTCTACTCTCGCTCGCTACTTTCTCCCTTTCTCTTCCTCTTTCTAGATATTAGGTTGGATAGTTCAGTCTCACAATGCAAGTCGGAACATGTTATTTCAACAGGCTTTTTTAGAGAGATGAAGACGAAGAGAAAGAAGAAAATGGAAAGAAGAGCTGGGACCGTGGCTTGAAAATAACAAGGGTTTCAAGGCAAGTAAATAGATAGATAATATTTCCCTCTTGTCAACGTCAAAAGCATATCGTTCATCGTAAATTCGTCCCGTAATGTGGAGGTGTCTGGGGGTGAAAAGGTGGGCGGAAAAGTGGAGTAAGTGGAAAAGAGACTCTTTATCTTTTAGAGCTCAAAGAGATATTTGCCGAGGAAGAGGCATTTATGCAATGATGCAACCACCCTTCTTCTTCTTACCACGGTCGTCCTTCGGAGGTGGGTTCACTAAAAGGATGATGGGTACAAGGAGGGAGGTTTAAAGGATGATACTCACAGACGGCACGGATGGCCTCATCGAAGACGGTCTTCAAACCCTTTTGGGTCAAGGCAGAGCATTCCAGGTACTTGACAGCCCCGATATCTCTGGACATAGCAACACCTTGGGCATATTGGATGGGCGCCATGCGGCTGCAAGCAGTAGGGGGTAAGCATCATACTGAACATAGCGCTAAAACAAAGACAACTGCCTACCGCTCACGAAGCTTCTCAATCGTAGCCTGGTCTTCCCGCAAATCAAGTTTAGTCCCAACGAGCACTATTTGCGTGGACGGCGCGTGATGGGAGATTTCCGGATACCACTATACGGAAGGCCGGAGGACGTTAGAAACACAAGATAGTAGGATGAAGGATAAGAAAAAGGAAAGAATACCTTAGTTCTAACGTTTTCGTAACTAGGCGGGCTGACAAGGGAAAAGCAGATGAGGAAGACATCAGTCTGGGGGTAGGACAATGGGCGGAGACGGTCGTAATCTTCTTGACCGGCGGTATCCCAGAGACCAAGTGAGATGGTCTTCCCGTCGACCATGACATTGGCGGAGTAGTTGTCAAACACTGTTGCAAAGAAAAGAAGCGCGTCAGGACGGAGCTGTGGACCGAGTCGGAACCTAGGGTGAACGCGCACCTGTGGGGATGTACTCGCCCTGAACATGGATTAAACTGATAAAACACGTTGAAAAAGTAATTAGAGCTTACCGGGAAGGCATTTGTGGTGTAAGAAATCAGGAGACAGGTCTGTTGGCACGATAAGCCTGGGCGGGCGTCGGTGACGAAGAGGGGCAGGACCAACCTTGCCAACGGCACCATCGCCGACGACAACACCTGTAAAATGGTTAGAACGATAGGCGCATAGAAATGAGGGCACAGCCTACATTTAATAGCCTGCATATTGGCCGCACTTCTAGCTTACAGCTAACACGCTGACAGGACGATACACCTAAGGAGCCGCACGCAAAAGCAGTGACAAAATACCCAAAGGTAAAGCTAAGAGACCCAGAAGCTAAGCTCAACGGGGAAATGGGCGCGGCGGGTGAAGGTCACCTACACTTGGGCAGAGGAGAAGATGGTGGTCTTAGGCTGAGGCGAATTATTGATGCAACACGGGACCAATTGTTGACCCAATCGATGCCTGGGACACAGTTCATCATTTTACACAACTACGCGAATACAACGACACCCAAAAAACAAAATATATGTACAGACACGTTATATGGGGAGAGATAAAGAGATAGAGACAGCAACATATCGGAACACGAGCAGCATGAGAACACGACAAAGCGAGATGGCACAACAATCCGGGTGAAACAGACCAGCATTGCTCAAATCAGGAGCGATGCTCAATCAGATCCTGCCGACAAGACCCTTCGTCTCTTTGCGGGCGGCTCCGGCGACGGCGTGCGCCTCAGCCAACATTGAGGTTTTGCGAGACTGCTGAGGCGATCATACCCAAAGCTGTCTAGTTCGTCATCTTCGTGAGTATAAGACAAGTTATGCGGGTAACGGGCAGCCGTAATAGTTGGCTCGTCATCCACCTCCATGCTGCTAGAGGACGTGAAATAATCCTCGTCTTCAAGCGCAAGCGCGACAGGGTCTTCAGCAGCAAACAAGTCTGTCACATCGCTATCAGGCGAAGACAGCGCGCCGTCCGACTCGGTGCCTGAAGAATTGGGTGAAGAGCGTTTCCGACGAATGGTTGTTCGCCTCTTGTAGTTGGATAAGAAGAGCTCTGCCAGGTCTGACTGACTGTCTTTGCCGTGGGGCAAAAAACTGGGGAGCGGCGGTACGTCTCCCCGCTCGTCCCGGAACCTGGGGGTACGCTTTGGGTCGTAGGGAGAAAAGATAGGTGGACTGAGACTGTTGGCTGCAAAACTTCTGGATGCGACTCTGCGGGGAGGCGTAGCAGGGTAACTGTCTCTATCAGAAGACGGGAGTGACGGAGACGACGACCTGGGTGGCGCTGACGCAGATTCTGGTTTAGTTTGTACGCATCGCTGCGGCGGGTGGTATCTAGGGGACTCGTCGAGGATCACAAATTCTTGCTGCCTTGGGTGATTATTCTGAGTGGGCGAGCTCATAGTAGTTTCGGTTGTAGCAAGAATTGGTGGCACTTGTGGAGGCTGAAAGACAGGAGATTGGTTATTTTCTTCTGTCCAAGCAGTGTTTAATACAAATAATCACAAGATGCGGCATGTACTGACTGTTTGCTCGCCCCCCACGGGCACCTTCAGCTGGGTCACGGCGATTGGACATGGCGATTTTGTGTTTTTCAAACACGTGGCGCCTAGAGAGACGTTAGAGCGAATTGAAAGTATTACGCGGGAATGGACAAACCTCCACATGCTCTTAGCATTGACTCCCGCATAATTTCTGCGACAGAAAGTGCATCGGAGCTTTGGCTCCTCGCCAGCAGCAACACCCTTTTTCCGGGCACACCAGCCACGAGGAGGTTCGAGTTCACTAGGATAGTTTATCCCATTAGAATCGCTGCTATCCTTGATTTTGAAATCGGAGACGTGAAGGAACCAATCCGGGTTGTCGACAAACGCTAAGTAGCACAACTTGCCGTTGTAGCGTTCGGGGTTGGGGAAGGTAGTGAAGGGAGCACGAATGAAAACCGTGCCTGGATCGCCAAGCTGAGGGTCAACAGAAAGTGATGGACCAGCGCTGGCTGTTCTAGCGTAAGAAGCAGGAGCAATGTCCACAGGTATCGCGTCGGCGAGACGTGCAGAAGTCGCCGTTCTGGCATTAGGAGTCCAAGGTGCTGGATTAAAAGTTGTATCGGCGGATGTGAACTCTGTATTTGTGGGTGGAAGAGATGGAGGAGCAGAGGTGCTGACAACACTCGTGGATGCCGCCGACGATGGAGGCGGGGTTTTCGCCATGGTGAACTGTGTATATATTATATCAGAAAATGGTGATGCAGCTTATAAACACACGTACAAAGCGTAGTAAAGCTCGCGCTGAGGAAATGGGGAAGTAACGGGAGGCTGGGTGGCCGCAAGAAGAGAGTCGTGATAATTTTCCCACGCGTAAAGCAGGGCTTCAAGCGTGACCGTAAACACTCATCCTCGTGGCATTCGGCTCGGATCCCCGGTCTACACTCACAAGCAGCTCTTCGCTGGCAAGGTCTATAGGAAAGAAAACAAATACTATCTTAGTTCCTATTAATTTTTTTCCATCAAAACGGTGAGGAGATGAAGAACGCGAGAAGCACTTTGAACCCAAAAAAAGACAGTTACAGAACAAACTGACATTATATAACTATCCAAATCATCTTGAACGTAACTCAAAGACAACCGGAGTGTTCTTTCATTCTGGTTCTTGTGGATGATCAAGTTGCCATGCTTTGATCCAATCCACCATTCGGGACACATTCGCCTCAATATCCTCCATGGAGTCGCTTTGCAGCTCGACGATAATTTCGGTAGCGAACGACTGTCGTGCTTCTTCTAGAACAACCTGCATAATCTCGGCTTCATTGTTTTCTTGAATCTTCGGCAATTCATACCCTCTTCTCAAGGTCAGCCAGGACCTCTTTTCAAAATCGAAGAAAAAAGAAATGAACCTCACCTCTTTTCTAATCGGTCCCAAAGTTTTGAATGGTCACATCGTAGTACGACTACCAGATCTATCCATCGTTCAGGGAATGGCTCACAGGAATGCCAATCCAAAATCAGGCTCCCTGCTTCCGCTAATGGTTCTAACTCGTCAAGAAGCTGTACAAGATCTAAACAGCCAAGCAATTTCAAAATCGTTCGAACAATATACCTTGTCCTCATCAACTGTATAGCTCTGCCATTTTTCGTCGTAGCTCTCATAAAATCCGTGCTCCTTCACGTATTCACTAACATTGACGTGCCTGAGGGGGATTGGCGAGTCATTTAATAAAAGTTGAGCGTGTGTAGATTTCCCAGTGCCTGGAGTTCCGGTTATCACAATGACAGGCCCTTGTTTCATGGTGGACAGAGGAGAAGAAGAAGAAGACAAAGGATAAAGCAGCGCTCACGTCGCCATCCGGACTTCCGTTGTTAATTCCCCTCACTTTCATGAGTTCTCAATGGTGACGTGATTTGTATTACTTGCACTCTTAAGGTTCTATGACTCCGAGATGACCCTCACCAACTTTAGGCGGTTAAATGGAAAGGTGAAAGCAGACCAGAGGTGGACGCTTTTACAGGCACTTCTCATCATCTGATTAGCCTTTCAATTTGTTCCGGTGCCCGAAAAGGTGAGCAGGGGCTCACAAAATACCTGGTTACATCCGCCATGTCGCCCTTCTGAATGTTGCGAACGTCGCGAAGCAATGATGTTTGCCCCGGCATGGATCACTGCAAGGTAAGATCATGTGCATTAAGGTCTCCTTACCTCTTACTTCCACGATCCTTTTACCTTGCTGCTGCAAGCCCATGCTCTCTTGTTTTCGTTGTCTTCTTATTTCAATATGAGCGCCTCCTCGTCCAATCTGGCTCTGGAGGTGCGTCCCGCTGAAATTCGGTATTTTCTCAAAAAGCTTAAGGTGAGATATTATCCTTAGGACGGGTGTGTTCCCACAAAAGTTGTCATCCAACTTGCAACCCAAGTGGTCATACCCAACTACTCCAGAGATTTTGCTTCTATTCCGCTCCAGGATTTCAAGCCGTACGGTCGAATTGCCATTGTCCTTAGAAATACTCTCACGCAGCTTACCTTCGCGCTTGTTTTAGGTCTTACCTTGCAATGGACGATGGCTCGCTCCTAGCCACCCCATTGATCTCAGATTTTCAAGGTGCACTACTCAGCCTTATCATTCTCTCAGTCCTTCTCGCTCTTTTCCTGCGCAACGTTGTCGTCGCAGGTCAGATTTCTTCTTCCTGTATCCTTTTGATTTTCCAAGTTCATCGAAGGACAGGCTACTACTATTTTTCACGGTCAAAGATTATCCACGACCGCCGCCTTTTTCTTGCCTTATTTCTCAGTCAACTAGTAAGCCCTGCTGGGATACTACCAACAATGGTTTCCTACTTTGATCGCTCTGGAGACTGCACCGTGTTCGTTCGAACCGTTCACTCTCTTCTCTGCCCTAACATTTTTCTATTAGAATTCTACGGTTTGAAAGATGTATTCAGTTCTTCTCGCTGTCGATGCTCGTACGCTTGAGCTCATTATCACGCTTTGGTATCTAGCATCTCATGTTCAGTACAGGTTTATGTGGTCCTTGGGTTCAAGGCATACCGAGTCCTTGAAGATTCTCGAGCAGTTCTAGTCGTAGCTACCATTCTCCAACTAGGAGCGACGGCCGTCTTCGGTCTCGAGTTGGCTGGAACCGAAGGCCACCGCCGTTTATCAGGTCGGTCTTTTCCCCGCACTTTGGGGAAATTGTCAGCCTCTGAAACCATATGGTCAATCCTAGGAAGCTGCAATCGAAACAGAATCCCGATAACTATGGTCGGGAGTGTCTCTATACAATTAGCACAAGTGCTCTTCATCGCGATCTGCTGTACGTCCGGAGTTCCCAAAGTACCCCATTCATTATTGATGATCCCGTAAATGCACAGTCGGTATCGCCATTTTGAGAGCACGTGCTGAAACCCGGGGGACGACTGGGGAGAAGCGAACCCCAAAGCCGGCATCTCCGATCACTAAAGCTGCTGAGAAGCTCGGTGCCACAGGCTGGCTAGGACAGTCTGCGGCTCAGACGCCTCCTCGCAACTCAGTTGTCTCTCGATTGACTTGGGTGTTTCCTGGCATGTTCGACACATTGTTCCATCAAGTTATGAGAGATGAGCTACGCTTCACTTGCATGATTGCCGTGACTTCCGGGGTGGCCATCGCGTTCCCGTTGATTGGTCTCAACAGCAAAAATGGACTCTCCGTCCAAGGATGGTTATGCCTACCGTGTAAGAGATCATCTCGTTCTTCTGCGCAATATTCTTATGGCATTTATTTCAGGGTGTTTCATCTCTCTCGTCGTCATCAAAACCTTTGACAGAGCTCTGGCAAGACATGAGGAGGAGGTAGCGCAATGGATGTCGCCGATACCAACGACCGCTGGATACAGCAAAGAAACTGCAAACGGACACTCGACCTCAACACTTGAGTTCACTCCTGCGTCCGAGCTTGGCGGTTCCTCGACAGCTTCGAGCAATCCATTTGAGGATCCGCATCGGCTAAGCACTCGCTCTTCTGCCCAGCTCTCGTATTCGACGTCCATCTATGCTACAGAAACAGAACATTCATATACAGATTCTGCTTATGAAGTTGTAGAAGCACATCGTTCATCTAGCGAGAAGATACTTTCAAGATGAATTGATGGTGGTTGATCTCTTTGTTCTTACTTGTATTATCATTTTTTCACACTGTCTTTGTACTGTCGTTTTTCCCTTTGTTCTTTTTTTTTCGTGTTCTGGTGGATTGAATCGCACACACACATTTTGTTCCCCTGGTACCTTTTGGATGACTTTCTCGGCGCTTCTTTTGGCTCGCATATTGTTTGTTTGACTTCCAGACTTCCATCATCTCTACGGTGTATATGTCAGGCGTACCAGAAGATGACGAAATCATTAGCACCTTGCCAATCCACTATTCCAACGCCTTAGCTCCTGATCTTCAGCTGCACCAATTTCCACTTTTGAACCGACCACTCCATGTCCCGCCAAGTGCTGCTCAGAGCGGCAAGCAAATCACATCACGGATGAAACTCAAAGTTCGAAAACTTGAAATTCATGTTCCAGCTGACACCCGACCGGATGTGTGGAACAAGGAAAAGGGAAGCGTTCTCGGGCAAGCGAGGATACAAGATGACAAGGAGAAGAACCAGGCTTTGGAAAGCCAATCTTCGGGAGAACCACGACTTTCTGAAGTTAGGTTGAAGAGTGATATGATATCGCATAAAGGTGTTCATATGCTAGGTATCGTGAGGGATGGTAAGTTTCAGATTACATCGCTATTGGATAATTTTCTAATACATTGCGTAAAGGACATCTTCATCTCCATCCCATCGACGAAACGCACCAATTGCGGCCTAACTTGACTTATCTGGACGTTATGAATCGAAAAAATAGACGAGGAGGTGCTGGAGACGATTCTGACTCGGACGATGGGCCTCCCCCAGACCCAGACGAACCTGCTCCTGCTCTGCCTCCTCCCAAAAAGGATAAGAAGAAATCTCAGCCTGAAGCAAAAGAAGTTACTGTGTCGGTTAGGCGAACAACAGATTCAAATGGACCACCTGGTGCTGGAGGAATGTCGGCTGCACGACGCGAAATACTTCGAACGCTTCACCAAGAGGAAGACGATGAATGGCAGGACCTTGAATTTCGGGATGTCACGGTGATTCTTGCTCTTCTACAGTGTCGACCAGCCTATTTGAAATACTTACAATGTTCCAAGAGCTCTCAATCTGCCGCCATTTTCGAGAAGGTGTTCTCGACGAGTGGAAAAGAGCTTGTCCTCACAAGCGACATGACTTCTTATCTGAAGGACATACCCGGACTATAATTTGATCTTACTGGTAGCACTCTTGTATCTATCTAATCAACTGTCTCGCAGTCAGTTCACTCCGCCACGATTTTGATCAGCGGTTGCCTGTCCGGCTCGTTCGCTCCTACCACCACCAACAGCTCATGCTCACAGATTGGAACCAGCTTGTTTCTCAAGCAGTTAATACTTTGCGAGGGCTCAACCTCGATGAAGTCTTACGTGTGTGTCGCGTCGTGTTCTTTTTCTCCGTGCGCTAGCTGATATGTTTCTTATAAGGGCTGTCATCATGAAGCTGTCCAGGACGCTGCAACGACACTTGTGGATCTTCTAGATGCAGTCATAGGTATATCTGTCGAGTCTTACACGCTTAACCTGTTTCCTGCCTTCGAATTTCTCAGTACATCTGCTCTTCTTTTGGGCTTCGAACTTTCTAATATTGTTTACCTCAGTCCAGGAAGACAACTTTCATCTCTTGTTCCAATACCGTGTTATTTTCCACCGGTTTGCAGCTATCAGTCTTGATAGCCTTGAATCGGACTCGCGCAGCATATATTGCTGGGTCGATGTTCTGTTTGCAAAACTTGGAGACATCGTGGCACACATTGTCGAAGATTTTGCAGTCCAAACCATCGGTGGCATGTTCTCCAAACAGACTGAGAGTATCTCAGTCGAAATAGCTGCGAAGCTTCCTGGTCTTTTTTTTTTCTCCCTTTTGATTGCTTCTTGATAACCTGCTAATATTCAACTGTAGGTAGCTGGCCGTTCGTCTGTGAGACAATATCCTCTCAACATTGTTCTCCAGCATTACGGAGACTCTCACTTCGTCTATGTTTCCTTGTTTACGTTCTCAAACCGAAAATGGCCAGTCTAGAACCACCCTGGAGTCTGTATGTCAAGTCTTTACTACTTCTAATGACATTCTGACGATGTGACCAGATATAATGCCAAAACTATGCAGAATGTAGAGACTCTGACGTCTACCACCTTATTTGAGGCCATCCGCCAGCCAAATATGAACGTCATCCCAGGAATGCCACCTCCTCAAACACTTTCCGCTTGCCAGAGAATCGACGCTGCGATGGCTCTTGCTCTTTTGGCGGTTCGAGTTGTACTAACCATTCAAGGAGGCGTCGCTGACTGTTATGGTTTTCCTAGTCGGTAGATTCATCATTGAAAGAAACTCGATTCCTTCCGTCAACATTGAGCGATGTCATGTCTCTGCTTCACCTCGTTCTCCCATCTCATGAATCGCTATTATCTCCTGGCGAGACCATAACACCATCGGAGCGGATACTCATCGACTTGAGCGACTTTACGCTGTGGATCTGGTCCGTTTGTGATGATAGAAGGCTCGATCATACGGATGTGATACCTCGACTGGTGAGTATCGAATCCTTGTTTTGAAAAATTAGCTCAAGCTTATAAGCCCACTACAAGACTATTTTATGGTTTCTTTGGTGTCCAACTCGAACTCCTCAAGGAAATAGCCGTCTAGTTGCACTTCCAATTCTTGTAAGTGCTACCGTTTACTTGCTGCGGCGAAGTGACGTCCATAAACCGCACAGCGATCCATCGGTCTTGTCCTTAACTCCCTTGAAACTTCCAAGCCGCCTCATTTCTTGACTCTCAAATCTCTTGGCAACATGCTTGAACATCTCCTGCTGATCTTTAGCTCTATATCGACAGCATGCCATGTGGAATACGGGAAATGCTTTCTTCGTCTTTGGCTGCAACTCAAATCATGGCCGACTAGGCTGAATCCGATATGTGCGCATTCTCTCCTGGAATGTCTGGATGCCCTGGAATCTGATCTCGCCCCAGTGGATAGAACCCTCATTCAGCTTCTTTCCCTGCTAAGACGCGAGGAGAGAAAAACAAGCTCGGATAATCTACTCGACGATCCAGCGTCAAGATATGTTTCCATGTTAGATGATGGTGAAATTTCATCCGTCCTTATTAATCCGATCATAATCTTTTCCGTCAGTATTATCAAGAACCACAAGGTCTGGGAAAAAAAACCTCGCTCTGCTCGTTACTGACGCTTCTTTGTTGTGAGGACAGACTTTTGGAGACAACACCTACCCCTTCCTCCGCTGTCAAGGACAGTCTTTGTCTCCTTCACCTTCTTCTCCTCCTCTGGGATAGCGGGGCGAAAAGATTTGTTCTGGAACGGACCCTGGCCCCATTTTTAAAGCTGGTCTTGAAGCATGCACGGTCTTCCGTAGCCTTTATACCAGCTTTAATTTTGGTCCCCATAGTCTTTTGTGAGGATTTTAAGGAAGAAAGTTACGCGGGGTTTGAATCTGCGATGATACTGGAATGGATCAACGTATCCGGCAATGGGACGGCGAAGTTGACAGTTGCAGGTAAGTATGTTTTTGTCCTTCCAAAGTGGGGTTCCTTGACTTTCATATTAATCACTACCCTTTTGTTAAACAGGCTCCATATCAAACTATATGCTTTCAAGACCACGCATGGACCAAATTCAACTGCTCGCTGTTTGGGGCTACTTACGGGACGTATTACTCGCTATCGTTCGCTGCCGATTTTCAGAGGATATTCTACTTGCTTTGCTTGTTGCTCCCACTGTTCTGCAAGCTCTGGTTCATCTTCTTAAGACCTCTTCGCATCTTAGTCAGTGAAATTTATTTCTATCATCGCCTACCTTTACCGAACATGCCAAGAAGGTACGAGGGCATTGGTGTCTTCGCCATGGACAGCTCAACTTCGCCAAGAACTTGCGATTCTCCTTCAAAATCCGCCCCGAGCGAACACCAAGTATTGTGTTGACCATATTCGAACTCTGCAGGAGAGACTGGCCGCAGCAAATGAATTGATACGACTTACAAGCACATCTCTGCCACATTCTTCGGGAAAAAGCATTTCACAGGCTCAAGACCAGCATTCAGCTCAGCCCGCTGATGATCCTAGTCATTCCACACAAATGGTAGCCTTTCATCAACATGGACGTACTTATCTCGTCCTAGTCCATTTATAATATACACCATACACTTAAAAGATTACCGATTTATTACATAGAGATGTAGAGATATTCGAAGTAGTGGGTCTGCATGAAAAGTAATTTGACCTCATGAAGGGGCAGCCCCGAGTACTTTCAAAGCGAGAGCTCGCAGGATCTGGAAAGTTAAAAAGGCGCCATAAGATCTAAGACAGTGACAACAAGCAATAAAAAACGCACCTCTGCTTTCTGAGCTCCGCCAAGGTCATGGAAGACGGCTGCCACCGACTTTCCTTTGGCATCACGAATGGCGCCAATACGATTGCCTGCAAATCCACCGACCATCATACCCGGTAAATTAGCAACTAAAAACATGAAACAGGCAGTTGAGAACAGGAGCAAATAGTCTGAGGATGAGAGAAGCACGTGCCAATGAATCCTAAAGCTCCTCCAGCACCTGCACCAAGCCATGCCCAGAGAGGAAGTCTGCTCTCTACCTCAGGTCGTAGAAGCTGCGCAGTCGAACATTAATAAACGAGTAAAACTAACCAGGGGGGAAAACATACATCTTCAAAGACGTCTGTGAACGTCCCTTCTGCGTTTGGCCGTTGCCGATTTTCTTGTTGACCAGCAGCAGATCCACCACCAAACGCATTTGAGAAGAAGTCAGCAAAGGAAGGATTTTCCGGGTCGTCTGAACGTTCCGTTTGTGGACGGGTGTTGTACAATGCGTCGTATTCCCTCCGTCGTGTAGGATCTGAAAGAGTAAAGTGGGCATCCGAAAGAGCTTGAAATCTCTCTAATAAATAAGGTATTAGAAAGTCATTGAGAAAGGCTATTTCAATTTGGAGATAGACGACTAGTCTGACCTGTGGCGCGACGTTTCTCTGCGGCATTTGCGTTGACGAGACGGTCTGGGTGGCTCTTCAGACTTTCTCGCTTATAAGCCTGACGAATTTCCGTCTGAGATGCTGTCTTTGGCACGCCTAGAAGCTTGTAGTAGTCAGGGAAAGTGGAATGGGCCATGATAGTCAATGTAGAGTTTTGTTTGAACTGCCAGTGACGTCAACTCAGGGCTACGACAATCACTACGTGGACCGCACTTTTGCATCAATTGAAATTTACAGCCTCAAACATCTCTGCATTTATCCGTATCAGTCTAAAATCATTTACCAGAGGGATAATCCGGAATTATTGGGTTCTGGAAGGGTTGGGTGGTCACACAGGAGGGAATAACTTCGAAAGCGTGTTGGTCGCTATGATTTGAAGCTTGGGCCTCCCTTTGTTGCAGGCTTTCGATGTAACGAACGTAAAAAGATCTCTGTAAGCCCAGTCTCACAAGGGCATATATGGTGTCACTTCTTCAAGCAATTTCCTCAACTATTGTGTCATCCTGGCGGGAAAAGACTCAAGAGTGAGACTCATATAGATAGTCTTTCGAAGACTATTCAAAACGTGATTACAGCTTCTACAACATTATTCTCAGCTGTTCACTTGCCCCGGTTGGTGGCCCTCAAGTCCTCCGAACTGAGGTTTGGTATTGTACTTTACCGAGGAATGGTGTCTTTATTGGCTTTTGGCGCAGGTTCGCCATTCACATATTTGTCCTTCGAAGTAAATCGAATAAAAAAATCATCACCACAAAACAGCCAAGTGAATGAATATAAAACGAATCCGAGAAGTAAATAGGTAAAAGTCAAAGCTGGTGCACACAACACATTTGTAAATGTCCGTCAAAAGAATGTGATAATAACTTATAGGGCGTATCCGCCATGATACTAGAAAAAAAATATCGTGTCAGCATAAAATGCAGAACGGCAACATGAAAAAAGTTTACCTCTGTAGTAGCGTACATGCTGGTTCCTGTTGACCTCGCTGACCTGATAGATTGTCGATAGTCCAGTTCAGACGGTGGAGCGTACATCGAAGTCCCTGAACTTAACATCGAAGATGCAACGGATGGGGTACGAGTAACGGTAGTAGACTGTGATGGAGAAGGATCTGCGAAGGGATCATCGGATTGTGAAGGGCCTGGGAGCGGAGGAGTATGGTCTGCGAAGGGGTCTTGCGCAGCGTTAAATGGATCAGTTCCGATTGTACCCAGAGCATCATCTAGGCCTAAACCAAAGGAAGTTCGGGTTGCAGTGGCGAGGGATGGAGTATATTGAGGGACTGGTTTTCGTGCAGTGAAGTTGCCACCAATGGCTCTGGGCTCTCCATCATCGCTCTCACTATCGCTGTCATTGTTGCCCATGATGTTGCCGCGGCTACGATTACCGAGGGCGGAGTAGAGCGGCGATGGTTGACCAGGGGAAACGGGATCAACGGGGCCAGCGGTCGTTTTGCCAGACGCGGCGCGCGAGAAACCTGCCCCTCGTTCTGTCATCACTTCTTCTTCGGGAGCATCCCGAAGCTGAACACCTCGAGAGCGGCGTCTCCTGCAGACGATAAACCCAACGATCAGAGCTAGAAGCACCACAATGGCTCCAGCAACACCGCCGCCAATGGCTGCAACATTTGGTTTGGCTGCGTTTCCAGAGATGCTGGAAGAAGTAGGAAGGAGTTTTGTAGTTGTGCCAGTGGTAGTGATTTGAGTGGAGACAATGTTTCCGCTAGAATCTCTTGTTGTTGTTTGAAGGACACTTGTGAAAACTTCAGTCGTGAGTTCCCCGCCACCTCCTTGCTGAGCTACGCGAACGGCTCCGCTAGAGAAACAAAATGAAGATAATGAAATAACAACAAGGGTACAACCTTACTCAGCAGCAGGATTATCGTCACCTTCTGCCGCACCGCTAGCCCCGCGAGGAGGGGGAGTGGGAGTGGCTGAAGGTGTCACTGCGAAGATGGACAATTTAGCCACAAGTTGGCCCAAGTCGACTGATGCCTACCTGACTGAACAGCATTTGCTGGAGCAGCGTTCTGTTGCCCGGAAGTATCTTTAAAAGATTAGCTAATATCTCAAAGAATCTTAAAAGTTTCTACCTTGGGGTTGCGAGGAAGCAGGTTGATTCGTCTGGGGGTCATTCTTGGCTGGCTGGTTGCCGGTGTCAATAGTTCCAGTGTTTGTTTTGTCTCCAGAGTTGTTGGTGCCAGAGTTGTTGGTGCCAGAGTTGTTGGTGCCAGAATTGTTGGTGCCAGAATTATTAGTCCCAGAGTTGTTTGTACCGGAATTGTTGGTACCAGAATTGTTAGTCCCAGAGTTGTTTGTACCAGAATTGTTGGTGCCAGAATTGTTCGTTCCAGAATTGTTTGTACCAGAGTTGTTACCAGTGTCGACAGAACCGTTGTTCCCATTGTTTCCGGTGTTGTTGCCCCCAGAATTGTTTGAGCCAGTATTATTGCCTCCAGTGTTGTTGCCAGTATTTCCACCAGTGTTGTTGCCGGTATTGTCTCCAGTGTTGTTGCCAGTATTACCACCAGTGTTGTCGCCAGTATTACCGCCAGTGTTGTCGCCAGTGTTGCCTCCAGAGTTGTTGCCGGTATTACCTCCAGAGTCGTTGCCAGTATTGCCTCCAGAGTTGTCACCAGTATTGCCGCCGTTTCCATTCCCTTACAAAACACATTCAGTAAATGGTAAAGGACGTGAGTTTTGATAGACTAATCACCATTCTGGTCACCTGTATTTCCGGATCCAGTGTTTCCTCCAGTGTTCCCGTTATCTAGCGCTCGAACTTGAGCAGAGGGCCAGACAGGGCATACAATGACATTTACCTCCTTGGTTTCCGTTTCCATTTCCATTGCCGTTGCCATTACCGTTGCCATTACCGTCGCCGGGGTTGGAGCCACCTAATAAAATACAGTCAGAGAAAATTCAAGACAGTTGTAGAGAGCTGACCGTTCTGTCCATCGCCGTTTCCACTGCCATTACCGTTCCCATTGCCAGTGTTGCCTAAAAGATATAATCAGGGGAGATTCAAGGTGAGGTTGAGAGGCAAACCATTTCCATTGCCGCCTGTTGGGTCATCAGGCTTAGGATCGCCAGGTTTGGGATCGTCTGGCTTTGGGTCACCTGGCTTGGGATCATCCGGCTTGGGGTCGTTTGGCTTAGGATCGTCTGGCTTTGGGTCGCTAGGCTTGGGATCGTCTGGCTTGGGATCGTTTGGCTTGGGATCGTCTGGTTTGGGATCGTCTGGTTTAGGGTCACCAGGCTTTGGATCATCAGGCTTTGGATCATCCGGTTTGGGGTCGTTAGGCTTAGGATCGTCCGGCTTAGGATCGTCCGGCTTAGGATCGTTTGGCTTGGGGTCGCCGGGTTTGGGATCGTCTGGCTTGGGGTCGTTGGGTTTGGGATCGTCTGGCTTAGGGTCGCTGGGTTTGGGATCGTCTGGCTTAGGATCGTTGGGTTTAGGATCGTCTGGCTTGGGATCGTTGGGTTTGGGGTCATCGGGCTTTGGGTCAGCTGGTTTGGGGTCATCAGGCTTGGGATTGCCACCATCTTGACCACCTATAAATCGAGGATGTGAGTTAGAGTCCAATATGGGGAAGCAAAGTCTTACCGTTGCCCGTCTGGCTGTCGTCTGGTTTGCCCCCAGCTTCAGAAAATATGAGAGGAGAGCGTCAATAGAAAGGTCAACAACTCACTGTCACCTTTACCGCCATTGTCACCAGCATTATTGTTATCTAGGTGAAACCTCAGCATAACTTAAATACGTCTGAGAAGCAAAACAAACCCTGACCACTACCTAAAAACAAAGGTAAGAGCCAGAATAAATTGTAATCCCAGGAGATCTTACCAGCATTCGAGCCACCATTACCCGTATTACCACCAGCTACTTACAGGTAAGAGTTTTGGTTTCTTATCATATTGAAAAACCCTCTCACCATCACCTTTGCCATCATTCCCACCGGCTGGGGCGCCGCTGTCGCCTTTGGAGGGATTATCTGACAAAAGTGTTTAAGCTCTCTGCGAGAAAATATAATTGAAACTAACCTTGGGATGGTTTGTCGTTTCCGCCAGCCTGGCCACCAGCTATCAGGAATAAGAACGTCAGGGATATAAGAGACAGTCATTGTTAACGCACTGCCACCCTTCACTTCACCAGATTGAGGACCACCTGAAATGAGAGTCAATCATTTTAGTAAGAACTATAAGGCAAAACAGCAGACTCTTTCCTCCATTGTCTAAAGTAGAATGTTAGTTGAAAGAGAGAAAGAGATAATGCCACGGACCTTGCGAAGGCTTGCTGTCGCCTCCAGCTGAACAGACGCTTGAGTCACGGGCTAGAGTCGTCCGTATCAATACTCACCGTTACCAGCCTTGCCTCCGGATGCGGAAGCTATGGCAGTCAGGCTTAGCTAGGTAATTATGTAGAAATAGGACATACAATCGTTCTCAGAAGATTGACCTAACCGGTGATGAGGTGGTTATTTCAAAAACGACGCATTCAGAAGCAGGAGTTACCTTTGCCACCATTCGCTTGAGACCCGCCAGCAGATTGGCCTTGTGAGGAATGAGAGAATGATTGATTGACGACAACTTTAGATCAAACCTTTGTCACCATTGGCTTGAGCAGCATTGCCACCAGCAGATTGGCCTGGCTGAGGATAAGCAAAGAGATTATACAAGGTAGATCCAAGGCAAACCTTTGTCGCCATTAGACTGAGCACCATTGCCACCTGCGGATTGTCCTGGTCAAAGGTTAGGAAAAACGTAATGCTGCGATAGTCTTGCAGGTGAACCTTTGTCGCCATTAGACTGGGCTGCGTTGCCACCAGCAGCTTGTCCTAACACGGAATAAGCAGAGAGGAAGTCTTAAGAAGAATGTGCAAGCAAACCTTTGTCACCGTTGGCTTGAGCACCTTTGTCACCCGCGGATTGACCTGGTCGATGATGAGGGATGAAATTGTACTAAAACGGCTTCGCAAGCAAACCTTTGTCCCCATTGGATTGGGCTGCATTACCGCCGGCGGATTGTCCTGACGCGGAATGAGCATAGGGTCACCCTAAGAGGTGCACACAAGCAAACCTTTGTCACCATTGGACTGAGCACCTTTGTCACCGGCGGATTGGCCTGGTAAACAATGAGGAAAGCCGCCATGCCAAGATGGTTTCACAAGCGAACCTTTGTCACCGCTGGCTTGAGCTGCGTTACCGCCGCCAGATTGACCTGGCTCATGTGAGCAGGGGACTGACACAAGGAAGGATAGTTAAGCAAACCTTTGTCACCGCTAGACTGGGCAGCATTGCCACTGGCAGATTGCCCTGATCGAGGATGAGGGAAAGATTTTATCAAGATTGGTTTCACCAGCAAACCTTTGTCACCACCAGATTGGGCGGCATTACCACCTGGCTCAAAGTAAGGGGAGAGGTAGAAACTACATAGGTTCAAAAGCAAACCTTTGTCGCCGCTGGACTGGGCTGCTTTGTCTCCAGAGGATTGAGCTGATTGAGGATGAGCTCAGGGTTCTAAGACACTGTGAATTAGAGATAACCTTTAGCTTCATTTGACGCTGCATCCGCTATAACACATTCGTCAATAGTTGTCTCAAAGGGCAAAAGAAAAAACTGAGGACACCCACCACTTCCAGCCTTGCTCCCACCACCCTTGTCGCTTTCACTGGACTTGGCCTGGGCGCCTGAAGCAGCCTTTGCCTCGTCCTGTCTTCTCACCAATTCCGTGGCGCGTTCATATAACCGTGGAGAGGCTGAGATGAAGCCCGTCAACTCAAGATCCCCAAACAACATGAGAGTAAGAAACAAAAAAGGCCACAAACCTCCGCCTTTCCTGCCAACTTCCGAAAGCAATATGTCAGTCTTGTATCCCTGAGGAGATGTCCAGGGCTGTGCCCCGGCGCTCGAGACCTACCTTGGGATGAAGATCCCGACGCTCCGATCGTAGGCCCTGGTTGAACGACTGCTCGTCGACCCCAGTGGAGGGTGGCCATTGTATGCTATATGTTGAGTGTGAAGAGAGAGTGCGCCTGCGACTACACACGAAAGTAGAGAACCAAGATGCAGATGCTGTGAGACCGTAGGGTCAGCAACTCGAGGTAAACATATCTTGGAACATGATCTAGCTGCTGATGTACCGTCTCGGGGACGTCAAAGAGCTTAAAGAAACCATCTTCTTTTCCTCGGAAACCAGAGAAAAGACGCTCGGAGGACAACATTTCTGCAAAAATTGGACTTGGACCTGTTAGCCCTTGTAAAAAATAAAGAGCTTTACTCTTAAGCTGAAGTGGAGCAGGCAACGGTAGTGCATGGTTCACCTGCTCAAAATTGACGCCAAGGGACATTTCTCCATCAACGTGCATCAGCCCATCATCAACAGTCGCTGGCCGCGAAGCGACAAGTCATCGAAATACAAAGAACGGTGTGGATCCTGGGACCAGAGAAAAGCGTGATGTTTTAATATGATGATCCAGGGTATGGCAACATAGGGATAGGAAGAAAGGAATTTAGCGCTCAACCCCCTGGTTCCAAGCCCACCCACGGCCGGGCCAGCTTTCAAAGGGCTCTCCCTTCTCGGCCATTTCACACCAGGCAACCAAGCGTCAAGAAAGTAATAATGTCACCACTACATAAATAGAATGTAATTTCCGAATAACCAGATTATACAAGGGAAGTAATTGTGGTGACGACGCGTTGTAAAGAAGGTAATAGCAGTGGCTAAATAGTCCAGAGTATTAGGAGCGAGGCGTCGTCAATGTCCAAGTGCACATGTCCAATGTTGCAATTACCATGGTCTAGATGTCAACCTTGGTGAAATCGTTAGTACTATCGATGGCTAACGGGGAAGGTTTCCTGGGGACGTTGAAAGAACGACCCCTCCCATGCCCTTTTCCTGGTTGAGAAGATGGAGAGGGCGACTGAGTTTGTCGAGAAGAATCCTCAAATGGGTTCTGGTCCGCAAAAGGATCCTCAGCCGAGGAGCCACCGCCAGGTGTCAGCGATGAAGGATGAGAAGACGGCCCATCCACCGTGAAGGAGAAGCCTTGGTCGTATGTGTAAGTGTTAGGGATGATCGACGTCCCAGTTTGCTGTGTCATAGTCGGGCTTGGACCACGTTCGACAGTTGAGTTATCACCGGTGAAAGCCATTGAGAACCGAGAAACCCAGCTCTGTTGGCGTGAACCTGGAGGAGTGGGATCGACTCGGTCAAACTTGGCATCAATGCTCTGGCGCCTTCGCTTGAAGAACACAAAGGCAAGAGCAAGCAAGAGCGCAAGGCCAACTAATCCACCGACCACACCACCAGCTATAGCACCGACATTTTTCGATTTCGACCCATCACTTGTTGCTCCTCTGGATAGACAGAAAAAGTTGTTAGCTGTTCGTTGCGATGGTAGGAATCAAGACCATACGCACAAGGGGTCGGCAGACACGGTAGTCGTCGAGACTGGCACATTAGTTGTGAATGTGCCAGTGCTAAGAATCGTGTTCGACGTGGTGAAAGTGGAGGAGCCCGATACAAATGTGGAGACGGCGACTGAAGTCTGGACACTCTCGAAAACAGATGCCGAGAACGCAGTGGACTCTATCGGGGCGAGAGCGTTCTGTGCTGTTACGGACCTAGAAAATTATGAGGATGTTAATCAATATATCTTCCAATCCAACTTACGGTACGCCTGTTACTTCTGGTGAAGCAGCTGCCGCTACTGGAGCGGGGTCGGAGACAGAATTTCCAGATGCCGGTTGGCCGGAGGAGCCCGAGTTAGAAGCAGAAGATCCTGCACAACAAGGTCAAAATCCGAGCAGAAACCTGAGCTTGAGAAACATAGTTGACGAACCAGCACTGTCATTTTGAGAGTTAGAGCCCTTTCCCTCATTGGCTTCTTGGTTAGCCGAACCCGACGAAGCTGAGGAAGAATCGCTGTTCGACACAGGTTTCTCATTAGACTCGTCTTTTGATCCATTGGAATTGCTGCTCCCCGAATTGTTGTTCCCTGAGTTACCCGTTTGATTCTGACTGCCAGAATTGGGAGCTTTGGTAGGCTCTGCAGGCGAACTACTCTTGGAAGTGGAGGACGAGGATGAAATCGAGGAGGATGAACTTGGTGTCGAGGTTGAAGATGGGGTCTTGGTTGCCTCTTCAGACGAGCTTGATTTCGTGGGCTTATCATCGGTCGGTTTTGAGTCGGCCTGGGAAGAAGTGGCTGAAGCCGTGTCTTCATCCTTGTCTTTGTCCTTGTCTCCATCCTTGCCTTCATCCTTGCCTTCATCCTTGTCTTTATCAGCATCCTGACGGTTAACAATTTTGAGAGTGTTCAAAGAAGCCTTTAAGGAACGATCGACGTTTGAAAGAGAACCAGCCGCCAGCGGACCAAGGGCACCTGGAGTGATGGGCAGGAGCTTGAATGGATGCTGTACAGATTATT
Organism: Flagelloscypha sp. PMI_526; assembly: GCA_021399455.1. Lineage (NCBI taxonomy): Eukaryota > Fungi > Basidiomycota > Agaricomycetes > Agaricales > Niaceae > Flagelloscypha > Flagelloscypha sp. PMI_526. The sequence continues at coordinate 1,108,128 of JAJTUO010000001.1, read as the reverse complement.
GGCAGGAGACAAGACTTACGGTCGATAGCTTGGCTCCGGTCAACGGGGGCCATTGTCTAAGGAAAGAAAGAAAAAAGAAGAAAGAAAGAAAGGGAGAAAAAGAAGGGAAGGCGGGTGGTCGTTTGAAAGAGAGAAAGACACCAGCCCGCACTGCACCGCTCCGCTTCTTTTCAGTTTTCTGGCAATCAAGCATCTGAAGCCCGCCGTGATGCTGTCTTGACGGATTTGATAATCACGCGGAGCTCGCCTGATCGGGATGAACAAAGGGAAAGACAAGAAAAACCCAGTTTATGAGACGAGAAGAATAAGTCCAAGGAGAAACCGAGAAAAGATCGCCTCAGAGACAAAAGTGTCGGAGAACATGCGCTTGGAGGAAACATTTCCAGCCTGGCAGTTGCTAGGGTGGCCGTGCGGGGTCCAAAGCGGGGCAACGCACAAATAGGCAAGGTTAAGACGCCTTGGGTACAAGTGGGTGAGGGATGGATAGAATTATCCGGATAAGACAAGACCTTGAAAGAAGGGTCCAATGTGGCGAAAGATTCCGAAGAAGAAGTAGCCCAGGACTAACAGCACGTGCATGGAACTTCCGCGTAGAAGTCGAGAAGTTCTCTCGTGATTAGAATATCTAGCTATGCGCTTCTGCTCTCTCTCTCAACCACCATCTCGTTCACGGAGTCGTACATTTTTTCCCAACATGTATGCAGCCACTCGCCGGCTGTCTGACCCGTTCGAATCAGCATTGCGCCCTCCTCCAAATGAGACGGACGGAGAACGAGAACATCGAATGCAAGCGGAAGCTGAGGCTCGCAGAAACCACGAACGCATCGAGGATATGCTTCGCCATGACAGAAACGAGCGCAAAAAGAACCGTGCAGATGTTTCAGTCCTTCTCCTCGGTCAATCCGAGTCCGGGAAGAGCACCACCCTGAAGCGTAAGTCCTTGTTAACACACTCCTTCCTTCGTCCACCGCCCAGTTCGTCCTCTGGATCACGTTATGAATACTAGCTTGCACCTTTCATTTTGTCTAACTTTGCCAACAACCGATTCAAAATTGGCTTGTACTATAGATCCTCATTTGCATCGTCCCGCGTCACTGTCCACACACTTTGCTGATCACACTTTCAGAGTTCCAGCTACTACACTCCCCTGCCGCGTTCCACCAAGAAAGGATAGCGTGGCGCGCTGTCATCTACCTGAACCTTGTCCGATCAATACGCCGGTATTCGCCATGCATTTCTCTCAAGTACCCCACTTATCCACCGTCCTTCTAGCATTCTTGAAGCGCTCACTCCTGAAATTGATGAGCCAGAAGAAGTCGGAGCTGCTCCTTTCATGGCAGCCTCAGTTATCATCTCTGCAGAGAACCGTCCACCCGATGCAATCGTTGGAACCAGAGTCCCGAACTTTGAGACCTACCGTCGCCGATGTGAACCACTTATGGAGCTAGAAGAACGATTGTCTCGCTTGCTTTCAAACCCTGAAGATGACGAGCCAAGCCATCTCGGCCCCACGCCTCCCTCCTGGGGTGACGGCGCGTCCACCTCAACCCATGCCGTACATCCAAACGGCCATGAACAGCTTGGGCGTCAGAACGGGCGACCAACTATTATAATACCTCAGTCCGCAACCATTCCACGTCCTTCGTCAGCTGGTAATCTCCACCCTCTACCCAGCCCCTACTTTCCCTCATATTTACCCATTTCTAGCTTCTAATCGCAATCCCAAAGAACCAAAAGGCAAGGAAGTCTCTGTATACAATCACCACAACTGGAAAAAGGCATTTACTCTCGGAGGTTCTGCTAAAAGTCCGAAGAGTGCGCATACCGGAGAGATCGAGGGCTGGTGGGAAGACCCAGAGGACCCTGTCCACGTTTTGCATGCATGTGCACCCACGATGCTCGAACTCTGGAAAGACCCTACCGTCCGGGCACGGCTGGAAGAGAAGCGACTTCGCTTGGAAGAAAGCAGCGGATTGTGAGCATCCGTCCACTTTTCGGGAAACTCATTCTCAGACTTAACAGCTATCTTGATGAGATCCCCCGGATAACCGCAAGGAAGTACATACCCACAGACGGTACGCCCGGATAACATGTCTGTTTTGCATTGAAGCCTAATCTAAGGTCCCTCAGCTGATGTGCTCAAAGCTCGGCTCAAGACAATGGGAGTGGTTGAGCATACTTTTAACATCACCCAGGGGAGCAATCGAGGCGTCCAATGGAAAATTTATGACGTGGGAGGATCCCGGAATCAACGGCACGCATGGGCCCCGTACTTTGAGGATGGTGGGTCCATCTCCTTGGTCGTAGACCCTCAGGAACTGAAGCAGCAATAAATTCAGTTAACGCCATTATCTTTCTCGCGCCAATATCGGCATTTGACCAGGTGAGTTCTATAGCGGCTTCTTTTCTGTCATGTAAACCGGAAGCCAATCTCCGTTTTCAGGTTCTCGCCGAGGATCCAAAAGTCAACCGCCTTGAGGATTCATTAAAACTGTGGCGGTCGGTGGTCTCCAATAAGCTCCTAGCAAATGTGAATATCGTGTTGTTCCTGAATAAATGCGACCTTCTCCAGGTAAGACTTTTTATCATGACTGAATATTTGCTAAATTGGATACTTCAAGCGCAAACTTGAGTCTGGAGCACGTCTCGGTCTGCACATGACCTCTTACGCAGACCGATCCAACGATTTCGAGTCTGTGTCGAAATGTAAGTAATTCACCCATTTATCTGTCCTCACGTCACTTACCATGAATAGACATGAGAAACAAGTTTGGTGCAGTCCACCATTCCTATACGCCGAATAAAGAGCGCGAGCTTTACAGTCAGTCTCCGCTTTCTTAGCGCTCTTTCTAGAACCTAAGACTTTTTTCTCTCTCTGCAGTTCATTTCACTGCCGTCACCGACACCAGACGAACCTCGACGATCATTGCTACAGGTATATTACCTGTTTTTTATCCTTCGAGATGACGCTGAGACCTATCCCTCAGTGAGAGACATTATCATCAAAGGCAATCTACGCAACATGAGGCTCGTTTGAGAAAAGTCTCTTTTAAAGTTGAGATGACAAAACGATTCTCCATGCATATGGGCGTTCTGTCGTCCCCCGCAGGTCCAATTCTCCGTTTCTTGTTTTGACTCTACCTCTATGTCACCTTCTCATTGTTCTTGCATCCCTGGAATTCCTTGGTCCTTCACCTATCTTCATTGTATGATTTACTGTCACCATTACTGCACTACTCTCCTCCCTTTGCAATGATATCCCCCATCACATATCCCATTTCTTTCTATTCCCTCTTTCACCAATTTGCTCGGCCCCCCTTGTCTTTTTTGACACTCCTCTAGTGTATTATCTACATATATTTCGCTCTTACTGTGCTTTCGACAATAATTCATATACAACATATCGAACCTCACTCTTCATCTCATTCACATCCATCCACTGTTACCAATACCATACTTAGCTTTCTATGTCAAATGAGAGCGAATCTCAGCTAGAGAAGTGTAGCTACTGTCAAGGACCTTGCCGAAGGGTCAATAGATATGAACGGAAGAAGCAGAGAAGAACTCAGGCAATAGAAGAATCTCAATAGCTTCCACAAACTTCTGCCGGTGGAAAGCCACTCCGGCAGCATTGAAGAAAAGCGAATAGAATTGGAGCCACGTGAGACAATGCTTGGCCACACGTCTTGTGCCCATTGACCGAGAGAAAAACGAAAGACGAACACCGAGAAAATGCCGTTACGTGGAATATTCGAACGCTGACGTGGAAAGGCAAGTGCCTAACTCGACCTGGAAATTTGCCCAAAGTCCGCTTTGGCACAGGCGGTCCAAGGGACATTGTGACCCGCTATCTACGATCGAAGTCGAAGTCCGAGAAGACGTCGGTGACAGGGACTTGCCATGCTTCGTTCATATAGAAGACCCTCCATCCACCCTGGTTCCTGATCCTTGAAGCTTCTTCAAGAAGAGTCTAATGTGGGGAGGACAACGAACGAACAAGCATCTTGGGGTGAAAGGATCCTAGTTGGAGTCGCTTTATTTGCTGCAACGAAGGAAGTTGTGCCTAACCTTAAAGATAACAGACCATGTTAATGGTGGATTTTGGCTGTAATATTCCGAACGATGCGGAGGCAAAAGTCCGAGAGGCCCACAGACACACGGACAGAATGCCAGAAGCTGTCGGGAGAAGCGAGGAGATCTCAACAACCACTTCAAATGCTTTTCAAAGTTGATCGATGTCGTAAACGCCTATTTTTTTTTCTTTGCCGGCCAGGTTGTTTTCTATGAAGCATTGGTCAAAAGCGGAAAGATGGGAACATAGTTGACTGTCTTCACAGCAGGAAGCTTTACGGTGCCAGAAGGCGACGTTTCTTCGGAGGGACGCGTGCGGAGCGTGTCTGTGTATGACATTCTGACAGAATCTAGGTTTAAGGTAAGCTGAATTGAGGACACGCGAGTCATATTCCTTTCTATCCTCGTTCGAAAGAGCGAAGCGTAAAAAGGTATGTACAACCTTCGAACAGCCTGCAAAAATCGGCTTTTTTTTGTGGGTCTTTTTAGATCACGAAAGGAGGCAGGGGCATTGGTTAAGAAGATTCGCTCCGGGAGGTGATTCGGAGTCCTGCTTTTAGTGTTGAGATGGAGAAGGCACAAATCGAGTGCCAGGTTTGCAGATTTAGTTCTGTTTACCTCAAGATTCCAGGGGAACCTAACTATAAGCCAAGGAAATTAGACAAGAGCGAAGACGTCGAGAACAAGCTCAGGTAGCATCGGCAACAAACCGTGCATCGCGATCACACGCTTTGTCAAGTCGCTTTGTCCACAGGACGAGTCGACGCGACCATGTACAGAAACGTCCTTGTCGACACACTTAGATCGCTGCCTTAGAAATTTATGATTGGTTTTCTATTTAGTGACTTATCTAAGTCCAAGATTACCTGGTACACGGTTTACATCTGAACTGACTTCATTGGTCCTGTTGTTATAATCCTGCCAGATTACAGCTTGAGACAGGACGCAGCAGCCGAGCAGCTTAGTCGTATGTTTACCTTTTGGTCTAACGGTCTTATGCATCTGACCTCGCTAGATCTTCCATGTTTCTGGATATCTCCTTTAGCCCATGCTTACTAAGTCGTAACTTTGAGGAACCTGTCAGTGCCTCCTTCTGATCTTTGGACTGAAACTTCTCCATATTTTCAAGGATGGAATTCAAACAAGTTTATCCTGGTATGATGATCAAGAGAACCAACCGGACTCAACTTGAACAGATGCGACCTGTGGCGGATTTTCAACGGTGCGACGGTCCCTAATTATATGAAATTTCCTTGATTCTATTATTGTATACGAATTCTAACTGAATTTCTTACCTTAATTTTGGGGTTGGGGATGCAGTCAAGGGCAAAAAGTCGTCATCAGGGGTTGAAAGGAACTTGCTTCATGCGCGTTGGATCTCCGTTGCGACGACTTGTCTTTGCCTCTCATCATCTCCGACACCCTTCTCCCCCATTTTGCGGCAGATTTTACGCTATGGCAGCAAAACCTCAGACCGCCTCTTCCCTTTCCATCGTTGCTACACCTCGTACGGCATGAAATGGTACCACGCTAGCTTTCAAAGACTGAGCTAGATAAACAGACGCACCAGGTGCTATCGGCCCCTACTCCCAGGCAATCAAAGCGGGCGATCTTCTTTTTGTTTCAGGAAACATCCCTCTCGATCCTACCACGGGTGAAATCGTTCCGGGAGGAGTCAAAGAACAAACTGTCCAAGCTCTGAAGAATCTCACGGCCGTCGTCGAGGCGGGTGGGTCTGAGCTCGGTAAAGTTGTGAAAACTACAGTATATCTTCCAAGCTGAAATGTTCGTGTTTGTCGTTTCTGATGATGTTCAGGTCTTCCTGAAAGACATGAATGACTTCGCGACTGTGAACGACATTTATGCTGGTGTTTTTGGAGATCACAAACCTGCAAGGTCAGCAGTTGAGGTATCCCGTTTACCTAAGGATGTTTTGGTTGAGGTAAGTGAAACGCGATAAACAATACTAGTAGTTCTAATTTCTGTTGGTCAGGTGGAAGCTATTGTGAGGTATGTCTTTTTCCCGCGGTTGATTCTACATTTTAAACACCTGAATTCTAGTCTTAAATAAGAGCTCTTGTATTAAATAGACACGGCACGGGCTATCTGCAATATATATAGCCCAGCATTCTTGAAGTACGCCTTGATTGAGCTCTTTTCACTGACAGAGCTCCGCCTTCTTGATATGTTCGGTAAATGTGTTTGCGCACTCTTTTTCAAGTTGAAGATAGTTCTCATAATCCAGTAACCATGATTTTTGTCCAGTTTTGTCGTACAGCTAGTACGAGTGAAGTCACACCTCTGGCATCGCGAATAGAAAGCTAGGCATTGCCGAATTTCATCCGGAGAAGTAGCCCTTGATATTGCAAATCAACCCAATGCACTCACGTTGAAGTGAGGCTGTCTGCAATTTTAAAGTTTAGAGCCCAGTGTTCACACTGAACTGTGAAGTAATGCGCGCTCTATATACTTGACTCTAGACAGGAGTATTGTGGGATTTATTAGTTCTAGTGCACGGAAAAGGCGAGTAAATAGAAGTTTCAGCACTAATATGACCCTCCGGTTTCGATTTACAACAGCAATACTCTATTTCTATCCACTAACCATAACCAAACTTGAGAAAGAGTAATCGAGTTATATCAATGGCTGTCGCATCATTATGTAATGGACTCCAGCGCCTTTTACATTTCATGAGCATTCATCTAGAGTCCATTAGTCAAATTCCGCATCGAGTGAATATTCCTAACAGCACTCTCTTCTTAGTTGGTTATTGTTGACACCTTACGATTTGAGGTGAATTCAAGTATGCCCGCCGAATCAACTGAATTCCAAGATATGGAGTTTTACATTTGTTCTATCACTTCTTGGAGCTTCGCCTCATTCAAAATCTCAAATCCATTCTCTTTTGTCACCTACAAAAAAGTCAGCACGACAGAAATTATTATAGGAACGGTAGAAGACATACCTGCGCAATCTGGACATTATGTTGGTCAAGCTTTTCCTCCATGACTTGCTTTAGGACACGAAGGGTTAAGACTTGAGCTTCTTGTAGAGTCATTTGCTACGTAAATTGATAAATGACAGTCACTAGGCATGTATGCAAGACTCACTGAGTGCCATTTTTCTTGAAGCTCAGCTTGAGCAGCTTCTGAGCCTGAGCCTATGGCCTTTGCTTGGTACTGTGTTGAAGTGCCCGATGGGTCAGTGTGAAATCTAAATCCTTATCTTAATATGCAGAAGTGAAAGGGGATAACATCTGACGTACAGTTGAGGGCCAAGTTCATCTACTCCCGCAATCAAAAGAGCTACACCAAATGGCCGGCTCATCATGGCCTCCTCATCATGCACACTTTCTCCGAATCTTAGAGCAAGGTCACAAACAGCTTGAGTCGCGCTCTCAACCTTGATGCGTTCGTCGTAAGTGAAGGAGTGGTTTTGAGCAGTTACTCTGGCATGGTCAATCATCGTCCTTGCATCTGCTATAAGACCGGACATGGCACATCCAAGATGTACATCAATCTCCATTATCTTCTCGATAGACGTATGTTCGAGGAGAGGTGATTGTACGCGTTTCTCGACACCTAAAACTACGCCATGGTCTGTCTTGACACCAACAGTTGTAGAACCAAGCTTTTATGGGTGGTTAATCCCCCAGATAAATAGCTCATAAAAACTTTAGAAAACCTTAATAGCTTCAATAGCATATTCGACTAACAAATGGAGCACTTGAACACTCGGATCAGGCTAACTTGAAAGAGAGAGCGCACCTTGGAACAAGCGTCCCTCTGGAGAAAAGGTATTTACACCGCGGTCTACAATAAAGGTAAGCAAGAGCCGGATCAACCTCTTGGGAACAATTCAACCGTATTCGGAGCGTGTCAAGAACATGGGAGTCGAAGGACAAGTGTGTGCACGCGTAACACCCGAACGCGCAAGCCTCTTTGCATCCGCGCTGATTCCAAGTTTCTTTTTGCCACAATCCCTTGTCATGTCTACTCTGGCATCGTACCAAGCAGCCTTAATCGATGCATCCATGAGTGTTGGTGCTCTTAAATTTGGTTCATTTACACTCAAATCTGGCCGGTGCGGGCCCATCTCACCTTCAAAATACCTTGTCAAAGCTCAATCGTCTCTTCGACATTTTTTTTTCATTTGTGCTTTGCGTATTTTCAGAAACTCGCCTTACTTCATAAATGCTGGTTTGCTAAGCTCTGGCCCCATTTTAGCCACATTATCGACCGCGTATGCTGCTACGATTGTTGAAACTTTTGAAAAGGGATCTTTTGACATCCTTTTTGGTCCCGCCTACAAAGGAATTCCGTTCGCTGCCACAACAGCTCTCGCTTTACACACCCAACATGGATTCGATATTGGGTTTGCTTATGATAGAAAAGAAATTAAGGACCATGGTGAAGGCGGTAAAGTCGTCGGTGTACCAGTCAAAGGAAAACGAGTGGTTATCCTCGATGATGTTATGACATCTGGAAAAGCCGTACGAGAAGCTATTGACACAGTTGAGCAGCAAGGTGGTCAAGTGGTCGGAGTCATCCAACTTTTGGATCGCGAAGAAGTTGGTCAAGACGGCATAAGCAGCACAGTGAAGGAGGTCGAAGGTATTGTGGGTACAGGACAGGTTAAGTCAATCCTGAAGTTGCGCGATATAATCGCTTGGTTGGAGGAGAAAGGTATGGTGGACGAATTGGAAAAAATGAAAGAGTATCGTACAAAGTATGGTCTTAGAGTATAATTATCGTCATTATTCACCTGTAAAGTTTAATCCGAGAGTTCTCCAATGTCATCATCCCATCCATCTGCGTAAGCCTATCTGGATAGTGAGAATTCAAACATCAAGAAAACGGATGATAGGCTCACATCAAGGTCCTCTCGGGTGAGCTGTTGACATGGTAAATAAGATATAGGCAAACGCGAGAGTCGTAGAAACTTGCCTCAGGGATGACTATACCGCCAACCTTCCCCGGGGTGTAAACAATATCTGTGGAAACGCTTGATGCCCTCGGCTTTTCGGGTGTCCGCGGTTGAGGTTGCTTCCACGCTGATGGCTCAGATGCAAGGTCCTCAAGCTCACTATCACTATCATCTAGGAGGCAGTCTGCATAATCCTGCGCACAGTGAGCTCTGGATTACAAGAAGACCTTTGATACGTAAAACTGACCTCTAATTCTCCAGGAGAAGGAACAACTTCGACTTTGTGATGCAATTGCCGAGAAGAGAGCGCTGACATGGGTGTTTAATTGGAGAGAGGAGAGAGACAGAAGGAGTTGTAGGCGCTTCGACACGACGTCGTTTAGCTGGAGAACCTTCAGCTATGTTTCTAGTGCTAGAAGGCTTCAGCGTATCATTGTCTCCGGTGACAGGTTCGCTAGCGAGATCATTGTCTTCGTCATATACCTCGATATCCAGTTTTCCTTTCAAAGGGATGGCATTCTCCTTTTCTAATCTCGAAGCCTCCGTATCCCAGTCTCGTTCTATAGGGACGGGAAGGGTGCACGCTGCCACCGCGAGACGGTCCGCCGCTTCATTTCCTTCAATTCCAGCGTGCCCTTTGACGTGCTCAAAGTGAACTTTCTGGCCTAATTTGTTTCTGCGCTGTAGATGGGCGGCTGTGATTTTGACAATCCCCGCATTGGCGACCGGCTTCCCACTTGAGGTCTTCCAATTGTTATTGGACCAGCCTTGGAACCATTTAGTTAGAGCTGCATGAGGTGGGATCGTCACATATAATTGTAATACAAGGAAGACACTCACAGTCAATAACGTACTTAGAGTCTGTTTTGATCTTTAATGGCTTAGTGCCAATAGGTTCATTCTCTAAAATATGAAGGACAGCCTAAAATATTATATGAGTACGATCCTGAAGGCAAGAAAATCCAATTATCACCAGAAATTCGCCTCTGTTGTTGGTCTGGTCACCAGGGACGCGTCCTGACCAATTCCTAGCCAATTTCAGGAGCTATTTGCTCGACCATTAAACAGAAAAATCTACACACCTGCTATCATTGTGTCCCCACCAGACACCAGATCCCGCAGCCGCCTTGTCCTTGTCTTGATTGTTCGAGCATGCACCATCACAGTAAACAACGAAACAGTCCTCGTCTGAAGGACCACCCTTCGAATCAGGTGAAGCAGCACGTTTCTTTCCTTTATAGTCTACTTGGGCACTGGTAGAGCCTGACGCGCCTAATCCATTCCGAACGAACGCTTCGGCTTCAGCACGATTACTGAACTTCTTGTGCACAGCGCCAGTGAATCCATTTGTCTGTTCTTTGCACTCATCCCTGAAATTAGCTCGATTTAATGAAATGTATGGTGAATTTTGCCATTTGATTACACATACCAAGTCAGATATATCCCGGGGGTTTTTCCCTTGTGTACAGCGAAGAATGCCCCTTTCTTTCCTTTAGCCTTGAGCATTGTCGGAAGGAGACTAAGAGTAGCTTGTAAGTGTGGAGTAATCCTTTTTTGACGCAAGGGTGATAGACACGATAGACTATGTCCTCTGAGAAAGGACACGGGCAAACGAGCCAGAATGAACAGTGGTGGAGGATCAAGTTCAACAGTGAATGCCACTTCAACCTGTCGGCGGCTTCCTACCAACAATTCTTACTTAATTGCAGAAAAATAAAAAGTGAAAATGAGCTAAGAATACAGTGCAATATGATGTGTAGTGGTCGATTAAATAAGACCTCGAATGAAACCCCGTGTCCAGCAAACCAGAAGAGAATCCCTAAGGTTCGGCCGTGGACTCTTCAAAACGATGCACTGTATCGACTACATTGGAGCCCTTCCGAGCAAAAACAAGCTAATGAGGTTTTTGGTGAGTTGAAATTAGGGGTATTCCATGGAGAAGTCATACCAAATACGGATTAGCATTCGTGCCCGTGGTGTCAGCAAGAACCTCCTCTTTGCTTACAATCTGGACAGACTCGTCATTATACCTAAACCATTCATCCGGTCGACTAGGAAGGTTGCGAGCATAGAAGAAGTAGTGACCAAAAGCTGCCGATTGTCCACGATGAATGAAAACGGATGTAAGCTCATATGGGTACTTTTGCGCGTCCGGAGAATTCCAGACAGCTTCCAGGTTAGTTTTGAGCTGGTGAACTTCACTACGTAAATTGTCTATATCTTGATGGAGAAGCTGACGCTCAGAGAGAACGGCGTTGAGGAGTTCCTCATCGACACCTGGCAGGTCATGATGTTCCAAGAGGATCTTGTGCGTGTTTTCGAGTCCCTCGGAGTAAGGCACGTTCTAAAGCACACACATCAAAAACGAGCAGATTCGACAGGGTACTAGAAGGCAGACCTTGTAGCCATTTAACAATGTCCTTAGACGTTCCCTTTTTTCTGCCAACAAAAGTTGTAGCTCTTTACCCTTAGCTCTCCTATCCAACGGAGATTCATCTAAGAACCGATCAAGGTAGATCGTCTCGTCTAGCCTGACATATGCTTGACTCTTGTATGCCTGTAGCGTATCCCGATCGAACTGGACACGCTGTAGCTGGACCTGCAACAGAGGCGGAGGATCAACAATTGTCCGCTCCATACGACCTTTCCGGCCTTCCAGTTCAACAGTATCGTTAAGACATTCAGTGAGGCCATCATAAACATCAATCCCATCCTCAGCGACATTGATGATGAGTTGAGAAAAGACTTCCTCTTTCCGGTGGACTGACTGGCGGGCTTTGCGGGGATTGGCATCACTTGCTGCTTGGAGGGCAACTTGCTGGTGGAGTTTTCCGTAGAACAGGCTGTGCGAATCGTAAACGTCCTGATCCTGAATAGTAATAAAAAGAAAATCGAACCGTTTGACAATGCTCCTTTCCATTTCTTCGTCTCCATCATCTTTTGACTCAAGCCGGAGCATAGCAGCCTCAATTTGAAACATGACATTGTCCATGCATTCAGACACATCGTGTTGTCGGCCTTGAATTCTATTTTAACGACCACGAAAATATCAAAGCAGCACAGAGACTAGCACTTACCAAACATCATACCAGAGTCGTCAGCAGAATAATCGTTTCGTCTTGGTGGAGGCGGAGGTGGCAAGGGCCGCTGTTCGGATCCTGACGGCTTTGGTGCGACATTTTCCATATCTACATCGCTCTCCTTGTCTGGGGGTGAGGAACCACCAGCTTCGGGGACGAGAACAAAGCTTTCTTCATCATCCCTGGTAGGGCTCGTCACGATTACGTCAACGTCCATATCCGTAGATTCCAGCCGAGGTTTGGGAGCGGAGCCGTCTTCAACGAGTGTCGCATCTGTATCGTTCGAAGAGTGATCGGTGCCAGTCTGTGCAGCATCATCTTCTTCCTCGTCCTTTGATGTGACGAGGGCAAGTTTAGCCAACTCGATGCTTGGTGTAATTGACGGAGCTGAGTCCATCTCAAGATTGTAAAATAACTGAGCGAGTTGGCTCACGACTGAGGATTAGGATCGAGTTAGATTGAGTTGAGTGATGAATGTATAATACCTTACATTTGCGTGAACGGATGATTTCTCGCCTGGTAACATTCCGTCCACCGACACGGTGTTGGTTTAGAATGTCATCAGTGAGCTTATCGTCTTCAACCTCCTTCAGGTCAACAGTGCTCATAGGGAGCACAGCATCCCGAAGATCCTTGATGGTGTAGAAGTACTGTGTCCAACCTTAGCAAATAGACTAATATGTCGAAAGGAAAAAACAAACCTGAAGTAAGGAATTGAGATAGCAAGTGTTGCCAAGTTGATTCAGTCCGCGTGGTAGGTCAGGGCTGATAACAGGAAGGATCACGCCAGCTAAACATTAAGTAGTTAGAGAAGAATAAGAATGTATAGTCTAACAAAGAAAGACTCACGGTCAACGCCAGTTTCGTAGAACTGCTTCAGGCGCGGGCTATCTCTTGCATCCGCGATGACGTTTAAAGCATCTCGCATCCTCTCCTTCCCATAAGTCATTGACTCTTCATACTGATAAAAAATCAGCAACATAACCTAGGCACCCAAGAACGAAAACAAACAACATACCCTAAGCTGGAACACCGTGACAAGGACGTCATCGTCCATAGTGGAATGAACGCCAAGAGTATCATATGCTTTGGTAAGGGTCATGACCGTCCTGTACCTCCAGTCCTCCCAGAGTTTCTTCAGCGGTACACTGCCCCTCAGCTCTGCGAGGATTTTCAATGCCTCATTCGCATTTCTGACGATGGTATCCACTTCTGATTCTGGAGCAACCAACGCATTCTTATGGACTGCTTTCCATGCGTTCATGATAAAGCCGTCCTCAATGCTTGGTTCGTAGTCGATACCCAGAGGCCCATTCGGTCCAAATCCGAGGATCGTCAGAGCCTCTTGAATTTCGTCCTCCGTGAAGCGACCCCTGCTCTGTTCAGATATGATGAGTTCTTGAAGGACGTCGGTTGCATGATGATCGGCCGCCAAATAATATTGGAGCTTGTAAAGGGCAGTGAAGTAGGCTGGTGTACGAGCAGGGTCACAGCGACACTGGGCAAAATAGGCAAAAGCAACGAAAGTTTGAGTGAAAATGGAGGGAGTGAGACCCAATGTTTCTAAATATGGATGAAGAGAGCTCATAGTTATCTGGAGTGCTTCCGAAAGATTTTGGCGAGGAACTGTGTGGGTATCAATATGGAGCTTTCTTTAAATTATTCTTCAGGACTCACTCTGATCAGGATGAGCTCCAATTGCCGCTAGAATGAGGTCGCGACATGGATCGAGCCTGATCCAAAGAGGATGACCATTTCCATCCTTGCCAGTGGGCTCGATATTTGCCCCTGCTATGATGTTAGTCTCTATCAGAACGGTGAACAACGTTTACTCAACGGCGGGCCTTTACGAAATCAGTTAAAAATGCACCAATCTCAACCCAAGCTCGAAGCAGCCTTGCACGGTTGAGTGCACCTTGAGGTGTTTGGGGATCGGTGGCAGGAGAGCGCAGGGTGGCGTCGTTGTCTCTTCGTTCCTCAGTGAAACCGATGGCCTCAAAAAGACTTTTTCTGCATTTATGTCAGTTGGATTTTCATTGGATCGAGATTGAGAGACAGACATGTTTGGATTAAAGCCCAGTCGTTTCTGGAAGGACGGGCTTGATATTTTGAGTTGACGGTCTTGTCGCTGCCATAGCTTGTTCTCGATAGCACTGGCAAAATTATGAGCACTCAAGTCGAAGATAGATTAGAAAAGCATAAGTATACGTTAGAATTGTTTCCAGACTGGTCACCAGTGTTGTCTCGCCGGTTTTTCCAGGTGACGGATTTGCTCGTTTGTCTCGAACAAACTCCTGCCATACCGGACCTGGAATGATTCCTGATAATGAATCACTCGCTATGCAATACACCTGGCATTGACAACAGGCATAGAGATCAAGTAATTTGGCGGGCGCTTCCTCCTCGTCTTCGTCGCTCCCAGGCTCTGGAGTTCGAGCCCGAATGCGTTCATGCTCCGTCTGAACACCATCTGGAGGCACCAAAGCCCCAACACGACGCTTCTTTTTCCTCGTTTCTGGGGCATCCCAAACGTCTGTTCGGTACGGTGGTACTAGAACTTGGGTGGAATCTAAGGCAGCCGGAAATTTGTGGAAATGGTGGGTAAGATTGAAGTCTTTTGCGTTAGCACAGTTGAGCAAGCCAGTCCTATTGTCGCGATCGAATAGATTGATAATGTCACCTTGATGCTCGCAGGATGGCGCTAGTGGAGGCGGCTGAGAGGACTGATGCCACGACAGAAGAATCCATGAGTTTTCTCGCGGACAATAAAAGGCGTTAGGGTGAGGAACGGCAGAACGGACTTCATCGTCTGACGGTGGTGGGGGCTGTGAGGGACGAGGTGAAGGAGTTGGGCCCCGACCACCACCACCACCTTCCTGTGAGGGAGCTGGGGTCGAGGTTGTGGAACGAGAAGAGGAAGGAGTGCTTGTGGCGATTTGCGGAGAAATTAAGCTTACATTGAACAGGGCATGGTCTGAATCATGAACCTGCTCTGCCAGCATAGGTGGAAGTATACCCGGTCCCGGTCTCCCAGATCCTACTCGATTATCTGGTCTCCACCAATGAGTCTCTTCATAAGATGAACGCCCCTGGATGGCCACATCGAGGGAACGGAAGGTAAAGCTGGGTGGGTCATCCCAGTTTGCTTCCCAGCCGTCTTGCGATTGGGCACCCCAGATGGTGTTCTCGATGTGCATGGACGGAGATTCACCAATCGGTTCCGTCAACACGAGCTGAGGCTCTCGAAATTCGTTCTCATCTGCGAACCTGACAGACTGCCCGGTCTCGTTGTATGACGGTGGTTTGCCAGCTTCCGTGTTCGGAGGAGGAGGAGCAATGTATGTCGTGTGGCTGGAGCCAGCAACGTGCTTGGTTCTCGAAGGAAGAGGCGGAGGATTAGCACTCGAGTAGGGTCCAGTCAGCCCGGGCGAAGGCTGCGGGGATGTTACATTCGGGTTGTTGTTTCGTACATCTACAGGCGTATTCGGTCGCTGAATAGGTACTGCAGGTGCTGTAGGAAGTGGTCGAGGCTTGGGTTTGCCCAAATGGTCTTTATCCATGGCCAGCCTAGGTGGCCGTCAAGACCAAGTCTTAAATTCTAATTCAACGCGTTGTGTGCACAGGACACATCACTCCTCTTGTCGATCCTTCCTCGGCAATACAATTTGAGCATCATAGATGTTATTTAAGTATGCGACTCAAGAGTATAACTATGCCAGAAACTACAAACCGTTGCCTAGTGCCACGTACAATCCTCCTTACAGACGTGATTCTGGGCTGCCGAGAACACCTTATCGCTCCCAACAAAGCGCACAACTGCAACTGATGCGCGTTTGAATGGCGGGATCATGTTTCGCGCAGCCGCCCACTTACTCCTTTGCGCCTCCCATTGATGCTTCAAACAAATACAGCCACCAATCATCAATATAGCTACCAGGCCTGAGGTACAGGATCAGTCAGAGTGAATCGAAAGGACTCAGGTAGGCCGTTCAACACACTATTCCCACACTCTAATAGTCCTCCATGAGCAGTAAACTCACTAGGAAAAACCATAATACGACGCCACTGGTGTTAACCCAAAATTCTGCTTTTAAGTACACAAAGAATCGACCTTCTAAAATCAGTGTCAGTAATTACGAGCCACAGGCCGGAATAAGCCATGTTCCAGAAGACATAGTAGCAACATACAAATAGTGTCGATATATTGGACCATTCAAGGAGATGGTCTTCTAGAATAAGCATCATGAATAGGGAGCTCTCAACAGTCTGCTATGTAACTTCGTTCAGTGGTACCTCAAGGAAGTTGTGTGTGAATGGCCAACAGGACTGAACATGCTTGACAAAGATTTGAAGAGAACTGGAGAGTTAAGGAAGTATATAAAAAAGTATTCAGAGAAGTGTGGGCCATATCAGATGGCCATTGACTAGGCCGCCGAGCTTCTTTGGCCTTAAGCACTTCTAATATCCTCATAAGTTCATAGTGTGGCCAGGAACTGGGGAAATGTGTCATTGGTGGAGTTGGCCTCAGCTTGATAATCCGTCGGATTTAAGAATATATAACAAACGATATGGAAAGGTGAGCAGAATGCTCAAGCAGTGAGAGTCGGATGCAATATCAGGAGCAGATCGAACTTCGTTCACACTGCGTTTTGTGCCCAGCAAGCTCTCGCATACATATATGCTATAAATTACTGGATGAAATAATAGAGAGATTAGCTCTCCCGTAAGGAATGTAATTAGTGGTTAATTACACCTTCCTGTCTCATGGACTCGAGTCGTCGACGCATCTTCATGTAGAAACGGCAAAATACAAATGGATCCATGGTGGTACAATAAGAGCTAATCATCCTCCGAGCTCCTAATTTGAGCAAAATAGAACTAATCAAGCCTCTGTTCAGCCAGGAGTGACTTAGCGAGAGCTGCCTGTACACTCGAAATAACAAAGACTTCTGACCTGCAAACCATTTGCTACCGGAACCATGATATTCGCCTCTCTCAGATGCTTCTATCATATGTTTTGTTCTTCGCATTTTCGTAAATTTAAGAAAACTGAGCCAATATGCCTCTATAGGTGAGGATCAAAGGACCATTTCTCAAGCTCGGTCAAACACGGCTTCCATAAGCTCTACTAGCACCCACTCGTTAGGTTTTATCTCCAGGACATTTGTTAACGTTGTAGACCAATAGTACTTACCTTCCAATCCTCTCAATAATGGCGTGTTTATCTCCTAGTTGATCACTTTCGAAAAAGCTCTTGTTCTCCGAGTCCTCAAATGTTCGCTGAAGCCATTCCGAATGGCTAAAATGTAATCCTCTTTCATACTTTGTCCATTATACGTATTTAATTGCGATACTACTCCTTTAGTTCTAACTAGAAAATTTTCATGCCGAACCGCACGGGTGGGTCCATTGACTTCTAGAACATTTACGTCTCACATTTTCATGGCTCAATAGGAAAAATGGCAAGAGTTTGCGCAGTATACAGCCCAAATAGGAAGAGTGAAGACTTGTACGAGCGAAACAAGTTTCCAATATAGACCGCTTTTTTCTTAAGGCTTCTTGCAAAATCAACTTCGATGTGTTCCGGCGGAATAGATTCCTGGGCGCTTTTTCAATCACCTCTTAAGTATTTCGTCTCTGCGAATACAACGTTCTTAACGACTTTGTGAAGGTTTCAAACCTAAACTTAGGCTCTTAGTGAGCGAAATCCTTCCATGTTCTCAAAATTTTGCACTTACTTTCGCGTCATACACACGTGCAGCTTCCCATGCAACTTAGGTCATCACTATCAATTTTACCTCGCTCTAGCTGTTCTCTGGATATGGTGCCTTGTGGATCGCGATATGAGGCGTCCATCCTGAGTCAGGTCCAAACATTTCTGTGGCTGGCGGCTGATCTGAGCCGGAAGCTCCAGGGAAAGTCATCGCCAGGAAAATGGAAGCTGATAGAGATTGGTAGCGGTAAGAGGTCATTTGAGAAAAATCCTCATGTGTACGCCGGATTTCGGTTGATCCTTCCCACTCATATCAATTGTGCCTAATCCATGCTCAAAGAAGGTCGACCCCACTTTGAACGGCAACCTACGGCGCCCGTTTGGATTGGCCAGGACCCATTAACCCTGGAATTTACTGAATACTTACGCCCGTTTGGTTGTTGATCGTCTGAACCCTTATGTTAAAAGCTTCTCATCGGCACCGTCAACTGCCGCGGCTAGATCGTGTCGAGACTGCCAGTCCATTCAAAAGTAAACCTTTCGTTGGGTCGCATTTACCATCGTAGGTCAAAGAAGTCTGCGCAAAACCCTGACTTTGAAAGGAGCAAAAATTGATTTTTGTTCCGAGTTTCGGCACTGCAGCAAATCGGTTTCATTGTTAGGGTGTTAAAAAAACTGTTGTCCCAGGTCCACTCGCCTGCGTTGAAACGATGTAGCATAGTAGTGGCCTCGTATCTTAGTGAGCTCTATGTGGGGAGTGACGATCCTGGACTGGTCCGTGGACATAGCACTTCAACGCTTCAATCAAGGGGAACTAGAAGAAAATAAACACACGCGAAGATAAAGGGGCTGCTATGTAATCCCTTCAAAGGTTTCAAACTTCGGTCCGCACATATCCGAATCCTCCAACCGGGAGTCAATCTTATGCAAACGACATCAGTCCCTGGGTAGAAGAGTACGGCTTGTGTCTGGGTCAAAGGTATTTCTTCTCCATCTGTGGCAACTTCCATTCCCGCACAGGAATACAGCAGACAGACATTAAAGAGATGTGCGAACATCGCAAATACGTTACTTCCGCATATCGCGATGGATAGCAATGCACGCATTAACCAATTTTGGAAGTATGTCTAGAAGTATATGGTGAGTTTTGGAGGGTCCTCGCATGGTCGATTGTGCCTCAGGAACACAATTGGCCTAATGAGGAAAATAAGGGCGTGACGGAACCTTGTTGTTTGGAGGCGGGAGACAAGCTAGAATAGATTACTTCACGTACATGCTGATCCTCAGTGACGAGAACGCAGACCCTTTGTCCGGATTTACGCGGAAAGCGGCTTCCATCAAGATACATCTAAGGACGTAGGTGCAGGGAACGAGGTGATTTACATAAGAATGAGATAAGCAGATATCCAGACGAGCAGGTCAATTCGAGCGACGATTTCAAGGAAAACGAACGATTGAGTCTGTTTGAATCACGAATGAGACTGGTAGAGTGGCTTTGGATCAAAGCGCTCGCTCCTTTGACTCTAACCATCACGAACACCTTCACCGATATTTTCCGTCGCCGGCGGTGACCCATTTTTATGAAGTTCTTCATTCTAACACACATAAATGATTTAGAATTGAGCCTACAAGTTGTTGTCTAACAGCTACTCGGCGATAATCTTGATTCCCACCCAATGGCGATTCAGACCTTGCAGCCCGCCCTCTTGAGGAACTTCCCGGTTTCCGACCGCACACACTGCCTCTCTAAACAAGTAAAATCAAGGAACAGATATCGAACCCCGCCCTCACACAACCTAGACAATTTCAGAGGAATGCGCATCTCCTTATCTTCCGGACTCTTTCCGCACGGTTTTCCGTTGGTCTTTTAGATTTCATTTTATTCATTTCTGCATTTTTGAGGAGTGATTGTGCACCTTTCATTAGGTTGCGGCGTGGTGAACGTTTATCCAAAGCACGGGCCGCAATCTCTGTTTCAACCCCAAGTATACCACCCCCAATTTACCAGAGGTGTATATCCCACTCTGGAAAACCTTGCGTAGAGTTTCAGTTCGCTTGGATAGCAGTACTGCAGGAAAGTTACTCGTTCCACAACCTAAATGTGCGCAGTGCGAGCTTGTCATGGCCAATTTCGTGGTGCGAGTTCCCACCTTCGGAACTCATTCACATTCACATGTTGATAATTCTTCTGTTTTTCATTTCATTTCATATTTCCCGTTATTGTGAGTTGTCAGCTGTTACTCTTGTTCCTCGACTCACGGGATGACATTTGAGGTTATACCTCTCAGACACCCTGTTGCATTCCCCCTTGGCATGTGAGACATGTGTTATTCTGTTGTCGTCGTGATGTCTAAATATCACCACGGGCATTTACTGTGGATAAACCCCTGCTACAAGCTCCGGCACGACCTGGGTCGAAGCAGTGTCATGCTCTTGCCAAATCCGGTCAGCTTGGGTACCGTCAGGGCAGCTGGGTCTCTACATAAAGAGTAGATGGGTTTCGAGGTGCTAAGTAACCTCTTAGACCCACCCATTCTCTCTACCTATGCTACCAACTACCATCGCCGCAGCGCCACTCGGTGTGGTAAGCCTTATACATTCGACGGTGCTAACTACAAACTCACCCTAATGTTATAAGGCATCCCATCTCATATTCCGTCACCATGAGCCCAAACCTGGCTCCTTCGCTGCCGTCGTTGTCCTCCTGTCTTCCGCCATCTTTACCCAAGACGCGTTTGCCCAACACACTAGCATCATCTCTGCATTCCTTCACGCAGTTCGCTTCAATGCGATTTATTTTGCTGTTCTAGCAGCAGCTATCCTGATTTACAGGCTCGCTCCATGGCATCCTCTGGCTGCATATCCTGGCCCAACAGCTGCTGCTGTGTCGAAGTGGTGGATGGTCAATAACATTCTCGCCAAAGGTGGGAGACATCTTGAGCTGAAGCGGTGAGAACTGCCATCTTGTTTGATCTTGACCCCAACTCACGGATCTTTGATCTTAGAGCACACGAGAAGTATGGAACGTGGGTTCGCGTTGGTTTGTCCTCCCCCATATCCCACTTTCGACTCCCCACTCAACGGTTCTCTAGGTCCCAACGAGCTGTCGATCTGCGATGCAGCTGCGATTGCCCCGATCTACAACAAACTGGATAGATCAGAGTTCCATCGAGGTACGTTGTATTCCCAATCAAGAACCCTCTGTTAATCAGCCGTTAGGTGCACCTGCCAAAGCCGACACTCTTATTCTTGTTTTAGATCGGCAGAGACATTCAGAGCGTCGCCAGGTTTGTTTCGTTTAATACACATGACCAATTGCCTGACTGCTCCCCCTTAAGGTTTGGAATCGTGCACTAAATGCACAATCGCTCCAAGTCTATGCAGGTTATGCTGAGGTCAGGGGAAACACTCCTTATTTGTTCCTTGGACCCACTTTCACACTCATTACCAGACTCTCGGCAAAGAATTAATTGGTCATATCACTCACGATGTCCAAAAGAACTCTGGACTTGTCAATGTCAATCATTGGCTGAATCTATACTTCATGTACGATTTCCCCCTCGAGTCTCATTTGTTCTCACCTACCTAATTCTCAGGGATTTGATGGGAATGATGGGGTTTTCTGGCGGATTCCAAACTATGAAAGAGGGCGGGGATAAAGAGGGCTGGATTTCCATGGTAAGCTTATTTAGCTTTTACGAGAAATTAAAATTAACCTCTGTCGATTCAGTTTGCGATGGGCGTTTGTTTTGCTGTTTGTACGTCACCTAGGAATTTAGCAATTTGACCTCTGTCTAATTGCTCTCCGCTCAGCGATGGGGCAAGTTCCCTGGATGCGTGGATTCCTTGAAGCTATTCCTCAGAAGGGACCAATAGAAAGGTTCCAAAAGGTATATTCCATCATGCTCAAAATATTTTCGGCTGACTCTGGTTCTAGTTTATCCTTAAGAAGGTTGACGAGATTGAACGTGAGAATAAGCAGCAGAAGAAAGGTGTAACTCGTGACATAATGAGTACTTTAGTAAGCTCTTTCATGCTATTTTAGCGTGCTATTCATCATCTTTTTGAAGCTCGACGAATCTTCTGGGGTCAAGCTTTCGCACGATGAAGCTGTTGCTGACGCTGGCCTGATCATGGTCGGCGCCACAGACACTAGCGTTCAAGCTGTTTTGACAATTCTTCCGTCATTTGTCGTTGGACTCTGCTCGCCTAGCACGGCTTCGGGAAGAGGTCGACAGCGCCTTCACGTCTGACGGGCATACCGAGTCCCTCGATGTCGGCACTTTGATGAAACTTCCTTTCTTGAATGCTTGCGTCAATGAAAGTCTTCGACTTGTCCCTCCCTGGTCCCTTTGGTTTGTCCTTATTCCACTTTGCTGATCCGACAAACCTTACATAACCGCTCTGAATAGGCCCTCCGCGCACCACTGGTCCAACAGGTGCTGTCATTTTAGACCGTTACGTACCGCCTCGCACAACAGTTCACGTCCCAACATACTCCATTCATCACAGCGTCGAGAACTGGGGACCACTTGTTGAAGAATACATTCCGGAGCGGTGGTTAATTACCCCCGACCAAAGCGGTACCATAGAGTCAAACGGAATCAAGATACCTGTAGATTCGTTGCGCCCATGCAATCGGCAGGCATTTATGCCATTTGCGGCTGGATGGGGTGTCTGTGTTGGGAGAGCCCTCGGCTTACAGAACAGCAAGTACGTGTCATTACTTTTACTTTTTGGAATTGTGGCCTGACGAACCGGCATAGAATCGCTGCCGCTCTGCTCGTCCACGCGTTTGACATCCTTCCGGATCCCTCTTTCGATGGCAAGGCTTACGATGGTTCATTCAAGGTCTGTCCGCCCCATATTTCCACTCCACCCCAGTAACTTACGATATATTGATCCAGGAATATGGGCTCTGGAGCCACGATGAGCTCAAGCTTGTCTTATCCAATCGTGCCTAAGCACAATAGTTTACTCCCCGTTTTAAAAAGATTTGTAACTCTATAACCTTATGGTACCACCAGTATCTAGTTGATTTTATCGTCTAATAGGGTCTCCAACTGATGATGGTCTATACAGCCAATAATGAAATCAAGTGTTTTTTTTCTTGCTAGCTTGATGCCCCTTTCCTCGTGACTTGAACCATCAATGGATCGTGTGTCCAAAGCAATCGTTCCTTTCAAAAGAGGCCATATGAATTATAGTGTCAGGACAAAACTGGGTTTTGCTTACGTTGTACGACGCATCAAAAGCGTCAACATCGAAATCTTTGGCGAAAGTTATGTCCAAATTTTGCATGAGGGTGACAAGGAGATACCTATCGAGGCGCATTAGGAATAAGCTTGAGTAAGAACCCTCAAACTTACTTCATATTGTAAAGAGCAACCTGCTTTCCCAGACATAGCCCCAGACCAGCGGAAAACGGCATGTATGCGTCCGTGTTGTGTTTCCACTCACTATCCATACGAACATCGGATGAAGGAAGCCATCGATCAGGAATGAATGTATCGGGTTGAGTAAAGTTTTCCGCTACGGAGAATATGAGTAGGGGCTCTTACTCACGTCGGTTAAAACTTACGATCTCGATGAAGGGTCCAAATAGGAAGGGAAACTCCAGTATACGGAGGGAGGTAGTTTCCTATAATCTCGTAACCTTGGCTCCAAGTGTCCCTTGAAGAACCTAGGTGAAATGGTCACATGCCGAAAGACCCAAGTTGAAATTTGAAATGTACCTCCAGCAACCGGAGGAAGGATTCTGAGTGACTCGTGACAGCATGCGTCAAGGAAAGGTAGCTGAATAAGTGCTGCATCGTTCAGATCGCCTGCATCCTCCAATTCACGCTGCAAACGGGCAAGGATGGTAGGTGACCCAAGGGTATGACGAAACATCGTTGTTGTGGATGTGCTGATAGTGTCCCAACCTTGAAATAAAAATTGCACTCCGATATTTAATAGGTTGGATAGCATTCTTACCTGCAATGATCAAGAAAGTCGAATCCGAAGCTGCCTCGTCGACCGTGATCTGGTAACCTTCTTTGTCAGGACTTTGCTATCAAGTACATCAGTTTGACGATGTTCATGGATATATAGAAAAAAACTTTGCTCACTATGATGCCTAAAATGTCTGCTCGAGCACCCTCTTGTTGCTTTCGTGTTTCCTCGACCTTTTGCTTGGTCAACTGATCAGGGTTAGAAACCTTAGTAAAAGTGGTTTATTTTCATTGCAAATTTGTACTAACTTGAGTGAAAACATACATCGCTGTGGGTTCAGGAAGAACGCCAAGCAATGAACCGATCCAGGGGACCTGGCCCAAGACAGTTACAGCCATGACCCCAGTGGCTAGCTAGGTTAAAGAAGGAATCATATTCAGTATTTCATCAGTGCTGGAAAGCAGAACAGACCTGTTCAATCCATCCTTCTACATCCCGGCCCGCAGCCATCTTTTCAAATCCTCCACTGAAGGAAGTATCACCCATAATGTCCCTTCCACTATATGAGTGCGGAAATACAGATAACACAGAGAAGTTTCTACATTGCCCACAGGGAAAGCCAATAGGAGAGGTCAACGGGACCTGTTTTGGTCTGGAGAATGTCACTGAGCTGCGCGGTTCGATTCTAAAGGGCCAAGGAATTTAGATATCAAGTGAGATTATGATTAGAAGGGCATACTTGGGCGGATATTCGGTACGCTCCAGCATGTTCACCATTGAAGGCTAGTTGCCAGTTCTTTAAAATTGAGAGCGATAAGCGAAGAGGGAGAGTTGAAATGTAGGGATGCTGACGGGAAGCCTTTTGAGGTAACCCTCACGACTGGGTTCAGTGATCATGGAGTCTGCAACGGTTGGTGTTCCTCGATATGCCTTGCCACGGTATAGCTTGGTGTACAGCGGCTTGACTGCTTTAGGCGAATTGATAGAGAGTTCGTTCGGGCCTATGACATTTTCTTTCATTAGCGTCTATGTTGCTAAAGAATCAGGACCTTCAAACCAATGCGCATGAACGGCCCATATTTGGTATGCAGTCTAAACAGCAAGTTGTTTCAATACAAATTCTGGTATATTCTTGGATGATCCCATTTTTTACCTTTGCAGAACAAGGTAGCGCTTCCCAGAAGCAATCAGATAGGCCATGTACCATTTCGTAATTTTACCCAGCAACGGTCCAGGATAGGATGCCAGAGGGTGCCAAGGAGAGATTCGGTAGAGAACGATGGAGAGAGAAAGAGAAGTTAAATAGACTACATTCATCCAGACAGCTTGCCACGTAAGGGTGATAATAGACGCGTTCACTGGCTCGAATGAGAAGAAGGAAAGCCAGAGAGCTGCATTTCCCAAAGCAAGTATAGCAAGGAATCGTACGAGATCGATATGCTCGGAGAAAGGGCGCCATAGAGCGTAGTGGCTCACTACAGCAAACAAAACGGTCTGTTGCGCGACCGACGGCATTGATGGGCTTGGCTGGCAAGTCAACAAAAGGAGGGCAGTTTATAAGGAAACTCGTGGTGTTGGTCGTTCCCGCCTCCTTCGTGACACGAAAGAGGACACACTGCGGGTTCTTCACGTTCCACTGCCCGAGGAGCTTACGCGTTTTCGAAATCGTACGATACTTTGTTTGTCCGTAACGCGGCAATCTGGAACCGTCTGCATAATAGGAGCCAAGCCATGCCCCAAGAATATGTTGGCTGGTATGACCTATCTCCTTATTTGACATCTGTTGCAAAATGGCAGATTATTATGCGACTGTCTGATACGGGCCTTGAGGTCTGGAGAATTAATAGTATACTGGAATTTGGTGCTAGCTTACCGTGGAAATTTTTTGTTGAGGTTTCAACAAAGCGTGACCGCTCTAGTAAAATAATGGTTCAAACTCACCTTGGTGGGAAACGCGTCGTAATAGACCCTGATAACGTTCGTTCTATAGTATTGACGAGCCGCACTTTAGTCAATCGGCTTTTCGCGCCTCCGTGGTTATGAAGGAGTATCATACAAGATGAAATTTTCACGAGAAAAAGCAATACTAAATTTATAATCGGAGAGCAGAAGAGTCAGCTAGGATTGGGTGTGGAAGGTCATGGTGGTTAAAACTAACCTTGGAAATGTCGCTTTGATCTTGACCACAGCCATGGCCACCTCCGATGTCACCCTTCCCTTGGACGAGGAGGTTGAATACGACGAAGAGAACTGGGACTGACGCTGAATATGATGAAGACGACTGATGAAGACATTGATGCTGAAGCAGAAGAAATTGCGAGGAAACTATTCGCTGACATCAACGCCGGTCAGGTACATGCACCTTCAGCAATGGAGAACCTACGATCGCAGGAATTTTCTGCTCAGGACGTTTCGATGGAAGAGGTCATTCCCAAACCAGACCCTGAATTCACAGCTATACCACCAACGCAGGACTCAACTATCGAGACAGCGGTGGCTGTAATGGGCTTACTTTCTTTGGATAAAACTGCACAGTCTATTCTATCCTCGTGCTTCATTTCTCCCTCTGCTGGCAATGCCCTTGAACATGTTCAGCGAATAGCTTCCAGTCGTGTACTTCCTGATCGAGGGACGGCGCGAAACCTGGCTCATGCTCTTCTTTCCTTGGTCAAATCCGACGTGTTAGTGCTAGGAGACAGTACAAATACACAGTCACGTGCTATTAATGCCATGTCCACTTCTGCAGAAAAGCGGAAACGCGAGGACGATGCTGCCTCAGAGCCACTCGCGAAAAAAGCGCGTTCATCTCCGCCACCGAATTCCAGCGGCCACCTCCG
The DNA here is from genome assembly GCA_021399455.1 of Flagelloscypha sp. PMI_526. Classification (NCBI taxonomy): domain Eukaryota; kingdom Fungi; phylum Basidiomycota; class Agaricomycetes; order Agaricales; family Niaceae; genus Flagelloscypha; species Flagelloscypha sp. PMI_526. Next base: position 1,081,567 of record JAJTUO010000001.1, on the reverse strand, counting down.
ACGAACTATTCAATCAACTCATGTCATCTGTTGACCTTCTAAAGGCAACTTTCGATAAAAAGCCGTCGCTTTCCCCTTCTGACATGCTTGCCCTCCATGTCCCCTTTCAACAGGTTTTCACCTTCGCCGTGTCATCGTCTCGTTTTATCGTAAACCCATTGGGTCACGAGGCCAGTGCTCTACAGTTGCAGCTTCAGGAAATCAGCGGCCTTGTTCAAGTCATTGGCGTTCTCAGCGGCATCAGTTTTGTTGCAGACCAGCCAAAGGAGACGACTGTCTTCCCTTGTACCCATGCAGGGTGCGGCAAGATTTTCGTTCAATTCGCTAGTCTGAATATGCACGTACAGTCTGCGCATACACCCGCTACCTCATCGACGACAGGGTAATGGTGATAACAAGCTCCACCAATGCAATCAATGTTCACAGTCCTTTGTTCGACCGCATGACCTCAAACGTCACCTACTCATTCATGCGACAGAAAAACAAGGTATTTCAATGCACTGGCTGTGAACGAACTTTCACTCGACGCGATGCTGCGAAACGGACACATCGACAGTGTCCGCGAAAAGCTTCGGGTAGCAGATATCTCAGGCAACGGTTCCACTCCTGCGATGAACCAGGGCGCGAGAGAACAGTGCGCAGAATCAGAGATTGTCGAAGTCGAACAGTCAGGCTCCTCTGCAGGTGGCATGGACAAGTTCGCTGTTTCTACGTCTTCGCTGTCTGCGCCAGAAGAGGACCTAGAAGATGGCGAGATTCCTCGGTCGACGATGTCTTTGTTATATGGGACGGTGCTTGGTCTTGCTGGTGCACTGAGAGGATGCGTGAACAGTGGAGGTGCTCTGCCAACAGTCACATCTCCTCAGGTTTCAGTGGCCGCCATAGCAAGCAAGACGACCTTAGGGTTGAAGCCACCCGCAGCAAAACGCCTACAGTCGTCCCAGCCAGTATTGCAGCTGGCTCCGCCGTCGGTCACAATATCGCCACCACCTACGCTTCGAAATCAGGAGCAGGCACAAACGGCATCCATTGAGGGTGCACTTCGAAGCGTCATAGCATACCAATCTAGCCAGAAGGCTCAAAATCAATCGGGCCGAGGATGAGCCATCTGCTTCGAGTTTCTGGTAAGTTCCCTATTCTTCCTCGTTCCGAGTGCTGACCCGTTACAGAGCCGAAGCACGTCTTTTTCTCCAGTTACAAACTTCCTCGGAGAATCGGAAGCCCAACGGGGTCGAACGAAGACCTTTCATTTCGGAGATGCGGGAGTCGACACCGTGTGGACGTTTGTTAGCCAAAGCAGACAAGATCGCAGATGAGATACTGACTATTCGGGTAGGATGAGAGGCATTGAGGCGAGAGAGTGGGTATCGTTCACAGATCTATAGGATGGGGGAAAAAATGTTTGGCTGGAATTTACGCGTCCAAACGTTAGTTCTCAACGAACCAGGTACATACAAGTTGTCACTCTGTTTCTCTAAGGCCCGAACAAAAGCCCCATATATATGATCTATATGCGGCGCTTCTTCTGGGTGCCTTCCACGTATCGTACGGAGTGTGCGATGAACTGTGAGCTTGATATTGGAGCGTGTGTTACTTTTATATAAGAAGCGAAGCCGCAAGGAGCTTTAGTTCGACGGATCAGCGGGCAGCTGCAACATCATTTTTCTTTCGACCACCACCACAACCATACACATACGGTCCATCCCACCACAGACCAGTGCCCTCTCTCTAAGGACCAGCAGTCGTGGGAGTTACGTCGCTGCTTGACCGCTTTGATCTCCCTTTTCTTCTTCCTTTTTCTTTTCTTGGACCAAAGAGTTGTGACAGATGCAGCAGCCCGACGTAGTTCTGGTGCCCGCATCACCCTCTCCATCCAACTTTCGCTATCCAAGACCATCACCTCCGTCAAGCTCGCTTGACTCTTCGTCTTCGCAGGCCTACGGCTCGTTAGACCTTCCCCGGCCGTCGCAAAGCTCGGACAGCACCCTTTATTCGCTCTACACCATGTACAGCGATGAGCCAAACGGCAATGCGACTGTCAAGGCCCCCACTGCCCGCGTGCTTGAGGTCACCGTGAATGGCCAAAGCACTCTTAACCCCCCCATACGCAACTCCAGTCTCAAGGTGAAGAATAGCTATCGACCACCTGCAGAAGATGTGCCTTTGCCAGCTAGCGTCCCTCCCAGTCCCAGTCCTAGCACAAGTCCAGCATTGACCCGGAGAACACCTAGTCCAAGCCCTCGACCAGAATCCTTCCGTAGGTCATTGGCAGAGTCTTCAGTGTACCACAATGCCTACTCACGGCCAACATCATTCGTCTCACGACCTTCCTCAGTCGCACGAACCCCTTCCCCTTCACATACCCCTACGCCTGGCCCATCATCCCGGCCAGCCTCCATTGTTCGTCAACGGGCACCTCCTCCCTTGTCGCCTGTCGGGCTATCACCTTCACCCTCTGCAAACCCGAATCCTGCTCTCAAGTCCAGCTCGACTGTTGGGTCCATCCCTCAGACCCCGCGCGGCGACAACGAAGAGGTCGATGCCCATCACGTCCGGTCGACTTATGCTATGCTGGAGACTGTTGGTGTCTCCCACGATGGCTTCACTGAAGGTGTCGAGCGGACGCGCTCCAGGTCCGCTCAAAATCTAATTTCGAGTCGTGACAGTGAGCTCTTGTTACAAGATGCAGCCTTAGGCGGAGCAGCAGAGCGACGACGTGACCTCGATCCGAATGAGGTTAAAGTCCTCGGCGCACTGGATCGATACGGATTTTTCGACAATGATACTGTCAAAGGAGACGTTGGAGAAAGAATCGTCATTCTTCCGGCTGCTCCCTTCAGTTCACCCCTTACAAAAGGCAAGGACAAGGCTAGTGCAACTGTTGAACCACCCAAACGCGTCTCGAAAATTCCTCCACCTCCATCCTTGCCGAAGGAGGGCGAGCGAACGGAGAAATGGACACGCATGCTCGAACCTGAGTCTAGAGATTTTGGCGGTAATGCAGGGCGCTGGCGTGTCAAAGCTGGTAAGAATGCCAAGCTTCGCCGTCGGATATACAAAGGAGTTCCAGACCGTTGGAGAGGCGCTGTATGGGAAATGCTTATCCATGCGCGCAGTGGTCAACCAGCAGGCGACAAAGAGAAAGAGTATCACGAACGGTTAGCGGAGCCCAGTTCCTTCGACGTTCAGATTGATTTGGATGTACCGAGGACCATTGGGGGACATATCATGTTTAAAACACGGTACGGTACTGGGTAGGTCTTTTTCCATTGTCTCTCTTTTCGTTCTTTCGTTTACGACATTTGTTAGACAACGTTCTTTGTTCCATGTTTTGCACTCTTTCTCGCTATATTGCTCGACCTGTGGCTACGTTCAAGGCATGGGTCCCATCACCTCCACCCTTCTCCTTTATCTCCCTCCTTCCCACGTCTATGAGCTTCTAACCCTCCTGCATTCCCCCTCTTCCTACAATCTTCACTCGACTTTCTCTCCCGGATTCCCAGGGTTGATGGAAAACGTCTATTTAACCGAGTCTCTCATCCGACTTTACATGCCGAGCGTATATGACAACCTGAAAAATGTCGGTGTTAATAGTTTGGGGTGGATCACACGTGGGTTCATCACCATGTTTGTCAACGGCATGGGATTCCAGAGTATCTTGCGGATATGGGACGTCTGGATTCTGGAAGGCGAAGATTTTTGGCCCGTGCTGGCATGTGCCGTCGTTTTCTCCTTCCGTGATTGGCTCAGCGAAGCTAAGAGGGATTTTGAGAGTGTTCTCTCCCTCTTATCCAGTTTTTTTGTTGTGGAAGACGATGACGCGCTAGTGACCTTGGATTGGCACCGTGCTTGGTAACAAGACGATTCGTAACAAGCTAAGCAAATGGCGACAAGAGTGGAAAGGTCTCGTAGAGAAAGGAGAAGAAGGAAAAGCTTTGCTGTGATCTGTAGGTTATCTTTATTACCTTCTAAGAGAGTTGGTACTCAAATGATTTTGAAGAGTCCCGACTTGCCTTGCTCACGATCTATCATGACTATTCCTGCCATATTCCCTTCCCTCGAACGTACATATTTGAACATTTTACGCATGCATTCATCCATTACACATTCATCCAACTTGTAACTTTACCGTGCAGCTCACATTCCTTCCATTCAAGCATTTTTCCAAACTTGGCGTCGCATTACCACTCTCGTTTTCTCTCTCTGTTTCTCCTGCTTTCTGTACCAGTAGCTGCATACCCATCCCTGTATATATTCTCCTAATTTAGCAAGCAACAGTCGAACTGTTTTTTTTCTAATACAATGAGTCAAATCGCGACCCGAGATTCCTATTACCGAACCGAGCGCTTGTGTTTTCACCTTGTCAAACAACCGTCACTAGCGAGAGCCCCTCCTCATCGAGGCGCTCCCCATACACTCAGCTATTGCTCTCGCACCTCAACCGTTTTATGCTAAATAAGCCCCAAGACATTTCCCACACCGCCTTGACTTTGAACACCCTATCTGACATCACCACTCGCTTCGCTTCTCAACATGGCCCTTCGCTCACGTCTTCACAACAAGCCCCATGCTGCTACTTCCCAAACTTACTTCCCCGTGAAGGCGTCTCTCGAGTCACATGTTATCTCGACCCTCCTACTTTGCTCTGCCTTGGACGAGTATCCAAAGGGCTCAGAGACCACGTAAGGGACGAAGATACATGGCGACGTGCCTTTGGAGTATGGTACTTTGGACTTAGTCCTGAGTCCGAGTTCGTTGAAAGCTCTCTGTTCAAGAGGATGTGCGGGTCGTGGAGGAAGGAGTTTGTCAAGCGGTGGGATTGCATTAGGTATGAACATCCCTCCCTTTGGCGATGATAGCGTGTCAGTGGCTGACCTCTTCATCGATTAGACGTTGGGAACTGAGTAGGACGTCAACGGTCCTGCATACACCTCTTTATGCCCGTATTTCGTCGATGCATCTCATCTCAACGACGAGTTCACCGACACTTTTAACAAGCAGCTTATCGCTCGGCATCGTCGCACGTTCGTTACCTCTCACCGGCAAAGTCATCAGAGGATTCCTCGATGCATCGGGAACCGGCAATGGTCTCGGATTGGGCAATCCCAATGCTGAGTTCAGCCCCTAACGTTTCCAGCTGTGATGTGACCAATGACGGGGGACGGTCAAAATCGCTTGGGGTTGGCGCACAGGCGAAGTGTGTATCCTCACCGCTCCTCGTGCGATGGATCAAGGACCGCTTAAGGCTGCGGCTACTGTCGTTAGATCCAAGGTCGACCAGGATCATACTGGCACAGTTAACACGGTCACATTTGGTGATGCTAAGGGCAGCTTTGTGCTCTCTGGAGCGAACGATGGGTTTGTAAAGCTTTGGGATGTCAAGGACAAGAAAGTCAGATGTCTTTGGACGTCTATCTGGCGCCCTGATACATCCGCGCCAGATGCGGTGTGGAAAATTGTGGCGAAGCACGGAATCGTCGTTGCTGTGATGAAGAGCGGCTGGATTGCCGTGTGGACCGAATTTCCTCTCATTGATGGCATTGAAGGTCAGGAACCAGGAGTAGATGTCTTCCAGTCCGTCAAAGTCCTTTGGATCCCTTCGCCTGTTCAAGTAGAGGACAAGGATGAACCGAAAGTTATCGCTCTTCATGTTGTCCCCTCAATCAAGCAACCTTCTTTCTTGGTTGCTTACGAAGATCACCCCTTTTTCTTTGTCGTGCATCTCTCTTCGGCCTAGTAGCTATGACACCACCTTCTTTTGGCGACTCTTCATCTGGAGCAGGCGTCACTTGCCTCGCGCCCTACTTCAATGTAAACAACTGAGGCAGAAGCACCTCGGTTCTTACTGGTGATTCTCTTGGCCTGGTCTCCGCTTATATTATACCCAGTGAGGCATCTCCTACTCCGGTCCTTCCTGAAGCAGAAGGTCGAAGTTGCGCCTCAAGCGTCCTCACGCTAGTCACGTCCGTGGCATGGAATGGGACCGTCCTCATTACTGGCTCCTCGAATGGCTCTTTGCACGTCTTTGACTGGTGTCACGTTCTCGCTGCTCAGGACTCTGGTATACCATGTTCCCAATTCCCTTCGTCCGTCTCCACCAGGATCCAAACCTTGCCGAAGGAGCCCGCAAGGTCAGCCAAATCCTTCTGGGCAATAACCACGACAGTCATGGTAGCCAGTGTGGGTGAGCGAGTTATCGCATTCAAAACTGCCCCTGTCCCTCTACGCGGCCCGAACGGTGGAGTTCGTGGGCGAACAGGTGGTCCATTGAAGAAGAAGGACCGGCATACTCGCACGAAATATTTAGAGAAGTTAGAGCTAAATGAGGCGATCGCTTCTGAGAGAAAGATATTAGACCAGGAACAGAAATATACCCAAATGGTTCTTGGGAAAGAAAGGGAGCAGAGGGAAAGCATGAGCATGATGGGGCTGGAAGATGAGAATGATGCTTGTAAGCTTTCCTTTATAGTCCAAGTTTTGAAAACAGATCTAACATTTCTCGTAGTGGCATATGCTCTTATGCTTAGCATGGAGGATGCAGGTCAGGCTGCGCCAGAGCCTACTCCCATCGGGGCTGTTTCACCTCTGACTTCTGGTCCGCTATCTGAAGTTGACTGGGCTGGCGAATTTGACGACATTCCTTCGTCCTCGTCAGCCGCAGCTCCATCAGAAGAAGCTCGCTCTCTTCCGTCGTCGGCCGTAGACGATGAAGGTGACTTTCCCACAATAAGCCCCGTTGCTTCTAGCCCATTAAGTGCAAGCACTTCATCTTCTATGAGTGCTTGGGGGAAGAAGATTCCTTGGGATCGAACCTCTGTTGCAACTGTGTCAAGTAGCAGTGATGGCAAAAAGAAGAAGAACAAGGAGGTGAGGAGTAAGACGCGAGAGGAAATTGAAGAGGAAGAGTTTCAACTCGCGGTTGAGTTGAGTTTGAGAGACGCTGAGGGGCGGTGAATAGCAGAGTAGACCGATTTTATGTTATATGGCTGGACTTCATACGTCTTCACGCCCCCCTGCCCAAGATTGACAATGCTAGGTGCTATAACCTTCTAAATTGAAACTGGCAGGAAATACAATGTTATACAGTAGACAAATACAATTGGTTGGGCTTGCGTTAGAAATAATAATTATACAGCATCGTCCCCTGTTGGTAGAAAAGGTTTCTCTGCTCCAGCCAATCGCTTGGGGCTGTTAGGTTCAGGAAGACTAGAATCCTTGATGGTTGCGACATTGGGGTTTGTAGCATATATCATCTCGCTCAAAGTAGACCCTCTCGAATCCCAGCTGTGTTCGGCTCGTGCAAAGCAAATCGATTGAGCTCTCTCCGAAGAGGTTGATTCCGAGCCTGGAACGACGACAGTCTCCACAATTGAGCCATTGAGTCTCACGAGAAGGATGACGAGCAAAGGGTATATGGCAGCCAAACTGCCCACACCACCATCAAAAATGGATCGGAGAGTCGTTACGCTTTGAGGAGCGTCCGGGGTGAGACGATAAAAATCGACAATGACGTTCGCAATCTGAAGGAAGCAGAAAACAGCACCAGTTTCGATGAGAACAATGAGAATTTTCTCAATTGGGCGGGCGCGACGTTTTGCGAATGCTTCATCGAATGATTTACGGACAGCCCTGTTTTTTTTTCTTTCTAAGAATTGACACTTTCTGCTGAAAGAGGTGAAAGGTACGAACCATGCTTTTATGGCAATCAACGTTGTTGCCGTCAAGTTCGTTACTGCTGAAACTGAGATTGCCGCGGCGAAACTAGAAGAATAATGAGTTTGAGAGATCGAAACAAATAATGAACGGAATGAAGAGTACGAACATACGTAACCATTCTATGTTTATCATCTTCATGCCCACTACAACATCGTAGATGGCAACACCCACGATGAAGCACGAATTCCCGATGAGCAGAAACAACATGAAAAATCGTGGAATCGGGTTATCGAGGTATATCACCCATGCCCTCCAGATTGTGACAATATCGCACAGAACAAACTACCGGGAATATTGTTGAGATGACAATCTGATTACGGTAAAGAGAGAAATTACCATTAAAAACCGTGCAGCCCCTTGCGCGAAGCTCATTGGTACAGCTAGGCGATCACCTGCTATTACTCTCTCGGGAAGAGAAAGATCTGAAGGTGCAGTCCAATAGTAAGTTCTGACCGCAGCCATTCCAAGTCGTAGCATTAAGTTCAGAGTCATAGCCAGAAAGAGACAGGCTGAAAGCGCAAGAAGCCTCCTTGTTGAAGGGGCATTCGACGCCTTGCGGCGAATGAGGAGAACACGAGTCGAAAGCGTAAGGACAGCAATGAATACGCCTAGAGTACAGTCAAACATTCGTCTCGAGTGGTACTTAGGTTTTGAGAGTGCTCACTATAAAGTATAATGTCGATCAACAGCCTAACCAAATCATTTCCCATAGAGGAACCAAGGCCTCCAAGAAATACGTTTTCGTCAGGAGTCATGAGCAGCCCGTGCTCAGATCGAGAAAGAAAAAAAGGAAGGAGTCAAAGGGGGGGGGACTGCTTCGATGTTTCTAGAGAGACTGCCGTTTAAAAGCGTTATTCTCAGTTTGGAATGACAGAATGATCGACATAACGTCGGGAATCCTAATGCGTCTACGATTAGTTGTGGCAGTTCAGTCTTAAATCAGTTCGCTGACCGAACCAGAAGGGTGCCTAGCCACTCCGGCTATAGCTTTACTCTTGTTTGTTTGCATGCAAATGGCACCTTTCTGATGGAAGCCTGTTCAGAATATTTCTCAAGATTTATGCGTGTTCATGAGTGGCTGGTCTCGACACGGTTCCGTTGAATGCACTGACGAACTGCCCTAGCGCCACAGCCCGCAGTAAGGTAAACCACGATAAAACGGCTGTAGTCGCGGTCGTCACTATCTTAAGTGCAACAGAATCATAGAGTACGTGATTTACTGAGATATAGTAAGGTTTAAGAAGAGATAAAACAAGTTACTCATGGATAAATTCGAACATCACGATATCAAATTGAGGCAGTTCGTTTGCCATGGTGGTCCGGGTCAAACAGAGTCCGTATTTCTTTGCCTTCTCAACTGTGTGAAGATGTTTTCCATCGCTAAATACCATGGTAGACAAATTGGGTTGAATAGCCAACATTGTGCGGGAAACGATGATGGGAGTCATATAGTGTAACCTTCTTACCAGCCTTTAATGCATCTAAATTTTTGGAAGAATGAAAGCCTTACAAGTACGCTTCTATGCGTGGCTGGGCATTGACAACCGTCAAGCACTGTATAGCGCAATCCTGACAAGAGAGAAAATCATTGAGCCCTCAATCGAATCGGTGCGGACGGTGCCGGCTCAACACCATCGGTTAACTTTCGGACTCCAGATTTGATAGCGCGGTTCTAAGGTTTGTTCTTACCCTCATCTCTATACCCACGTTCGTTCTAATCCAACTTATCTTTTACAGCTTCTGAGCGAAACGTAGAATGAGTGGTATGTTTTATTCGCTCTCTTTTGGTTATGTTGCACTGATCCTAAGATCAGTGACTGTGGTCCTTGGCTCCCAATGGGGTGACGAGGGAAAAGGGAAGCTCGTCGATGTTCTTTCAGGGGAAATGGATATCTGTGCTCGATGTGCTGGAGGAAATAATGCTGGCCATACCATCGTAGTCCCCGGTCCAGATGGTAAAGCTCGGAAATATGCATTTCACTTGCTTCCTTCAGGTTAGCCCATGATTTTTCGTATCGCGCTTTTCTGGAACTCTTTTAGGGTTAGTAAATGAAAAATGCACCGGCCTCATTGGCAACGGCGTAGTTGTCCACGTTCCCAGCTTCTTTGCTGAGCTCAACGCTTTGGAAGCTCAAGGTGACCCATGTGCCCTTACATTTTCCTCAGCTTCCTACACACTTGCCAGGTCTGGACTGTACCGGCCGTCTTTTTGTGTCAGATCGTGCCCAGCTCGTATTCGATTTCCACCAAATAGTTGACTGGATTGAAAGAAGCCGAGCTGGGGGGCTCATCGTATGCATTCTTTCTAAAATCTGTGGTCATTGAACTCATGGTATTTCATAGAATAGGAACTACGAAAAAAGGCATTGGTCCCGCATACTCTGGCAAGGCTTCACGCTCAGGGCTCCGAGTACATCATCTGTACGACGAGGAACAGTTTGCTCTCAAGTTTAGGAAATTAGTCGAAGGTCGCTTCAAACGCTACGGGACCTTTGAGTATGATACAGAAGGAGAGATCGTCCGCTATAAGGTTCGCCTTCGTTAAAACAGTAGACACAATTACTCAGGACCGATGTTCAGAAACTTGCCAGCCAACTCCGACCCTATGTCGTCGACTCACTAACCTACATCCATCAAGCACTCTCCTCTGGAAAGAAGGTTCTTATTGAAGGCGCTAATGCACTCATGCTTGATTTGGATTTTGGAACGTATCCATATGTGACAAGCTCATCTACGACTATCGGTGGTGTCTGTACTGGGCTAGGTCCTACCTCCCAAAAAGATAGGCAAGACGTATGGGGTAGTCAAGGCGTACACAACTCGGGTTGGAGGAGGACCATTCCCCACAGAACAGCTTAATGTATGCTCTGTCTCTCCCACAACCTTAACGATATCTCATATATATTCATAGGATGTTGGTGTTCACCTTCAAGAAGTAGGTCATGAATATGGTGTGACTACTGGGCGGCGCAGAAGATGCGGATGGCTCGACCTCGTTGTCCTCAAGCACTCGCTTCTGATAAACGGATACGATGCTTTGAACTTAACTAAACTTGACATTCTTGACGCCCTCGAGGAAATTAAAATCGGTGTGGCGTATAAAGTGGATGGGAAAGTAATCCAAGGATTTCCTGGTTCGTTCCCTTCCTACATCAGAGAGCCCCGCTAACGTTCGAAATATCCTAATCCTTTAGCTGACTTGTGCCTGCTCGAAAAGGTGGAAGTTGAATACGTCAGCTTTCCTGGATGGAAGACCTCTATTTCGAATGTACGCTCGTACTGATGAGCTACCCGAGAATGCGAAAACATACATAGAGTTCGTCGAGAAGGAACTGGGCGAAGGAATTAAGGTTGAGTGGATCGGAGTTGGCCCAGAACGGGAAAGTATGATTCATAAAGTTTAGACTGCTTGAATAAGAACACAAAGCATTCTTGCGAATTTTAGTGCTTCTGGACGTCTACTCCTTCTCCGCACGTGACAAGGAATTCATCATCTTCTCTTGCGTTAATGAAAAAGGGTAACGAAGGTCACTTTCCTGAGTGCCGCAACTTAATGGCGGACGACAATCATCCAGCACCTGAGTGAACTCACGAAATGGAATAGAAAATTAGACGTTTGAATTCGGTCTTGCCGTGTTCCACACTCCAGTAAATAAATACAGCGTCAAGACATGTTCCTTCTAGGAAAGGATAATTTAAAATTTAAGTTACGACGAGTCATTGAGCTTCGCTTGGCTCATGCGAAAGTGAAATCTTGAGTGGCATCACCAGTGCAGGCAGTCACATCGAGACGACCATTGTTGTTGACGAGGCATTTGCCCGCATTGCCACCTGTGGAGGCAGATTCAATGGGGTTAGTAGCTTGTCCGTCGAACTTCCACAATTGGGAGTCGGTAACAGCACCCTCTGAAGCAAGGAATAAGAGGACCGCATTAACAGTATCGAATTGAGACACGAACCTCCATCAGCACGTCCACCACAGGAGAAAAGAAGAGCTTGGTTGCCAGGTTGGCGGCGCAAATCGAGGTTCATGCAACCTTGGATCTAGTGGGTCTCAGCTTATAACTCGCTTAGGAAATCGAGGAACGCACCGCAGTGTTGACAATGAGAGCAGCACCGTTCACATTGTTATGCTTCCCCTTGGTGATAACATCCCACTTCTGCTCTGCTGAGCCATTGCAGGTTTCGACGGTAATAGGGACCTGTAAAGGGATGTGAGTTCACATTGCTCTTTGCCAGAAACCTAAGATATACGAACGAGGTTATTACGGAAATCACCTGTACCACTGACAGCCTGAAGGCATTTGCCATCGGCAGTCTATAAAACGTTTGTAAACCAAGGAAGAAGCTGATCAAGAAGGATGGTTATACCTTGACAGCAGAGTTGGAGAAAGCACGAGTGGCAGTGCTAAGCTAGGGTGAGAAATATTGCAGAGGAATAAAGCTATTCCACTCACTCATCGCGTTGCTGGGGAGAAAATATCAGCTATCGTTATAAGGGAGAAGGAAAAAAAACCGTACGTTTGCAGCAGCAGTGGCAGCTTGGTCAAGCTTGGTAATAGGAAGAGTGGTGACAGCGCTTGTAGCAGGAGCTGCGGCAGAAGTAGAAGCAGGAGCAGCAGACGAAGAGGTAGCAGCAGTGGTAGCAGCAGCGGCTTTGGTTGACGTGCTGCTCGTTGCACCTCCAGCAGCACCTCCGGTGGCACCTCCAGCGGCGGCGCCATTACCAAAGGTGAAAGTCTGTGCAGCAGCGCCGGTACAGTCAGCCACATCCAAAAGTCCGTTCTTCTCGACCATGCACTTATTAGCATTATTACCAGGTGGAAGCAGACTGAATAGCGTTGGTAGCTTGTCCATTGAACTTCCAGAGCTGAGAATCAGTCACAGCACCCTCTGTACAAGCGTCAGATGTGGAAATTTTGAGTAGATGAGAAAGGTAACCTCCGTCAGCACGACCACCGCAAGAGAATAAATTGACTTGGTTGCCTGCCTGGCGACGTAAATCGAGGTTCATGCATCCTTGGATCTATGAACAGGGCTTATGAGAAGCGGAGTGGACGTGAGGTTCAATAACATACGGCTGTGTTAACGATCAGAGCGGCGCCGTTGACATTGTTATGTTTGCCTTTTGTAATAACATCCCATTTCTGGCCGGCGGAACCATCACACGGAACTACCTGGATTGGGACAAGATTGTTGCGGAAGTCGCCTGTGCCGCTGGTTGCCTGGAGGCATTTCCCATTGGCAGTCTATTTGAGGGTATTGAGTAGGTAGGTATTCGTGGCAGTTACATCTAGAACACACCTTAACTGTGGTATCTGAGAAGGCTCGAGTCGCAGTGCTAGAAATGACATTCACAAAAGAACATGATAGAATATGAAAACAAAAGATTTACTCATCGCGGGTCTAAGGGAATGAATAATAATTTAGCAGCTATTTGGGTGGAAATTCTGCAACTCACATTTGCCGCTGCGGTGGCAGCCTGATCGAGCTTGGTGACGGGAAGAGTAGTCGTCGAACCGGTGGCTGGCGTGGAAGACGATGTAGAAGCAGGAGCAGCTGAGGATGAGGTAGAAGCAGCAGCAGAAGTGGAGGCGGCAGCTTTGGTTGATGTGTTGTTTGTTGCTCCTCCAGCAGCACCTCCAGCGGCACCTCCAGTTGCTCCCCCAGTTGCAGCACCATTGCCAAAGGTAAAGGTCTGAGCGGCGGCTCCAGTACAGTCAGCCACATCTAAGAGTCCATTCTTTTCAACCATGCATTTGTTAGCATTGTTGCCAGTGGAAGCGGACTGGATAGCATTGGTAGCCTGCCCGTTGAACTTCCAAAGTTGAGAATCAGTGACAGCACCCTCTGAAAAAAATGTCAAACTGAGAATTGTAGAAAAAGAGGAAAAACAATTAACCTCCATCGGCAGCGACCACCACAAGAGAATAGATTGACTTGGTTGCCTGCCTGGCGACGTAAATCGAGGTTCATGCATCCTTGAATCTGTGAAAGAGCTCATAAGAAACAGAAGAGTCCCAAGGCTTAGCGGCGTACAGCAGTGTTGACAATGAGAGCGGCACCGTTGACATTGTTATGTTTGCCTTTGGTAATGACATCCCATTTCTGGCCAGCGGAACCATCGCACGGAACCACTTGAATGGGGACAAGATTGTTGCGGAAATCGCCCGTGCCACTCGTAGCTTGGAGGCATTTTCCACTGGCAGTCTATTAAAAGATACTGAGTGGGTATCAAGATATATTGCGTGAGGAAGCATACCTTAACTGTAGTATCGGAGAAAGCTCGAGTTGCGGTGCTAAAAACAAATTTCACAAGAGAACAGGATAGAATGCAAAAAAATAATTTACTCATCACGGGTCTAAGGGAGGTTGCGTGCAATTTAGTAATGATTTAGGTAGAACTAGTGTAACTCACATTCGCCGCTGCAGTGGCAGCTTGATCGAGCTTGGTGATGGGGAGAGTGGTCTTCGAACTAGCGGCAGGGGCTGCAGCGGAAGTCGAGGCGGCGGAAGCAGAGGTAGAGGCGGCAGCAGAGGAAGAAGCGGCAGCAGGAGAAGAGGCAGCCGCGCCATTACCACCGCTTGCTGCACCACCAGCACCAAAAGTAAATTGCTTGAATAGCGTTGAGATGCGGATAAATTTGCGTAGAAAGCCGTCTTACCTGGCCAGCTGATTTATCGCAAGCAGCTTGGTCGATGACACCGTTCTTAGCAACAAGACAAGTTGCGCCTTGAGTGTTAGCAGGTGAGAGCGTCAAGGGACCAGCTCCGCCTGTGAAAGGGAAGAGTTGGGAGTCCGTCACTTGACCCTCTGACTTGGTGTAAGCTTGAGCATATGTCAAGTTGGCATCAACTTACCTCCATCAGCACGACCACCACATGAGAAGAGCAAAACTTGATTTCCGGCGGCACGTCTGGGGTCGAAGTTGAGACAGCCGTTAGTCTGTCACGTGTCAATGTTTATCTTCGACATTCTTGCGTATGAAGGAAAACATACCAAAGTGCTAACAACATTCGCAAAACCTGCCCGGTTGTTGTGCTTGCCAGCAGTGAGAACATCCCATTGTTGTTCTTTTGCTCCTGTACAGGCTGCAGTGGTGATAGGGATCAGATTTTCCCTAAACATTTGGGTGAGAATAACGACTGGTATGAGGCATAAGGGTGTTACCTAAAATCACCTCCAAGAGGGTCAATCGTCCAGCATTTGCCGTCAGAAGTCTAGGAGAGTCCAGATCATACCATGAAATCGAAGACCGAGGAGAAAGAGATAGACCAACCTTGATCTCCGTTGCTGTGAAAGCACGAGTTGCAGTTGCGTCAAACTGTTGCGCCTGGGCCGTGGCAGCTTGGTCAAGCTTAGCTTGACGACGAACGGGTACGGAAGAAACAAGGCCAGCGAGAAGCAAGACAGAAACTTTGTACATGTTGGGGAATTTGACCAGTCTTGTACTTCAAGTTAAAGTAGAAAGGAGAGTAAGGTGTCTCAATCAAGAGAACAATAAAGGAATGACAAGTCTGTCTGGCAGACAAAGGAGAGTGGTGGTGGCGAAAGAGAGAAAAAGCAAAGAACATCAAGGCCTGGTCTGTGTGCCTTATAAAGGCATTAGTTGAACCTGATTACTCTCGAGACTCGATCTCGGTTTTCAATATCTGACAGTTCTCATCCTGATATAATATTTCTAGATGATATTTGGCCTAATAGAGAAACGTTTCAGTTTCTAGCCTCAGCAAACGATTCCTTGCCATTCAAGCTGTAGCAAGGGATCTGCTGTATATCATCCTAACACTTGCTGCGGCTAGTACAGTTTGGATAGGGGACAAGTAAATTCTGAGCTTGATTCCGAACCTATTGTGATATTTTACCCGTTGGGCCGTTACGGGCTTAAGGGGCCGTTAGCAACGGTTTCGCAGCTATTGGAAACATTACATAATATGCTAGTTTCCATTCCCGACCCAGCCTTATCATCTAAACACGAATCCACTCGTATTTTCTACGCCCCGACCGTTTCCTATCAATCGTTAAAGCACTAGAATTGCCTAGACTTTCACGATTTTTTAACTGTTTCACTAGATTTTTCGGCGATAGCTTAGGTTCGAACAATTTGCTTTGTGGCCACTTTCGAAAAAAAATAGATAAAGTTAAGACAAATTCCCCAGGAAGTTTTAAATATGGTCATTCATGCCGAGCTGCTGGCCACCTTATGCGAAAGTGAAATCTTGAGCAGCATCACCAGTGCAGTCAACGACGTCAAGTCGGCCGTTGTTGTTGACGAGGCACTTGCCAGCGTTACCGCCAGTGGATGCAGACTCGATAGGGTTCGTAGCTTGACCATCAGATTTCCAAAGCTGGGAGTCGGTTACAAGTCCCTCTGAAATATGAGTTACACGTCAGTGTTAAAGCCTGGGTCAAAGAGACCACTGACCTCCATCAGCGCGACCGCCACAGGAGAAGAGCAGAACCTGGTTGCCAGGTTGGCGGCGCAAGTCCAGGTTCATGCAGCCTTGAATCTGTGAGGCCGTCAGACATAAATTTGTCAGTATACATGATCACAACGCACCGCGGTGTTGACAATAAGAGCAGCACCGTCGACGTTGTCGTGTTTGCCAGAGGTAATGAGATCCCATTTCTGGCCGTCGCTACCATCGCAGTCTGCAATAGTAATTGGAACCTTTTTCAAAATGTTAAGATCCAGCTAATCGTGCGGGTAGAACTAGAATATTAACGTACGAGATTATTGCGGAAATCACCAGTTCCACTGACGGCCTGAAGGCATTTCCCATCGGAGGTCTAAACAAGCACATGAGATCGGAATACTTCGGGCACATATTATGTGTGTACCTTCAAGGTAGCGTCGGAGAAGGCACGGGTTGCGGTACTGATAAGAAGTCAGATCATTTGCTCAGCCCGAGCAAGTGGCAATATTGCTTACTCATCGCGTTGCTGTGGGAAAATAAAATAAGTTGAAAGCGAGACCAGAGTGAGACACAAGAAACTTACTTGAGCTTCAGCAGTGGCAGCTTCATCAAGAGTTACCGTTGGGAGAGTCGTGGTAGATCCAGCGGCTGAGGCTGCGGGGGCAGCAGGGGTAGCAGACACTTCCGCTGCAGATGAAGTCGTTGCAGCAGATGTTGCAGCAGGGGTTTCCGAGGTAGCACTTGCGTTATCATCCGCGTTGTTCTGATCACCAGCGGTTGCACCACCTGTTGCAGCACCATCCGCACCCAAAGTAAATTGCTTTATAACATTTAGCCTCAAGGAGCACGAGTGAGAATAAATGACCTGACCTGAGCAGCAGAGTTGTCACAACCAGCTTGGTCGACTTTCCCACCCGCGGCAACAAGACAAGTTGCGCCATTGGTGTTAGCAGGAGAAAGTTCAAGGGGGCCAGCTCCGCCAGTGAAGGGGAAAAGCTGAGAGTCAGTGACCTCACCACCTGGGAAAACCAGTAAGCATTGATATCAAATTATCTTATCCAAAAGCTCACCTCCGTCAGCACGACCTCCACACGAGAACAAGAGAACCTGGTTACCAGCCGCGCGCCTGGGGTCGAAGTTGAGGCAGCCGTTAGTCTACCATTGATCAATATGCGTCTCCATTAATAACAAAAGAAATATACCAAAGTGCTAACAACATTTGCAAAACCTGCCCTGTTGTTGTGCTTGCCAGCAGTGATAATGTCCCACTGTTGTTCCTTTGCGCCAGTGCAAGCAGAAGTCGTCACAGGGATTAAATTCTGCCTAAAGATCGAGTGAGAATTAAGGCTGAGGAGAGATCTAATGAAATACCTGAAGTCGCCTCCAAGAGGATCAATCGTGAAGCATTGGCCATCAGAAGTCTGGGAATTTCGTGTTAGCTTGGATTCAGATAACAGGACAAACGAACAAACCTTAATTTCCGTTGCAGTGAAAGCACGGGTGGCGGTAGCATCAAATTGCTGGGCCTCAGCTGTTGCAGCCTGGTCAAGAGTAGCTTGGCGGACGGATAGGTGCTGCAGACGCGAGTCCAGTAAGGAGTACAAAAGCAATAGAAACTTTGAACATATTGGCACAATTGCACAGAACTTTCGAGTTTAACTTATAAAAGAGGGGGGGATATCTCAACCAAGAGGAGAACCGAAAAAAAAGGAAAGACAAGTCTGTCTGGCAGACGAAAAGAGAGTGGCGGGAAGAAGGAAAGCAAGAGATCAAGGGACGAGGTCGATCGTTAAATACTTGGCCTCAGCCTCTATCTCGATGCTCGGAGAACGTAAGTGATCCGGTAATTGTTCGTAACGAAAGAGAAGAACAGATGAGTTTCAGCAGTCCACAATTATTGATGGCTCCTTTTTTGCAAAAAAAAAACCCACCAGTTAACTCTTTCTCCATTGCGTCCCTCCCGTAATGTGTTATTTCCCTCGTCAACAGAGTTCTAACGTTTTGTTTTATTTTGCACGTACAATGTCCAGCTGCCATGTTAAAGGCATTCCGACGGATTGAAAAGTAGCAGGGTCGGGTCAAAAATTGATGAGATTAGAATCCCAAATATTGTATCTGGAACACGGCATTCTGGAGGGGAAGGCGGGCATGGCGGCAACCAGATGCTGCGAAACGTTCAGAGCGCTTGTCCAAAGTCAAGCTTAAGATATGGCCCAGAGGAACTCTTTGACCTTGAAGCTCATTCACCTTGTCCCGCACACACTTAACTTAATTAATAGCAAAGTGAATCCTAAGGGAAACCGAGGCATGTTCACATAATTCGAAGATCGAATGCTTGCCAATCAGCCTATCTATGCTACCCCATCATCAGTGTTCTCGGTTAGTTTCTTCCTGCCAGGCCCCTTTTTCTTCTTGGTCCTAGTAACCTTGATGGGTTCAGGAGTGCTTGTTCGAGTCGTATCATCATCTGCCCCTTCATATTGGGTGAATGCAAACGCCGAACCAGTGGGAGGAGGCAGCGATGGCGTATGAGATCGTGAGGATGGAATCGAAGGTGAAGGATGAGCTAATGACGTCGCGCGCTGTGGCATCTCACCGACTCGGTCAATGTGAAATGTTCGTTGTGGCGCAGAAGCTGCATGCTGCAGTGATGAGAGTCGCGAGCTCTGGTTTCCATTTGGTGCAGCTGTTTGGCCGGTTAAAAAAGCTAGACATAACCTAAGGGGAAGAACGCACCAAGATTTAAGGCAGGCATACCCTCCAACTTGACGACCGGTATTGAGTCAATATCATCGACTGGTGGCAAGGGCGGCCGGTCATCGACAATGTAGTATGGATCGTCTCTTAGACGCTCCTGTCGTTCTGCCTTTTGCTATCCAAGTTCTCGTCAGACTGCGCATGAAACACAACGAGGAATTATTTACACGCTGACGTTCTGCAATTTCTTCGGCTGTGTTCAACTCCTCGTAGTTTTCACCTTCCACTTCGTCAACCTCTCCATCGTTCTTGCGCTTCGACTTCTTCGCTTTCTCTTGCCCATGAACACCTTTCCCCTTTTTACTCTTTTTGACCTTTGAACGCTCTTTCGGAGGTTCAATCGGAGGTGGTACAATCCACGAGTCCAAATCCAGACCAAATGGGATCGGCACGCTTTGCTGGGCAGATTGTGCAACTGGGTTTAGCTCGTAAGAAACCAGTGGTTTGATGAGATATAAGCTTTTGGGAAAGTCTGGATCTGATGAAACGTCCGCGAACGGTGAATCGTATTGAGGTTTTGGCCGAGGTTTGAAGGTGGATAGATCTGCCTGAATGAAATTGAAAAGTTGAAGAACATTGGCAGCCTACGGGTATGATTATTTGAGACCTTTTCGAAGATAGTTATTCTGCGTACTCGTTCTTGAACCTCAATATCCGCAGAGCCGGTAAAAGTTTCAAGGCGGGATATGATATTCGGCACTAATTCTTGAACTTGAACAAGCTCATCATCACCCCACTGATTGGCGAGATTTGCAGTCCATGAACCAAAGACCTTTGTCATAGATTGAAGATATACAGCAATGATGGTTGGAGAGAGGCGTGCGATGCCTGGGTGAACAAGGCAGGGTATTAGCCTGCTTTGATCAGTGGTCTCGCTAGAATGAGATGCTGTGAGGCAAGGACAATCGGTGGCAGGAATATTACTCACGTTGAGTACTCCCCGCAAATCCAGGCTGCTGCCCAAAGGACTTCAGAACAACTACCAGGTTCATTGGCGCGCACCATCCATGATTCATCATTCAAGATACCATGCATCAATCCCACTGCATATTCCCGCAGATTTCTCACTCGACCCTACAAGGTCAACAAGCTGATTTCGAATTTCGTCTCCGACATCCACGTTGGCAACATGGGCTAAATCGACGAGAACGGAAAGATACCATTCGAAGTTAACGACGTTCTCGTAAGTATTCTTGGATCCAATATCGAGGATACTGCGACAAAGTACGAGACGATATGCAGGATTGTGATTTGGGGGGATGATTGAGGAAGTACCAGCATTCAACGCCGATGCTTGAGCAGTCAACAACTCTGCAGCGGAGGGCATTGGGGATGAGGACGAATCTTGAACCAAGTGAGACAGAATTTGTTGTACAATTGATTGCAGGTTGTTTTGGTCCACCTAGGAAAATAGGTGAATTAAGGAAGCTTCACCACCTCGAGTGACTAACCATAGCAGATACCAAGTCAAGCGCTCGCATTCGTATGCTAATATCCTGGTCACTCAAACTGCTCATAATCATATCTTGATAATCGGCGATTAGATGTGGGTGTGAAGGGACGATTTTGACCATTGCAAGTAGCGCAATATATTTCACTACAGAGAAGAGATAAGAGGGAGCTTAACACTGAGCTGGAGAGTAAAACTTGACGTACAATTAGGATCGGAATCTTCAATAAAACTCGCTAGCTTTGAAACACATGTTTTCGCCAGATGAGAACCTGCAGATCCTTCGAGCATACCACCAATAATACAGGTGTGCACGCATTCGTATAGGAGGGAGATAGCACTAGTGGTCGAAATAAGGTCTGTTATGGGCGATTGAAGCTTTTTCACAAGACGTGGCTCATGTGGGGACAGCATTCCAAACTGTGCCTTAGATTAGCTATTGAAAGCCAGAGGAAAAATATGGTGTACCAGCTTCACAATTTTGATGAGCATCCAATTATTAGAAGATGTAGTAAGCAGATGGAACAATTGAGGAGCGAGAATCAGACAAGACTCTGGCCGTATCCGTGCTAGTTCCACGAGCACATTGATTGTCGCAGCTACAACGCCTACAGAGAGGTAAAACCTGTGTCTGGAGGAAGGGTTGTATCACGTACCAGGATCTGGATCATCGAGTTTTTCCCGGAGTCGAGTCATGGCAGAGTCCCATGCATCCGGGTATTCTGCCAAGGCCTTGTATGTCGCGACAATTGCTTTCTTCCTTATGCTTGGGCGTGAATGGTTGAGCATGCGAATGAGCTCAGGGGAAAGATCGCGAGCCAATTCGGAGGACATGATATTTGAGAGACCATTCAAGGTTATTGCAACGTCTGCAGGAGTTGAAGTAAGGTCCTAGGTGAAAGTTAAGATACCCTTCAGGCTTTCAAAAAGCTTGCCACACACTTTCTTTAGAAGATTCGTCGTGAGCATTAGCACGTCCGTATCCTTGTTAAAGGACTGCACAGCAGCAAGATAGCCAAGGGATTTGAGGTGGAATTTAGGTGAAGACATGACCTCAACAACATGGAAGGCGGCCCAAGCCATGTCGTAGCCCAGCATCTCGAGCTGAACGAATTAGCATATCAACATGATATATGAAATAAAGCAGCGAACCTACATATGTAAGTTTGAGAATCGCCCCGGCTTTGAGGTGCATATCGTCCGTACGAATCTCGGCGCGAATTTCCTCGATAGCTTTGGCTATGAATTTGTTCTCATCTTGTTTATTGGCACGAAGGCCACGAATGAGATCTTGCAGTGTTCGCTCCCACATGATCAGGATACAACGGCCATGCCACGAGGATTACCCAGAGTCAGGGAGAATGAAGGTCACGGTTTTTGGCAACCGTGAAAGGTGACATCCACCTCATCCTTCCACCATGATGCTCGACAACGCCGGCGGACGAGCGTCCTAGCAGGCCCTCATCCAAAAGTAGTCCGAATGATTGTTGACTTATCGCCTACATCTTTCATAGCTCGTGCCCTCCCGCCAAGGCTTGTCAAACCAAATCGTGTTTAGATTATTCGTCTGCTTTGTCATCGTATTTGTTTGCTCCTTTCTCTCCTGATAGTTAAAGCATAATGACGATTCCGTTCACCTTCCGCAACCTTGCGAGGATCTGAAGATTCTGACCTGACTGCGGTTAACTCGAGATCTGTACGAAGTGTTTCGAGGGTTTTCCCCCCCAAACCGGCTCGCAACTGCAAACATCCCGCAGACATTCTTTTTGAGAGTGGTTTTGTTCTTCAGCCAATTCATAGCTGTTTTGTCCCTCAACTCAATATGAATTGACTCCAACACCATCTCACCCAACCTTCAGGTTGGATCTCTTTACATCAAGCTCGCAAAAAAGATAGTCAACACTTGCTAGGCGCATCGCTGCTCGCTTGTATTCTTGGTCCGGATATGGCACCCGCACCACCCCGCCTTGCAATATCTTATTGGCTGTACGCGTGTTTTTAAGCTCGGGAAGTTGATACACCCCTTCTTCCTCCCTGAGCGTCGGCAAAGCCTTGTTCTGCCTCGGTCGATCCGGAAGCAAAAGTTCAGCAGCGACGGTCGCTTCGAAGCGGCGGCCATCAGTGAGCAGAAACATCACGGCGCCACCGATCTCGATGCTCCTCGCCTCGTCTTCGCGTTGTGAAGGATTATTTCCCCCCTGTAGCTCGTTCACAGTGCGGAAACCCGCGATAATTCATGTGAAACCCTGTCTTGTACAATTTGATGACCTTCACAGGGAACCGGCGGTAAACCCCAGGTTCGCTCCGGCAGGCCTGGCGACGCTATATTTCTACTACCTTATTTCTTCAAAAAAATGGGACCCCCTTCTTCTTCTAATTCTAAGAAGGGCACAGGGTTTACAAAGCCTTTTTTTCTCGCGCCCTTGTGTGCGGAGGTTTGGTTACCATCACAAATCCCTCGTGCTCACGTCGAGGATGGTCTGGTCTTTCGCGCTGAGCGCGATGTAAATCATACTAGCGTTCAATAGCAATTCAAATAGACCTCGGAGATTTACAGCGTGCAAGTGGTGCCTGGCTGTAAAAGTTCAGGACACACGCGCAGTTCGCTTTATTGCACTGGCAGTTGACGGAGCTTTTGACCGTCCGCAAAATTAATGTATAATGATACATACTGTTTAGTGGAGCGGGCTACAATTTTTAGTCTTGACATTACAGTATTTGGAGTCAAGTTTGTAGAGCCGCAACGCAAGTGGCATGTCGTCGAACTTTGGCAACAACAGGACAAGACGTGCGTGAGAAAACTAGTACGCAACTCAACGCCGAATGTACTTAGAGCGTATACTCCGAGGTTCTTGGGGATTACTCTCCGAGCTACATGGAAACGGAGATACACGATTGCCTTTTTGGCTGTGTGGCAACATGGTAAGTAAGTCTTCCGCTTTTTTTCTCTCTTTCTCATAACCCATGGGGTATGGGCGCTTGCCTCCCGACTTGCACGTTTCACTCCTTTCGCGGAATATATTTTATCGCCTCGAGGCTCCTCCGGATCGGGGCCCGCTGCGCTCTCCCGAACTAAGCAGAGGTATCTTTCATTATGCAGTGCTTCGTGAATATCCTTTCTGAGGATTGATTCTCCAAGGCAGCATCAGGAGGCTTTGGGGGTCGCGACAGTCGCATACATGAATACTTATGACCTTTCTGAGGTACATGAACAATGAATGAGCATTCTAAAAAATCTGGCTGGCAAATCAAGCGCCAAGGTTAAGAGCGAGAGAGTAAGGCACGAAATCAAGGACCTTGAACGGGGTGGAGGAAACATTAGATTTGGGAGATGGTGTATGTCAGCCAAAATGAAAAGGATGCGTTGGCGTTCACAAAACCCCTGAAACAAGAATATCCAAAGGACTCACATGCTACGAGCGAGGGTTCAGACTGACGATGAGTGGTTCGAACCCGTTTGGGAAGGCATGGTGATGATGCCCTAAAGGGAAGGGTTGCAGAGCGTCTTGAATGGCATGGAAGCAGAAAATCCAGCGATCTGTAGGTCAAAGAGAACCTCCATTCAACCTGCAGGAGCCGCTGGTGTAAACCGGCGAGACTGTAGCCACTCTCAAAACTGTGTCGAAACGAAATCTAAGGGCTTCATTTTGGTCCAGGCGGTTTTAGAGATGACGAGAAGACTAGCCGATAGCAAGATAAGGTATTAGCATAAATGAAGGCTTTAGACAGCACGAGCAGCTCAGTATTGTCGAAGTAACTTGTACTCCCTGCCGCAAGTCGTTTGCGGCGACTTGGTTCCGCCTCTTGAAAATTTGAGAAATATGGAATTTAGGTTAAGACACGGAAAAGGATAAATTTTCGACGATACACCAGACTCCTAGCGGTCGGTTAAGAGATATCTTCCAAAGGCGTAGCATCCGGATTGGCGGTGAAGCGGTTCGCGGAAGTTGAGTGAAACTAGGTGGGGAAAATATACATGACGTGTGAGCGAGCGTTTCGATGGGGGTCCTGTCGTGTCAAAAATATGTGTCAAACCAAAAAACTCTCGTCCCTTCTTGATCTCATCGGTCTTCTGGAACAAACGGGGTGCTTGATGTAAATACCAGAAATTTCAACCCAGCCTTGCCTTCTTCCCGACGACCACCATCCATCCATCCACCATGGGCCAAGACACGGATTATATCCATGCCTGGCTGAACTGTACCTCTCGACGCGACGATGCCGGTTTCACAGAACCAGCGAGAGGAGAGAGTCCTGTTCTCGGGCTCGCATTCGAAGAGGACGCGCTATTGAGTGCCAAGGTTCGCTTTCTATGCCCCAGCTATCATTCATTCATTTTCCTGAACTTAAGACAGCCTGCACTCACATCCCACTCCTCAACACCCTCATTGCGTCCTCTCTCCAGCAGATTGTCTCTTGGCCAAGGTCCACGAACCGCGGTCTATTTGCCTGAGCGCACAGACTCGCAATTGGACAGACTTACCCAACTTCTTGCTGCATTACCCCCTTCACCTGTTGCTCCCATGTACTCTTTAGAAAGTGCAAATTCCAGCCAAGTCTGGATCGGGAGTTCCCAGCCTTCCCCAATTTTTTCCTCAGACGCGGTAAAAAAGGCTAAAAGCCACGCGACCTTCGCTAGCACATCAACAAGGACTTCTTATTCCTTTCATTCTCCTGCATCATCAGTCTCCCTTGGGTATGGAAGCCCGACAGAGGACGATGAAGCTGTGACACCCGCTCATAGCGACATTATTCCACCGGATGGCGTTTTTTATCCGGTAAAGAGTCGATGGTCTTTAGCATCCTCAGGATCTCACGAGATGCTAACACCCCCGGCTCCCAAAAAAGAGCGACGAACCAGTGGATTAGCTCAGCTCCAGGTCCAATTCCCTCTTTCTGAAGAAGCACCTCCACCTCCACCAAAAGATTGGCTGCCGTCGGTACCCAGCAGTCCGTTAGAAACGGTACACCAGGACGATACTCAGAAACAGAAGAAGCGCAAGCGTTTCTATTCATTCATCACCTCCGCAACTCGCTCTCATCCCTCTTCACCCACCCCTCCTTCCCCAGCTCCATCTTCACCCACAACTACCCCCACTCCTTCTGACCCATCCCAATTTCCTTCTCCATACTCTTGTCTGCCCGCTTCTTGCTCAGCAGCATATCTTTCATCTCTTGATGACGAGTCACAAGACGATGATCCCTTCTCCGGCTCGCGCTTCGCTCATTCCACACTCCCGCCTTTACACTCAGCTGATGCGAGTACCGTTGGAAGTCTCGGCTCGGTAGGTACATTAGCTCCAGTGCCGGTTCCATTCCCCGCGTCGGCTCCTCCCGTACGTTCCAAACGAAACAGTTTTGGTTTTGGGCTCGCATCCAAGCGGTCATCCGTACATGCAGGTCGACAGTCTTTGAAAGCGACCCCGTCTCTTCCACTACTTGCTACTTCACTTCATTCTGCTCCTATTTTAGAGCAAAATGAGCAGAGTGAATGGTCACCCGTTGAACAAGACAAGAGAAAGACTCGTACTTCCCTCGGACTAAAGCTCGGCCTTGGCACTCGTAGACGACATCTGTCTCACGTAGAACCAACATCACCTGTAGATTCTAGCCCGCGAACGTCGATGATTTCCGGACGCACGAAGAAACCAAAGGGGCAGATACAACTTACCGTTTCTTACCTTCATCTTAACGAAGCAAGCTTAGAGTTTGAGGATGATGACCGGGAAGTCCTCATTCGCGCTTGGTGCGAAACATTGGGCCCAATTCGCTCAATCACAAGCTCAGACCCTGCTCCCGGTATAGGCGAGCTCGTCGTTCTTTATAAGCGGCTGGATAATGGTGACGGAATCGTAAGTCCTCTATTCGTGTACACATTTGACGATACCTTACTTTCGTGTCAGTGGTCAGCGCTCCAGTCGAAACAAGTCAGGATTCGTGGGGTAGGAAGCGTGACCTTGAATTGGAAAACGCTCTGAATTCTCACAACGCCTTGCCCTTGGCTTGCTGCTTTCCGTTCCATCGTTCATCTCGATAACGTCTGTTTCATTAACTCTATGGACATTTTCATTATATCTTTCCTCCGTTATTCTTACATTCCCATGTTTCTAGTTCGTCCGACGTATCTATCTCTCCCATCCATGTTTGCTTTGGGTTCACTTTCTTTTTATGGTTTCCTTTATCTGCTCTCATCCACTTCCATGACCGTGTACTTATACCACTGCATTGTCCCCACACTCCTTTGTTGTATTGGGCTATCGTGACCCTCCCTCACACTCCTTATACTGTATCAAAAACTACTCTAACTGTACCATACATAACTCGTCGGACGGACAGAACTTATCCCTGTATACTCAACTAGTACTCTACTCCAGCCATTTTCATCATGGCTTGTGTAGGCAGAATCCTTTACCCACTAGACTAGAAAGAATAGAAACAAAGTTGATACACATTAGCATTGCAGTGTGGCGCCTTGAGTACGTGGCTTTGGCGAAACTGAAGGTGTAAGCAAATGTGCGATCCGACGGGCCCATTGTTTGCTGTGACACCCGCCTTGGCAATTTCCAAATTGCTTGAAATCCAGTGGCCGATCGCCACGGCAAGTCTCGGGCTCAGCCGACCTTGGTTAAGTATTCGAAGGAACCCGCATCTTGGATTGCCAAACGGCCCGAGAATTAGGAAAAAGCAGTCACCGAAAAAATCATTCGAAGAAACTGGTCGTGTGCCCAGCAGAAGCACGTGAACAGCTTTCCCTGAACTTCTCCGTCGATCAAGTGCTTAGAGGGTTGGGGGTCCTTAGTCGATCATTCTCGCTCAACCATGCAAAGCCACGATTCGACGGGTCAAATAAACGGCTAAAGGTTTCTGTGGATATGATTTTACGCCGGGAATTTGTTGTACAGTGGAGCTCCATGATGCTCAAGTTCAAGACTTCGATTCAGAAGTGCTAAATGTCTTCGAGAAGTCGTCAAGGGATCGAGAATTCTTACAGCGCAACAATTTTTTCCTCCTTCTTTAGTGTCAATAAATCAAATGCCTTAGAAGGTGTTGTCAGACGTTGACAAAGTCAAAAGTTCTCATGTATTGATAAGCACCATATGTTATGGTATTCGTACTTCTCAAATCCAAATATATGTGCTAGGAGAAACGTCCGGATGATCAACACTCGCCAAGAACTCAAGCAAGCCCGACTTCGTATCTCTCTTGAACACGGCAGTATTGTTTGTCAAAATGCCACCAGTAACAACGAAACTTTGGCCACCTAAAAGGCCACATTGAGCAAAACGAACCAACTAAACCAACATTTTATGTATCTTACCTGCAGAAGCTGTCGATCCGGCAGGAGAAAGTTCCATAGCTCGAAGTTGTCTTGCTCCTGGGAACATAGCTTCTTGAATTTTCGATAGGGTCCCATTGGTTTGAGAAACTTCAAAGACGGATATGATATCTGAAGGCTACATGGACCGTTCAGAGTAAACCGTGAAAATAAAATATCGGAATACTGACATCTGCTGGACCCACGGCCGAAATATCGGTCAAGTTACGCATTGTTGCATAAATAAAACGACCATCGTTGCTCACGTGAACCTCAGCAGAAGAGAGGTTCGAATTTAAGGTAGCGTTTGAAGGATAAATGGGAATTCTGAGGACAAATGAACGGAGTGAAGCTGGTAAAACGGAACACATACGGCTCTTGAATCATAGTAAGAGTCCCATTTTTTGCCACATCTATCTGATGAACGCTAATGCTGGCAATTAGCTCGTGCAAGATATAACTGTATTGGCCGCTCGGTGAAAAAGCCAAATGGCGAGGACCAGAGCCAATGGGGACTTGGTACTTGTCCAAGTTTGTTAACCCTCCAGATTCGTCATAGGTGAATATATGAATGAGATCTTCGCCAAGATCAGGGAGATAAAATGTGTTGAGATAGGGATGAAAGGCGATCTAACACTTTCAATCAGAAAAAAACGAGAATGAAGCAGAAACTCGAGAGGTATTCACCATGTGAGGATGAGACGACTCCTGCCTATCTGCGACTTGACCATCCTGTGTTTTATAACCGGGAAATTCTAAAATATCCCCTTTATTCAGTTTCTTCCCAAATTTCCCCGTCTCTGGATTGAAGACGAAGGTGGCAGCAGTCTGTCCATAGTAATTTGCCACACCAGCAACGTTGCCAAGAGGCGGGAAGAACGCGGCGTGTGCAGAAGCAACACCAAAGTCCGTTTGGAAGCCACCAGCATCAACTTGGTCAATGAATTGAATTGCGCCTGAAGTTGGATCCAAGGAGTAAGATTGGAGGTAGCCCGTGGCTGCAACGGTGAGAATGGGCATTACAAAATAAGTAGGAATGTCTTACCATTGGCAATGGCATGATCATTACATGACAGGAGAATGTCTATGGCGCATTAGAGATGCTGCATTTTGAAACGAATCAGGAAAGTACTTGTTGAAACAGGATGCCTGCTTAGCCATGCCTTGTTCTCCTCTAGAAAAACAACACCTCAGAGACAAGCTAGAGTTAAAATAAAAGCTTTCACGTACGTGAGCCTCCGTCTGACTGGGACAGCACCCTCAACGTGTTAGGTTGTGAATATGGATCAAATTCGAGGAGGACAGTTGGGGCAGCATATCCGCCAACAAGAATCTTCACGGCAGACGAGTTAGGGTTGGATCTATGACCAACAACAATTTGTACGACGCCGAGCAAAGCGTATAGTGAAAAGCGAGTGAAGGACAACATTGGTTTCTGGGGAAGTGTTTGGGGTAGCCGTGCATTGCCGCTGGGGTAACTTTATACGTGAAAATTCAACTCCACAACAAACTAAACTGCGGTTCTCAGTGGATTCTGATTGGGTTCTGATCATGTTTAATTCTGAAAGACTCATGGGAGCTGGCAGAAAATTCAAGTTGGTGGATTCAGCTTATTGTTGGTGTTACAACCAGCGATGCTAAAGGTTATTGAAAATATTTAGAGCTAGTAACCAGAAAAAAAAAGATATATAGTTAAGAAATTCACCATAAGCTTACATCCCCGCTAAGGCTGTGATGACCAAAATGCGGCAATGCACGCTTTATGACGGCTAGTGAAACAATCATAGTTCTGCCGTTTTAAGGTCATGCATGACGAATAGTTATTCAGACAACCAACGGAAAGCATAGTCCGAACCAAGAGCGAGCGAACTATACCGACATGGTGGGGGAAGGACAGAATGAAGGTTGGGTTTGGCGCTGGTCGCCTTCCCTTCGTCCCGCCACCATTGTCAAGTTTCCACATTGCAGTCCCGGATGGCATAGAGGCTTCACTGAGTCTTCCCTGAACACTATTAGCACAGCACTCGTCCCATACCCAGATCTTCTTCAGAAACAGAATCGTATATGCTCTGCTCAGTTCACGCGCTTTTTGTAATGCACTGATTCCTTTTATCCAATCCTGTCTGTTACATTTCCGCAGTACACAACACCTCCCAACACAATTTACCAATTTGAGAATTTCCCAGGTTGCCCCCTTCCTGTCCGAGTGGAGGTTGGCAATGCTTGAGTCTACTGTCCCACAGAATCTCCTCAAGCTCATCCCTTTCAAGAGTCTTGTTCTCCCAAAAGGGTAAATTTTCCAAAAAAAAAAATCATTGTGACATTACTACTGTCAGTGAGAGTGACTTACCTTCCCTCACACTAAAAACACCATGGATTCCAAGTTTTTGCAGGAGAACATGGCGATCCTTCAATGCCGAAAACGCTGCGTACCTCAATGGCGTCATAGGCCGATGGACCTTGTGTGCTCCGCCACGGCCATCAAGGACCTACTCCATTTGAGATCACGAGTGGGTCGCCCTTGTTTTGAATGGCCCGTACTCGTAGCAGCTAAGAACGCACGATCACAACTAATCCAAATGGCCGTCGTATCTTTCAATAACTTCCGGAAGACGGAAGCGGAATCACCGAAAAATTCAAAGCGATCGTTTAAAAACTTCGCTGCATCGGAGCGAGCGCATTGTTACTCGTCAGCGGGACTACTCCACGAGGTACTACTAGTCTGTCTTGAACGACCATGTCCGATCTCGAGAAGAAGAGTCCTACCGTTGATGCCGACGTTGAACTCAAGTCTGTCGCTCATGAAGATGGTACAAAACCAATGACCACACAAACGTTGAGATTCATTTTTTTTCACTTCATAGGTGTTACTGCTGTTTATGAAGCCAAAAGTCGCCTGAGTACGTTCCCCAACGGTCTGTTGAGTCTTACCAATATTTTTTCCTAGTCAATGAACATATGCAAAAGGAGTTAGATATTCTTTTGTGAAGTCCCACTCTTTCATTCTCAACCCACTATAGCATTGGCTGGGGAGCGTACCAGTGGCAACTCTTTATCTTGACCGGTCTGGGATGGGCTGCGGATAGTGAGTGTTCCACAAACGTTCGTCCCAAAAAGCCATGCGCCTGATATCGACTTTGAAGACTTTTGGTTGCAAGGAGTTGCAATCATTCTTCCTCAGATCCAGAAAGAGCTCAACCCTACTCGTGTCGAATACGCAACGCTTTCACTTTATGTAGGTTTAATTCTCGGCGCAAGCGTTTGGGGAGTCCTTTGTGATCTCATTGGACGCCGCCTCTCCTTCAATATCACGCTTTTTATCGCTGGTTTGATTTTTATGTGTTCTAAATTTGTTGATCAACTGAAAGAAGCATCTAGGTGTTTTCGGCATATCCGCCGGTGCTGCTTCCGATTTTACCACTATTGCTGCCTTGATCGCGTGCATGGGGTTTGGCATTGGTGGAAAGTGTGTCCCCGAGCCTTCAAGCAACACAATGGAGCAAATTGCTGATACCTATCTAGTCTTCCAGTGGACGGTGCTGTCTTTTTAGAACAAATTCCCCAGTCTCACCAAGTTGGTTTCCTTCCTCTGCATGACCAGAAGTAGTGTACTCAACGCACATACTAGTGGTGCCTCACTCTGCTTTCAGCTTGGTGGGCCCTCGGACAGCTGTTTGCGTCTCTGATTGCCTGGCCACTCATTGCCAACTTTTCCTGCGAATCTGCCGACGTTTGCACTAAAGAGAACAACATGGGATGGCGTTATACCTTCTACACTCTGTATGTGCACATAATCAGCCCCGCATTGTTCTGACCTATGACGTATGTAGCGGAGGAGTGACTCTTCTCATGTGGGTTGCCCGCTTCGTTGTCTTCGACTTGCAGGAATCCTCGAAGTATCTTGTCGCGAAAGGTCGCGACAGGGAAGCCATACAATCACTCAAACACATTGCTAAGAAAAATGGTAGAACTGTCACTCTTTCCGTTGAAAGCTTGCAATCCATTGGTGATGACAAAAGCCTCTGGTGGACTGTCAACAATTGATGTCCTCAAGAATTCGTTCTCTAGCTTCTCTCTGTCAGTGTTTTGTTTACTGTGATGTGACAGTGACTTATTCTATATCTCTTAGGTCCCATGTCCGACCTCTCTTCTCCACCAAACGATTGGCTGTCAACACTTCCATCATCATTCTCATCTGGGGAATGATTGGGCTCGCCTACCCGCTTTTCAATGGATTCATCACCCTGTATCTCAGCACCCAGGTCACGGATGGAGATCCGAGTACCGACAGAACCTACCGCGACTACGCTATCATTTCTACAATGGGCATTCCAGGCTCTATCCTGGCTTGCTTTGTTGTTGATTGGACTAGAAAGAGCGCAGCTGGAACTAAGCACCGATTCCCCATGGGTGGAAGGAAAATTACAATGGCTGTTTCCACCGCATTGACAGGCATTTTCTTGTTTCTCTTCACCAGCTCCCACAAATCGGTTCAAGTCCTCGCTTTCTCGTGCGCATCCGGGATTACTCAGTAAGCTACCAATTCTAAGCACGCTATCACTCGAAGGCTGACAAAGACACTTTTAAAGAAATGCGATGTATGGCGTCCTCTACGCATACACCCCTGAAGTCTTCCCTGCACCTCATCGCGGAACTGGCGACGCTCTATGCAGTGCCTTTAATCGTATCACTGGAATTTTAGCTCCTGTTATCAAGATCGCGACCACCAACTCGGATGGGACGGCGTCTTCTTCTGGTTTAGCCAATGGGTAATTTAACTTTCAGCTCGGAATTTATTTTTCTGGCCTTGTACTTAACACGCCCTGTTTCAGCCCAATTTTTGTCTCGGCTTCCCTTTTCATGATCTCCTCCGTATTCATGCTTTTACTCCCAATTGAGGTGCCCACCAATATTCTTTGATCGACGTTTTGGAATTTGCTAACTCCCTTTTGACCTAGACTGCTGGAAAAGCTGCTCTCTAACGACCGATAATCGGGATGAAACGACATTTAACGAAAAGAGCAGTAGAACCTAGAGATAACCTCTATTCTAAGCCTCGGATATTTATTTTACATAGCTCACGAATAACTTCACAAGATGCTGTTGTAGAACGTACATGTGTTCCTGATCTGAATAAAGGAGAGAGATAAAAAGATCTAAAATAAGGAGACTCAAAACATTCCCTCCTTGGGTGGCATTCTTGAATAGCTAGCACCACTAGGATTACTCGTCGTACTGCCTGGTCTTTGGGTCGATCTGGGTGGTATCGGTCCAGATGGTAATCCGTTCTGCATAACCCCTCCCATAATCCCATTACCTCTAGATCCTCTAGGGCCAAGCAAGGGTACTCGGCCGCCTTCAGACGTCATCGACGAGGAGGACATGGTTGACAATGTTTTAGGTGGTCTCTCTCTCCTTGGAGGTATGGTATCACCCGGCTGAGGTGGCGGAGTCCGGGTGCGCCTGATAGGGATGTTATCCCCAGGCTGAGGCGGTGGGGTCTTTGCCCTTCGAGGAATTGGGTTGGAGAGGAGCGGAACTGGCGGAGGCGGGATGTTAGTAGTTTGCGCAGTGGACACGATCTCCCTGAAGCCGCTAGCACTGCCCGTTGGAGTTCTTCCTCTACTTCCAACGGATCGATTTGACGGTGTGGGTGACGGTGGTGCTTTAACAGGGAGGTCATTTGGTAAAGGGGGCGCTCTAGGAACGGGAGAAACGTCTCGACGAGTCGATGATGCATTCGACGGTCTCCGTGCTCGAGGGCGTAGGGGCTCCGAAGGGGGTACAGGAGCGGGAATTGATGGAGGGTCTGGCATGGCAGGCATAGGGGGAAGAGGAGCAGAGGGGGTCACTGGTTCTGCCCGAGTTGAGGAGGCATTCGATGGTCTTCTTGCACGAGTTCGAAGGGGTGCAGTCGTCTTCGGTGACTCTGGAGGCTGGACAACAATGGGTGCAACAGGGGGCACAGGAGAACGAGCTCGGCGAGATGAAGGTGAAGGTAAAGGTGACGGATCTCGCTTTATGGAGGTGGAGGTGGAGATCTTTTCACGCAAGGCCGATATGTCAACCTTAATAATCGGGGCATTCTTCCATGGTGCGTCTAATGACGTGGGGCGTGGCTGAAGGAGGTCGTCAAGGAGGAACCGGAAATCAAGGCCATATTCTTGAAGGAGCTGCGCAACATTTAAGTAGGCAGTAGATAACTTGAGATGTTATCCTTACCTTTCGACTTTGAGCATATGTAATGTTTTTAGCCTCTTCGACAACCTTTCTCTCCACATCGTCGCTGTAGACCTGCTTTCTAAACATATCACAATACTTGACCACCTCTTGCCTAGCCCATTCGATGAATGCTACCAAGCTCTCAGCATAAGCGCTTCACCCATATGCGAAAAGACGTACCGCTGGCAACCTCATTTTCTTTCCAACTAGCCAAGAACCAGTCTGCTGTGTGTTTGATGCAAGTGAAATATACGGTCGCCAAATCACCGACATATGCTCCAATATGCCCTTCAAACCGAATCTTTCGAATGAGACCGTCGAGCACGTTAGATCGCATGGCCAAGAACGAAGATCTTGCAGCTGAACCAGCACCCAATCTAGTCAACCAAGTTGCCAATGCGATAACATTAGAACGACGGTTTGAGGACAGAGAGATGGAAGCGAGGAGCGAGGTGTTCAATTGAGCAGTTAGCAAGGTAAGCTTTGGTCCAACAGCTGGAATGAGGTTCATCTTGGCTTTACCCTCTTCAACGAGATTAACCGCTTTCTCCCATTCTCTGAGAGCGATAGAAACAGTCAAATCATCCGCCCATTCATTAAGCCAGCGACCGTCTCGTTCAGCTTTGGATTTCGAACCGTCGTTGCTAGTTTCGCCTGCCTTCATGGCAAGGTCGGCCATCCAGTCAGGAACAGCAGAACCTCCAGCCTGGTACAAAGTCTTCCGACGCTCGTGTTCACCTTCGCGTTCTTTCCTCTTCTTCGCTGAAAGCTCCTCAGCGACCTGGCGGAACTGGAGGAGAAGAGATTTCTTGTCAGCAGACGTCTCGGTCCGGTAGACATGGGTCTCCTTGTTGTGCTTGATCTTGAAGACGTTTGTCATGGCTAGAACGAACCATTCAGTTTATGTGAGCACTTGGGGAAAAGAACAAACTGACTGGCCGAATCTTTTGTGTCCAAGACCAGCATCTCATTCAGAGGCCAACATCTCTCAGCAACAAGTTTACCCTCACTTCCTCCTCTACGTTCGCTCCCTGCGTTCCTTCTACGTCGTTTCGCGACAAGAACTGCATCGTCGAGAACGACAAACTTGACCTTGCCGGTGACTTTGTAAGTCGCAGCGTTCAAAGCCAGAACGTTATCAATTTCGCCAACGACATGTCTTCCTGGCGTTGATGGTGCGAACTTGGCGCTGCCTTCGATTTGAGCATGGAGGGTTTGCATTTGGTTATAATACATGATGCGGAGGTCGGCCACAGACGAGCGACGAAAATTAGAAGTGGCAGAGTTGGATGCAGCTACCGTAGGATCCGCAATGTGAAGGAGGGAAGGCATAGACTTGTACTCAGAAAGAGATTCTTTGAGCTCCAGCATTTCGTTCTCCAACGTCGAGATCTCTTTAGAAATGAGGACAAGTTCTGCATAGCTATTTAAGGAATAAATGGATTATCAAATGGATTATCAACAAAAGAGGACGCACTTCTTGAAGACTGTCCGCTGGAGGTCCGAAGCTGTGTCGTCCTTTGCAGTTCGGAGGGAAGACTGTAGAGACCTGATCTCAACTTCCGTAGAGTTGGCCATCTTGAGCTTTAAGACTGTGGACATCACATTAAAAAGAGGAATCATTTATTGTGTGAGGAACGCACAGTCGTCAGGATCGAATTCTTTCTTGTCCAGAAGCTTTCTGTCATCGTGCACGATCCGAGCCTCGTTCTTCGTTAGCGACCGGTCTCGAACTGCTTCATCGCGGTCTCTCAACCTTCCACCAGCACCAATTCCTGCTGGAATAGAAGGTAATGCAGGAACTCCAGCGGTTTCAGTAGGACTAGAAATGTCGGCATAGCGCATGGACATCCGTTTCTTGATTCTGTCATCTATCCCCTTGGTATTCTTTCGTGCTTGAGGACGTGGACCACTTCCTGGTGCTTTGGCTAACCGAGTACCACCCCCCGCCCCAGCACCCCCAGGGCGCTGAGACGGGTTTTTGCGAGGAGGAGCTTGAGACTTGCGAGACCGTAGTGACTGCATAGAAGCAACCCGCGTTCAGTCAGGTGCGGGTGTCCCGTCTTTCCTCTCAACTCTCATTTCACTCTTTCAAAAAA
Organism: Flagelloscypha sp. PMI_526; assembly: GCA_021399455.1. Classification (NCBI taxonomy): domain Eukaryota; kingdom Fungi; phylum Basidiomycota; class Agaricomycetes; order Agaricales; family Niaceae; genus Flagelloscypha; species Flagelloscypha sp. PMI_526. Next base: position 1,045,590 of record JAJTUO010000001.1, on the reverse strand, counting down.
CTTTCAAAAGCTTAGACCTCGTACATTTTTTTCTTGACTATCACCTGCAAACTACCCGGAAGTCACGAGGCGCAGAGTGCGTCCTTACTAATGCTCGCCATAGCAAGCCGGATTCACCTTATAAAGTCAGCAGCTTTCGCCACAATGGGTCAGAACACTTCCTCTCTCCATCCACCACTATTGATTCACTCGACCAACCCATCGCCTCAGGCTCCACAGTTTCTACTTTTCAAGCTCGCCAAATGTCTGCCAAATCCTTTGTCGATGTAAGAATTGAAGCCCTAGTAGTCCCCCTTCATTGCTCTAAATAATTTTACCCCCCAGACTGCCATCGCCGAGCACAAAGTAGCCATCTTCTCCAAGAGCTACTGCCCATACTGCAAGCGTACTAAGGCTCTCTTTGCTGACAAGTTTGCCGACTCAGAACCTTTCATCGTCGAGTAAGTCGTCGTTCCAGATCATGATGTCAGCGAACCTCTATGCTCATTGCTTGTTCTGCTGGCAGACTTGACCACCGTGAAGACGGAGATGATATCCAATCCTACATCAAGGATAAATTCTCCCATCGTACTGTTCCTGCTGTCTTCGTTGGTAAGTACCCTCTTCGCCAATCCCATCCCCAAAGAGTTTCTCATCTCTCTTTTTTTTTTAGGTCAAGAACTCATTGGAGGTTTGTTTCCTTTATCCTTTGCTCTAATATCTGAACATTTTGACTTACTATTCTTTCCTCAGGAAATGACGATACCCAGGCTGCATTCAGGTCCGGAGTTTTGGAGAAGAAGATCAATGCTTGAGCTTTGAACCACGTCACTAGATCTTTTATTTCGGAGAGTATAATGTACCCTGTGTTCGACTCTCGTATTTAGACAACTCAGTGCACTTTCCTCTCTCAATAAATCCTTCTCTAAACTCTTATCATGTCCAAGACTGAAACCTCAGGAGTATTTGTCATCTGACGTTGGCCGCCCAATTCATTTCAAAACAGTTTCTGCCTCGTGACTTCATCCTCTTATTTCGTTTCGCAGGAAGCCTTATTCCAGGTCTTGTAGGTCCATGCTCGGGATTATCTCCGCGTGTGCGTCTTGAGAGTTGGCTTCTTTGGTTCTTTAATTAGTAGCACTTTAGCACCCTACGATGACCGCCTCTCAAGATACTCTACTTCATATCCATAATGTGGCATTATTGATGCAAAAGTCAAGATCTGCGGTAGGAACGCCGAAAGTCCCAGAGTTGTTTCGCTGCATTGAAATGCAAAGACCCTCGAAAGGCGCGACTTTGGTCAATATCTATACGAGAGCTACTAAAAGTAAGTAATATGAAGAACAAACGCACTGCAGTAAGCCTTCCTTTAAGTCCATCAAACACAAACCGTCCGAGATGAGAAAAGTAATATCCGAGTAATTAAGGATATGTTATGATAAGTCCGTGGGATAGCGAATAAACAATGAAACACCTAAGGTCACTGCTAAAGGGGGAGCGAGGGAGAACCCCTTCACATAATTACACAATCTTTGTCTTTGGGCCCTTTGCCTCCGTGCCCGTCTGCCTCTCCACTCGAGCGATGTAGCACTGCACCTTTGCCGCCTGGATGCGAGAGTGGCTGGTTTGGCGCCCCTCGTAACCGCTGCTGAGCACGTTTGTCACCAAGTTCAGCAGCTTTGTTGTAGTATACGAGTGCCCTACGGAATATAAGATGTAGCTCAATGAAGAAAAGAAGTGACATACTCTCGTTGATTTGCCGTTGTTCCAATGCCGACCTCCAAAAAGTAACCGCATGCATACATCGCCTTTGCCAACCCATTATCTGCGGCTTTTTGTGCCCATAAGAATGCCTCTGTATCAGACTGCGGAAGGACTCCGGGGGAGCCGACCAAATACCACGCTGTCAGCGCAAAGCATGCGTCACGATGGTTCTGTTGGGCAGCGATATTCTTGATGGAAAGAGACATGAGAAACAACTCTGGCATGCAAAGGGAACAAATCTCACGTAGTAGTGTATTGACAATGCCGGATCTTGGGGACAACCCATCTTGCCGTACTCATAACACTCCCCTAACCGATATGCACTTGGTGCATAACCTAGTTCGGCAGCCTGGGCCAATAGCTCGGTAGAATATTCGTAATCGACAAATAGAATGTTGTCGATGCCTCGTTCATGGAGAAGCGCTAATTCGTGGAGCGCATGTGGGAACTCTGCGGAGGCATGCTCTGCGGAACGTTTAAGCCATTTCACCCCCTCTTTAGGACGCTTATTTAGACCAAGCTCTCCGTTGAGCTCTGCTATGCCGAGCCTATACATTGCTCCTGGGTGTAGAGATGCTGCAGCTTTTCGGAAGAATTGGAGTGCCTTCGCGCTTTCGCGTCTACAGCCCCAGCCATTTTCACAGCATGTCCCTGAGCGGTAAGCGGCATCTGGATGACCGTGTTTTGCTGCCAATACGAAAAGTGGATAGGCTCTGTCGAAGTCCTGTTTGCTCTTGGCGGTACCAATACCATTCGCATAACAGTCCGCCAAAAAATACTGCGAGGCTGGATGTCCGCGATCTGCCAGTCTTTTCAGGAGCTGAGTAGCCTCGCGTACAAGGTCGTCACGTTTCTCCGTGGCTTTCTCGACTTCGATTACGTTCGCTGGGGTTAGAGCAGGAATGGGAAGGGTCTTGGAGGCGTCAATCATGAAGACAGCAAACTCGAACTGCAATTCTGGATCTTGCGTCTTCTTGGCATTGGCGCGATAGAGCTCTAGGGTGCGGTCGTGAGAGAGGAGAGCAGCCTGTTTGCCTGGGCGGAGATGGCTGTGGTCGAGGATAGGGCCGGGCGGCGGTGACGGAGCTCTCGTTGAACCAGGATCCTGGCTAATGTAGTCACCTCCTCGTCCAGCATAAAAGTCGTCTGCATCTGGGTCATGGTCAGGCTCTGGACCCCGTTCGTGGTCATATTCCACGGTGTCGGGGTCGTACTGGCTCGCAATCACGGGTCGTGACTCTCGAGCGGGCCGTAGGTGAGAAGAATATGACGAGTCTGGTTTCCCTACTGGAGGCCCACCTCCAAATTCAGAGAACCCAGATTGAGATTGCCGCGGAGGGGCAGCAGCAGCGTACATCTCCAAAAGAGAAGCAGATGATGACCGTTGAGGAAGAAGTGCACGAGCCACCGTCGATCATCCAAAACTCCGACGTCACTAGTCAGTCACTGTCTCTGTTCCAGTGCCGGTGGATTTTTGTTGATACTATCATTGCACTACTTAGTATGCCAAGCATTTACTCCTTCTCCTCAATAAACACCATTTCCCTTCCCTCCTCAATCATATCTCCTTTCTTGCAGCCCACAGCTTTCACAACACCTCCCACGTTGGCTCTCACGACACTTTCAGTCTTCATACTCTCCAAAACAACCACAGCTTGCCCTTCCGACACTTCATCGCCTACATTTACCTTCACATCAACCACAAGACTCGGCATAGGTGCCTTCAATGCCCCCTTTACCGCACCCGCCACTTCTCCAGCTATTGAGGACAGCCAATTCGGTGGCGAAACTGCAAGAATAGTCTTGACCCCATTCGGTTGGAAAATATGCAACCGTTCCATAATTTGTGAAGATGAGGAAGTGGATGGAGGAAGTTGAGGGACGACAGTGGTACTGAATCTTTCAGAATTCAGTTCAACAAACAACCTACCACCAGTCGGCGCAAGCTCAGCTTTGACGTTGACGAAACTCGCCACCTCATCCTCCCCAATAACAACGCGAACGTCGTACATTCCAGGAACGCCAAGGGACAGGATATGCACTGCAGCTTCGGTATTTTCATCTATACGAAGCTTGACCACCCGTTCGCTCACATCACCGCCAAACCTCCTTGAAGCAAGCAGAGTCCACGGCGTTTGAGATGCTACTGCATCTACTTTAGGTTGAGCGCGAAGAACAACGAAAAGAGCCGCCTGCGCAAGGACAGTAGCACTCAGTTTTGGCACGGGCTGAAACAGTTCATCGAAATGTTCCTTTCAAATAAACTATTTAAGTGAAATCCCTTAAAAAAGAGGAGGGAACACCCACCTTAATGAACCCAACACCTACATCCCCTCTCACAAACGCCTCATTCCCAGCCAAGACTCTCAGAAACTCTATGTTAGTCTCTACACCAACAACTTGATATTCTTCCAAAGCTTTCCTTAGCACCCTCAAAGCTTCTGTTCGGTCGTTCCCATGCACAACCAACTTTGCAATCATAGGATCGTAATAAACGCCGATGAGCGAACCCGCGCCAAACCCTTGCTCAATACGCACAGATGGAGCTATTTGTGCATTAGTGACAGGCGTTGCAATAAGTGCAGCCGAATCCAAACGCGCTGAGGGTGAGAGAGGAAGGGCAAAGGTTGTAGTAGCAGCTGGTGTGGAGAGGTGTACTAGAGACCCAGAGTCCGGCATGAAATTGTTTCTTGGGTTCTCAGCGTATATCCTAGCTTCAAACGAATGGCCAACGAGGGGAATTTGAGCTTGAGACAGAGGGATACGATTACCCGCAGCGACGGAAAGCTGCCAGTCAACTAAATCGAGGCCTGTTATCATCTCGGTGACGGGATGTTCGACTTGAAGACGTGTGTTCCTTTTACAATCGTCAAAGGAAGTAAAACCAGAGATATAGTGAAAACTCACATCTCCATGAAATAGAAATTCCCCCGTATCATTGTCAAAAATGAACTCGACCGTCCCAGCACCAACATACCCGACAGCCTTCGCTGCGGCCACTGCCTTCTCGCTCAGCTCTTTCCTCACACTCTCTTCAAGTCCAGGTGCAGGCGCCTCCTCGATGATCTTCTGACCTCTCCGCTGCACCGAGCAATCCCTCTCCCATAACCCAACCACGTCACCGCTTTCATCTCCGAATATTTGCACCTCAATATGTCGAGGATTCGTAATGAACTTCTCGATCAATACCTCATCGTTTCCAAATGATTTCAAAGACTCGCGTTTCGCAGAGTCTAACGCGTCCATAAAAACAGATTCAGAGTCTTCTGAAACGACGCGTTGCCCTTTGCCTCCGCCACCATGAGTAGCTTTGATCAACACTGGGAAACCCATTTCACGAGCTTGAGAAAATAGAAGGGTGGGATCTTGGTTGGAGCCGTGATACCCGGGAATGCAAGGTACTCCGGCGTCAAGCATGATGGTCTTGGACTTGCTCTTACTGCCCATGCTCGAAATGGCACTGGCAGGAGGACCAATGAAAGTGATACCAGAAGAAGCTAGAAGCGTTGCAAAGTCTGCATTCTCGCTGAGGAATCCGTATCTAATAAAGTTGATGTCAAAAGAGAGAGAGTGGGTAGGTGTCGAGAGAAGACTTGCCCTGGATGTACAGCCTATAAGAAAAAGGTTCAGTTTGAAGTTTGTTTATAACGATTAGCATACACACCTGAGCTCCAGTAGCCTTACAAACTTCAATAATCTTATCCATCCTCAGCTTCATTGAATGTCAGACGAGTCTATTAGCATACGGAACTTGGACTCACATAACTCTCCGAAGAAGGAGCATGTCCAATACACCAAGCTTCGTCTGCCTATAAAACCCTAATGTTTAGTATGGTAATGAACAAGAAAAAGTAGAAAACGCGCGTGCCATCTTAACATGAAGAGAATCCGCGTCGACGTCGCTGTACACGGCTACAGTCTTAATTCCCAGTTTCTTACATGTTCGTATCACGCGGCATGCTATTTCTCCGCTGCGAGGAAGGAGTAAGGGAAATGGAGGGAAAGAAGATGAGTGACCTAAAGACTCACCGGTTTGCAACTAGGATCTTGTCGAAATGAGGTTTCCGGTCTTCGCGTGGCAACAAAGCTTTGCTCAGAATGTATGAATTACGCAGATCATATGAAACATAAAGAGAAAATTTACAAGATGAAGCGTCAGAAGCGAATCCCCTCGATGAGGAAAGAAATGTGGGGTAATGATGGTGAACTTGGTGACGTGCGACAGAGGGTGAGGATGCAGATGCACGAGACCGGAGAAATGAAGTGGTTGGAGGTTTGGAACGCGATAATATGTGAGAGGTTGCCCGCTTGGAGGTCCGAGAAGCAGTCAACATGGTGGTTAGTTGAAAAAGACTCAAGATCCGGCAGCGTGAACGGTGAACCGACACTTTGATGGCGGAGCTTGCTCCGAGCCACCATGCTATTTAACCTGACTATGTTACAAGTGTTCATTCTCCCGTCATAAACTTAAACTTCCTTCTCCTCTTTCGACGTTGATTTCTCAATGGATGACTCTTCATGTCCTCCCAGCTCAGCATCTGTTCTCTGTATTGCTTCCAGTTCTTTCTCTTCTCCCTCAAACATGAACGCCAATTCCTCCAACGATTTGTTGGACGTTTCAGGGAAAGTAAAGAAGATGACTAGAAAACTTGAGCCCTCCGAATTCAGAAAGCAGCAAGAACCAGGACTTACCCACTCCCTCGATAAACAGCCAAACAACATAAACTATATAATACTTCCAGCCGATATCTGCCAAACCGATAGGATTCTAAACCAATTCAAGTTCATCGTAAAAAGCAGGTTTTAAACTAAGCAAACTCACAACAAAGGTGTTGAAAGCACCAGCTAGCTTGGAGAAAGTCTGAACAACCACGGTTCCTTTCGGGCGTAGCATTGTTGGGAAAATCTCAATCTAGTACCGAACCAAGGTCAATAAATGGATGTCCTGGAAATACTATAAAAGCACTCACCGTGTACGTGTACGTCAACGGGGCAGCATTATATCCAAAACCGTAGTAAATAAAAATCATGGCTACGACAGCCCCAGCGGCGTGTTGGTTTGTATGGTCCACATTAAAGACGGCACTTGCGGCTGTCCACGAAACAAATGTCATCCACATGACAGAGACAGCCCACAGGTACATGTGTCGACGTTTAGTGCGACCAACTGCCCAAGAGGCAATGATTCCGGTGACAAGATTCCAGCAGTTCAAACCAACTAACACGAGTGGTTTGAGATGAAGCAGTGTTGGGAATATAGAGGAAAGGCAGACCGTTAACTTTGTTCTGAGTGCGTTTATCGGTTATACCAACCGTTTCCAGCACGCGCGCGAGGTAGTACGAGACCAGACCTGGAAAACAATACGAATCAGTATTTATAATAACCATAACGATCAACAACATACCATTCCCGCTCCATTGACTGAACGTCCCAATGAATGCAACCAGAGCACACCTCTTTAGATTCGCCTTTTCTCTCACTAGATCCATCCACCCAATCTTATCTGCCTCAATTTCCATCTTTATTGTTGCCACCATTTCTGCATATTCAAGCTGAACATATTCGGTTTCTTCCCCTTCACCGTGGTACTTGATAAGAATTTGTTTTGCTTGTTCCTCCCTGCCCTGTGTGATAAGCCAACGAGGGGATTCTGGGAGCCACCAAATGAAGACGAGCTGGAATGCCGAGGGTACTATTTGGAGAATGGATGGAATGCGCCATGCCCAATCTAAACAACATGGTCAGCACAGTTGCTTGATGAGGAATGTGCTGAGAATTTTGACCTGTTGGGATTCGAAAGGTTCCTAAGGTCACACCTGCTGCCACAATGCCACCGATATACCTATCCTTCAGTCAATTATACAATTAAGAGGAAACGAAAAGGGGGCTCAACATACCAGCAAACGTTGTACGCAGAAGTGAGAATAGGTCGCTCTCTGTTGTACGAGAGCTCACCAACCAGTTGTGACCCACCAGACAATGCATAGGTAATACCCATTCCAAGGATAAAGCGCGCAAGCAAGAACATCCCGACTATTAGATTTAATAAGGTTAGAGTAAGCGATTCAAGTGCAAGTGACATACAGTGGACTGAAGCGGCTTGAAGAACTGCACCAATGCACATGATCACGCTTCCCACGATTACCGAAGCTCGACGTCCGTATTTTTCGTTTACCCATGGAGTGATTGGCATCGAGGATAGTGCACCCTACCAAGAAGATGAGAATTCAAAGACTCAATAAAAACGACCAAGAGACTTACTAAACTATAGATGGCGGACATAACTCCGAGCTTTGCTCCACGAGGCTTGCCAAAGTCTACAAGTACGATTGAGAGGGGGCATAAGACTTTCAAGAAGCGATGCATCGTACAGTTGTCCCACGTAGCTACGCTCTGCAAACCATTCATAATAGACCCATCAAAGCCAGATGCCCACTCGACACCAATAGCGGCGGGAAACATAATGAAATAAAGCGTCCTTAGATTGCGTTTGCGATACCATGGGATAGGATCATTTGCAGCAAGCTCTGCGACTCGCGAGTTAGAGCTAGGACCTGCTCCACCCGCCATGTTCAAGTAGTACGACTGTGAACTGAAGTACACGAAAGAAGGGTGTCCACGTATTTATATGTGGAAGAGTTCATTGTCGTTCTACCGAAACGCCGCTATTACTTCGCTCCGCGAAGGAGTACAATCGGGATTCCGGTGCCTATAGAAGTAGAAGAAGATGTACGCTCCCGCACCGACGAGCTTGAGCTGGTCATGAGATCAAAGCAAGAAAAGACGGATCGGTTGGACCCCAATGAATTCTTAAATACAACTGCGCAAAAATTGATGCGGTATGAACAATTCCAGAAATGCGTCCATTCATTCGGTCAGGTGTAGAGACGGCCTCTCAAAAAATGCCTGCAGTGTGGACCGTGCTCTTAGAAGGAGGAGAAAGAGGAAAAAACTGGGCTGGAACTAGATGGACGTTCAGAACAAGTGCACACTGGACCGGGAAGGTCGTTGTTGACTCTGGCTTTCATTACTACTTCTGTCATGTTGGTTACAGAGCATTTATCTTGCTTACATAAACTGCGAACTAGTCTTACCACGTTTGCTTTGCCAAAGGTAGGCTAAGATGAAACAGATTCCCTCGATTGATGGGCACAGACCATGGCGCCTGGCGTGCCAAGCGATCACTAAGCTTAGCTTTGCCTTTGCCTGCATGAAAAAAGTCGTCCTCCATCCTCCTCTTTCATACATATGGCCACCAATATGTGCAGGATGCACCCCCTGCGCTATTCCAGATACGAGATCATAGTCGAGTTAATTACTAACCTATGCTTTTCCCTTCACATTTACATTTCGTGGCGCTCGAACTTGAATTTAAGTCTTCTCCGAGTAGATCTCGGTAACTGATGGTTGTATCTTAGAAACTGCTTTATATAAAAGCAAGCAAGTGGCTAGAATGTTTCTGTAGCCCGGCGCTCCTTCGAAATATCTACAGTCTTATACTTTCTTGCCCTCTTGTGCAAAAATGCGCTTCACACTCATTGCTTCAGTAACTGCTATGGTTTTGCCCTTCGCTTTGGCGGCCCCTACCGGGTAAGTCTTCCATTTGGCCCATTCCAAAACCCGTATGCTAATACCTTGCAGAGTTGTAGACAAGCGAGTGATCAACTGCTTTGTTGCACCATGCCCCGACGATGAGGGAGAGTTCAGCATTCTTCCCTTTGACCCTAAGCCCACTCCCGGGCCGGACGCACCGTAAGAAAACTGCCTTCTCTGTCGTGTTCTAGTATCTTACAGAAATATTGGTACAGTGTGATTAACTGCATCCGTGCGCCGTGCGACGTTGGACCCATCTCTCCTCTCCAATCGATGACAATGAAGATGAGAGCCCAGAGGATCCTGATCAAATTTTCAGTATCCTACCGTTCAACCCATCTCCAACCCTTGGAGTTGAAGACCCTGCTGTTGCAAAGAGGTTCTTCCGAGTCAAGCCTACAACAGTTGCTTGATAGAGAAGCTATAAGCTATAAATTTTGTTGTTTCTTCCACGAGAAGGTCTTGTACATGATGGAACACGGTTTTGATCATGAATGAAATTGTTCAGGCTGCGTATCACCGGAACCACGGATGGTGCTTATACTGTGGCAAAATAAACCAAAGAGCGGTATCAATCCCACCTGTTGTACATCAACATTGCCAGACAGGTAGTGAAGTATTCACCTGAACTCAGTTGCCGACGCAGACCACGGCAACGTCCCAAGTGATCGACACAAAGCTACTTTCGTAGGTCCCAAAAAAGCTGCTACAGCCAAGCATGTAAATTCATGGGCAGAAGAATCATAACTGATTCAAAACTTGATAGGGATCCCTCGGTCTCTATGAAAACACAAGAAAGACTCTTGGAAATCACTCCTCCTTGAAGCTGGATCATCACTCTGCCATGTCCTCTTCTTGTCCTCTTCTTTAGTTCCTCTACTTGCATGCTTTCCATATGCTCTAAAATCGTGGAGACCTGTTTGAAAATTTTCAATGCACCACCCATCATAATCCCGAATGCGCGTAACGATCTTCGTATCGTTCACACATGCGGCAATGGCTTTTCCAGCTTGGCTTCGAATAGCCTAGGCATACGGGGAAGTTTAGCCGACAGGTGATGAATAAAGGCCCCTCAAGTCTTCACAACAACTTCGTTAACCTCATATTCCATCATTCCGTAAGTTTTTGCATGTTAACATTTGGCTCTCTACGTCGAGTCCTATGCAGCTTCTCTGCAACTGGTTCAATGACAACTAGTTCAATGAACTTAGTTCAGATCATGATGAGTTTCACAACACTTCGAACTTGATATTCCACCTTTTCCGAGCAGATCTCGTAAATGGTATTTGTATCTTGGAAACTGCCTCATATAAAATCAAACAAATGGCGAGGGTGTTTCTCTAGCCCGGTGCTCTCACGAAATCACTGCAGTCTTCTACCCTTCCTACCCCCCTCGTGCAAAAACAAACATGCGCTTCACGCTCATTGCTTCAGTAACTGCCATGGTTTTGCCCCTTATATCGGCGGCTCCTATCATGTAGGCCTTTTGTTAGGCCGTTCCGCCCCCATACGCTAATACTCCGCAGAGGTCCAAACGTTGTGTGCATTGTTTCCCCATGCCCGGGTGACGAGGTCCCACCCCCGTTCTTCGACCCTATTGCCATTCCCGAACCGATTGAACCGTATGATAACTGTCTTCCTTATCCTTTTCCCTTTCTTACAAAATTTCAGTATCCCGCCGACTCCGATCCCTGGACTTGTATTTTGAAGAGCCTGCCGATGCAAAGATATTTCCTCCAAGTCAAGCCTACAACAGTTGTCTGACAGAGTAGCTGCATGATGTAACATAGTTTTTTGGTCACGAATAAGAGTATTCAGACTGCAAATGACTTAAACCGTGAAAGGTACTCCTTGCGCTACGGTGGCAAATCAAACAAGAGAGGTTACGCATGCTGCCTGCTGTAGACCGTCATTGCCAGACAAGCAGCCAAATGTTCACCGGGGTTCTTATCGCTTCTCATAGCTCGAAGATCCTTCGGAAATTCCTGGCTAGCGTCTCGAAACTCGACTTTTGAACAGCACCATAAAAGAGCTACTTTCATGGCGTCTAAAAGAGTGGCTATAGCCAAACATGTAATTCATTGGCAGAAGTCTCATACTTGATTCAAAACGTAATATGTATCCTTCAGTCTCTGCGAAAACGCAAAAAAAGAATTGGACATCTCCCTCCTCGTTCTCTGCAGCTGAATAATCCCATACCGGCATGTCCCTGTCTTCTGCATCAAGTTCCTTTGCCTGTGCGAGCTTTCGCAACCGCCGAGTGTTCGAAATTTCTCAATGCACCATCCACCACAATGCCGAAGGCAGTAATCATCTTCGTATCGTTCGTATATGTGGCAATGGCTTTATCTACGTTAAGCTTTGCTTTGAATAGCCCAGACCTACAAGGAGGTTTAGCCTGCGGGTGGAGAATGAAAGCTGTACAAACCTCTACAACAACTATTAGCCTCACTTTTCCAACCTTGCGTAGACTACGTCCATTACATGGTCATGGTAAAAACTGCAGCCTCTGCGCATTCAGGATTGACTGCCTCTACGGTCAAGTCGTGCGAAGCTTCTCTATTGTTGGTTCAAATGGGCCTAGTCTAGATTATAAATGTATTTAACAATGCTGCGAACTTGATATTACACCCTTCCCGAGCAGATCTCGTTACGGGTATTTGTATCTTTGGAACTGTCCTATATAGAGGCGAACGAGAGGCAAGGATGCTTCTGTAGCCCGGTGCTCCCTCGAAATCACTGCAATCTTTTACTCTTCCTACATTTCGTGACCAAAAAGATGCGCTTCACTCTTATTACTTCAGTAATTGCGATGGCTTTGCCCTTTGTATCGGCGGCTCCTATCCGGTAGGGTTTTTGTCAGATTGCTCCGCCTCCGTATGCTAATGCCTTGCAGGCCAGGACGAATTGAGTGTTTCGTCCCTCCATGTCCTGGCGACATCCTCCCAGATTTCAGCCTCCCTATCCCTATCTTGGACCCCACTCCCACTCCTGAGCCGGTTGAACCGTACGATGATTTTCCGCCTACACTGTCAGTCATTCCTTCTGACAACAATTTCAGTATCCTGCCGTCGCCGACTCCGATCCCTGGACTCATAATCGATTGATGGACCTGCTGTTGCAAGGAGTTTTACTCACGAGCGAAGCCGATAGTTATTTGACGGTGAAGCTGCATGATGTAACATAGTTTCGGTCATGAATAAGAGTTTTCAGACTGCATATGGCTTGAACTACGAAAGGCGCACCTTGTATTGTTGAAAAATAAATCAAGAGAGCGTCGAGACTGCTGCCTGCCTTAGACTATCTATGCTGGCAAGCAGCCGAATGTTCACCAAAATTCCCATGCTTCTCATCACTTGAAGATCTTTCAGATGACTCCTGGATCGCGTCTCAAAAATTGACATTCAAATGACCCCACATCGAGATCAATGAGAGGGGAGTAAAGTTTGGATGAGAATTACACCCTAGCCAGATATTACAGGGCTTAGAAGTTGGCTCTGACCTCCATGGCGGTGCAAGCATTGATTACTCCGGAGACTCAAATCAAGTGAGAGAAATTTTGAGGGCGAATCCGGATGATTCCTTCTCAACTGTGTGGTGTTTAGAGTCAGTTCGACACTTGATAAATCTGTGGGCAAGAAACACCTTGTAGACGGCAGTCCAGAGACATGCTGGACATCGCAGCAAGTAAGCTTCAAAAGAAACCAACCCATCTCATCAATAAACCTCTCACTCACGCGCACAACAATATCAGGGTCTTCCTCAATACATCCAACTCACGTTTCCTTCGCCTGTCCGACCGACAAAGATCCATCTGACATTCCAGGGTGGTTTTGTAGGCACACAGTGTTCCATAAAAGTAGGATCCGAGGGACAAGATCTGAAGACAATTTATCCTGAGGACGTAAACAGAGAACAAGTCTTCGATTTAGAGACTGAAGGATCGACGGCTTGGACAGTAGTCAAGCTTGTGTTCGACCAAAGTTCGGATTTCTTTGGACGAATAACGATATACGATGTGCAGATCCATGGGTTTATTGACTAGAAAGAAGTCCAGAACAATTAGTACATATCAAAGCTAATAATCTAGGTCGACGTGCCTCATTCTTCCTCTTGCACATCGTAGCCCACCCAGATAACTTCAGAGCATCCCTCACAGCCGATTAAGTGTACACCTCTTTCGAGGTCGAGTTCTGATATTCCTATAAGTATCGCTGCACCTGCACTGATACTCCCAGATTCCTTCTGAAGACTCCGTAAACTCTTCAAGAGAGATGACGGCTGCAGGGCGTCGTTCCGTCGTGACCTGGTCTAAACTTTGGTCAAAGGCAGTCCTTTTGGATGAGTCTGAGAGCGTCTCGTAAGCTTCTTTAATCAGCGCAACATCGATGATAGGCGGAGGTATTCGAATTCTTGTCTGGATGGTTTTCGAGGAGAGCTTTGCGGTAGGCGTGCTTGATTTCGTTCAGGGATGCATCACGCGAAATAGAGAGGACAGAGTAAAAGTTGTGGTTGCCTGTAGCCAGCGTTAGAACGATCGAAAGTGGTGGTGGTAAGACGAAAGTGTAAGCTTGCCAATTGGTTTCGAACCACCATCATCTCACCCTTTCCCTGAGATTGCAGGTCTCCTCCTACAGCTCTCATAGTCCTCGGAAATAATGTCTCTTGTTCGGCTTCAGTATTCGAACGAAAATCACTTGGAAACGATGCTCCAAAAGAATTGTCTGGCTCAAGAACGACTGGCTTCCCTTTAGCACAGCACCGCTCAAAGAGTGCCTTTGCACAACGTCGAGACGCAAAGAAGAAAGCTCTCGACACTTCTGATCTATTTCTTGAAAATACTGTTCCTCCATCAGCCGCTCGACCGACTAATATATCTGAATTGCAAGTGGCTGAAGACGAACCGGTGGACGAATGGCGCGCCAAGATTAGTCAGGAAAATGAGCGTCGAGTTATGGAGATGTCCTACGAGCAAATAATGTCAGAACAACGCGATCTCATTGACTTCTTTGGAGAAGAGCTCTTAGACAAGTTCAAAACGCGAACCAAAGTCAAACACGTCGAGAATTCAGAAGGCAGCCTCAAGGAAGGTGTGGATTATTTCCGCACAACATCTACACATAATAAATTTATTCCTAGTCCCTGTAACGGATGAACGGCCGAAAGTCGTTGTGCCTAAACCCATGCCACCTGCTTTGTCCACACCCGGCAGTCCACGTTCTACGACGCCTCGGCAACTTCGATTTGCGCCTTTGAATGCGGACGATGTTCACGTGTATCCTTCTGCGCCATCTTCTCCCAAGAAAGCTGCCTTGGCTCTCCCTCCGCCTGTAGAAGGCGATCCAGACACCACTAGCCTTGGATCGTACCGGGTTCCAGCTGTGCCACGACTTTTTGAAAAATCTCATACACCTTTGGATGATGAAGGTGAAATGGATGAGGGTTCACCAGAATTCATTCGTCAGCGTTACTTTCCCTCACATCCTCCAAATGAGCCATCCCTCCAGTGGATGTCACCCCAGCCCCAAACAACCACGTCCATGGACAATGACTCCACATTCTCATCAAGTTTGCGAGGTATACGGTTTGACCTCACTGGGACACCGATTCCAGAAGCTCAGGTCGAAACGTTGCCCACCCATCTTGGGTTACATCACCATGCTGATCCATCAGCTCGTGCGGGTTATACTTTAGACGATATCTTTCTTTTATCAAGAAGCACTGTTACCAACCAACGCGCGACGATGGTGGAACTTCTTACTGGTGTTTCTCGATGGTCATCCTCCCAGCCGCCTAACAAGGACTTGGTCGACTTGAGAAAACGGATTCTGAGCGTAGGGATCATCTCTCTGGATGAAAGGTCACCGACTATGGTCATACGGGCCGTGGATCTTGTTCGTAGTTGTTTGTTGGATTGGCCAAAGATACCGGAACCTACATTGTTGGACCGACAGGTGACGATACCCACGCTCCTTGCGCCTCTTGCAATGATTTTAGGGAGAGATGATCTCCCAAGGGAAACAAAGAGCGGGATTCTCGATATTCTCGAGGCACTTTTGGTTGATCCTCGGTTAGGAGAAGATGTCTTGGAACTCCCTGGGTTAATGAGTGCTGTTAAGCTGGAGTTTGTCACCTCGTCTAACCGCTCTCCGAGTGCTATCTCCTTTGTCACGAATCTAGCCTGTACATCGCGCGAGGCTGCTTCAAAGCTTGTCGGGAGCTTGGGTTTTACGGATGCTCTTGTACCACTCATTACTGGGTCTGTTTTTCTCTTCATCTACTTTTAATAAGCTTTTCTGATTAAGCCAATGCAGATCCAGAGCTAGCGTCTTCAGATCTTTCTCTTGTCGAAACTACGCTACACTTCTTCACCACCATCACCCGCTACGGCCTTGGCCTCCGCTCGATCTTGAGCAATCCGGAAGTTGCTCTAGCCCTTAGTCGTCTGGGTATGGGAGCTTTCGACCCATCATCGCCCATAGATAGCTTACAGAGAAGATACCTCGACTTGGTATCAACTTGGCTTGTTTGTGCTCAGAATCCTCACTCGACCACGCCCGTTCATTCGATTACCTGGTCGAATGTTCTTGGATGGGGATGGTCGGATGAGTTGTTGTCATTTTCTGAAGCAGAGCACAGTATGACTGTTGAAGCTGCGCTACTGGAGGCTGCCGCTGCATTTGTGGAAGGATGCCAAATGAATATGAGAACAGCGGATGCAGAGAAAGAGAAGGCAGCAATTCAAAGCTTTGTTTAAACCTTCTTTGGTGAACAAAGTCGAGGGGATTGTTGGAGATGTTGAAAGGCTTGCTACCACTACGACAGAGGTTGAGTTGGTTGCTGGTTATCTGCGCCTAGCACTTGCATGTCAGGTATCTCCGTCGATCCGTGCAGCTACTTTCTCCGTTAGCTGGACTTCGCAATAGCCTCTTCGACCGTACTATTTCAGCTCCCCCTCCATCCTCTTCCTCCCAGCGGGCACTCACGACTCTCCTCGCCCGTGCGTTCAAACTAGAGGCTTCTTCACTACCACAAGAGAAACAGATCCAGAATGGTCTCAGTCTTTTCGGATTGTTTCGGCTTGGTGACGAGAATTTTGCCCTCGAGTTACTCGATGACATCCTCGCATTTTGTGCAGCTGCACCAGAATGGCAAGATTTAGGCTTGAGCGGGGCTAAGGGCTGTGAAACCATTTTGGATTTTCTCGATACGTCCTTGGAAAGTGAAGGTCACTACCGATGGAAGGAAGATAAGGAAGAAGAAGAGGACATGCAGAACCAAAAGAGCGTCATCTTAGCCCCATATCGACCAACACCTGCATCGATTAAGGAGTGCACAACATTGCTCATCTCGGAGAACGAAGGATTCTTGACCAATAAGAAGGATACCCTCCCTGAAACCCATCCTCTAGCCAGCGCGCCTTCGTCCAGTTCAAACGATCGCGTCGGGACTTCCTCTTCGCCATGATTGGGTGTTCGCCCCCTTGGATCACCTGCTTGCCTCTTCCACGTCTCCTGTATTCAAAGCAAAGATTTCGATCCAGCGGCTAAATGGCCCGCAGGGCCGTGACCACGAAGAGGAGGTGGATTGGAACCCGACAGAGCTGGAGATTGTTAAAGGCTGTTTGGGTGTGGCTATCGTTTTGATGCAGCTTGGGCTTTGTTTAGATAGGAATGACGTGCTGTTAGCTTGCATGAAGGTTTTCATGCTCGAGGATGGTGCCCTCAGTGACGCAGGTGGCGGGCAAGAGGAAGTCTTCCGAGATACTCACGTAGAAGGCCTTATGTCAAGGCTTCTCCGACATTTTAACACGTCGCAGAAGCAGGACTCTCAAGCCATCGACGTGCTGCATCCTTCATTCTATCAGTTCTATACGTCCTTCATTGGATTATATGACCAGATTTCCTTCGGTCATCGACTTTTCTCATCGCTGCTCCTCCCTCCAACTGCCATGGATTACGCTGTGGACTATCGACGACTCTTTTGGGCGGATTATTCACACATCCTCCGAAACGTTCGAGAAGTAGAACTGTATGGTGCTGATGAGAAGCGATGGCTTTACCCAGTGGAGGAAGATGGCAAGGTGCTTGGAGGACAGCTGCGCGCAATTTACTCTGGAGATATCAAATCTGGTTCATTCTTATGGACAATCGCTGTACATCACATTGCTGGGAATATTTGGGATAAGAGTGTAGGGAATCCCATAAGGGCATCCCAGCTGCTGAGAGCCGCGTTAGAGCGTTGTGGAAAGGACGCACTGGGGGATATCATAAAGCACGGAATAACAAATGACGTAGAAAGAGAAAGGCGGCTAGGGATGGTGAAGGATTTACTTGGATCTGATCAATCTGAAAGAATTCGCGCGTTAATATTTCCCTAAATTTAATTTAGTGTTAAAATACAGATTAATGATATTCTATGATTGCTTTGGTGCACTATTCAGCTGAGGATTGACTTTAAGAAGCTTTCAGATGCATGAAAAAGAACCAAAACGCACAATGTCTCTTAGCTGGCCTTGGGCTTCGCTGAACTGCTTCTCAAAAAACTTGGACTGTGAAACGCGTTAAAAGGTGAATATCAGAATCATCGAAATTGATAACCTTCTTCTGTAGGCTTGAGATGTCGTCACTGAATTCCTTCTCTTCAGCTTTGAGATTGTTCTCCATCTCGGTCTTGGGGACTTGAAGAAACCTTCATGGTAGATGAGCCTGTATTGAACATTTGCGTATCATTAATAAAGACGAACATCTTGCCAACTCCTTTATAGACATTGACTTTATCGTCTAAGCTTCCAACTTCTGCGAGCGTGATTTGAACGATACGCCGTTCACGGTCCTTCGATTGGATTTGTTGAGAGGTGAGGGTAAGATTCTTTTGGGCAACAATCCCATTTTGTTGAATCTGTGCAAGAATCTTCCGGAGAGTGTCGTCTGGAAGGCTCATGGGAAGACGCTGCAAGTGGTAAATTTCGGCGCTAAAGGTTTCTCAAAACTCAGTTCAGCCGTTCATTTGTATGCTCTGCCGTCGAACGCGATGGTTCTCTCGCGTCTTTGCCCGCTACTATGGCACAAATGTTCCACCTGGTGTTGCGGTGACTAACAACATCATCGACCTTGTTGCTCGCGGTAGTTCCGCACCTCTCGAATCCAGTTGGAGGTCTCTGTCTGTTGGAACAGACTATCGTGCTCCGGTCATTCCCAAATCGGTAGACATTCAAGAGCGCGACGCAGAATCAGACGAGAATGCACGCTTTGACGCTGTTGGCATCGAGTCTATGCATGATGCTGACATGACAGACCGTGTTTTCTATGAACCTGGTGGATATGTGGAGTCTAACAGGTCCGTTTTATAGTTATTTTATCTCAGTTTTTGTTTATTATATAACTAAATCTGTACAGGGCCAATACCAAACCACTTCATGGCGTAGTACTCGGGGAAGGTTACCAACCACGGTCGCGCAAATGGAGAGTCCTCGTCCTCACTGATCGCGGAGAGTGCTGCCCTCTAGAACGTGATGAAATCACTTTCTTTGCACCTCGTCTTGTGTCTCGGGACCTTGCCCACCGTGCTGGTATTTTTGCAGGACCGGAGAATGCCACCGAGCATGCTGCTAGGGTTGCCATTTTGAAGCAGCTCCGCATTCTCAACCACCACCTCGAACGCGCAGCGAGCTTGTTCAACCCCAATCGAATCGATATTTATGCGGCTTTCCGTTCACTTGACCCTTACGCTTGGAGTGCGGTCACCCTCAGCGAGGCGTTGGCTCTCGTTAAGCCGACTGCAAAAATCCCAGATATAGTCACTGTTATATCTACTCATAGGCATCTCATCCGAAACCCACGACATTTTCTCATTGATCCACTCTATCGAGTAAACGAGACCTTTCTCGTCCGCCCAAAATCCCATGTGGATCGGATCGAACGCGTCGAGCAATGGGCCACCCAAAAGGTTAATTCGCCGATTGACAAATTTGTCGTAAAGGCACGGAGGATTACCCAAATTTCTGAGGACCTTCGTCAAAAGCAGCTTCGTGAACATCCTTCTCAAGTTCTCCTACGAGACGTGCAACCCTGGACCAAGGAAGACTTGGATATCATTAGCTTGATTACCCACGCCAACGTACGTTTCGAGGCAGCACAAGCCAACCCCTACTCCTTAGCACTCACCACTATCATGCGACGGGTTTATCCCGAGTTGGAGGCGGTGGACGATCATACGGCGCACTCACTCCTCTCTCAAATTGGTGCCCTGGCACCTTGGCAGGATCTTCTAAGCGTCACCCATCTTGCAGCATCACAGAAAGTACAGAAAGAGACCGTTCCCATTGTGGATCGGTTTTTAGCTGAGCAAGTTAAATCAGTAACTTCGTCTGCCACAACTGGGCAGGTTCTCGGTCCTACCGATTTTCACCTCAAGGATCCCCTTGGTTCTGTCCGTCACGATTGGGGCAATCTCCCTGTTTACATCATTGATGATCCAGATGCGAAGGAATTGGACGACGGAATCTCTATCGAGAGGATTCCTGGTGACCCGGAGTCTTTCTGGTGTCACAGCCATATCGCAGACCCAGCCTCACTCATTCACAAAGACCATATTTTTGCGGAACATGCAGCTAAAAACTACGCGACGTCGTACTACATGTCTGGTGTGGCACCTATGCTTCCCAAGGCACTTGGACACAGTCAAATTCCTGGCATGACCCTCTACGCCTCCGGAGATAAAGAAACACCTCAACGGGTGCTTACTTTCTCTGCAAGAGTTAGATCTGATGGGGAGGTGATAGACTGTTGCGTGCGTGCAGGGCTCATCCGCAATGCAAAAAGATTTACCTATGATGGTGTTGACCTTGCTCTTGGTGGAAAAATAGCCGAAAGGTGGTACCCGTTAGGTGTCCCTAACGAATTTAAGGGCCATCTAGCTCAGCGAGAAGTCTCTCCTCGCCTTACTCCGGAAGAACAGACCGATCTGCAAAACTTATCGAAGGTCTCATCTTGGATATCTCAGAAGAAATTCAAGGAGGGAGTCTACGTATCAACAAGCCCTGCAAGCGATATTCATTTGGCTGGAGAATATAGCGCACTCCCTGTTCCTACTTGGTACGACCCATCCAGTCCAGTGCGAAAAACCCCAAGTGTGTTTACGGGCATGGTCCCGATGCTCATGACTGTTCACTCTGGGAGTTATGCCATTACGGGTGCACGAGGACTTGTTGGGCAAATGATGATGCTCGCTGGTCGGGTTGCGTCACGCTTCCTTCTCCAGCATGACGTGCCTGGTTTACGACGGTTTATTGCTCCGCCCATCCCCATATCCGATTCTGCAGCTCAAGAGATCCTCGACGCCCGCGATCCCGAGACTCTCTTTGTTGATACAACTTTCGTAACTCCTCGTACCGTTATGCTCTCCACTGGAGGCTATAGCATTTCCCCCCTTGCGCACTTTATGATAGGAGCTTCTGAAGGGGAAGGGTATGTTCGAGCGACCAGTCCGTTGAGGCGGTATAATGACCTTGTCACTCACTGGCAGCTCCATGCTGTTCTTCTTAAACAATCCATTCCGTTCAACGAAACAGCCCTGGCCCAGTTAGGCCAGTATTCGATAATTGCGGACCGTGAACATGGGCGACGAGGTGGATTGCACAACCTCTCGTGGAGATACTCTGCCATTAAGCGCTACTTCGATCTTCAACTTGCTCGGAATCCCAATTTCGAATGGATTTGGGACGCAGTTGTTGTCTCCCCCCCTTCAGTGAATGATTCGACAGGTGTCGGACACTATTCGGTTTTCGTTCCCGAGCTGGGGTTGAAGTTTCTAGTGGATGACTTGGAATTAGATTTCCTGAAGGTAATAGAGATGGGAATGGAGATAAAGGTCAAGCCTACAGTTGTTCGATTTGGACCACGACCAGCCATGATTTTGAGTCCTGTTCGATAGTAGTTTTTAAAAGTAATGCCCCGGTTTACACATCTATATGTCTTACCTTATAATCTGCTACAACCCATTTGTCCGTTCTTCCTAACTCTAGAACATTGCCGTAATGACAGAGTCCCACCGATAGACTGAGACTGAGCTGGTTACACGCCTCAAAGGATGTGCAATAGCCTTTCTAAAGTATCATGAATCACACCTTAGAGAGGGCAGGATGAGCACAAGAGTAATTTATGCTACGGGTTTGAAATCTTCAAATATAAGACGTTCTAAAATTTGCGACTGTTATCGGGTAAAGAGCTAAACATACGGGTAGCATGCTATGAATACAAATGCGAGAGATTACAGTATATGTGCGGAGGAGAGCAAATATGAAGGTGGTGGTATCAAGCAGTCCAAGGGAATCGTTAAACGAAAGACGCTTCTAGCCCGACCGTCCTTCAAACATATCGTCTACAATACTTCGTTCAACTGCATCCCAGTCGATAACTCCTCCGCTCAAGTAGACACTTTCATATGCCGCCATACTCACACTTGAAAAGAAAGGGACTAGATCCCGAAGGCTTTCTACCTGTCGTACATGTCCTAGAAGGGGTCTCCTCATTGGTCGTTGGGAGAAAGAGGGCTGTCCAGAACCAGGGCTGAAGATACTACTGGAGCCAGGGGCATCCTGAGGCGATGTTAGTTGCAGAACATCGTTGCAATCGCCAGAACTAACCTTGCCCATCGGTAGACTGCCGGCAATCTCAGCAAGCTGGTCCAGAAGAGCTTCAGGATACGTATCCTCCGGACGGTATATGGCGTCCACTGTGTCCGTTATAAAAATCCATTGATGTCTAGAGCATATCTTAGCACCAAGGTCTCAGAAGGAACGTGATACGCACACTTGGAATTCTTCTGTTTGCAAAACAAGGAGTAAATCTAAACATTTTGCAGCGGCGAGTATTAACTGAAGGTCCTCCGAAGCGTCTGCTGGGATGCTTGTAATAGCAAGCTCGAACACTCGGAACTAAGCTTATGAGCGAAGGTTCAAACGAGGCAAAGAAAACATACCAATTCTGTTATTACAGATGGCCAGAAACTCGTTAAATTATGAGGAGACAATCGGCACAACAAGACTCGTATGCACATAAAAACTTCGGCCTGAACATTGGCGGCGTTGACATTGCGGAGAGTATCGACAAGTTTTTCTTGAATTGTTGGAAGCGAAGTGAGAAAGTGGTTTTTGTCTCCGGTGAGAATAACGAAAGACATTCGTCGAAGGTTGATAGAACGCTGAAGCATTTCGTACTCCCTATTGCTGAAGATGTTCGCTGATGGAGCAGTTGTTACCTTAGCTAGAAATGACGTGAGCCACTGATGGATGCTAAAAAAACAACACGTACTGAGCAGTTCGGAAAAGGCAGTCTTGTCCGCATCAAAGAGTGACTTGATGATTGGCCGCCAGACCGCTGCCGTCTCTGCAGGACAACTGAACAAACGGTTATCATTGAGCATCTCCACGACAAGAGCTCGCCAAGTCTTCAGCGCCATCGCTATCCTCGCGATCTCGCGGATAATAGCGACAACTGATAGGTCAACATCCATTGGCCTGGAGAGAATATTAATCGCAAAATAACAACTTGAAAATCAAACCCACCGTGATCGTGCCTTCATCGCTGGGTTCACGATATAATACACAATATTAGTGCATGCGCTGACAACTTTATCAGCATCAACCAAGAATTTTCGAAGTTTTGGGATTGCACTGGTCGACATGAACAAATTCATCTGAATGTGATGAGATGAAAGTAATCAAGGTCGTGTAGAGACCATACCTGAGTAACAAAGTCGGCTGAGCCACCAGATGTGCCAGGAATCGACTGAGCGGGTGTAGTCCGACCTTTCTCGTCTCCTAGTCGCGAGTCTAGGACAGAATTCGAAAAAAAGAAAATCTGAGAAAAAGGAAAAGCGTACCTGGTCGACCGGGCGATTCGCGGCCATTTACAGGTTCCTTTGTTCGTCCTCTGATCCAGGAACCTGAATCGTAAGACTTTCCGATCTGCATAACACAGGAATCCAAAAGTTTTCCGAACGAGTCCTGTAAAATTGTTTTTCAGCAGGAAGAAAAAAAGCATATTCAAAACTTGCGGCAAGTTCTTTTCGAATACGTTTGTCTTCCATTGCAGACGTTTGTGTTACCTTGTCTGCAAGAACACAGAGACATCTAGAAAGGTCAAACTTCATCCCATAGCAAATTTTACTACATACCTCAGAGTGGGATAATTCGCTGGTTTGAACTCCTTTGTGTTACCTAGCACATCCTTGATCATTTGGATATACCTTCCCCATACTTGAAGAGCAAGAGGACCCTCTAATTTCTCTAGATAACGCTCTAAGAAACTAAAGAGGATCGCTTCCGACCTAAAAATATCTTAAGAAGTTGACCAAGAAAAAAGTGCAGCTACTAACAAGTTGGGATTGATAGCCTGACGCTTGGACCGCTCTGTGGCACCAGTGAGCCGGCATGAAATAGCCTCACAGAGCATGTGAACTGCATTTTGTGCGCTCGTGACAAGAATATCTACGATTTCAAAGGCAGGTTCTTCACTAAACGATGCGTCCTTTGAACCACATCAGACTGTGAGCCTGTCTGATGACCAGATTGATTTGGTAAAGAACATACCGCCAAGTGAGTGTGCCAGCATTCTACGATAGACTCGATTACCTCCGCAGAATGAACGCGGAAAAGATGCTCCAGTACTCTTCGGCAACGAGTTCGGGCACGTGTGTGCATTAAAGCAAGGCTTTCATTTCGTGGTGAAGGTATTTGGGGTTCTTTCCATCCAAGTTTCGCCCAGAGTGAATAGAGGATATGCACGCCTTCGTCGAGGGCCCTGTATCCAGGCGATCGAGCCTAAAAACGTAAGACAATCGCAGAACAGCATCAAAGTTGAGCAGACAAACCGTGAGCGTATCCTCAGAGGCAGGAATGGGTGTTTCGCTACCAAAAACCCCAAAAACGTTGCCAAGGATTCCACTGGTATCCTGCGAAGGCTTTTCCGAAAAGCTATTCTCTTCATCTGCGGAAGGCGACTCGAAAGTATATGCAAGACTGAGTAGTACTAGGCGTTCTAGACTGTTCAGGAGCATAATGAATTCAGCATCCGATACACTGGATGTGAAATCTACGAGGTGGGAAGAGCTCTGGGAACCGACGAGCATAAGCTCGTCTAGGTCGAGCTGTAATTGTCGACAAATGCACTCGATCAGAGGCATAACAACAGGTTGCAAAGACGGCTGGAACTGGGGTACAGCCATTAGGACAAAATCCACCCAATGTTGGAGAACGGGACGATTGCTTTGACTAGCAATGCCATCTACTAGAGTTTGGGTCAATAGCGGATTCAGGGGACGTCCCGAAGTCTCAGAAGCCTCTTCACCATCCTCGGCCTTCTCCTGGACACTTGCTTGTGCGCTCTCAATAGACATGACTGAATGGAGCAGGTGTAACAGCTTGTTCTGTATGTCAAGTCTTCCTGTGTGTATTGAGAAATAGAGCTTGCTAATGACAGCAGCCTCTACAGAACCAATCGCAAGAGCGTCGATTTCTCCTCGCGCCACAATAGCTTGAAGGAGCTCCGTTGCAGAGGATTGAATAGTGTGGTTCAAAGGACGCATGGAGGTGACCTGTGAGGATTTCGGTTCGGAGAGAAGAAATCTATATAGCTCATTAGGCGAAGAGACGAGGTATAAACCCTGCGAAGGTACCTGACAAGAGTCTCGACAAGCACATCCATGTAGGACGTATCTGGATCAGTAAAGCCGTCTAAAAATGATTAGGAGAAATATAGAAAAGGATCATTTAGTCTTACTGGCATCCAGACGTGCAAGCAATCCTGAGTGCATAGTCTTTCGAGCATGGGTGCTTTGTGCCGTTTTTGCAAAGCCTTGACCACCAAACCGAGTGATGGAGAGGAGGGTTTCAATTAAATGGTTGATGTATCGCTGATCGAAAGGTCGTTCATACCGGAAACCATGAAGTTCCCGATGGTGTATTGGCATCGTCACTTGTGACCACCGGATGGATGGATCGAGCAAATCATGAAGAAGTGGGTCAAGAAGACGCAGGTAAGATTTGAGACTGCATCGCATCCACGTTTCTCCCACACGCTTTAAAGCAGGATTGCCTTGGTTGAGGGTATCTAAAACTATCATTGCTGGAACTTTCAATTTGAATCCTGGAAGCATTGTATCATCTATGGCCTGATAAGTTACGTGTCGAGCGCTGATAAAAAGACCTGCCTGTAAGCCTCCAGAGAACACCGAAAGCTTCATATGCTTCAAAGCGATAAGGTAGTTCGGTGGACAATGATTGGGCCAAGATGGCTTCTACGTGCCGATGAGACGTTGATTCCTCCAAAACCCATATAAGGTGGGTGGCGCGCAGATGATATGCGGTAAATTGCGGCCGTAAGTATTGTAGGAGAGCGTTAATCAGCTTGGCCATGATGATTCGTTCGTCGATAGTCGGTGACGGGTGGACATGGGGAGTCTGATGAAATGCTACGACAAGACTGACTGTGCGGTCAACGAGAGAAAAATTGGAGACCTAAAAGCCATTAAAAAGGGCAGATAATCAAAGTCAAAAAGTCGTACTGAACAGTCAAAGACGTTAAGTAATGTGGACATCCATTCAGACGGCTCCCAAACAAGGGGCAATGGGCTCGTCACGCGAGTTATCAATGTTTCAATGAGAGACAGAGATTGACCGTAGACGTCCATTAAAGAAACAGCCGCATCAGAACCAGAGATAAGACCATCAGCTTCGATTGCTGTGCAATGCACCAAAGATTCGAGAGACGACGCAAGAGGAACATTAAATGTGCCTGGAGGAGTTTCAGTATGAATGATAGGTTCCACTTCGTAAAACGAGCAGGCAAATAAATATGGCCGTTGCTGAGTGCGTGCAGCGGCTAGGGACTCGCTAACAGCAGGACGTTCTCGAAGGGCAGCCGGAGAAATGTGGGGACCAATCGAATGCAGGAGCGATACTACCATTTGTACCGGTTTAGATGTTGCTTTAGCGACATTCTGGTCAATCAATAACTACATTTGCATGAGAAATTAATCAAGCACATTTAGAATCAACATACATGTAAAGCATCAACTAGGCCAGAAAATATGACAGGAAGATGAATTGTTTGGTTTTCTTCGTCTTGAGTGAAGTTGGAGAGAAGAAATATCGCCAAAGAGATCGCCTTTAATTGTCAAAATCAACGAATATCGCAAACCGTAACACTTAACTTACGGGAATATTTTCATCACCTGAATTTAGTTCAGACAAAATGAGCTTCAGCATGACCTTCCATAGAAGTTGTGGCTCTATTGCATCATATAATGAGCTTGCAGTCATGATAATCTTGTTTAAGATTAATTTTCTTTTGGGACCGCGTAAGCTCAACTTCCGTACCTCATCAGCAGACTCCCGCTCTGACTGTACAAGGGTCTTCACTGCCTGCAAAGCATCGTACGCCAATGAGTCCGTGAGTGCAGCGCCGATTTCCCACTTGTCGAGAAGAGAGATGAAAATTTTAAAGGGCCGAGAGTCCGGATAGTCTCCAGGTGGACTAAACATTTCATCCTGTGAGTAAAATGTTAAGAAGCATAATCAGGAATTCTGAACCAAAATTACCTTCAAAGTCATACAGAGAAGTTCCAATGCATGTTTTCGAAAGTACACAACTTGCGCTTCGCTCTTTTCATCCGTTCCAAGAAGCCACGTATATAAGCGCCTATTGAGGGCAAGATCTCTCCTCAATACAACACTAATAGCTGCCCGCATGAGAATTATCCTGTCATCTGGTTGTGCTCGGGTGACAACAGCAGTATCCACTTTCATGGATTGCAAAAGCAAATCCAAAGCTCCTCTTCTAACGAGCAAGTTTTCATCTTCTAATGCTGCTGCGAATGCGCGTATCATCAGTCCAATGTCGCGCCCAACAATTGATGTTACATCTTCGTCGGGATTGAACTTGGGCAAGCGTCGAGCCAAAAAGTTGAGGGACGTTCCTCGAGAAGCTGGTGTTGTGAGCATGATAAGCCATATGTTTTGGAAGAAGAACGACTGAGAGACAGTTCCAGAAAGTCGATCCATAAGGCTCAAAACCTATCGATAATGTCAGCATTAAGTCGAGGAAAGTCATAAGATCAAACTTTATCGAAGAACTCTCCCGTTTCCTCTTCCAAGCCTGGAAGAAGGGCCAGAATGAAGGACTTCATAACAGGTCGCAAGCCACTTTGCAAAGGGAGGTAGTGCGTGTCATAGAGGTTAAGGAGCGTCGGCTATGGAAGAGGGGATCAATTTATGCTGTAGAATTAAAAATCGCTACAACCTTGACTGACGTCCCAGCATACTCAAAGAAGGGAAATAGTCCTGACGACCACAGTGGGAGATCACGTTTCAATCCTTCCGACTGTTGGCGTCGTTAGTAAAATAATAAGCTAAATAGACAAAGACATACTCCTAGCACCGCTAAGATATGGGCATAGACGTCCAACGCTCGTTGATGAACGCCATTTGGAAGTGCAGGATTCAAACATTGGGCTAAACGTTTCGCCACGATGAGCTTTCGGGGAATTTCTTTAAACTGCATGTACGATTGAAATGTCTAATTCATATGAATCAATAATGCAATTAGGAGGCATTAAGCCGTAGAATGCACCTTGAGGAGCTGCTTCAAGAAAGCAATGAAATCTGCCCACTCAGACACATTGGTGTCAAATGAGTTCAGGCATTTCTCAACTTGAGAAGTGTATTTCTTGAATTTAGGATCTGAGACATAGTGCTGGTAGGCTTGTGCTAGGAAAATGGTTGAGAACTATCGCTAGATGCAAATGGACAGGTCAACAAACCACGTTCTCTCGTTGGCACACTCGATGATCCCTTTCGAAATGACGCGGAGCCACTAGGCCCATTCATTGCTCAGAAAATGTGGATGATAAGTCTGGGCCCGATATTTTTCGTGCCAGACCACAGCCGTCAATTAGTCGTTCGTGGTAGGAGGGAAGCAGTTGGGTATTGCCGCCCAAGCACCCCCACGTGAGCTTCAGAGCTTTTGGAGGGCATAAGCCTCAAATAATCAAACAGAGTAAGTGGTAGTAGCATTGCGTAAAATAGGAATCGTTACAAAAACAAGACTAGGTACGCCAATACGGTAAAACTAAACAGGAAGAGATTCTACGTTTCAACGTGCTTCGTCTTTCAGCGGATTGGGTGTATTCCCTCCATGAGATGAATTAGGCGTCCTCCCCAACGCATCGTGGGCGGGAGTAGAAGTTCCAGACGGCGCAGGCCGTTGATAAAGTCGTGTTACAGTTGAGACCGTGGGTGGTGATACCTGATTAAGAGTCTCTTGAATACCAAAAGTATCTAACGTCGGTATTATGCTTACAGACTTGACCCCAGACAACCACTCCTCTGATTGAACCTGATAAAAATCAAGGAGAATAACCAGTACGTCTAGAGATCAATTGGCGGTATGCTCTAGTTCGAAAAACGCAATAGCTCACCAGCGACGTCTCCAAGCTGTGCATCATCTAAACCAAACTCTTGTAAAATACGAGCGTGCGTGCTAGGCGACGAGGGTTGATGTGAGGGCGGCGTGGGCAAAGATGTCCTTGGATTCGTCAAAGAGATTCTAGCATCTAAAGACGGGGAGTTTGGGCCATCAATGAGACGCTGAGCAAGGATGTAACAAGCTGCAGCAATTGTTGGCGCAGGAAATAATATACATAGAGGCGTTCTATACCTGCTCAACGATGAGAATGAGGACTCAGACAATGGATGAAGAAACCTACGAGTCATGAGCTAAACTCCACGCGGACTCTTGAATATCTTTCAAAGTTTCTGGGGGAACATTGCGATCTCGGTCCCTTTGGACAGCGTGAAGAATGTGGAAATGGGGCATGTCAACTGTAAAGTCAAACCCTATGGCCTCTAGGAGATACTCTTCAACCCAAAGAATGTAACCACACCACTTCTGGATTTCCTGAAAGGTGATTTAGATTGTAACTATCAAACGCTTATAGCCAGTACAAACCGGGCTATCATCTGGAATTTTCTGCCCTCCTGTCCGTTTGATTTCAGCAACTAAAGCTACATCGCGTAGTTTTCGACTACATTCTTCAGTTTTTGTTGCGAGGAACACACAAGCAGCCGCAGTCTCCTAACAAATTCCAGCTTATCTTTAACAATCTGGTAATAAAAGGGCTTACTTGAGTGGGAAAGTCATCTATGTCATACCTCATATAAAACCGATGGAACCAGTTGGCAGCGGTAAATAATGCTGCAGTCGGTCTGCCCACAGCGTTTAAGCTAAATACTGAATTAAAACTAAACAAGAAAGGCATACAGGCGTAAAGTTCCTCCAAGACGGTATAGAAACTCAACTCCCGTAGCTCGAAGGTACAATTCGTCAAAAAGGGATGTGTGAGTCCGAGAAGGCGTCTCATCGAGCATAGAAGGAGTGAAAAGCCATTCAGATGTGGATCCCATTTAATGTAGCGTGAGTGAGGGGAGGAGGCAAGTCGCGAGAACCGCGATGGCCTGCCTCCTGCTTCAGAACCATCATGTCGCCCTCGGGCCCTTCCTCTGAATTTACTTGTAATTCAGCTTTTCTGTAAATTTGAAGGCTTCTTAGAGACCTGCGCGCTCTAATATGGCTCCTTGCGGATGGTGTAGTCGACTGCTGCTTGGGACAACAACTTGTCTGACTATCGCTTTACCAAAAGAAAAATCATGTAAACTTATTTTTATTCAAATTATTAATTTCCCCAGCCACCGCAATTGGCACAGTCGTAGTTTACTGGTATTCCTGAGCTCTGTCATGCCAGGACGCAAGAACGCAAGAACCGAGAACGTACTTGATTCAAGATCATGCTTTAATCTAATAGATTGAAGTGAGTGGTTTGTAATACATTCCAGGTAGTTTATGCCTACCTGCGGGTATGGTTCTGGTGTCCAGATCCAGCACAGACTGCAGGGCCACCAGGAATGCCTGGCGGAGAGTGGTAGCTGCTGTGGGCGCAGGTGGCTCTCTGACAATCAGTCTTCGTGGATGAGCATCTATTCCAAAGACCATTCAGTTTCTGTACGTACCAACGGAGCTTCCCCGTATGTTGTGGTTGTATTGATGTGACCACAGTTGTAAACCTCGTAGACTCTGTGAAATGAGTAACGAAGGTGTAACCCTGCCAAAGAATCTTTTGCGCTCACCGAATACGCCCACACATGATGGCTACTATTGGCGGCAGTTGAGGCAAAGCGTTCAGTCCTTCTTGTTTCTTTCTGTTCGCCTCTGCATGAACCCCTTTTATACTGTTCCTGCTATTCCACTCAGTCTACAATCATGCAATCACAATACCAGCAAGCATTCCATCGATAGCATCAAGTCAAGCAGTCCTACTGCTAACCTCGAGGTGTTGAGCACAGAACGGTTCACCTACTTTGTTATCGCGATTAACTCCACCTTCATTTCAAATATCACGTTTTGTTCCTGAGAAATTGGACTGGTCCGTAGCGCTCTCGTGTAGTTTGCGAGGTTTCACTCGTCGAATTGATTTTTATGATCCCTTGTGCTTGCATTGCGTCTCGACAAATATTGTGAGAGTTGAACTACCACGTTCTCTCTCCTCCCCGCATCCTTTCCAGAGCCTCGAGGACTAGATTCATCGGAAAAGATGCCTTCATCATAGTTTGGATCGACGGAGCTGAAAGAAGACGTAGGCTCATGGTTTGTTCTGTCTACTTCTGCGTTTGAACTTTGAATATCGTCTAGTTTCGTCGTCCCTCGTCTGTTTTAAAAACTGAAGCGTGTTATGCCCGAACGGAATTCCCCGGGCGAGGCTATCCCTGTGCTGAGAAGCTCGCGACATCTGAAAAGGAAAGAGAGAAAAAGGAACAGTTGAAAACGACTGACTAGAAGGTACTGAAATACTTCTTGCCACTCATAGCACGAGACTGCCTCGTATTGGGTGGTGTCTTGTCTATACGCATTCGTGGTATTTACTCGGTGAATGACTACATGAGAAGCGATGTGACATCATTTTGTTCCTCTCCAAGAAATCAACACGACGAAGCCGAGGACTCTAATAGGAACCCATGAGATTCAGAAAGAAATTAAG
Organism: Flagelloscypha sp. PMI_526; assembly: GCA_021399455.1. NCBI lineage: Eukaryota > Fungi > Basidiomycota > Agaricomycetes > Agaricales > Niaceae > Flagelloscypha > Flagelloscypha sp. PMI_526. Next base: position 1,014,161 of record JAJTUO010000001.1, on the reverse strand, counting down.
CTCATGAAGAGTATCGTCGGTTTGCCGCCTAATATGCTTGATTCCCTGCAAGGGTGCATCCTAAAAAGTTCTCCATGTTGAAACTTGGAAATCTTGACCCTGATTCTAAATATCATTCTACCAGGCAACTTATGAGGTAGTAGCTCAATACATCACGCAAACGGATTAACGTTGATTATCCTGGCCGATGACGAATTGCATCCAATTCTTTAATGGGCTAACCAGTAACGAAGTACACCCGAGGCCTAAAACCTTAGAACCACCGGCCAAAAAACCTTATAAGCTTCTTATGTTTATGTGCCAGTTGAAATTGGTGATAGCTTTCACACTGAGATTCTCGAATTGATCGCTGGATTCAAGTGATTACATTAATCAGAAGTATACCAACCAGAAGATGTACGGGTAGCTGCGACATTGGTGCTCTTCCAACGATACCATTGGAAGGGTATTGGCCTTCAAATTTGACCACAAGAAGCTCTAGAAAGCGAAGAGACCGTCTACCAATCCCATTCATGGTATTTATATATGTCAATGGGTTAAAATTGAACGATAGGATAAGGGAAATGAAAAAGATCAATGAAAGACCAGGAAAGGAACGACAAACAGACGATTATCTTAAGGGCGAAAGAAAAAGGACGAGGGTGAGCATGTAACGTCGTCACTTAACACAACAATCTCGTCTTCACCGTAAACTTAGACCCGAACGTTTGGTCAAACCTCGCCGAAAACAGTGAAGCGGCCTATTCATGCCATTCCATGCCTTTTCAACATCAGTGGCATGAAAATGATGAGAAATGAATCGGAAGGTGCCGCTCTACAATCGCAGAAGACTCCACACCCGCTTTGTACACCGCCGGCCAGAAAAAGTCGGCGAGTACCAAACATTCAAATATTTTTTCAATTCGAGAGGAAACTTTTGGCCAAAGGCGGAAGAGCAAAATCAGAAAACTTGTTACTTACCTCCCACGATGGGAGTTATTTCTCTTCAAGACTATACAAGCGACAGGAGAACGAACATGACCACGATCTGTCAAAGCATCGCGGAAGCTTGCAATGCCGATCTCATAAGGGTATGTGCCAAGCGTGATGAGAGAGAGCAAGATCCAAGACAGAACGGACGGGAAGAAGGATGGTAAACATTCTGAGTGTCTGCAAGACAACACTGGTTTGTGCAAGCGGCATGTAATATGAGCATCAGGGTTGATGTTCGACGCAAGGATGCCTTGTGGAAATACATGAAGCACGAATGACCGAGATAAAAATGAAAGTAAAAACCAAATTGTTTGAATGAGCGGAGTCTGAATCATGGACCGTCGGAGCGTCTAGAAAGTGGAGATAATGGCCTCGAGGAGAGTCGAAGCGATCAAAAGCAGAAAGAAAAATCCTCATCCCTGGTAGACATCAAGACCATTTCCCAGATTGGTCTTTAGTGGAATGAGACTGGGCAAGTCTAGAAGGAAACGCAAAACGACGACCCCATGGCTCCTATTCCTACCATATCACATTTGACGTGGAGCAGACGGCATGGTTAGTTACTGTTAATCACAGGAGTAATATATTGATATGAGTTGAAACGCCTACGCCGTTACATCGCGAGGCTGTCTAACTCGGAATTTGAGACAGGAATGTGCGTCATCATCGATTCAGTTGCAACTGGTACAACCGTAGATGTAGACGGAGCAGGCGACGAGGAAACGAAAGACGGTACGGTTGTCGAAGGAACGAGGGTGGGAACCGCCAACGGGGATCCAAGTGCAACTGCAGCTAGCTTGGACAATTTGGAAGACTTTTCAGGTGAGACTGAACCCGAAGACATAGATAGAGGTTCACTGAAGCCTCCCTTTGATGCAGCGGCAGAAGCCGCAAACTGCGACTCTTTGTCTCCTACCCAGGTCCGAGCGAACCAGCGACCACCGCCTATTCCCCTAATTTCTCTGAGAGCAGTTCGCCAATGTCGTACAGGTTTACCAGATTTATCGAAATGAATGTTTGGTGCTAAACCTGAAGAAAGTTTGGGAGGTGGCATAACTGGGAACGGCTTTGTGGGAAGTGGGAAGCTCGGCACGGGGACATCTTCCAAAGATGCGTTTATATCTTCCTCACGGGTAGGAAAAGCGACTTCTTGCAGGGGTGGTGCTTGCGGAGGGGCTACCGTGGTAGGTTCATCTGGTCCAGGAGAATCGGGTCCATAATGAGTGTTGACTGGTGACGAGGCTGCAGTGCCGGTGTACCCTAGGAGCATTGGTGAGGTTTGAAAACGAGAAAGACCAGAAATTTACCTTCGCTTGCAACTGAGATGTTATCCTCCATAAGTTGAGGAGGAAGCAACTTGAGCCTGGAGACCTTGGTTAGGACCATTGTGATTCGCTCAAAGTGAAAGAGAGCTATACTTTATTCCCGATTTCACAGGGGTTGGCGCAGCGGGTTTAGCTTTCTTTGTCGTTTTCTTTTTCTTTGTGGGAGGCTCAGAATCTGCCTGGTCTGTTGACGCCACAGAACTAGCGGCAGTCGAGGGAGGGGGTGGGACAGACACTATTTAAGCAATTGGTCTCAGCAAGCACCGTAAAGGAGCCAAAAAACGTACAATTAAGGGTAACCTTGGGTAACTTGGTCGGTGTTTTTTCCTTTTTGGCTTTAGTTTTGCCAGGTGTACGCTTTTTAGGTGCCGCTGGTTCATCCTCGTCAATCAATTGGTCTTCTTCAATTTCATCATCTTCAGCAGCATCGTCATTATTAACTTGTGAAAGGCGCCTCTTGCGACTATTTGAACCGCTTGGCGATGTAGGGATTAACGGTGACTGGGCGGCAGCAGCGGCCAACAAGTCGAACGGATGCATGGGTGGTTGAGCGGGTGGCTCGTCCTTCATAACCAGCTTTACACTCCTAATTGGAGGCTTAGACTGCTGTGGAGGAGGGCTGACGTCCTCATTTAGCGTAGAAATCTGAGGGGCATCCATCCGTGTCAGCAGGACGATGGTGGCAAGAAGCAAGTCGAAACTAAAGTTGGTTTGGTCCCTATGCACAGTAGTACATGGAATTTAGTTCATTCTTCTAGAGTTATTCGTATATCCTTCAAATTTTGGCAGATCATCCTCGACACTGACTAGCGCAGATGTATAATAGATGTGCGCTGTAGGTTTAACAATGTCCCAGTGAATTATCTTCTCCGTCTCCTTGTCGCGGTCCAAGTGAGGGCCTCGAATGATAGCTTCCTTTGCATCTGGGCTGAAATCGCAAGGACAAATTCCACACTTCTTGCAACGATAACGCATACCCCTCCCCGGGCCAAGTCTGTACTCATCGAGGAGATCCTGGGCCACTACGCCCGAAGGCAGAGTCCACGAAAATGCAGAATAAGGATAGTGGACTGTGTGGATGAACGGAGAGCCTGATGTTTTGTGCATTGAATATAGACTACAGTTCTATTAATGAAGGTTACAAACCAGTGAGTCGCTGGCATACTGCGAGAGATTAGCATATACGAGAGAAGATGCACGACCGCAAACCTGTGCAGTGGCAATATGCACTCCAGTTGGGAACCCCGACGACTTGGAATGTCACGGCACCACAGAAGCAAGAGCCTTGGACTTTAACATTATCGGAGGCCATGCTGGTGGTGGTTCGGAGCAAGTAGCATCCAACGAGATGATATATAAGAAGCACCTTGCAATTGAAAATAGCGCCCAGCTCCTTGCCGGAGTCCGTCGTTCCACAGCATACAGTTGTCGGTCTGTGCTATGCACCCCGATTCTGTTTTCTCCAAGGTCCCTTTGATGCGCCCTTGTGGATCAGAACAGCATTCGACCACTGTTTATGATGAGAACTCTGTATTTTGAAATTATCCAACAATTCCAACGTGCCACTTGGAAAAGCCAAGGCATTTATGTATTATGTATGACTCCTGTCTGCCTCATCAATTAATCCAGCAGCCATCCGCACCTGCAAAGCAGCAGCAAAGCAGAAGCAAGCGTTTATACGCTCTATTGTAGTCTTCTGGGAGTCTTACTTTGGTGCTCGGTTCATGACTCAAAAAAACGACTCATTGCCCCAAAAACACCGCCCAATTTGACATCGTTTGTGTCATCTGCCTCACGTTTCGGTATTTCTGGTATTTAAAGGCGCTTCTTATCTGGCGTCCATTTGCGACTTCGACCTCAACCCTCTTCCCCGGGTACCACAGCTCAATGGCAGCCCTCCCTGCTGACCGCGTCGATCCAGCGCTCAACCTCGAAGCATTTCCTTTTTTCTATTCAGATGAATTCAGCGAGATTACTGAGGAGGACTACCTCCGAGCCGAACCAGATGTAAACTACATCCTTCCCGACGCACAAGGTGTGTGTTGATTTTGCGCACTTCTGCAGTAGTCACGTACGCTCTAACACGGGACACCGTTCTAGCTCGCCTTACAACGAGACGAGACCTGCTCGCAGAGTTAGCTTTCGCGCTCTTGAATAGGGAGTCGCCGGATTACATTGCTGAAGAACATCCTCCTCGTGTGCGCAATCTCACGTGTAAGTCGCGCGAATTGTGCAGTCATTCTCTACCATTTAATTCTTCTCTTTCAAGACAACAACCACGTAACATCTGAAACGTGGCTCCAATGGCGCAAATCTTCAGCTCCAGCTTCTCGAAAGTTAAAACTCTCAAATCTAAAAGGACTTGTCGACCTTCCCTTTGAAATCCTCGCTCTCATCTTCGACGACCTCCATCCAATTGACTATCTCCATCTTGCCCAAACATGCAAACATCTTCGCTTCTTCTTCTCGAGCAGAGCAAACCGTTCCCTTTGGAGAGCCGCCTTTCTCCGCTTCGAGAGAATCCCTGAATGTCCGCCTGATTTTATCGAGCCTAGGTGGGCCGCGTTCATGTGGGGGAAAGACAGCTGTGACGTTTGTGGCGGCATAAAGTCAGCACCCGAATGGAACCTCAGACGAAGACTTTGCAATCCATGTCTTGAGGCCAATACAATCAAACCAGATGAAAATGCCGGCCCAGCATTTGCGTATCTTCCTGCTTCTGCTGATGGCGAGAGGTATTGGCAAGAGGACGTTCTAGAAACTGAGATGGAATTTGAGAAATTTACAATTCGAGCCAGCGTTGAAGGTTATATGGCTGAAATGGAAATGACAATGTATATGGATCAGAAAACAGCGTTGTTGCTCTTAATCAAGGAGGTAAGTATCCCATTCAACGCCCCAAGCTCTTTTTCTTAATAACCCTCTAAAGCATGGTGATATCTGCCGTCGGTGGGCTCGCCACCTTCATAATGACCACGACGCACGACAAGATAAGAAGAAAGAAGCCGTTGTGAAGAGGTGCGTTACTTCTTACTCCCATTTTAGGTTCTCTTTTTTATTTGTTCTAGAATTCGGACCCTTTTTCGCCTTGAAGGGCATCATAAGGATGATGCAGACCAAGCGACCATTACCATAGACGATGATGAAAAAATTGCTCATCGATACCTAACGCGCTATCGTTTGTGTTCCTCACTACTTTCGATTGAATTTAGTTGATGTCCCATATTAGACTTCAATGATCTCAGGCCTCGTTTCACGGACGCTATACAAGAAGCGTGCCGAAACCGTCTTCAACGCGAGCACGATCGTGCCGTGATAGATCGAGGTTGGGCTATTACCGAGCGTGTCAACGAGTGGATGCGTTCGAACCCTGCTTGGACGTGGGGTTATCAGCCTTATAACAATGCCTTTGTCAAGAACTTCCCACACATCTTCCAGGATCTTGTTGACGCAGAAGGTAGCGCTCCTATCACAACTGATGACATGGTGACAGCATTCGAGAAGGTGGACGAGGAAATTGTGAAATGGAGGTTAAAGAAGATGGAAGAATTGGCGGATATGCTGCCTGAGGAGGAGTATGTGCACGATCTTTACAACGAAGGAATGTCCGAGAAGGCAAATATTGGCTCACTCGAGCTTGCAACAGCTGTATTTGATTGCGAGTGCGGTGGTGGCCATGCATATGTTGGTTGGGATGAGGCTGGAGAAGCATATATCAGCTTGCACGATTCAATTTTCGAGAAGAGGAGCGGATGCAGCGAAATCCTTGGTTGAACTTGTTGGTTTGAATCCCAAGACTACTTCAGCAACGACGATGGATAACATGGGTGACCGCTTCATCTGCGGTGCATGTCCTGTCGAGCGCAGGGGAAGGGTGACTGGCCGAGTTGCCAGAGATTGGAGAGATACTGTGAGTTCCCTTCTATTCCATCTTGCAAGAATACTAATTTCTTCTTGAGATTTTGCATTATGTTGAGTCCTCGGAGGATGAAGCCCATTCGATTCCCTCTTGGCTTCTTCTTTCGAAGATGGCTACCAGAGATGTGTTATTGAGAGAGACACGTCCTGATGACCATTCTCGAGAGTGGGCTTGCTGCCATTGTGGGAGGAACTGGCTGACAAACCATGACACCAAGCCAGAAACTAAGGAACATCTTCGAGACGAGTAAATCTTTTTATTGCCGATGTCTTTTGGCTGAGCTCTTGCTAACAAATAATTAGGCACGACATTACTCGACCCGTTAATGGCCTTGATATGCACCTGTACCAGAAGTATCGCCGCCCTCGTGGAGGGCATGCTCTCCTTGCTGAGAGCATCTTGTATCGCTGCAACTACTGTCCACTCAGCGACAAATTGCTGACGAAGGACCAACTTGACAAGCATGTGAAGGGAAAGTGAGTCGTATCCTGCGAGTCTTGTTAATGGTTCCATCTAACATACACTTCTTTCAAGAGCACATGCCGTTCTTCGCCCTGGAGATGCAGAGATCCTTGTAAAGACTATCGAGAATGTGACTGTGCACTACCCATCCACAGAGCTTGAGGTTGAACAGCCAAAGGATTCTACGGATGGTGATGGTCAGTGAATAGTTTAGGTAACTTACATTACCACAATTAGAATATGAATGAGCATTACATTAGCTCCAGAATTTGAATTGAAATCAGATAGACCGATAACGTGAGCAAGAGAGTCAGCCCGACCCTGTTCGTCCCAAACAAAGTACAGTAGCCTGGCGCATCCTAAAGAAGAGTTTAATAGCTCTTGCACTTATTAGAGCCAAAATGCAGGACTTCAGGCTATCATGTCGAACAAAATACAAACATGATTGATGCTTCCCAAGTTTGCCGCTTGTCGCCACTTGCCCCTTGACTTCCTTCTTTCTCATGCCTGTTGAATCGTTATCCAGTCGCACCGGTTTGCTGCTTTGGCCAAGCACATTTTGTTGAAGATCCTGAATATCTGGTCTCAGCGCAAACTCGTAAGAGTCACAAGAAATCTCGAGGTGGTTGTGTAACGTGCAAAGCTAGACGCGTGAAATGCGACGAATTGTATGTACATACCAATGAATACCATTGGCAACCGCTGAGATTCTTCTTTATCTTAGCCGTCCGATTTGTAAAGCTTGTACTCGCCGACAAGAAGCTTGTGTGTGGCAACAAACCTCGCCAGACCCACTGGGCATGATACTACCCAATGCTGCAACTTCTTTCCTGAGGATTTCCAAGGAAAACCAGCTTTCCCTTCCTCCTTTGAACGACTTCCGTGTCAAGGATCTCGAACTGCTGCATAACTTCACAACCAACACCCTCTTGACTTTCATTCCTGACCTTCCGCCTACCCGCCATGGATATCAGGTCCTCCTTCCTCAACTTGCCTTTCAGAACCAGTTCCTCCTGCACGCCATGTTTGCCATAAGTTCCCTCCATATGCACAGTCTTCGACCGTCATCGGACTCAAACTACCTTGCCTTGTCCAAAATGCATTGCCAGCACGCAATCCTCGGACTTTATAATGCATCAACCACTGGCAAAGAGTCTACAGTCTCGTCGGACGCGATGTTCATGGCCCAAACGCTTCTTGGGACATATTGGCTTGCCTCCCCTTCCTGGGCCTCGACTTCGAATGATGATGATATGCCAGATGTATTCGACTGGGTTCCTCCCACAAGGACCTTCATGCGCAAAATCGGAGAATTCGAAGAGGACTTGTTGAAGGGTATCATTGACGCTCCCTCATACCTCCCTCCTGAGCTCTTTAGAGACAAGCCTTCGACACTAGCTCCATTTCCAAATATCTTTTACAATATTCATCGGCCAGCGGTTTGTCCATTCGATACAGAAGAGCTGGACGATCCAAATATTATCGGTGTCTACGAACTTGCTCTCCGCAAGATTTCGAATACTTGGTCCGCATTCATGCACCCTAAAATCCAGAACTTGTCAATCTATGTTTTCCTTTCCGGCGCTCCAGCACGTTTCTTCGAGCTCTTTTCGGAGAGGCGACCCAGAGCGATGATCATCCTCGCTCATTACTGCGCAATTCTTGGTCAATTCGATGGGGCGTGGTGGTATACCCAGGACAGGTTCCGCAGAGATTTGCGACGCATATTATCCCTCTTGGATGACAAGTGGTTACCTTGGATGGAGTATCCACTCAATGTGCTAGCAATGTATGAGAACAGTTTGAACATAGTTTTTCCTAGTTTTGGCACCGTAGATGGTGATAGCGATAGCGGTGGTGGGAGCAGTGGGAGCAGCCCTTTTGATCAGTGAGACTGTTGACTGCATATTGCTCATCCAATTTCTCACTATGCTCGCAGCAGAGAATCGGTTCCAGTTGAATCTCCTGTTCCTATCATTGAAGGTGCGCTCTGGGCATTGCCTAATGCCAATACAACAGACGGGATAGAAGAACCAGCGCCTGCCGTGCAGTTTGAATGGCCCAATTTCACTCCCGCATTTCAAGAACTGTCATAAAATTCGGGAGAACACATAATTTCAATGCATGAATGTATCACGGTTCTTATGAATGATCTGCTAAAAGGTCTATTTGTACTATGTAGTATTTGGTAGAGTCCACACTCAATGGGCGTCTAATATTTCTGCTTTCGCCTGCCATCACGAAAAGTGGACGCGTCCAGTACGGTCAAATGCAGCGCTGCAATGCCGCTCGTCGACTCCCGACGACCATCCAGAAACGACAATATGCCATTTCGCTAGGCAATTCTCGTCCTCTTCCTGGGCTTGACCCAAACCGGAAACGGTCAGCTCTCAAAGGTCACCAGTATGCCCTCTACGACTCCATTATCACGTCCCAAGTCGAATCACCGGTTGTTCTTCTGACACACGATGCATTCACTGCCAACCGTATTGTCAAACTTCCGACAGGACATAATGACTGCGACGCAGAAACTGGACAAGACCAGCCCTCTTATTGACCTAAATTCAACCCCCGTCGAAGTACCCGTCGCGTCACCGAAAGACGGCGAACCAGAAACAAAGCTAGAATTCCCGAAAGTACCTCGTAAAAATCCAACGCTAACGTTCGTCAAGTCGAGTGTCTTAGGCGCGGCTCTCCGAAACCACCCTCTCATCTCTTCATCTCCGTCAAGTGTTGAGAATTTATCAACAATGACGAAGCATATCAAACACGGCTATGCTCTTCTTTCTTTTCCAGAGCCTTTCGACCCTCCTCAGCTTCTACAGACAATCAAAGCAGTAGGAAAGGAGTGTACCTCCACGACCACCGAAGCCTCAGGAGGAGATTGACAAGGAAGAAGCCGCGAAAAAAGCAGGATCCTCCAAACCCTGGAAGACGCTCTAAAAGAATACGTACAGTGAAGACACCAGACTTACGTGTTGTTGGTGCCATCATTGGAGGAAGAATATTCATGAGCCAAGGTGTGAAAGAGCTTGGGCAGCTTCCTACGTTGGAGAAGCTTCGAGAACAGCTTGTTGGATTACTCAGTCAGCCTAGCATGCAACTTAGTGCAATTTTGAATGAGGCTGCGGGTGCCAAATTGGCAAGGACGTTGGAAGGACTGAAACAGAGTTTAGAAGAGGATCCTGGCGCTTCTTCAACGCCACCACCTTCATAGTGTTATTTAGATCTCATTCATAATATTCATTGCTTAATCATGCACATGGTCTGAACATCATTATCCAATTAACAGAGCCTAGCGAGAGGAGGGGGGTCAAACCTACAACCCTCTCTCTCTCAATCACTGTCCACCATAATCGCGTCGTCGTCAGAATCCACCCCCCAATCAGGTGTTGGACTTCGTTCCCTCTTAGGTGCCTCTTTAGGTTTGGTCCTTGGCCGTGGCACTCTTGCACCTCCCGCCCCGACCTGACCAATTTCTCGAGGTACAGCTTGACCAAGTGTGTTCCCTCCACCTAACGATCCCCAATCCTTCGATTCCTGTTTATTCTCCTTTTCCTTTCCTTTGCCTTTGGCTGCCGACGATGAGCCAGTGCTCCGTCCGTTGAGAGTCGCTCCGGATCCAGAGAAAGGTTGAGACGCCTGGTTTGGCTTTTAGAACCATCAAGGGCGGCTTATGAAAATTGAAATGACATACAATGGTTGGACTGGATGGGCCCTCAGCAGGTGTGGGTTCAACATATGTTGGGACGTTAAAACCGAAGAAGAGTTGGCCAAAAGGTAAATTCAATGCTGCGGGAACTCGCTCATCATGTTCAAAGGTTGCATTTGATACGACCCGATGTTGGCTGTGAAGATAGTTAATAAAAATCAGCTAGCACACAGAGGGAAAGACCCACTCGGTTCGGAAAATTTTGCTGTCCTTGCTGACAGCATCTGCCTTCCGGACGCTGATACCTTTACCCTTGGTCTTTCTCCCACCAAGGGTTTCACCTTTGCCTTTAAAACTTTCCCATCCTTCTCCTCCCTTACTTAACCCATCAGCCTTAGCAAGGAATCCTCCACTCAGGCCACTACCTGGTCGAGAACCGGCAGGCGTTGAAATAGCGGAATCCAGATCCAGATTCAGCTTCTTAGCCATGGATGGGATAGCTGCAGGCGCAGGCTTAGGAGGTTCAACATAACCAACAGGCGCAGCAAAGTCAACTTCAAGGTCCGTATCAAGGACGGAGATGCCTCCACTAGAGGTCGCCGGCTGTGTCTCCATGACTAGAAAACCAAAGACAATCGAGTTGTACGTGATCTCAATAATGTCGCCCTGGGTAAGACATGTAAAATTGCGAAGTGCTTGCTCAAGAACGGCCTTAGGATCTGATACTTCGAGGAACGTGACGTCCTGAGCTTGAAGCTTAACAAACTTGCCCTTCGGCACGTCAGTTCCTGTGATGCGGATAGGGTCTCCCTCGTTCAGGCGGAGAGTCTTCATCATCCAGTAAGGAAGATGGACAATTCCCTCCTGTGCAATGAACTCAAGCACACCGGCATGGGTGATCGCAGCAGAATTGTCTGTGTTCAATGTTACATGCGAACAAGCGTGTTCGCGAAACAAGACGTACTGGGATTCCGAAGCTTAAACATCCACGGAGATTCTAGATCAAGTCGAGTCAAGTTGGCAAGAGCCGAGGGTGGCATAATGACTGGTAGTCAAAATTCGTCAGCATTTGGTAGGATGGCGCTGACTCCAGAACACGTACTCTTTCCACCGAAACTGACATTATCGCGCTGGGTTGGTAGCATAGCAGTACTATATGCCTTCAAATACTCGTCGTAAGATCGTGGTGGTGGTCGATTACCGCCAGCAAGCTGTCCCACGCCGCTGGAGGACGCGTCATCAGGATATTGGACAATAAACAGCTTTTGGAAAGAGGTGCGCACCCTGCCATCTGAGCAAGCAGCTGACCAGGTCCGTTAGGTCCGAACTAAGATCTCAATCTCAGAAGAAATGCCTAGATACTCAAGAATGGGGAGACATACGAAAGCCATGGTGAACGTTCAATCTAAGACACAATAAGCGCCATCAGAATCGCTGTTACCCATTTAGGGGGCTTACGGGGTCAGGTGGGTCGCGGTTCCGGGCATTATGCATTGATTTTATGTGTTTATGCGCAAGGTCATGCTATCTAAGCATTAAATTGCGTTTATTGATTCGAAGGGGAACGTACAGAGCTGCGAGGATCAGTAACAACTCTAAACCACCTATTGAATAAGACTTAACGACATTTGATTTGCCATGACTACATTTTACTCTATTCCACCTATTTATTTTAGCAGACATTATAATATTTACAGCCAGCTTCAATCCCAGAGGACTTCTCTTGATGTTTTGCCACTTGAATACAAAAAGTTACCCAACTCTTTCATTTTCCTCCTACCCTAACGGTCGAGCATTCCTCATCTATGTAAGGTAATGACATGCGTCGTAAGGGTATTCGACATTAATATTGTCAGTTCAAGAAGCTTCGTCCTCCAGTCATCAAAAGAAACCCGTCATTGCCACCGCATGTGAGCGCGTAACCTTCCCCCGAGTAGCAGGTCAAATCAAGGATATTATTCTGGCAGGGAGTAATGGAGATTCAAGGAATTCTGGGTCCTATTGAGCGGCATGAACTTGTCAGGTCAAAAATGTCTGAGAGCAGATAGGAATATCTGCCCTATTCACAGGGCCATAGTTTAATGGAGTGGTCGAGTGGTGGAGAAACGGGGATCAAAAGACTCTTAATCAAAATAGAGGTCGTTTCTAGACTCGTCGAAAATGGTGAGCTGGTAGAGAAAGCGGTGGAAAGGCAGTCCAGCGAATTCAGGTGCGGCACAAGCATTCGATGTACAATTCCACGAAGACATATGAATCAATTGAGGAAGATAATCCGCGCCAGTTCAAAGAATACTATGTTCAAGTTGTATTGATATTACGCCCAATTCAAAAGGAAATGGCAAGCGTACCTCCACCAACTACCACGAACAAAACGATACCCAGTGCCCATAAAGGAATTGGGCTTTTCTTTTCCAGTTGTTCTCTTCTTGAGAGTTTTGTAGGCTTCTTTCCTTGCGAAGCTGTCTTCGCAAACTGCTCGTTGCGCCGTTTCATCTCATATGCTGAGAAGAAGAAATATTAGTGCATGGTTCTTGTTGGTTGTATGAAGGTTGCTACCAGGCTAAGGGCAAATAAGACAGCGAAGAAATAAAGCCAGATATTCAAATTTACCATAGTGAATGAGTGTAAATGGTTCGCGGTTTAAAGATGATGGTGGTTAGGTGAGAGAGGTGAGAACGACGTGGCTGGAAGTCTCGACATCACATGCCTGGCCCACTTGCCTCCGACACTCATCCGAGCTACAGAAACCGCCTCAGGCTTGGATATCAGCACCTACACCGTTCTTCAACCCAGTCTTTTACTTGAATCTATAAATGCAAATATGAAGCGGCATGCACATTGTTGTTATTCACCATAGATCACAAAAAGAGACAGTTGCTTGGCGGTTGGAGGAGCTTCAGAAGAAGGTCAGCGGGAACCAGTGATTGAAATTGAGAGAAGAGCAAGGTGGACAGATTGATCGAATCCGAAGGAAGAGCCAACAATATTGAAACCATACAATTTTCTCTTACTACCCACAACGAGCTTAGCGTGCGAACGCTCTTGTCAAGATCATCCAGGTGTGGAGGGGATTCGCTCATGGACATTTGTCCTTTTCTTGTACCTTGACTGCTGAGCTCGTACCGCTAGTCTGTCACCAGAATCTTGGCGTAGAACGGAAGGTAGCTGACTGACAGGCTTTTTCCGCGGTCTCTCCACGCCGTATGAGAATGCTTGTGAGTGGAAATATGAATAGTCGGGTTTTTCCCGCTTTTCCTAATCCCAAACTAGGATAAAGGTTCTACAACCTTGGAGTATTTTGGTGGAACGTCAAGGCACGCAGATCCGTAACTGCGTCGCTAAACGCGAAACGCGCAGAATCCTAGATGGGGCTGAAACGGCACACTTGGTCACTGGTGGCCATGGCGCGTATCTAACCACCTGATCCGCTATTAACCGAAATCAACGGTCCGAGAAGGATGACTCACAGTTGGATATATAATAATGTCGCTGGTGTTTGCTTGGCAAGCACGACTTTGCCGCGAAAATGAAGAAACCGATCGCATTGGTCAGTGGACATTGACTACTCCTCGGTAGCCCTTCTACACGAAAAAGTCACTCACGCTTCTCTACTCTAGGTTGGTATATCTGTCGAATTTCCTAGCGGCCGACACTCACACAAGAATCTGAACCATGACGAATTCTACGACTTTATCCTGAACAAGTTGGATAGTTATGAGAAGGTCCCAACTGAGCGATTCAATATTGACGCGTAAGTCTTGTCAGAGAACATCCATTGACTGCTCTCATAGCCCGTTAGTTGGACGGGAGAAGGACCCGGCAAAGTCTGCACGGATCAGGGCACGTTCCTCAAGGACGTAACATCCTTCGATCCTCTCGAGTTTGGCATCTCTGCTAGAGATGCAAAGGCCATGGCTTTGAGCACACGCAAGCTTATCGAGCAGGCGTTCCTTGCCCTTCTCGACTCAGGCATCGACTATAGGACCTAGAAACGTAGGATGCTTCACCTCGGGAGCCCTTTTCGATATGCTAAATATGGTGGATCCGGTGAGTCACTTTAAACACTTGAGAAATAATTTGTAATAGCTTATGCCCCAATCAGCACGAGTTCGACGCGAAGGGATCCATCGCTGGGGCTGCATGTATGATTGCCAATAAAGTGTCGTATCATCTAGACCTTCTTGGTTCGTTTTACGACTGTACCATGCAGTATCCCCCCTTATGTTCATTGGAACCAGGTCCATCTATTCCTCTTGATACTGCATGCAGCTCAACTCTCACTGGTCTGCATCAAGCTGTTCAAGCTTTGTGCATGGGTGATTGCGAAGCAGCTGTTGTTGCTGGATGTCAAGTCAACCCAAGGTATTTATTTATTCACTCCTTCTACCTCTCACGATCTAACTCTCGCTATGAAGATACCTTGATTGGATCTCATACTCTGAAAGTAGCATTCTGTCCCCAGATGGGAAATGTAAGCCATTTGACGCAACTGCTAACGGGTTCGTTTCATTCTTTCCACAATTTATGATACTCACAGATTTTTTTTTTTAATTCTAGTTTTTCGCGTGGTGAGGGTGTCGCTGCTATAGTAGTAAAACCCTTGGAGGACGCTCTACGAGACGGAGATAAGATTTATGCTACAGTAATTATCTATTCTCTCTCTCCTCTCCTTCTATTTATTTATCTCGGACTGGTTGCAGATTCTTGGAACTGGTGTCAGTGGAAACGGATCTGCTGCTCCACCAAGCGCACCTGTTGCAGATGGCCAGAGAGAGGCTATGATACGTTGTTTTCATGGCCTAAATTATAAACCAGAGGACGTTGATTTCGTCGAAATGCATGCCACAGGTGCTTATTTTGGCAATAAAACCCCGAGCTACCGCATTCATTCCCCTTTCAGGTACAGCAGCTGGGGATCCGACGGAAGCCAATTGGGTGGGCAATGAATTTAAACGACAGGGAGACCTGTACGTTGGGAGTGTAAAGGGGAACACTGGGTTAGTGCGCAAGCCTAATATCACTATCTCTAAATCTCTCCTAGCCATCAGGAAATTACCGCATTTTTGGCGTCATTATCTAAAGTCTGCTCGACTTTTAAACACGGATTAATCCCTCCGACAGCAAACCTTCTTTCAAAGAACCCAACCATCCACTGGACCGATTTCGTCTCAAGGCACCTACCACACCGATTTCACTGCAAGAGATACAATCTGCTCCGAAAGCACTGATATCCATTTGTAGTTCAGGAATTGGTGGAGTCAATGGACATGCCCTTGTGCAGCAGCCTCCTATACCTGAGCCAAGTAAAATCGAGGTTTTGTTTCCGAATGGACCACTTTTAGTTGTCGCTGGAGGTCTATCTCCTCGCTCAGCGGCTACTGTAGCTGCAGATATCGATGCCCATATTGAGACCGAACCTGATGAGCTCTTGGAGCTTGCAACTCTTCATGCTCGCCGCGTTCGTGGAATGACATGGAGGACATTCTCCTTGAGGTTGCCCAGTGGTGAAATTCATACTCCTTTTTGCGACCCCATCCTCGCTCCTCGTACCAAGTCTCCGATTGTTTTTGTTATTGGAGGTCAAGGCACACAACACATTCACAGTAAGTTTTTTTTTTTCTGTGATCCGCGGATCGTACCTATTGTTTTTTAGTGGGTCGCAATTTGTACCATTCATCCTCCGTCTTTCGCGAGTCCATCGAGACACTAGATATAGTGTATCAGAAAATTAGGGGCCGGTCTCTCCTGCAAGAGAGCGGGCTCTTCCACAGCAAAACATTTGCGTCCCCCACTCCGGAAATTTCGGATATTTCTATTGCACTTCCATCCCTCGCCATGATCCAGATAGCTCTTATTGACCTTCTGAAGCATTGTGGAATCGAGGCTGACTATGTGATTGGTCATTCCGCTGGTGAAACCGTCATGCTGTATGCATCTAGCGCGGCGTCCCGAGAGTTGGTCCTGGAGCTAGCAATCGCGAGGGGGGACGCCATGACGTTAGTCAGCGAATGCGGCGGTACCATGGCTGCACTTGGATGTAGCGCAGCTGTAGCTAAAGACCTCATCGATTTGTCCACATCTGAATCACGGAACGTCGACATTGCTTGCTACAATTCCCCCGATGCTGTTACGATATCTGGCCATTCTGACGTTATTGACAAAGTCATCCTCGAGGCCACAAAACGAGATATATTTGCTCGCAAGCTTCGCACGCGGACTCCTGTTCATTCCTCGTTAATGGACGTTTGTCGAGAACGATATTTATCTCTAGTCCAGGCTGTCTTCGATCGCCATGGGTACCCAAATGGCTGTACACCCCAAAAACCTGTTTATTCTACAGTTTCTGGATCTCTGTGGGAAGGTCCATTTGATGCCACCTACTTTTGGCAGAATGCACGACAAGCTGTTCGCTTCCACGATGCTATATCTGCCCTGCAGCGGAGTTGCCCTATTCCACTCTGCATTGAAGTCGCACCACATCCCGCCCTCACCGGTTACCTATCTCAACTTGGTATTCCATCGTCGCGTATATTGAGCCCAATGAAACGTCAAAAGCAATACTCGTCGCCTCATGATGAGCTAGTGACCTTCCTAGGCACAATAGGTCGTCTTGTCCAAGCAGGCTGCAATTCGGTCAAATTTGAGGCCTTAACTGGGAAGCATTTCTCGAAGATTGACATCGGCCTTGCTGCCTACCCTTTTGCCCCCAAAGATGTACCAATTTATCCAGAAGGCTCTCCAATCGTTACGATACAATATAAACCGCGAGAAAAAGCGTTGGAGAAAGAGATCCAGAAATTAAGTGCAAAAACTCATCCAGATCTTGCACAACACCTCATTGCTCATGAACCTGTGAGTGGCTGTATGCTGTATATTTAGTACTTGCCGCTTAACCGCCATGGGTGTAGATCATGCCAGCAGCAGGATTTCTGGAAATGGTGTGTGTACATCTTCTCGAGGTAGCCGTGTCATTAACTTGTATTTCAGATGTTCGAACGCGGGGCCACGGCCTTGAGCAACGTTGAATTCCGGACCATGTTACCTTTCTCTCGAACAAGGCCACTCGTGGTCTCAAGTCATATTAATGGCCCTGTATTCTCTATCACTTCACACATAGCGGACGAAGAACGTCGAGCACCTCCGGTAACATTCTTCCCTCTCTCCATCTTCTCAGTGTATTCAGGTTCTTCTCTTTAGGTTGAGCGCGTTCACGCTAAAGGGCTCGTAGACTTCCGAGTGCTCCCAAGTAACCGCTTCGTCGATGTCACCCAATTAGAGGACAGTCATGTTCCTTGTGATATTTCCGGTACGTATATTGGCGCCTCTACCTTAACTATTACCAATTTCCATTTGAATTTTTAGATTTTTACGCGAGCTTGACCCATTTTGCTCAGTACGGTCCAGTTTATCAACGGTTAGTCGCTTGGTCCAGAGGCTCTAACAGTGCTTTGGTCACCGTCCGAGCTTTCGAGGAGGACTTGATGAAGTGAGTGCTGCCCCCTGTAGTTTCCTTTGATTTCAATTCAATCGGTTACTCAGCTATGACGATTATATTCTTCATCCCGCCATTCTAGATGCATGTCTCCATGTATTAGTCCACCCAGCATTCTCTGGTCACATGGATAGAAATGTCTACTTCCTGCCTTCTCGCATCCAGCATGTTCAGTTATTTGAGGGGTCGACAGGGTTTGGGAAAGCCACTCGTGTTAGCATGCATTGTATCTTCAGCGAATGGCATCCAGGTATGCACTTCCTTTGACACAAAGCGACGGTAGGCTAAATTACATTCAGAACATTGGACTGTCGACTGTACCATCTTTTCGTGTGACACCGGGCTTATTCTATGTCAGATACGTGGCCTCCAGTTGGCTAAGCATTACATCACCTTTCCTTCGCTCGACATTCCTAAAGCATTTGACATGGTTCGGGAGAACGCAACAGACACATTTGTTTGGGATCCCCAGGTTCAAGCGCCATTCGGTATCTACTGTCAGGTTTGCTGAATTTTGCTTTCTAGGCCACTGCACACAATCCTGTCTCTTATCGTGTCATCCACTTTCGGTACCGTCAAGAGTTATCAGTTCGCCACGCAATCAAGGATATCCTCCGTACCCCTGGTATCGACATCTGGGTTGTAGCAAGCGAAGGGGTAGATGCATCTGCTTGTCGGGGTTTCACGCGCTGCCTTCGCAAGGAAATCGTGGATGGCCGTCGCCTGGTCATGGTCACTTTCCGTTCTACTTGGGATTGGTCGAACAACCAGGCATTCCTTTCGCAGCTCTCCGAGCATAAATTCTCTGGCCTTGAACTGGAGATCACACCGACTGGACAAGTGATTACACCTAGACTGCGTGCATTCCCAGAACTCCCTACACAGGGCTTTGAACCGAATAGGTACTGGCAACTTCGAGGATCAAAGCTTCTCCACCCCGTTTTGAATCTCCCCAAAGACGAGGATCACGTTGTATTGAAGGTGTATGCAGGCTTCAAAGTGTCTGATCATATGTGGACCTTCATTGGTCAGTCCAACGGGGAATCTAGTTGGACTTACGGAATATCCACCAGTCATCTTTCGAACTACCTTTGCGTCCCTCGAATTCAGACGTCTTCCTTGGATGTGCAAAATCTGTCACTGCTAGCAGTCCTTCCAGGTATGCTGGTGCTCGCCTTAGCTGCCCGAGGCGCAATCCTTGAACATCCAGGGAAATATAATGCTCGAAGTGTCGTTATCATTGACGATGGTAGTCCTGTGGCACTTTCCACTAAGGATGCACTTTCATTGCTCGGCGTATGTTACCTCGTGCTATCTCCCCAATCACTGGTCACGCATCTCGATGACCTGGCAGATTGCAGAGTTCTTCTTACTGGTAGCTCACAATCTGAAGAGCTCCAGACCCTTCAACAAGCCTGCCCCCGCGGGATTATATATCCTTGGAATGATATCCACCAAGGACTCCAGGTGTTGGTTGATAGAGACAACGCGCTTTTCACCCATGCTTTTGCAGCTCTACTTCCCAAGTTGGACAAAGTTCCCTCAGAGCTCTCAAAACTTTGCGCAGATCCTGTCACTCAAATCCCTTCCTCAGTACAAGTAGCATCTACGGCCCTATTTGACCCTGAGAAAGTTTACATCCTTATCGGTGGGATAGGATCTCTAGGCATACATTGTGCACTGTGGATGTATCAGGTCTGTGCTCCAGTTAGATCCTGTGTATGCAGCTGACTGTCCTTTCTTCTGTCAGAATGGTGCTCGCCGCTTAGTTCTTACTTCTCGGTCAGGTCGTGCGTCATTAACTCGTGGGAACAATATGCTTGCTCGGAGAGTGCTTGGTTTTCTGGAAACTCTGCACGACTTGGATCTCAAGTTGGAGAAATGTGATGCAACCTCCTACACCGAAACCCGCGATTTGATGGCTCCTCTTTCCAAGCAGCTTGGTGGCTTCATTTTACTTTCCGTTGTTCTTGACGACCACTTGTTCCTTGATGGCCATACTGAAGAAACCTATTATACACCCTTTGGTCCTAAAGTAGAAGCTCTGAAGAATCTTGACAAGCTCGATTTGTCTTCGGAATGCGATTTTGTTGTGGCCATTTCGTCTGTGGCTGGGTTGGGCAATGTTGGGCAGACAAATTATGCTAGGTGAGTAATATAACAACGCGAGAGAGTTCTCACATAACGTCGTTTATGATAGTGCCAATACCATTCTCGAAGACATGCTCGCATCTCGCCCCAATGCATTCTCCCTTGTTGCGCCCGCCGTTGTTGACAGTGCGACAATCGCTGGGACTGACGACTTGATGACGGATCTCCGACTGGGGCATTGGGCTGCAGTGGCAATGTCAAGTGAGGGTGCGTCCGTCCTGTGCTGCTCAAGATTTGTTTGAAATGAACTCATTCGTGCTTCTTTGATTAACTAGACGTCTGTCAGATGATTGGGCATGGTCTTAAGCGACTGCGCGTTCAAAATTTCAGCCTCTATGTTCCGGAATTGAAATGGTATGAACTCGCACGAGACTTTGGAGGTTCCCCTCTTTTCGACCATCTCGTGGATAGCTCGCGTCCAAGCCAAGTCTCTACGTTAGATATTGATGACATTGAAACGAAGATTCGAGATGTTGTTCTCGAAAGCATTGACGTTGACGAATCTGAATTTGTCAAGGAGCTGCCTTTGACTTCTTACGGTTTGGATTCCTTATCAGCAGGACGCCTATCCCAAGCGCTCAAGAATTTTGTGACGATAAGTCAACTGCAATTGTTAGGGGATATGAGTCTTGTAGATATCCTGGGCTTTACCGAGAAGAAGGGGGATCATTGAACTAAGGTTAGTTTAGAGGTAGAACTTGGATAGAGTATTGGTAAAGAGTATTGAAATGCATTTTCGCGATATATAATTCTAATTTCGGGGGAGAGCAATTTCATATGAGACGAGGCGGCGCGCCGAGAACATCGTGGTGGAAGCAGAGGAATAAACTGGAGAATTTTAGAACTCTTTTCCAAACTCTTTCCCGTCCATCATCAACGGCTGTCCCTCTTTTCTCCTTGTGTGTTATCCTTGGCCTCCCTCTTTCCCGGCGTGAAGTTCAAACAATTATTCTGTCTCTAGAATTCCTACGTCGCTAAAGAAGTTTGCTATCTCCCGATCCTATGGCCACGCCAACAGTCAACGTCCGTTTCACATGATTACTTCCTGTGTCTCATTGCCAACTTTTTTATGCTCATTCGCTTTTATTCTGTCAGGTTGTCCGATATTCCGCACTCTTTGGTGGTATTCTTTACGGATTTTATCACAACCGAACCCTCCATAAGACACATGAGCAACAGAAATTGGACCATGCCGTCCACGACCGGGAGAATTTGATTAAGGAAGCTAAGGAGGCCTACCTAAAGTCCAAAATTGTGAAGAAGAGCGATGACTGTGAGTATTTTGACACCCTCATACACACAGGAACGATGATGGCTCATTATAACATGTGAAGTGATTACAGACCCAGAAAACCCCAAGTTTGACTTGGAAAAAGTTATTCTAAGCTGGGAGAAGGGCTCTCCATGATTACCATTGCCTTTGTTATCTCGAGAATGCAATTCTAGACCTTACTTAGACATTATCGCGACCAACCCTGTGACTTGTCTGCTTTTTTTTTCTCTCAAGGAAGCTCTGGTGGAAGGATTGTACCCACGCTGCATGGATATAACTTCTGCTACTGGTTGCGTGCTTCTAATTTTTGGTATACTAGCTTCTTTTGCGATGAGTAGTTTGGAGGCTTGTGTGAAAAACGGACTGCAAGTTCATTTCTTTACCGTTCTCTGTTGAATAGTGTCTTTTGAGACATACTGATATTTGTTCGTGAAATTCTATGCACCATTATGCGTCACAATGGGATACGTTGATTTGCAGGTACCTCATTTGGATCGGTGGTTCTAGCAGGCGCCTAGGCGTTTGACCTTTCGTTTCTTTCCATCACATTGGCATTCTAGCACCAGTCACACTTACCCACGCGCCTTCCTTTGAGTCCTCAAAAACTATGGACTCCCGTGATGATATGGATGAAGATTATTCTGCAGAGGAGGAAAATAAGCTTATAAACGAAGTAAATGCATCCAAACCGCGTCTGAAATAGATTCTCATGCTGACTGTTGAATAGGAGTATAAAACATGGTAATTCAGGGCAGAAAGTTACGATCCTCTTTTGTTGAACTGGAAATAGGAAGAAAAACGCGCCATATCTTTATGATCTTGTTATTACCCACGCGTTAGATTGGCCCTCCCTGACTTGCCAGTGGTTCCCAGACAAGGAAAAGTCCGTACTACATTTCTGTTGACAATTTTTATTCCATTATTTACACGTGCCCACCAGCGATGATGAGAAATCTTACTCGACTCACCGGCTCCTGCTTGGCACGCACACTTCGGGGACAGGGAAAGAGTACCTTCAAATCGCAACAGTCAACATCCCTCGCCGCGACAATCATCCCGCAGCCGAGAAACTCACTTCGAACGAATATAATGCAGAGAAGGGCGAATTGGGTGGCCACACGCTCCCACCTGCCCCAAGAATTCAAGTCACGCAGAGAATCAACCATGAAGGCGAAGTAAATCGTGCTCGTTACATGCCCCAGAACCCTGACCTGCTCGCGACGAAAAGCGTCAAAGGTGAAGTGTGGATCTTTGACAGAACAAAGTTCCCGAGTGAACCGGAGAAGGATGGCAAGTGTGCCCCGAATATACGCTGCACGGGTCAGGACAAGGAGGGCTTTGGCCTAGCTTGGAGTCCGACAAGAGGTGGGCATATCATCAGTTGTGGAGAGGATATGACTGTTTGTCATTGGTAAACCTCGATTTTTCTGTTTTGCCGCTGGTTTACTGACTTAATGAAGGGACATTAATGGATACACCAAAGGAAATCAATCTCTGGCTGCGAGCAGAACTTTCCGCGCTCATACTTCCATTGTTGGGGTACAGTTCTTCGCTCTCACATTCTCAACTATTTATTGAGGCTGTCCAGGACGTTGATTGGCATCCGACGGACGAGAATGTTTTTGCCAGTGTCGGCGACGACAAACTCCTCGCAATGTACGTCGACACCTTGCACGTTTTCCTGTACATAACATTGTATAATGAATTTTGTAGTTGGGATTTAAGAAAAGATACGCCTGCGAGCACGAAGGCTAACGCTCACGACGCAGAAATCCTGTCTTGTGCGTACAGCCCAGGTGTAGACCACCTCCTACTGACCGGAAGTAGCGACAAGGCAAGGCGTTCTTTCTCTTATCATACTCTCGAGTTGAACCTATTCCTTTAACTCTTCTAGACAATAGCCCTTTGGGACCTCCGCAACCCAAATCAAAAACTTCACACCTTCGAAGGCCACACATCTGAAATCCTACACATGGCTTGGTCACCTCACAATCCTGCTATCTTTGCCAGCGCGTCTGGCGATAGACGAATCAACATTTGGGACCTCAGTATGATTGGAATGGAGCAAACACCCGACGATCAAGAAGACGGTGCTCCTGAACTTTTGTTCGTCCATGGAGGTCATACAAGTCGACCCACCGATTTTTGTTGGGCTCCTCATGAATCAGAGAATTTCACATTGACGAGTGCAAGTGAAGATAATGTCATAATGGTGTGGCAGCCTACAATGAGGGTGTGGGCTGGAGACGAGGTGAAGGTGGATGAAGGTGAGCTTGAGAGTGGTGCTGAGATGGAAGGCATTGAAGGGCCTGGGAAAGGGAACAGGGAACCGAGTGTGACGAGCCAGAGTGGTATGAGTATTAGCGCTAGCGGAGACGACTGAGAGGTTCGAAATGGTAGACGTCGTACTTCATGTTCTCGCTATTCCGGAGTTCAGAATTTATGGATATTTCTTGGCCTCTGACTGAAAGGGTAACGCGTTTATTTGATATGGAAAAACACAGTATGAGTAGAAGTAATGTACAGATTTCGTTGCTAATCCCTTCGCCAGCTATCTTACAGTTCTAAATTATACAAAACGTAGTGAAGTATACAAAGAGAGTATGATGCAATGTGGCTAATGGAAGAGGTTGGGGTCGATATTCTCCTTGCCAGGACGTGGCCGACGACGACTCGAAGCCGAGGAGCCGCTCTTTGACTTTTTCTTGCTCTTTCCCTTCGAAATGTTCTCTACGGGCACAGTTCTTGGGATACGAAGCTGTCCGTTCCACCCGCCAAGAACAGAACGGGGACTTGAGGTTTGAGTTGCGATTGTGAAGGGGGAATTTTGAGTTTTGGGCGGAGGAGATATCTGCATTGGCTCGAAAGCCAAACCATGATCATACGATTGGAAGACCTGGCTAGATCTCAGAGTTTTCTGACGAGGAGGGGTAGCGGGACCAGATGAAAGTCTGCCAGAGTCGAGACTAGACAGGGAAGTGTCTGCAAGGTCCATCTCACCAGAGCTTGCGAGGGAGCTCGACTTGGAGGCGAGAGATGGCATAGAGGAGGAAGCAAATAGAACAGACTCGGCATCAAACATGGGATCCGATGAGAGAGAGTTGAAGGAAACAGAGAGGTCATCGAAGCTAGAAGTGATGCTGGTTATGGATGCTACTGATGGACGAGAGCTCACGGCTTCCTCGACGTCGGCAGTGCTCGTATTCGAGGAATTGGATGGGATAGATTTGGAAGTCAGCAAGTCGTGAATCCCATGCCTCTGAACTTGGGAATCAAGAGAGCTTTTACTAATGGGCAAAGTCTCCACTGAAAACCCATTTGTTTTTGGAAGCGGTCGAAACGTTTCGCCGCGCATGACACAGTTCATAGTTTGGCCAATCTAAATAAGGAGGGTTAATAGGTATGACATGAATGCAAGCGAAGCGTAGACCCGTACCACGAAGGAAGTGCAAGAAAACGTTGGAACATAGGACACCTTCACATTCACAGCATCGAATAAATCGGCCGCAAGCATGCCCTCGTCCCCTTCACCTCCAAAAGAGGATTTGACTGACAAAGATGCGTCTTTTCCTAGTTCGTAGTGACAGACTGCGCCTAGATCCAAATCGCAGGTACGCAGGAAGCGGTGCACAGGTTTCGGTTGAACTGGGGAATCGCTCTCCAATTCAATTAGATCCGCAAAAATGGACTGGGCGAGCGTCCTCTGAATAGATTGAGGAATTTCGCGGCGCAGAGAAGGGAGAACAGCCGGGCACGTGGCGCGGCTCGGCGGGGTGAGGATTCGACTGAGGATTGTCCCGCCTGGCAGACCTTTTGTTGTAGGACCAGTTGTAGTGCTAGACATCGCGAGAATGTGTGGATAGCTGGGCGTGAAGCACTAGAAGTAAGCCTCTAGGAAAAATCGCTGGTGGTGGGAGGAAGGAACCTTGATGTCGGTGGTCCGGGTCCTTTTTGAACTTAGCATGTGATCGTGTCGCGTCTGAGACAAAATTTGTTCGCCTCGAAGTCTAGGACTCGAGATCAAAATTCTGTTGCGTATGCACGTATATAGACTCTAGTTATCGTTCTAGGTTGTACCTACGGGTCAAATTTTACGCCAAAGTAAGCGAGCGTACTAGCTTGAGAATATAGTAACCTTTCACTTTCCATCTCCTTTGCCAGCTCTAAACACTCAGAATCCTGAAAGCAACCATTGATCTGACATTGAAAATTCCATTATGCTGATCTATGAGTTCTGGAGGTAGTCGGTCACGAATGTTTGCATCTAGAGCATCTCGCACCCAACTGGCTTGATGCGGTGGGACAGTTGCAGTTGAAGGGATGTCCTCTTGAGGTAGATCCGGATCTATCAAGAGAAAACATACCAGAACTAAGTATCCAGGCTTTTGATTATTTGCTAGTTCGAATGGTTCGAGCATGTATTGGTAGATGTTTGGGAAGGTAACTGCGTGACCAACTCTGAGTGTTGTTGACCCAAGCTCTTGATTACAAGGAGATTCGTGTTTCAGACCCCACGTTCGAAAAGTGACACCAACATCTCCTCTTTGGTATCCGCTTGGGTAAGTAATGGCCATACGAAAAGTAATACGAGTGCATGTGAGGTTTTCCTTGGGTGTCTGTTTAATGCAATCGCTTGAGATTTGCGTGAATGAACCTACGAGATCGGAAACATAGAACGAACTAGCTACAACTGCGCTCATTCTTGAGTCCTTCCACTTTGAAGTGTAATGGATCGCCAGAATATCGTGGTTGTTGCGGGGTCTGGAAAGGATGAGAGCGGATCATATCACAGGGAATATGGTGTACAAGATCAATCTTTTGAACACGAACAATGACATTCAGTTTTGAACTTGTCTGCCGCAGGTTAATCTTAGCATTTCGCGCCTCAAGTCCGCCAGGGTACCCAGTGGATGGAACATCAGGAAGTTGTACAGGTCGTTTCCAAGCCCACTCGTCAATTCGAGAGCGATACGCGTCCCATGCTGCTTCATCATCGGAGTGCTCTGGCTCATCTGGCTCGTTCCACTCAGTATAGGATGGGCGTCCTTCAATCCGACGCGTCAAGGTATTCGTGCGGTGCAGGTCGGTCAAGACATGGTCAAAAGAGGGAATGAGACGCGATAGCAGAATCCCTAGAAGGTTATAAAGTCTTTTTCGAAAAGGGTGTAATCCAGATATGTAGGACGCAAATATTACGGTTGGTTCGGTCCTGCTCGAGGACAGCAGCTCCACCTCAGAAGGAAGCATGGCGAATTGTGTCGAGAAGGCCGCGTACTGGGGACTAGGCAATGGGCTAGGAATTGAATGGTCTAGGTGACTGGGCACAAATGTTTTGCCGTAGCGCAGACATCCTGGATATGGGTCCACCAATATGGAGTTTCTAGTTTGACCAAGTCCATCGAATTCGTGTCGGAGCTCAGTAAGGGAATTCGAAGCCAAGATATTATTTGCTTCCCATATCCGTTCAAAACACGATACCTGACTTTCTGATTCAATTAGCCTTCCTTAGAACTGTAGTGTATCAATGATTTACCAATTATTGTTTGGATCCTGGAGATGAGCGTAACCTTCCAGTTCATCAAGAGCGTAGGCAACCTGAGAGGGAAATGTGAGAACACATATGATTGTTCTCGTTATGAATGTATACCTGAGAAGAAGTTAGACGAACGTTATGCCGTTGCTCGCCACTGGTAACAGACCAGTCGCGTTTTAGAGCATAAGTTGTCCACATTTCACGGAAATCAGGGTCACGAAATCGCGAAAACCAGTCATATTCGGAGCTCCGAATCTCTGCCGAGAGCTTTGAGAGAGCCAAGTCTACTAGCTATTGATAAGTAGACAATTGTCAAACATAGCAAGAGTGATGTATTGGGATTGAGACCTACAGTCCTGGGTAAGTCTGAGTGAATTAGCTTAGCCACGATGTTATTGGAAGTAAAGCACACCTCCAACACCTCCTAGAAACGATGAGCCGACAAGGAAAGGATGCCGATACCCTGGGTCATGCATGAGCGTCTGTGCCAAGTCTGAGATCGTGATTTGATCCTGAACCACCAGCTTCTCTCTTAATCCGCGCGCATACAAACAATGGTATGCATATTCCTAGCTATCTCCGAGAAAATTCTCCAAACTATTTGTCAATTTTCTGTAGGCTGACTGGGAAATACGCTGGTCCAATTCCAAAGCCCTGCCCTACTTCTTCAACCCTGCCACTCAAACTTCTGTCTGGGATCCGCCCTCAGAGCTCAGCGAAGATAAGATCAAGAGTCTTCCTGGAGCTCACTACCTCAGCGGTCATCCCGGCCAAGTTCGGGCTAGTCATTTGCTTGTGAAGCACAAGGACAGTCGCCGTCCTTCAAGTTGGCGTGAGGTCTGTTCTTCGACATTTCTCTCATAATATATCATATATAAGAATAGGATCAACCCTAGGAAAACATCACTCGCACTAAGGAAGAAGCCATTCAGATCCTCAAAGGGTATCAAGAGGAAATTAACGGAGACGCGGCCAAATTCGCTGAACTCGCTAAGATCAACTCGGATTGTAGTTCTGCTCAGAAGGGCGGAGACTTGGGACGCTTTGGACCTGGGCAGATGCAAAGGCCATTTGAGGAAGCTACATTTGCGTTGAAGCCAGGGGAGTTTAGTGATATTGTGTCGACGGACAGCGGCGTGCATATCATTTATAGGACTGAGTAAGGGAATAAGGCAAAGGAGTGACATTGGGCAAGGCTAATGTAGGTTATGACGGCGATGCAGTTGACAAGTCTTTTGGCTTAGCAAGAGTAACTAAAAATGTCAAACAAGGTTGCAAATGGTTTAGGATATTTGATGTTCGAAGTGTTTGAAAGATCGCACTGGAAAGCTTGTTCATAATCACGGCGAATGAGCTTCCTGGTCTATAGGCTCAATACTCTAACTTCAGACAACCACAGTAGGATTTGTTGAACATTTACTCTCGAATTAGGCTAAATAAGTATGGAATAGCTTTCCAGATCAAAACAAAATGAACTCCGTTACAGGGAATCGAACCCTGGGCTATCGCGTGAGAGGCGATAATGTTAGCCACTACACCATAACGGATTGACTTGTACGAGTTAGCCGCTAAGTGATTATAAGGCTTGAGGGTCAGACTTTCCTCGCTTGAGTAGGTAGGGTCTTCCGAATCACCGCACAACCCTGTCACGAGATTGACCATGACCTCATTAAATTTCAACACCCCGCGACAGACTCTGTCTGCCGACAGGTGACCTGGTTTTTGAGGGAGGTAATCGAAATACCGGAAGGGCGTGCCGAAAAGTATGTTGATGTAGCTGCCGTCGGGGAGAATTGCTCATTCTTTAGCTTTTCCGGTATTCTGCCTACATGAGACAGGTTTAAAGGCGTTGCAAGAATGTCTAAACATCTTTAACGAGCGTAGAGAAGTGTTTGATCGCTGTCGAGTGGACGCTTTGAGCCTCGGCTTGGCGCTGGCGCATCATGATTCCGTGACATTGAATGGTCGTCGGGTGCAATAATGACTGTCCTGTTAGCCGGAATTGAGAGTACATAAGCGAACTACTCCAGGTACAAGGATTATTTACTTAGCGGAGAGAGAACTAGGAAGTGATGGACGAGATAGAAGCATGTGGATCATCAATGGACGTGCCTGGGAGCGGGTGAAATAGCAACTTTGAGCTTTACAAGAAACGGTCACCGTCAACAAGCGACTCCTCGAGCGCTAAGGCCGTGTCTTCGCCCGTTCTTGTGCGCATTTGCATGCACACCGGTTGAGCATTAGTATGCTCAAAGCAAAGGGCAAATGGCCTCTCTTCGGATCTACTCAGCAGCATTCCCAACAGGACAACCTGAAGGATGCACCGTTGAACTCCTTACCAGCCATTCCTTCCCCCGATGCACACAAGTTTGGCCTCGAGAATGTAAGTACCATTTTTGGGTTCTACTCTTTTAAACTACCCTCTCATGCATGCCTATAGTTTGGAAATACATGGTAACTACGAAAATCCGCTTAATACGCATTTCAAACATTTGACCCCCATACCCTTCAGCTATGCCAATTCCGTCCTGCAAGCCTTATATTTCTGTCCGCCGTTCAGAGATCTTCTAATACAAAGCACCGATGCGTCCGTCCCCATCCTGCCGACACTTGTAGAGCCCGCTGGAAATGTTCCAGTCGTCCCAAGTGTGCCAACTGTCGGGCTCACAGCTCCGCGCCGCAAACCAGAGCGCAAAGCATCTTCTACAGGCCCAGAGATTCTCGCTCCAGCTCCCCTTCAGCCTGCTATCCCTACCAACCCCCCCGGGCTGTTTTCGGCCCTCCGATCATTATTTGTCCATATCTCCACCAATCCCGTAGAAAAGGGCACCGTCGGGCCCAAAGTCTTTATCGACAAGCTACGAGAGCTAAACGAGTTTTTCCGTTCCACAATGCAGCAGGATGCACACGAGTTTCTCAATTATTTGCTCAACCGGATTGTGGAGGAGATTGAGGCACTAGGGGCTAAGGAAAATCGTACGTTGAGCCAGTTCTCTTCATTCGCGTTGTCATTCTTAATCGCTTGCTAGCAAATGACTCTGTTGCAACATTTGGCTCCCACAGTGCGTCCAGGTCGGACCCCAAATCCACGTCAGGCGGTGTCTCTAACACGTTGGTGCACCGCTTGTTCGAAGGTGTTCTCACAAGCGAGACTCGTTGCCTTACTTGTGAGAATGTAAGCTCTATATATATCGTTGTCAATGCACCAATAGCTCATCGGGATTAGGTATCTGCGCGCGATGAAGCCTTCCTCGATCTCTCCATTGACATCGAGCAAAACTCGAGCGTGACTGCATGTCTTCGGCAGTTCAGTGCAAGCGAAATGCTTTGCCAGAAAAATAAATTCTTCTGCGACTCTTGTTGCGATCTCCAGGAGGCCGAGAAACGGTGAGTTTCATCAAATTTACGTGGTGCTAAGCGTCTCATGAGATGCGCCTAGAATGAAGATCAAAAGACTCCCTAATGTGCTGGCGCTTCACCTAAAACGCTTCAAATATCAAGAAGACAGTCAGAGATTCATTAAACTGGCGTATAGAGTTGCCTTCCCTTTCGAGCTCAGGCTATTTAATACGGTCGACGAGACAGATGATGCTGACCGACTTTATAATCTTTATGCCATTGTGGTGCACATTGGAGCGTTAGTGATGCGGCCCTTATGCATGACCTAGAACTCATTCTCTTTTCTTTAATAGTGGACCCCATCATGGGCATTACATCTCAATAATTAAGACCATGGGCAACTGGCTCATCTTTGACGACGAGACAGTATCGCCCATTGCAGAAGCTGATATCCCCAAGTACTTTGGTGATAATCCTGCCGGTTCAGCCTACGTGCTCTATTACCAAGCGGCCGACATTGACTTGGCGTCCATTGGATTACGAACGGGCGAGGTTGCAGAGTCCGTAATCTCATCTGTAGTTACGCCCTCCCTGGCAGATCAAAGTCAATCTCATGCAGACTCCGCTCTCATTCACTCTCCCCCTCCACCTGCCCCTCCAGGTCTCGTGGCTGCGGAGGAAGGCGACTCTTCGGATCTCAGCGATCCTCCTTTCCCTGTCACACCATCTCAGTCCTCAGGCCAGTCAGAACCTATATTCCCCGTCAAGAAGTTGATACCGGATTCGAATACGCTCCAGCCTCACGCAGTGGACTCCCCTGCCACGACTCCCACTGAATCCGTTTCTCCCAAACCCAGTAAAAGCTTCCTGAATACCCTGCGTCGTTCACCTTCGACTAAACACGGGGATGGCGGGCCGGATCCGTCGCCCATCTCTCCCAACCAGAGTCACGAGGACCCACCACCACTCCCACCTCTGCACCCAGCTACACAACCGCAGAGCAACGGAAAGGACAAAGGAGAGAAGGTCAAAGGGAAGAAGGACGGAGAGAAGGAAAAAAAGTCTGGAGGATGGTTCGGGAAACGCAGTACTCGTCTTACTCCCGACAAGGTCACCGAAGGTGTCCCTGGCACTCCGGTGGTGACATCTACTCCGGTGGTTGCAATTCCTGCAGCATCGTCTTCAAGCAGCAATTGGTTCAGAGGCGGAAATCATTCGCCTTCTAGAGAGAAGAACAGGCGACCATCAGAGCCAGGTAGCGGGATTGCGATGGACTTGAGTGCTTTTGCAGACATGTCCACTACGCGCACGTCGACGTCAACTGCTGGAGGTGGCTCTGAACAGCTAAACGGTTATGCGGACAACTCTGTTGGAAGAGTGGAATCATCCTCACCGAAGAGAGCGTCCAAACCTCTACCAACACTGGAATTTCCACCTGTGCGCTCAACGTCCCTTGCACGCACACCAACGTCGCCAACCTCTCAGGTCCTTACGCTACCAGAATCTTCTCCCCATCCATCAATAACGTCGCCAACGAAGCTCAAACATAATCGTGGCCCACCGCCACCCTCGTCACCTCCACCTCGACCTTCGACTGCAGGTGGAACAAGCAGCAAGCCAAGCTTTACGCCGCCTAAAGATCTTCCTCCATTACCACCCATCTCACCTGGCCGGACACTTGCCCACCACACCCGCAAGTCCAGTGCCGACCTTCATCGAGCACCAATCGAAGGCGGGCGATTATCTACACCCATCGACGATTATGAGCTCACATTTCGACGGCCGGAAGGAATTGGCATGTCCCCTGCTGCCAACCAGAGTGTGGCTAGTACAACAACGACAAGTACTACAGCCAGCTCGAACTTGAAGCGGGCGACGCGAAAGTTGAGTTTGACAGCACCATTCCTTGGGATGGGAAAAAAGGACAAGAAAGATAAGGAGAGAGATCGAGAGAGTGGCAGTCAGTTTGGATTACAAACGAAATGACTTTGGCCAGCGCCTGCACCCTTGCACTTCATCTTCTTTCTTTTTGCATCTTTCCTTGCTCCTCTTTTTTCCCTCTTTTTTTGCGTATATTTTTATTCTCTTTCACCTTTTTTTGTTTTATCTCCCCTTGTTATAGTTCGGAACACCTTCATGCGGACTGGCTCGTCTACTTAGTACTTAGCACCCCATCTCCACGTCTGCGTTACACACCATCCTGGCCTCCCCGACATTCTCTCGATTTAACGGGGTGGTTTCCATTCCATAACCCAAGAGCACACATATACCTGTACAAACACACTGTATAATGTATCAACCATTGAAGAGCAGGAGGATATGCTATGAATTTGTTGAATTGTTGCCATTAATAACTGGTAACAATACCAGCGTCGGCGCCAACTATCATGCTTGAAGGGAAATTTGGATTGTTCTCTCCCAAGCGAGTCATTTTGATTATAGATGCCACTGGCGAAATGATATTCAAGTTAATCCGTTATGGTGTAGTGGCTAACATTATCGCCTCTCACGCGATAGCCCAGGGTTCGATTCCCTGTAACGGAGTTCTTTTTCTTCTAAAGTCAGAGCTTGGAGGTCGAAGCGCCCTGAGACTGGTTTTGCAATGACCCACCAGGACCTCGAGGTCATGAAATCCACCTTTTCCGACTATCTTGACCAATCTCTCATCACCCCTCCCAAATCCGCCAAAGAGTTGAGTGACGCGGTTTCTGGGCATATAAAGCGAGCGGGATACTTGGGTTCGATTGAAGACCACAAGACCGCTTGGGAACAACTCCTTCGCAAAGCCGTTCTAGAATTGGCTGTGAGACTATCACTATATTGGATAATTGTGTGAAGTTTATTTCTTTTTTCTACAGGCAGATGACAGTACAGCAACAAAGGACTCGAACCCTGAATACTACAATCGCCTGCGTTCACGGCTTGACCTCGTCCTGGAATTCGAACGGCAAGGTGCCATTCACCCGTCTGTCCCAATTACCGTGATATGCGACCTCTTGGATACTCAGACAGTGTCATCCTGCACCCATGTCTTTGCCTACCTCCAAAAACACGCCAACCAAATCCCCATTAAGAAACAGGACCAAACCACATTCCTTCGATGCTGTAACGATCTATTACGGCGCGTTTCGAAGACAACCAGGAGTGGTACAGACGATGGTTATGATGGTGCTGTGTTCTGTGGGAAGATTCTGTGCTTCCTCAGTCAAACATTTGACCTTCACGATCGAAGTGGTGTGAATCTTAAGGGAGAACTTGGACCAGCTTGGGATGGTCCTGGGGCGGATGTTTATGACCCTGCCGTTTCAAAACCTTCCGCAGAAGTGCCACCGAGCGAAGACGAAGCTACCAGTGACATGCTGTCGGTGGAGGAGAAGGAGAACAACTCCAGGAAACAAGGTAACATCTTATTCAAAACGTTGTTGAATTTGGAACTTACGATCCCATTCAGCCCTCTATAACACTTTTTGGTCTCTCCAAACCATCTTCGCCCAACCCAACCTCCTAACTCGCCCCCCAAACAACAAGAACGAAAAGCTTCAGACGTTCTTTGCCGATGTTGAAAAGGTTATGCCTATTCTAAAAGACGCTAATAACCGAGATAGAGAAGGTACCAGGACTACAGCATCAACTCAAGATACATCATCCTTGAAGAGGAAACGAGACGTCCTGGACACAGAGTCCGCGCAGCCACCAATAGAGGAACGAAAAAGTGTAGATTACTTCTTCGCCAAATATTTAACTTCTCCTGATCTTCTGGATTTGGAGGTTTGTTTCTCGAATGTTTTCCACTTTCACTTTGTTCTTGACCTTTTCTGTAGCTAGCCGATCCACTCTTTCGCAGGCAATTCCTCACTCAGCTTCTCATCTTGTGTACACACCTCCTTCGTTTCACTCCTAATGCAAAGAAAACTTGGAGTTCAACCAACAGAGCTCTTATCCCTGACACCCTTGTCTTGGAAACTGAAGGTTTGTCTTTGACACTGGGTATTCAATGCCGAGAGCCTGACTCAGACATATAGACGAAAGTTCGTGCATTTCTTTCGTATCTGAATGCTACAGGGAACTTCGCGCAACCTATCCCCGTGGTGCAGCTGTATGTGAAACTGTGAAGACGATCATTGAACGGGAGCAAAACTGGGTGCTCTGGAAGAACAAATCCTGCCCCAACTTCTCTCGACCTCCAGCATATTTCGAGCTTGTAGATGGGAAATTTGTCCAACATCCATCAAAAGAAGCGAGCAATGATAAGGACCAGCCACCACCAGTCGTTGTGACGATGGAGGAAGCGACAAAGGTTTTCCGAACATCAGCGGAAGATTTACCTCCCTTTCCGCACAAGTGGGGTAACTCCGTGTTTTTTTTTGCCTTCGATTTATGCTAAAAGCGCAAAGGTACAAACAAACTGACTGAAATCTGGGAAATGGGTTATGCAGGACCTTGGAGTCTTGAGGGGAGTGCTCCTCAGTCAGTCTCTATTCTTCTATTCTTATTCACCTCTGTGCTAATGTGTCTTTTGATTGTAGACCCCGAGAACTTGACTTTTTTCTCCAACAAGCCCGTAAAACGGAGATCAAACGGCAAACGAGGCAAAAGACTCTCAACGGCCTTAGAGCCGCTCGGATCCAAGCATTAGAACGTCAGAAACAAGACGCAGCTGAAGCAGCAGCAAAAGAGAAGGCTGAAGCAGATGGCAAGATGGATGTCGATAAGAATCTTGAAGTCCCTTCCTCCTCTACGCCACTTACGGCCCCAGCGTCCGCAGCTCCTTCCCCTGCGCCGCCCACCAGAGAGACATCTTCTCCCCTCCCACCCACAAAGCCGGCTTTATCTGCTGATGCACCCGAATTCAAGCCAAGTAACTCTGTTGTGCTCGGTGCGAAGATAATCCCAAAACGACCTCCAATGGACAAAGAGCTAGCTAAATATGTAGAGGTAAATTTTTCTAATTTCTTTCCTTGCGCTTTTAAGTATCCCTCTTACCAAAAAATTTCTCTTCAGACCCAGGATCGCACTACCTGGCTAGGGTTACGTGCTACACGATTTACCCATCTCAAGTATTTCTCGACGAACGGGACGGGCGATCTCGAACAGCTGTTTAAGGATGCTTCGAACCCCAACTGGGGCGTACCTCCTCCAAAAAAGGATGAAACCAGCGCGGATGCCGAGGTGAATAAGCCCGTCGAGGATGAACAGAATAAGACCGAAGATGTTCAGATGGGATCTACTGAAGAGACCGTAGTGGAACTTGAACAGCCCCAGCCGAAGGATGGAGAAATGACTGAGCCTGGCCCTACCTCTTTAGCTGAAGATGTCCCCGTTGATGTTACTACGGGTGGTAATGTTGAGCCAGATAAAGAACCAGATACCACAGGCGGTGACGATGGTACTGGTGTTGAAGGGAGTGTAGAAGAAGAAGAGGAAAGTGCTCTGGCTGAGAGCGGACTTACAACACCGGGATTCCATACGGATTCTGAAGGTTTCATCCATGCGTCTGTGCCCCCTAGTCCAGAGCCTGAGGCAGGAATGGATGTTGACCAGTGAATAAGCTTGTACGCTACATAGGACGGGATGAACTGAAAAAGCTTTACAATACTCAATCATGAACTAGAGATGAGTCACATGACTCAGTTGTAACCTCAGTCACTGCTGTCTCAGTGATTTCTATCCAACCTATATACGTGAGAACATTTGGCCTTCATCCTGCCTTATCGTGTCATCGTCGAAAAATTCCCCTGTTACTGCTGCTCCTCCTTTCGCCTCGACGTCGATGTGGGACATCTATTGCTTCCTCTCTGGTATCAACGCTTCCGGTGGCGCTAGAGCCTTTTATGTTCAAGATTATAACACCGAGAGCGTGGACGCGTTTGCAAATAATCTTGCAGCGAAATTGGTTGCTACACCCGTTTCAGGACAACTACCCTCTCAAGAAAAGCTTAAACCCATCCTTGCAGCTCTGATTAACCACTACGAAGATGACAATTCCGACGAATCTGCACTACCGAAGTCATACCACTCCTGGTGCCCCGAAGTTGTCGTTATTGGCAAGTTGACAGACGGCGACCATGGTATTGAGTTCCGTATTTGTCGTCACTATGATTCTGTTGGTGGATTTGAGCAAATGCTCTCAGACGATGGAACGTGGGTCCAAAACAACACCACAGTCTCAGCAGCGGTCACCAACCGCCCTGCCACATTTATGGATCGCAGGTGCTGGGCATATCTTCAAACCTGGCTCTCAGTACCTCTTACTCCAGGAAGAGATTTTTATCTGGACTTTTGGGACGTTGTCGAGAGGTCTTTTGACTGGACACAGCCTGAGGCACTTCACGCTACACTGGATTATGGTCTGATGTCCACAACTTGGAGTACGTGTGCTCAGTATCTTTTGCACTCCATACTGATATGTTCTTCGTCATTTCCAGGTCAAGCGCAATCTTGGATTGTAGGAGAGATGTGCACGGATGAGCAAGCTTTCAATCTTTTGTGCCTTGATGGTGCCCCAAACCTATCTCGAGGCATTATTCAAGGCCTTCGTGACAAAGATCTAGCTCCTGCACTCCTTAAGGACTTCCAGTGTTGGATATGGGAGCAGCCAGATGTGTAAGTCTTTGCCGAGGAATGGTTTACCGTTGCTTATCTAGACAACCAGATGGCCAACGAAACCGGAGGCCTTCAAGTTTGATGTGCCAAAGCTCACGACTTACTCCAAAGACAGTCATCGATTTCTCATGTTGCCATCTGAGTTAATCCTCGAAATTACCTCTCGTTTTGCTCTCTATGATTTGTTCAATCTTGCCTCGACTAGTAAAGCCTTCCGAGCTTATATACTCTCGGAACCAACACTTCCTATGGTTCTTCGTAATTCCGTTGATAGAGGGACGCTTGAATGGATAAAGCCTTGTGCTCTCGTTGATGGCGAGGTACAAAATGCCAACCGAGCTCTCACAACATGGGTCGATCCCTCAAAGAGCGTCGGAGACCCGCTCCAGAATCCAAGCTTTCCTTGGCTTGCATTTATTCGGACATGCTTTGTCGATTCCGACTCAATGAAGAGTCGAAAAAGGTTATGGAATATCACGAAGCAGTTGGAGCAGTTTTGGATCGACTTTGTGACTCGTCGAGAAGATTGAAGGGCAATCGTTAAGTTTCAACCTCTATTCTTTCACATTTCTATTGGAAAACCTTGTTGCAATAAGTTTCGGTGTCTATAAATATCTGTAGAACGACCCAATTATGCCATCAAGACCAAAGACGATATTGTTGCGACTCAGTCACTGAACCAGCCACAACGGGCGTTGACGACTGCATTGGCATCAAAGGGGGTGTCTAGTTGAGAGCATTCTTACAACACCAGAATTCCATACGGATTCTGAAGGTTTCATCCATGCATATGTGACCCTGAGCCCAGAACCTGAGACAGGAATGGAGGTTGACCTGTGAATAAGCTTGTACACTGCACGGGACAACATGAAACGAAAAAACTTTACAATGCTCACTCAATCATGAGCTAGAAATGAGTCACTTGACTCACTTGTAACTCTAACCTGACTGTCGCAGTGATTTCTATCTAACCTAAATACTTAACCTTCATGCTGCCTTCTCGTGTCACCGACGAAAAGATCCCCCGTTACTGTTCCTTGTCCTTTCGCCTCGACATCAATGTGGGACATCTATTGCTTCCTCTCTGGTATTAATGCCTCTGGTGGCGTGAGAGCCTTTTATGGACGAGATAGTGATGCCGAGAGCGTGGACGCGTTTGCAAATAATCTCGCAGCGAAACTTGCTGGCACCTCCGTTTCAGGACAACTACCCTCCCAAGAAGAGCTTAAATCCATTCTAGTAATTCTCATCCAGTACTATAGAGATCTAAATTCCCAAGAATCTACAATACCGAAGTCATACCATTCTTGGTGTCCTGAAGTTGTCGCTATTGGCATTTTAGGGGAGGACGACCCAGGTATCGAGCTTCGTATTTGTCGTGAATACGATTCTGTTGGTGGATTTGAGCAAATGCTCTCAGACGATGGAACGTGGGTCCAAAACAACACGAAGGTCTCGCAAGCTGTCACCAATCAACCTGCTACATTCATGGATCGCAGGTGTTGGGCATATCTCCAAACTTGGCTCTCAGTACCTCTCACTCCAGGAAGAGAGTTTTATCTGGACTTTTGGGACGTCGTCGAGAAGTCCTTTGATTGGACCCAGCCTGAGGCACTCCATGGTTCATTGGATTATGGTTTGATGTCGACAACCTGGAGTATGTCCGAGTCTGCCCAGTATCCTTTTTGTTCCTCCCTGATATATCCTCCGTCTCTTCCAGGCCAAGCGCAGGCTTGGATCATAGGAGGGGAGTGCACGGACGAGCAAGCTTTCAATCTTTTGTGCCTTGATGGTGCCCCAAACCTATCTCGAGGCATTATTCAAGGTCTTCGTGACAAAGATCTAGCTCCTGCACTCCTCAAGGACTTCCAGTGTTGGATATGGGAGCAGCCAGACGTGTAAGTCTTTTTCGAAAAATGGTTTCGCACTTCTTACCTAGGCAACTAGATGGCCAACGAAACCGGAGGCCTTCAAGTTTGATGTGCCAAAACCCACGACTTACTCTAAAGACAGTCATCGATTTCTTATATTGCCATCTGAGCTAATCCTCGAAATCACCTCAGGGTTCACTCTGTGTGATTTGCTCACTCTTGCCTCAACTAGTAAAGCCTTTCGAACATTCATACTCTCCGAACCAATACTTCCTATGGTTCTTCGTAACTTAGTGGGTAGAGGGACGCTGAAGTGGATAAAGCCTTGTGCTCTCGTTGATGGCGAGGTACAAAATGCCAACCGAGCTCTCGCAACATGGGTCGATCCCTCAAAGAGCCTCGGAGATCCACTTCAGAATCCAGGCTTTCCTTGGTTCGCATTTATTCGGACATGCTTTGTCGATTCCGACTCAATGAAGAGTCGAAAAAGGTTATGGAATATCACGAAGCAGTTGGAGCAGCTTTGGATAGATTTTGTGTCTAGTCGAGAAGATTGAAGGGCATTCATTATTAAGTTTCAGTCTCTATTCTTCCTTCACAATTCCATTGAACACCCTGTTGCAATAAGTTTCGATGCCCGTAGCCGCTCGTACAACTGCTCCAACTACACCATCTGGACGCACGATAACAATCCTTGGACCATCTTCTCGTGTCACCCCATAAATGCTATATGCCGATCCTTCCGCATCCACAACGAATTGAAAGTTAGGAAGTATTTTCTCTAGCCCGTGCACATGAACTGTGCCCTGTGGCCAGATCCACGTTACTTTTAGGGCATCTGCATATGTGGCGGAATTCCACTTCGAGATGATTGCTTTGAGAGCGGCGGCGAAGTCTTGGTCATTGTCGTGAGAAAAGACGAGAATGCGATGATACCGAACATTGAACAAGTCCAAAAGAACGTTTTCGATCTTGTTCCCATGCAGGTCCAGAAGGCCGCACGCTGAAGGGGCCCTTTCTCCAGCTCGAGCACCTCGTTGAGCGTGATCAATTTCGTAAGCAGAGAGGACGGTGGATCCTGTGTCTTTCGTCTTCTCCTGAAACTCGTCGAGAACAATTGAGCTCCACCTGTAGTTCACGCCCAGTTGGTCTGTATCTGCGCGGCGTTTGATGGCAGCAGAAACATCATTCTCAGGTTTTTGTGCTTGGTCAAGGAGCTGCGTAGTTCGAACTAGCATTTCTTTGATGACTGGTAACCGCTCTTCCGTGTACGTTGCTAAAAGACTTGCTGGAGAGAACCCTTTATACACAAGGGAGAGCTTCCAGCCTAGATTAATCTTGTAAAATCATGAAAAATCATTTCCCAGTGTATGACAAGAGACTTACCGCATCCAAGAATCCACTATTCAAACCCTGTCGCAGCTAAGTCAAGGTCTTTTGGGATGC
This sequence comes from Flagelloscypha sp. PMI_526, assembly GCA_021399455.1. NCBI lineage: Eukaryota > Fungi > Basidiomycota > Agaricomycetes > Agaricales > Niaceae > Flagelloscypha > Flagelloscypha sp. PMI_526. The sequence continues at coordinate 974,123 of JAJTUO010000001.1, read as the reverse complement.
TTATTAGAATACATACCTGCCCACCTGATCCAAGAAAAAGCTTAGAATATCACAAACAATAATAAGATGAGTACAAACCGGTAGGAGAATGAACATGTCCAGCGTCTGAGCTGCGTTCAGTAGTGGCCCACAAACAGTATCATTGCTTGACTTACCTCCGACAACAAATGCGCGGCCGGCTTGAAAAGTATCCACGACACGAATCTGCGGGCTATAGAAAGTAAGAAAGAGACTTAGGGGGTAGAAATTTTCGGGAAACTCACGTATAGAATGACGGGTTTGTGATAATATCACCAAAAACGATGTCATCACGGCCAGTATAATCGTAAAATGCCCCAATGAAAGTTTCTCTATCGGTCATAATAGCCCTATCCCATTCCCCGGTAAGGAAGGCAAACCAATGCTGAGTGGATGGTTTGGAAGGCCACAAGGCGAACCTGGCTCTTAATTAGTTGAATTCAGATGTTTTAAGAACCAGGAACATACATTTGTTGACCCATATGGCCCCAGAAGTGACAAAACTGGAGGGAACATAAGAAAAGAATTATAAAGAAAGCGGAAGTTGAAGCACGTCTGGGTCAAGGCCTTGCTTGATGTGGATATCACAAAATATCCATTTCGAATCCCCGCGTATATCTCCCATAAACGACAAACTTAAGTACTTTCGAACGACGCCGTGGGCACCATCAGCCCCGACGAGGTAATCGAATACTTCAGTAGAAGTCCCTTTTTCTGTAGCTAATGTTGCAGTAACCTTGTCTTCAAGGTTTTCAAGACCAGCCAGTTCACAACCATATTCTACTTGAACGCCGAGTTCTGAGAGAAATTGTTCAAGTAAGTCCTCGTGGTAGCGCTGTGGGCAAAACATCCAGTTGGGCTGGGATGGCAATCAACTAAAACTCAGAGATGTGTGGATGAAGTACTTGCATCTGGAATAGCTGCCGTTGGTTCTTCTCGGTCACGAAGATGAAAGTGTTTCACGACATCTTTGCCTCCAGGAAGACTATATAGAACAGACTCAGGAAAAAGCCTTGCTGCTTCTTGAAATCTGTGGTATGTGCCTAGAAAGCGATGGGCTTCGACGGTGCGCGCCTTGGAGGAGCTCAGTTACATATGTCAAATAACTATGGACAAACATACGTACAACGATAGCTGAACCACGATGATACAGTTCCCGACGTGCTGCCTTAGTGATGACGCGAACTGGAACATCGTTTTGAGTGAGGACTATGGCAGAAACAAGGCCAGTGACTCCAGCCCCAACCTAATACGGTAAGATATGGATAAATGCAATGGTAGACCTTACCACAAGAACAGGTAAAGCCATGCAAGTGGCAGTAAGGGAAGGAAGTGAATTTGTGATGTGTGGGCGGCTCTCCTCATCCTTTTTTACGGCACCGTCGTTGGGGCCATCAGGAAAAGCAGCGTTTGGAGCGAATAGATATGCCGTCGTTGTAAGACTTCTATCTGACCCTTCCGAGGAGTAAAAAGGAGAGCGAAATGCGAATGGGTGCTAAGGTGACTTGAACTAAAGTCAGATAAAGCGGAGCGGAACATATCAAGAAGCAGAGGGCTGGATGGAAGCATAAATGTGCATTCAAAAGGCTTTGAGTGTTTAGCGAATCCACGCCAATCCGTGGATTGGGACTACGAAGGTGGCGAAAAGTGATTTCGCCAGAACCAAGGCGCACGATGCGACAAAACCACCGTTTGTGGGACCCCACCTACTAGACAAGGTGGTTGGAGGTCGTAGTTCAGAATCAAGCTGCTTGAGACACGGTCACTCCCAACTCTCATCTTGTACTCCTTCGTTTGCCGCATCTCTCTCTCTCTCTCGCTCCCCCCCAAAAAAACCAGCCTCATTTTTTTCCACTTTCATCGTGCTTCCTTTGGACCACTATATGTTCCAACACTTGATGTATCACCTTCCGCATACCCTTCTTCTCTCTCGCTTAACAAGATAAAGAACGCCAGCTGTGCATCTTGGCCACTTTACATAATACAACCTCTTTCTAAATTTTCTAGCTGTCATGGGATGCTTTGATATTTTTTGCATGCTCTCAGGCGTCAGCAACAGTGGCGGGCCAAACGGGTTCTTCGACGTCGAGAGTGAATACTCAAAACGGGAGAAAACGAAGATTGCGTCGCGTCTCGCGGGGAAGCTCTCTGACATAAGCAACCCTGAACTCCCACCAGAGCAGGAGCTCGTGGACATTCTTGTTCAAGCGCTAACCGACCTTGGAGATTGGGACACAGGCATCTACATTAACCACGATCGCCGCTGGTGCCGAGAAGTTGTAGTTGTTGGCACTGTGACGAATCTTGCGTCGTATCAAGATGTTACTGGCATTCGTGTTTGCCGATACGGTGATGAGTATGGAGGCTTCGACGAGATGCTTGGGAGCGACGGAGAGTGGATCAGTGAACTTACCCAGATGTTCGAAGCTGATGTCGTCTTCATGGATCGTCGCGCCTGGTCCTACCTTCAGTCATGACTGGTTGTCCCTCATGCAGCTGTTGGCACCCAATTTGAGACTAGCCGTGAATTCTGGGAGGTCTTTTTTGAAAAGGTGAAACCCAGACTCCCTCTCGGGCCAAGCGCAGATTATTGGTGTACCAGCATACTGTACCAATTTGAATTATTCGAACGTCACGGGTCACAGCGACCTCCAAAAGTTCGAAATTTCGCGCTGGTCACACCTTCTGAGCATGAAAAAGGTATCCCTGAGGCTCTCAAAGCTTCCGGAGCTCGCGCTTACGCGCGCTAAATTGCCATATTAGGAAGGAGTTCGAATCCAAAAGTTCGAACTCAAGGTCACAGGTCACACAGCGGTTCGAATAATTCAAATTGGTACAGTACACCCTGATCTAGACATGGGCCTTATGTCAACTACTTGGGTTGCGAATTCTCGTCAAAATTTAGCGGGAGAAAACGGATATTGATTGCCTATCATCTCTAGAACAATTTCAAGGAACTACTATCAACGAAGCTTCAATAGAACGAGCCAGTTTTAAAACTCTCCAGCAGGCAATCTCACAAGGATTACGGGGTGAGGATCTTCGTAGCGCGCTATTGGATGACTTTCATATGTGGATGTTCGAAGGACCAGACTCGTATGAAGCAACATTTTCCTCGCATGGTTAGCCCCTGACCTATCGCTATCCAGCTGGCCATCTCGAGACGAAAGTCTAGGCCCTCCTCTATTCGCTGAAATCTCCGGAAATCATTTAAATACCTCGGGATTTCCTCTGCTTCCATTAGAACTGATTCTCGAAATCCTAGTCTACACCTCACTTCCAGATGCTCTCAATTTCATGTCTACTTGCAGACAGCTCCGTCGCCTCACCTACAAGGAGACTTTCTCTTTAATCCTTATCCGAATGGTTGCTCGTGGATCGTTATGCTGGTTGCGCCCCTGTCCTTTAGTTGTGGGAGAAATGGAGAATGCGCGGCATGCCCTCGCAACGTGGATCCAGGATCCAGAAGAGGGCGAGGACCCTTTTCACAATTCAGACTTCCCTTTTCCTGCGTTTGTGCACACTTGTTTCGTGAAGTCGGCATCTATGAAGAGCCGGCGGAGGATCTATGGTATAGTGAAGCAGCTAGAAGCACAATGGGCTGAGCAGTCTAAACAGGATGATTGCGGTTGCAGCATCGACAAAACATGATGGGATATGAGTATTATCTATTGTGCGCTGCTATTGAACACCATTCATTGAAATCAGGATGAGCTGTCTCGTTAATAATACTGAGGCATCGCTAGTACGCAAACTGAAGTTGTTCGGATGTGTATCATGCATTGGGGCTCCCTTGAACCATCGAGAAAGACACGTCCGCAGAGAATTTATGAGGTGGAGAACACCTTGCCCCGAGAAGTGGGTTTTCCGGATTATACAGATTATACCCTTCTAGATACTGATGTTTAGAATGGTTTTCTTGCACATTCCCGGTAAGGTAATAGTGAGTGGACAGTTTGGATGGCCACAGAGCGAATCTGGCTCTTAGGGCGCGTTCGGCCAACGTGATGAAGGCTGATTTGACGAACGAATCCTAAGGGATGTGTTGAAGTGACTTGGATTAATGTCAGATACAGAAAGCATAAATGTGCACCGAAGTAGCTGTGGGGGTTTCGTGAGTCCAAAACACAAACCTGTAAGGGGCTATGTGTTGAGACAACGAAGACGGCTAACAATGATTTCGTCAGAGCCGAGGACAATTTTTAGGTCGGCAACTGCAAAACCGGACCGATTGGACAAGTTGGTTGGAAGTCGTACTTCAAGATCAAGTTTTTGTAGACGCGGTCATGCCTAATCCTCAATCCCCTACTCGGACTCCTTCTGCTTTGCCGTGTCTATCCCGAACACACTCGAAGAACTAGCTGACATTGTTTTCTGTGCTCATCTTAGTTCCTACGAACGACTGCATGTTTCAAAAGTTGATGTATCGACCCCCCGCATACCATAATACTTTTCGCTCGCTTTACGTGTATAAAAGGCACCAGCTGTGCATCTTAGCCACATCAAGACAACTCCTTCAAATTTCTTCGCCATTATGGGATGCTTTGATATCTTTTGTATGCTCTCAGGCGTCAGCAGCAGTGGCGGACCAGGCGGGTTCTTTGAAGTCGAGAATGAATACTCGGAACGCGACAAAAGGAAGGTTGCATCGCGCCTCGCGACGAAGCTCTCTGATGCAGGCAACCCTGAACTCCCACCAGAGCAGGAGCTCGTGGCCATTCTTGAGCAAGCGCTAACCGACCTTGGAGATTGGGACACGGGCATCTACATCGACCATGACTGCCGCTGGTGCCAGGAGGTTGTGGTTGTCGGCACCGTGAGGGACCATACTTCCCATCAAGATGTTACTGGTGTTCGCATTTGCCGATGGGGCGATTCATATGGAGGTTTCGATGAAATGCTCGGGGGCGACGGAGAATGGATAAGTGAACTTACCCAAGTATATGAGAACCGTGCTGTTTTCATGGATCGTCGGGCCCGGTACTATCTTCAGTCATGGCTGGTTGTCCCTCATGCTGCTGTTGACGCTCAATCTGGGACTAGCCGTGAATTTTGGGAGGTCTTTTTTGACAAAGTGAAACCCAGACTCCCTCTCCGGCCAACAGCAGATCATTGGTATACCAGCACGCATCCTGATTTAGATATGGGCCTTATGTCAACCACTTGGGGTGCGGATTCTTGTCTAATTGAGTCTAAGAGAGCGGGCATTGACTCCCCCGTGATCCCTAGGCCAATTTCAAGACCATACTATCAACAAATCCTCGGTAGAACTGGTGACTGTTCCTACCCTGGAACAGGCAATCTCACAAGGATTACGAGGTGACGGCCTTCGCAGCGCGTTGTTGGAGGACTTTCATATGTGGATGTTTGAAGGTCCAGACTCGTACGAAGCAATATCTTTCTCACACGGCTAGTCTTTGACCTCCGTTTTCCAGTTGGCCAACTCGAGCTGAGAGTGTAGGTCCTCCTCTATTCAACAAATTTGTCAGTGAACATTCAAGTTCCAGAGGAATTCTCCCACTTCCTTTAGAAGTCGTGCTCGAGATCCTTGTTTACACATCACTTTCTGACACTCTCAATTTCACATCCACATGCAAATATCTCCGTCGCCTCACTTACGACGAGACGTTCGCCATGATTCTTCGTCGAATGATTTCTGATGGGTCGCTATGCTGGCTGCGTCCCTGCTCTTTGGTCTCGGGGGAATTGGAGAATGCACAACCTATCCTTGCATCATGGGTCCATGATTTAGGGGATGGCGAAGATCCTTTCAGGACTTCTGACTTTCCTTTCCCTGCGTTTGTGTACACTTGTTTCGTGAAGTCGGCATCTATGAAGAGCCGGCGGAGAATCTATGACGTAGTAAAGCAGCTAGAAGCACAATGGGGTGAGCAGCCTAAACAGGTATGATTGTGGTGCAGCATCGACAAAAGATGATGGGATATGAATACCATTATTATACATTGCTACTAATTACAATTTATTGGAATCAGGATGAGTCATCCCGCCAATAATACTGAGGCATCACTTGTACGCAAACTGAAGTTAGGGTATATATTATGAAGGCTTTGAGGCTTTCTCGAAGCATGGAGAAAGAGAAGTCCGCCGTGATTTATCATATAGAGTACGTGTTGCCTCAAGAAGTGTGCTACGAGGATTATATTTTCAGTATACCGTCGTCTAGAATGAACCTCCTGCACATTCCCTAGTCAGGAAGGCAAACCAATGGTGAGTGGATGGTTTGGACGTCCACATAATCTCGCTCCTAATTACACGAATTCGTGTACTTTGATAACATATAACACATCTGTTGACCCATATAGCCCTAGAAGTAACAAAATTGGAAGGACAAAAATTGTAAAGAAATCGGAAGTCGAAGCACTTCCAGATCACGACCTTGCTTGATGTGGATATCGCAAAATACCCATTTTCAATCCCTGTATATCTTCCATAAATGACGGATCCAAGTACATCTGGACGACACCATGAGCACCATGAGCCCCGACGAGGTAATGGAACGCTTCAGCGGAAGTCTTTTCGTAACTAGTATTGCAATGACCCTGTCTTAAAGGTTTGAAGACTAGCCAGTTCATAGCCATACTCAAACTTGAATGCCCAGTTCTAGGAGAAATTGTTCAAGTAAGTCCTCATGGTCGCGCTGGGGGGGATAAAGCATCCAGTTTGACTAGAATAATGGTTGTCTTGGTTCTTCTCGGTCACGAACGAAGTACTTAATGGCATTTTGCATACGGGAGGCTTGGGAAAACGCCTCGCTGTTTCTTGGGATCTTTGGTAAGTGCCCAAAAAACGATGGGCTCCAACCACGCGCCTTGGGGGAGATCATTTATGTCACGGTAGACGCGATCATGCTCAACTCCATACCTTCTTCTCTTTCCGCTTTTTCATTTGCTATAGGTCTCTCGAGCACATAAAAAGTTAACCTTTTTTCGCGCTCATCTTGATTCCTCCGGACGATTGTATGTTTCAAAGGTTGATGTATTGCCTCCCTACCGCATATATCACAGGTGGCATTTCAGGGGTCACCATGCCCATGGTGAGCTTGACTCACCACAAACTCCCCATAAACTCCCCATGCGGTCCCCACGCGTGCAGGCGCAGAATTACGTAAGGATTACTTGGGGACTACTTGGGGAGTTGTGGTGAGTCAAGCTCACTGGGACATGGTGACCCCTGAAATGCCACCCGTGATACCATTCTTCTCCTCACTTTACGTGTATAAAGAGCGCCAGCTGTGCATCTTGGTCGCACCAACACAACCCTTGAATTTTCCTCCCTGTCATGGGATGCTTTGACGTTTTTTGCATGCTTTCAGGTGTCAGCAGTGGTGGTGGACCAGACGGGTTCTTTGAACTCGGAAATGAATACTCGGAAGGGGAGAAAACTGAAGTTGCAGCATGTCTCGCGAAGAAGCTCTCCAACACAGGCAATCCTAAACTTCCACCAGAGCAGGAGCTCGTGGCCATTCTTGAGCAAGCGCTAACCGACCTTGGAGATTGGGACACAGGCATCTATATTGACCACGATCGCCGCTGGTGCCGGGAAGTCGTGGTTGTTGGCGCCGTGAGGGACCATACTTCCCATCAAGATTTTACTGGAGTACGCGTTTGCAAACAAGCTGACTCGTACGGAGGCTTTGGAAAAATACTCGGGAGTGACGGAGAATGGAGAAGGGACCTTATCCAGATGTACGATGCACATGCTGTTTTCATGGATCGTCGGGCCTGGTCCTATCTTCAGTCATGGCTAACTGTCCCTCATGCGGCTGTTGACGCTCAGTCTGGGACTAACCGTGAATTCTGGGAGGTCTTCTTCGAAAAGGTGAAACCCAGACTCCCTCTCCGGCCAAGCGCAGATTATTGGTATACCAGCATACATCCTGATCTAGACATGGGCCTTATGTCGACCACTTGGGGTGCGAATTATTGCCGACTTTGATCTAAGAAATCAAACATTGACAGCCATGTCGTCTCTAGGCCAATTTCAAGGCCATACTATCAACAAATTTTCGATAGAACGAGCTTCTGTTACTACTCTGGAACTGGCAATCTCACGGGGATTGCGAGGTGAAGATCTTCGCAGCGCGCTGTTGGAGGACTTTCATATGTGGATGTTTGAAGGTCCAGACTCGTACGAAATAATACTTTTCCTGCACACCTAAACGTTGACATTCGATTTCCAGTTGGCCAACTCGAGCTGAGAGTGTAGGTCCTCCTCTATTCGAAAAATTTGTCAGTGAACATTCAAGTTCCAGAGGAATTCTCCCACTTCCTTTAGAAGTCGTGCTCGAGATCCTTGTTTATGCCCCGCTTTCTGACATTCTCAATTTCACATCCACATGCAAATATCTCCGTCGCCTCACTCACGATGAGACCTTCGCCATGATACTTAGTAGTAAGATTGTGCATGGGTCGCTGTGCTGGCTACGCCCCTGCCCTTTGGTCGTAGGGGAAGTGGAGAATGCGCAACCGGCCCTTGCAACCTGGGTCCATAATTTAGGGAATGGCGAAGACCCTTTCAAGGCTTCAAACTTCCCTTTTCCTGCATTTGTATACACGTGTTTCGTGAAGTCGGCATCTATGAAGAGCCGGCGGAGAATCTATGGTATAGTAAAGCAGTTAGAAGCGCAATGGAGCGAGCCGCCTAAACAAGAATGACTGTAGTTGCAGTATTTGAAAGCTCGATGAAATGTAGACGTCATTTATTATACGTTGTTATTGAATAGTGAATATTAGAAACAGGATGAGTCATCTCGTCAACAATACAGAGGCAATGCTTGTGCGGAAGCTAGAGTTGTTTGGATATATAATATGAAGGGTTTGGGGGCTTTGTTGAAGCATGGAGAAAGATAGGTCTACGTTGGTTCATAGATAGAGTAGACGCTGCCTCAAAAATGTGTTGTGGGGATCATATTTCCTGGATACAGCTGCTGCGGGTGAATCCCTCACACATTGAGCTATTTCACGCGTACCTATTCTCTCATTGATTGCTCCTTCATTCCACGTTTATTGTGATCGTCCGTTCTTGATTCTGCTCTCCCTGTCTCGTTCTCTAAACCTTGTAACATCTGGTCTAGCCGATTGAGCACTTCATCAAGTTTGCCTTCAACTCCTTGCGCAATGCCATCGGCATGCTCTAGTGTCTGGAGAATATGTTTGAGATTCTCTTCGCTGAGATGTTCAGAATTTTGAGATAAGGCAGAGGCGATCTGTTGGAGATCGGAGGTCAAGTCCGCGTTGGAGGTTGGCGTGGTCATGGTGGTTAGTGGTTGAAACGCGAGCGACTCACCTTTGTGTTGCTGTCAGTGATTCTTAGGTCCAGAGATCGACTAGATACACTAAAGATTTTTCATTAACCCAGCCTTCTTTATTCCAAATGACAGGATTTTCAAAGCTGAAATAACCGTTGTGCTATAAAATGACTTTATCATTTCTATACGAGTGGTCATTTTCAAAGTATTTGGTGTCTCTGGTAAAATTCTCTCAAATATCTGCTTCACCACGCCTAAAAGCAGCCCACTTCGTCTCAAACTGCTTTGCAATCGTCCAAAGCCTGTGTCGATTTTTCATTGATCCAGACTGAGCAAAGCAAGTCCGCAGAAATGCAAGAAGCGGGAATGACGATCCTAGAAGTTGATCCATGGCACTTCCTCCCTTCTTGGCCGCCCAAGTGTTGAGGGCTTTTCTGGCTTTCTTCACTTCCTTGGTCACTAATCGACAGGGTCTCACCCACCGAAGGGAACCTTGGCGGACCATATCTCGAATGATGACAAGGAAGAGATCTTCGCGGGAGGCCAGCTGGCGGAAAGATTTCGAGCACGAGGATGTGTTTAGCAGGTCGCTTATAGACAGGTTAGAAAATACTTCGCGCATGAGATCGAGAGGAAGAGACAGGAAAGGATGATCCGACGGTGAAGGGAAAGCCATAAAAGTAGGGGTTTCAAGAGCTTCAGATGCGGATGGCCATCTGAAAGAAAATAGATAAAGGGACAATGAGAGAATGAATACATGTTTAAGAAAAAGGCCTCACATGTCAGGTGTTTCGTAAATCCACCCTTGAAGTTCATGGAGTACAGCAGGTACGAGGTCGACCCCTCGAACGCCTTTGGAAATGGCTGCTGTCAGGTATGGAGCATTCTTTAGACATGCCAGTTCAAGCGTTTCTTCTACGCTTAAGACGACACAACTTTGGGTTTGCTCACCTGAGCGTACTATCAATCCTTATTCCCAAGCGAAGGTACATATTAGGACGTACCAAAGGTTGAGGATATGAACCCATACTCGATGTCTGGGTGAGGCACAGGCTGAAAGTTGTCGCACTGATTTTTGATACCTCCCAGAACTCCAACTCAAGAGACATATTTGGGATTTGTAGCATTGGCCTGGGGTGGGAGGTCGACCCAAGATTGCAAGTAACCCCAACATCTGCGGTCCATAAAAGCACAATTCGACGAGTCATCTTCTTTGATAACTTTGACAGTCCATTCACTCCAAGTTCCGTCATCCTCAAGTATGTTCTCCAACCACCGTAACCATCGTACCCAGAGCAAACAATGACTTTTTCGAAAGTGGTTATTTCATCGTCGTCGTCATCCCCGCAGCCTGGGTAACCGAAAAGAACGACCTCGCGGCACCATGAATTGTACGTTGCTGGAAGAAGGTGGTGTCGATTATCGTCTTTATAAAGACGCGTGAGAACATCGACAAGGATGTCTTTCAGTTCGTCACCGGGAGGCAGAGAATTGGGATGAGTTTGTTGGTTAGCCTCTATTTTTTCGACCAAGCCAGACGCGAGCTTATCGATTTCTTGTAGTCCAATCTCCTCTTCCCCAGAGTCACCAAGAAAGTAGGACGGCCCACCATCTGACGAAGCGCCAGAAAGCATACAATAAAGGTCAAAAACGCCGCCCATCGTCAATGAAGAATCTCTTGGAGTTCAGGGATTCCTTTTATATACTTATCAGATTCAAGGCATCAATCGGGTGGTTGGTATTGAAACAACTGACAGCGAAACACTCCCGTCGTCTGCGGGAAAGGCCGATATCCCAGAGCCAACTGATATTGGCCGAGAGAAGAGACAAACATGGTTAGATTCTGTCGGGACAAAATCCACCAATATCCGAGGTCGCCTGTTATCTTAGACCATTGACTTGGTGGCCTATGCTCGACATCTAATAGCACAAAACCTTCAGTCCCGCACAACGAGCGGTTGAACTAAAGCAGATCCAACAAAACTGATGTTATTAGCTCTAATTTTCTAAACGTTGTCTAGAATTTGAACACCTTGTAAATATATGAGCATGTAATTGACGGAGGGCGGCGCAGGCCTACCTGTTCTGAAGTGTAACCAAGGTCTTTGAGGATACCGCCTAGTTCCCCTTGCTTCATCCCTGCCTTCTTGCCCGAGACAGCAGCCATCTGGCCTAGGGGGCCGCACACCATGACCTTGGTCTTCTCTCCAAGGGAAGCGGGGGCAATGTTTGCTTGAAGGAAATCCTTCGTCACAAAGCCAGTGGGTCCTGCGGGAACAAATGATCAATAGCTAGGAAGAACGCAGGGGAGGAATAACAGACCAGCCCAAGAGTCAGTTTCAGGTTTATCCACAGTGTAGATAACTTTGAAAGTACTGGGGTATTTTTTGGCCAGCCCATCCAGCTCATTTTTCATGAGGATGTCCTTCTCGGTCGCGTTAGAAAATACAAGGGTGAACTTGGTTTTGTTTTCAGGGTTGGGAAGGGCATGGTTGACAACTTGGTAAAGGGGAGTTCTGTTCAATGAATTGTAAGTCAGTGAAACTTAGGATTGAGGATGTAACACCAACATTCCACTACCACCTCCAATTAAAGTAATCTCGTCGAATTCATTTGCTAAGAAGAATTAATGCCCGTTCAATGAGGCAAAAAGGAAGATGGGCGAACCCTTATACTGGAATTTCACAAATGGGCCCTTCATAGCCAAAGTTTGGCCAGGCTGAAGGAGAGTTGTCAATATTATTCCACGGTAAATCGCAAATACGTACTTGAAGAGAGTGAATATGTTTGGAAGCATTGCCCTCTTCGTATTTCTTGATTAAAAAAGTAAGTTCGCCCTTCTTTTCCGGTGGGGAAATAGGTGTATAAGGACGAATGATAGGCTTGCCCTTCGCGTCTTTGAGAGCTTCAGGATCTGAAGCTTTGACAATGACACAAGAAGCAACGGGTAAGAGGGATGCTTCGTTCTTGGGTAGCTCAAAAATGAATCTAAGAACGGTGTTTGTCAGCAGACAGCTCCGAAAATCCAAGACACAACAAGCGTACTCAGAGGTGTTGTGGTTGTAAGGAATGACTTTCTTGAGCTTGAAGTCAACGAAGTTATCGGGATCCAATGGGCTTTTCTCTTGCTTATAGTGCTCCTCCATATACTCCATGTAATACACCAGTCCACCGCAGGCAGCTCCGAACGTCAGCAGAACATATGGAAGAGTCCCGGATTTGGGTGGAGAAGTTGAAGCCCATCGACGTGTTTGGGCAGTCTGTAAAAGAAACTTAAGCTAAACACGTTGTGTTCTCAAGAGGAAAAGGTAAACGCACGAAATGACGCGCCGGGCGAATGGCGGATCGGACGAACATGGCTGTCACAAAAACAGTCAAAAAAGATATTTCTGGTAGTTTCTTTTCTGCACGAGTTTGCTGACAAATATGACGTGATCCTAAACGGATGCTTTCAATCCTCGATGATGTCATCTTCTTGGAGTCTGAAAACCAGAGATGTGAGAAGACCGAGCTTGCACTCCACCTTCATCTTCCTTTTTTGCGAAAGGTTTCTGACAACTTTCTCTCCGCACTCTCCACTCTCCGATTTCCTGTGGACGCCCTCTTTTCGATCAGCGATGTCGTTTGTGAAATTGTCCATTTTCGGAACCTCCTTTGAGGTGAGTTCTCGTCCAATCTACGTCGCGCCTGCATGCGCATCGGGATCCCTTTTTCTTCGATTTGATATCGCAGGCAACGAGCGGGGCTGTAGTCCTCACACCATCCCCCTCGTAGTCCTCCCAGAATTGCGCGGCGCCATTGTTAAAGGGAAAGTGTTGCTGATCAACCTCCCAGGTTACCACCCGTTATGTCGATCTACAGCCTGTTGGTGAGAACTACGTCCCTCTGAGAATGTTGAATAGCGTCTAACTGAGCCACAGGCATGGGCGCATTTGGTCTCGTTTGGTAGAATCGCACCTCTCGTCGGAGCTTTTCGTTCTGATCTCGTTCTCTAGCTCCGCAAAGGACCAACTCACTGGCAATTCTGTCGCTATCAAGAAGATTATGAAGCCATTCGGCACTCCAGTCCTTAGCAAGAGAACGTATCGTGAATTGAAGCTGCTAAAAGCACATCCAGCACGAAAATGTAAAGCGCTGCACCTTATCCGTATTTTTTCGGCTCGACCGCTCACAATGTTCAGGTCATTTCTCTTGGAGACGTTTTTATTTCACCTTTAGAAGATCTGTCAGTCCACAGCTTCCGTGGTATTGACTTTGCCGCTCAATCGCTTCTGTAGCTACTTTGTGACCGAGCTACTCGGTACCGATCTTCACCGTCTTCTCACTTCGAGACCGTTGGAAAAACAATTCATTCAGTACTTCCTATATCAAATCCTCGTTTGTCTTGCTCTTTATTACACATACCTTTGGATTTACATCTATCGCAGCGAGGATTGAAATACGTCCACTCCGCTGGCGTAGTACATCGTGACCTGGTTCGTCCTGTCTTTACCCTCTTATCCCTTAAAAGTAACCTTGTCTATTAAGAAACCCAGCAACATTCTTGTCAATGAAAACTGCGATTTGAAGGTGCAATTTCTTATAGTCTAGCTATGACGGTAGTTGACTTGTGTCTAGATTTGCGACTTTGGTCTAGCACGAATCCAAGATCCTCAAATGACTGGATATGTCTCAACACGCTACTACCGAGCCCCAGAAATCATGTTGACCTGGCAAAAATATGATGTTGCCGTTGATATTTGGAGTACAGGCTGCATTTTCGCTGAAATGCTTGAGGGCAAACCCCTTTTCCCTGGCAAAGACCGTATGTCACCTTTTATACAAAATTGCGCGCAGTCTAAAGAAAACGTAGACGTCAACCAATTCTCTATCATCACAGAGCTCCTTGGGACACCTCCTGATGATGTTATTAGCACTATCGCTAGCGAGAACGTGCGCCTAATATTCTTGAGTTTTTTGCTTTCCTTCTCAACACTTCCTATTAGACCCTACGATTCGTTCAGAGTCTTCCCAAACGCGAACGCGTTCCATTTAGTTCGAAACTGAGAACTGATGACCCAGAAGCCTTGGACCTCCTCGAAAAAATGCTGGTCTTTGATCCTCGCAAGCGGATAGACGCAACCGAATCTCTAGGACATGCATATGTAGCGCCATATCACGACCCCAGTGATGAACCAGTGGCTGCTGAGAAATTTGACTGGAGCTTCAATGATGCCGACCTTCCCGTTGATACATGGAAAGTGATGATGTATAGCGAAATATTAGGTACATTTCTCCATTTCAAGTGTATCAGAATATTTTTCTCACTGCGAAATAGACTTTCACCAAGTAGGCGATGGTGCAGACGTTGTCGCAGAAGGTGCTCTCGCAGGTCCTGACAACATTGCACCACCAATTTCGACCGCACAGCCAGTAGCTGCCAAGTAGTGGCAGAGAAGGGTATTTCGACCCATCTGTTCAGTTTCTGGTTATGGCTGTTTTTCTTTCTACCCTATGCACTGCTAGACCTCGGACTCACGGGCATTTATTTCTCCTCCGATTTCGTGCGCGTATAAACACTCTTCTTCAGTTATTAGGTCATGCGATTGATTGATCAGAAGGTTTCTATTATTTTTCCTGGTTTTTCTCTCTACTACTTCATGGACTTCGAATAATCAATAGGCAGGGCTCTTGGCACGGCTGCGAATGAAGTCAAAATAGCATTCGAATGTACAACACTTACTTTTCACATATAGTTCTGTATCGCCCATGAAATCAGACACGCTTCTGGGTGTTGGCTGCAATGGCTGGAGGTCTTTGAGCTGAGCGCTGGCCTGAGTGCCCTTCTTTCCCCGACCATCACCTCTTTTCCATAACTATCAGCTTTGCACAATTGCTGGCCAAGAAATAACGGACTTCCCACCTTGGTAATGCGAATGTGGCCAGATAAAGCTGTCTCACGCCCCTTAATTGTGAAGGCTTCCATCCTTCCGCACGATACTAAGAACTTGGTTCATTGCCTTATGGGCCTGAGAACAGCTCCTGCTTGAAGCACGCAGTCTGGAAAATGGGGAACGTGTGACGGAATTCCAAGACATTCGAAGCTGGAAGCAAATGTGGTTCTTGGGAACGCGCCATGTGCTCCGTGTCCCCAGCCACCCGTATTTATACTCTGCGCTCGCGGAGTCGAGAGTCACCCGACATTTCAACCCACCTTCTCCCTTCATTTGCTACTACCACCAAATGCTCTTCGCGTTAGTCTGCGCTGCGTCCACTCTTTCCGCCGCGTCGGCTTCTGCGGTTCTCCTCCCGAACCGTCGAGCAGGAGCAGCCACGAAAGTTTTGATCGGAAACGACGATGGTTGGGCAGAAGGGAACGTTCGTGCATTTTACAGTACCTTGAAGGAGGGTGGCTGGGATGTAAGTCTTTCTCCCCATTTGCTCTCCATGAATTAAAGTGAATTCCTTTGTTCTCAAGGCCATTATTTCTGCTCCAACTGAGAACAAGTCTGGGACCGGATCATCGTCTACTACTCCCACTCCTCTGACTTCAGAAGGGCAAGTCTTACCTCTCCAATATTTTCTGAGATGCTAATTCTCGTATAGAGAGTATGGAACTATACCCAAAGGCGCTGCTGCCATCGGTGTCGATTCAGCTGATGGTGCGTGCAGTTTTCCGCTTGACCCCGCCATGCTCTTCACTAACCCCGAGTTTTCTAAGACCACATCTGGTACGTTAACGCGTATCCGGTCGATGGCATCAAGTTCGGCCTTTCCAACCTCACCAAATCGCTCTTCAGCGGTAACCCAACGCTTGTTGCTACCGGACCAAATGTGGGCTCGAATCTGGGCGTCGAAACTCTCTTCTCTGGCACTGTTGGTGCTGCCGTTGAGGGGCCAACCAAGGAATTCCGGCTGTTGCGTTCAGTGGTGCTGACGAGACACGCAAATCCTACAAAGACCTCAAGGACGGAGATGTTTCTAGCATCTATGCGGAAGGAGCAGTCAAGTTCCTCTCAGCTCTCGTCGATGCGGGAGCTCCTTACCTTCCTGCAAATGTCATCCTAAACGTCAACTTCCCAAAAGCTGGTGACGGCACTGACTGCAAATCGGCGAAAGATTTCAAATTCGTACAGTCAAGGGTGTACTGGCACCTCAGCCTCCCTATCGATGTCGAGACCTGCGATAATGGGGGAGTACTTCCTACAGAATCATCTGTTGTTGGTACAGATGGGTGCTATGTTTCAGTGTCTGCAATGAAGACAAGTAACAAGCTGGACGCGTCGAAACCGGATCAAAGTACAGTGAATAACAAGCTGGCGGGTATCTTGACATGTTTGCCTTGAATACTGTGGCTTCCAACGAAATATTTCCCCATTTTTGGCTTTACATTTCTGGTTTGTACGATACCTGCCACGATAGATAATATCAAAGGAAACACAGAACTACCCATTACAAAAGACTATTTGTCTTGTCGATTGGAAATTATTGTACACTGAATCCGCCGACTAGTTGAGGAAGACAGTTTTTACATATGGTACCCTCTGCAACCTCCGTCGTGGAGGACAACATGTTCAGGGGGGGACACCTGTAGCAAATGGCATTTGCAGAGCAGACGAGCCTGGCTGCCATACAGTGCTATGAAGGTTCAGTTAATTTCCCGCCATAGGCATGCAATAATCTCAAGACTCACTTGTGTCCCTAGTACACTCACATCCTTCGTGTCCAATGCCAAGAGAATAGTTCCTGCCCTGAGGGTGTAATTACCCACAAGCTCCCCATTGGGACCATCTGGGAACGGACAGTTCTCCTTGACCTGTCATTACCATGACATACCTCCAAAAATATAATTTTTGAGTCTCCAGAGAATAAATTTTGAGATCGGAATGGAGAACTTACTGTTGGGCAGGTGCTTGGTGAAGACCAGCATTCAAATATTGACTGAACAAAGTGTACGAGCTATTGCCCGTTGCTCCAAGATGGGGATAGCCGAGGGCACCGATGGTGCCACTCGAATTGGAGACTGCCAATGGAGGGGTGAGAGCCCAACATCTGAACAATTCGTTCAGATTCCAGCTTTCCTCTTGATTAAACGAGATACTTACTCTAAGGCAGATTTACCATCTTTTCCGACGAGTGCAGTTAGAGTGACATTGGTGGGTGTTTGACTAGAACCTTGCGTATCTCGCTCGGTAGGAGAAGCGGTGACAGCAAGGACGCCGAAGGACAAATGCGGCTAGGAAACGAGCGAGCATGGTAGATAACGAGAAGAGTGGGAGATGAGAGGACCGAGGATCAAGAGGGTTAAAGACAAGGGGCGGGTTGTTACGTTTAATGTGGATTGAGGGACCAGTATTTAACCCAGTGGATCATTGTACACCTACACCCGACGAGTGAACATGCGCGGAAAATGATGGCCATTCTTTTTCTAGTGATTGGACGTGTGAAGGATGGTCTTGGGTTTAAGGAACAGATTCCGATGATTCGGCTTTTACTTCATATGCAACTTTCATGGACGAAAAGGTGGGAGAGGAGCATGGGAGTTTGGGTGAGGTATTTTTTTTTGCAAGCTGGCCTTTTAGTACCCTAGGCTACACGGACGAATAGAACCTTGCGGCTTCACATGTTTTTCAGGTGAACCAACATACAATATATAGGGACGGCACTGACCACAAAATCATATTTGGACGAGTTCCCCGAAGGCGGCCACTGCAAACGCTTTGTCACTGTGAGCCTCGTGTACACGTAGTGAAGTTGCTGTATCCCAGGAACTTGATATGTACCTGAATGCAAGAAGTTTGCAAAGGTACAGCTCAGTGTTTTGTATAGAAGTACCTTGCTTTCGTAGATTGTTAACCAAATATTCGTTCTTGGCTGAGGATCTTGAAGGGCGATAGTTATTATGACCATAGCAACTCAAGAAGTGCCTGAACCAAATTTATTGAAGGGTCAAAGCTCGGATTTACATGAGGAACGACTGGAGAACGACGGAAGTAAGAGCAAAGGCAGAGGAATCCAAAACCGCACTAGCTACAACGGAACCTACGAAGCGTCCATGTTGCTCGATTTAGCCCCAGAGAAAGCATCCACAGTAGGATCCATGCAGAAGACTTTTGAGTAATCAGAATCGATTTTCGAGCCTCTGGTTCGGTGGAAGAGTTTCGGCGATCTATGTCAAGAAGGTGGACTTGCTTTGTTAAGGTAAAGCCAATGTGTCAATGTCAGTTAGAGTTGCTTCAGAAGGGTTGATGCTGATGTTCGTGGCCATCGGAGCGATCTTCGAGTGTGGGGACCGCAGAACCGCAGAAACACCAAAAGACAGTGCTCGGGGCAAGGAAGTTTGTACGCAAGGAGAAGGTGGCAAAAAAGCGAAGCAACTTCACGTAGAACTATGGTTGTAGTCGTTCTATGGACCGGCCACCGGCAAGTTTTACGCAGTCACAAGGTCACTCAAAATCGCTTGGGGCCTTAGCACGCAGATTTGTAGTCAATGAACTCTGGAAGGGAAGGGGGCGCTAGAAACTATTTGCCCTCATGAAGTAAAATTATACACAGATTTGTATACAGTTAAGTCCCTTGTGATTTTAGTTAGGTTGCGAAGGGAAAGCGACGACAGAGCTCCATTCAGGTGCGCTGTAACGGTCATGAGCAACTTGTGCGTGAAACTAAAGAGGTGCTGGTCGAAACGTCTCGCCTTTCAAATTCGCAGCATGGTTCTCCCCGATGCTGTTTAGGTTGGCCAATGGCCTGTCCCAATCCCACTTTTTGGTCATCCCGTTTATATAGCCTCACGTTGGAGCCTTGTTTTTGCATGCCTGTCCCCTCTCCGTACTTTCCCCGTATTGCCCAAAAACTGAAGCGAGAGGGTCTTTTACGAGTGTGGACCACACTCTAGCACAAAAACTACTTGAATGTCATGAAGATCGATCTCAAAGATGGTCTTGTCCAGCTGAAGAGTGACTATTTTTTATTCGCTTTTTTTCCTCCTTGGTCTAAAACGCGTCGGTATATGAAGTTACAAGTGCTGTTTGTAGCTTCGTTGCAATATGTGTTACGATCTTCAGGCTGTGGAAAAGGAAGGGTCGCTTCTGGGTCGACGATATGGCGGCTGCCATCGCGCTTGGCGCGCTCTGCATCCAAGTAGTGTCTGTCTTCCTGCATTTGCCGGTGCCGAATTCTCAGTCCAAAACTACGAGTACGCGTTTCTTTACATTCTCATCTAGAGCTAACTGACACGCATTTTACAGGAGTTGCTGCCTATTATCTCATGGGTACGCTCTTTCCATTGCATCTTGGTAATGTTTAGTCTGACCATGATCCTTGTCCAGCCTACACTTTTTATGCTGTCATCTTGTTAGTGTGATCTATTGGACTGCCTGGTGGGCTCTACTAATGCTACACAAATCCAGCTTTTCACGACTATCTATTCTCTTTTCTATCATTCGGATCGACCCAAGTCCACGACGACGACGATTTCTTTACTATTCAGCAGTTTTTGTCATATGTGCACTTTTATTCCTCATGGCTCAACTTCTTTGGGTCTGTGAACCTGAACCCGGCTGGAAGGATGCAGCAAATCCCCAATGCCATCTCCCTCGTCAGGTCGCCATCTGCCAGCTAGTCAGTGAGTGCAGCCAAATCTCTTACAAATGCATGCCAACTCATCTCCCCTAGCGGATGTTATTATTGACGGAATACTTATCGTTGCTCCCTTGACCTTGTTGAAAACTTTACAAGATCGAACTCTCCGCAGAAAGCTTGCGATCATCTTTTCTACTTGCGTGGTAACAACAATTGTAAGTCTGGATTTCAAAATATTCGTACGTTCTGTGCTTGACGAATCTCTTGAGGTTTCTTTGGTCCATGCTGCCTATATTATATCGAACGGAGGGATCAAGGTGGTCATATCTGCAATTGTAGAGGTTTGCTCGTTCCCCCGACTTATTTCCATGCGGATCGGCTAACTTGTTTCAGGATTCATGCAGTCTCATCGTCGCCAATATTCCGGTAGTCGTTACCGCAGCCCTCAGGCTCACACGAGAAGACGATCAAGTCCGAACTTATGGAAACAGTGACCTTAGGTTCAACAGTCGACTCAAGAAAGCATCGTCATCTACAGGGTTTAGCACAACGAGAGGTCAACCGGGCAGCCTGACAGCCAATGTCGCCCTCGAAACTATATCCGAGACATCAACCAAGGGCACTGACAAAGAGGATGGAAGAGGCCGCTCTTTCGCCAGAGTTGGGTTGGACAGCCACGAAACTCCTTTGGGTGACCAGAAGCAGACGAGCTTTGTATGAGGATGTGGCTTAGCTGGATTTTTCGACTCAAGTTTGGGTTCGGTCTTGGTTTGGGGATTCTTGCACGCATGGACAACGGATTTACCATCGGACAACGCAAATGTGATCATGTTATTTTATGATGTTCTGTATCAACCGGGGAACCTTCTCGCTTGTTTAAAAGAGTTCAATCTGTATAATTTTACGTTTGGTTGCGGGGCAACACTATTTCGTACTGGCATATCCCACTAACTGTGAGCGCTCTTCAAGTTGGTATTCATCCATGATGCCATTCAGCGATCCCTCTTTGTCCTCGACAAGCTCTAGACGAAAACAGGTCCCCGAATGAAAAGAAGCGCCGATACAGTGACACGACGCATTTTGACCGACCCATCATGTCCCCAAGTGGAGAATCTCTGAGAATATCCGCTTCGCTAGCTGTTTATGTCGACTACTTTTTAACTGGACCACCATGAGGATAGCTGTCTTCGAGTCTTGACCGCTTCTCTCTTCGCTCGTATCGTTACAGAGTTCTTTCCAGCAAGCTTTTCCGGCTTGGCTTCGCCTCCTTCTCGCCTCCCCTTTTGACGTCTTCTTTCTTGGCTCACCTTTTCGGAAGCCTCTCTCTTTGCCTTGAATTACTATGATCAATATTAAAGATCCCCTCGTCCAACTGAAGAGTATGTCTATGACCCCAGGTTAACTCGTGAAAGCGTGAAAGACTTACCTCGCTCTTGTTTCAGTTACGAGTGCAGCATGTAGTTTCTTTGCTATCGCAAGCACACTCTATAGACTTTGGTTGCGGCGATCTCGTTTATGGGTGGACGACCTAGCAGCCGCTTTTGCTCTGCTGACTCTGGTCATCCAGATCGTGTCAGTCTTTTTGCACCTGCCAGTGCCAAATTCGCAGTCTCAAACAACAAGTGAGTTGTTAAATTGCTATCTGCTTTTGGCTGGATCCGCTTATCCATCGGCCCGAAGGAGTCGCAGTGTACTACACAATGGGTAAGCTCTCCGAATCTGGCTGGAAGATGCCTCTTTTTTTTTTTGATGCGAGCTCTCGTATAGCTTACGCGTTCTACACTGTAATATTGTAAGTACCGTGTTCGTTGACACGAATGGCCCACTCATTTCCAGCAGCTTCTCCCGGTTGTCGATTCTTTTTTCCATCATTCGAATCGACTCTAGTCAGCGCCGTAGACGATACCTTCATGGAGCTGCTATATTCATCGTCGCAGCCCTTCTCTTCCTCATGGCCCAACTTCTTTGGGTTTGTGAGCCAGAACCATCATGGAAGCTTGCTGCCAATCCTCAATGCAAACTGCCACTTCAAGTTGCTGTCTGTCAACTCGTCAGTAAGTCTATAATTGTTTACTTTCGTCTCTAGCATCATTCAGTGTTAATTTTTGCGTCGTCCCTCTTAGCGGACGTTATTATTGATGGCATCCTTCTCGCTGCGCCTCTAACCCTTTTACGACATTTGGCGGACAAAAGGCTTCGACGCAAGTTGACTGTAATTTTCTCGACCTGTGTAGCCACAACGATTGTGAGCCTTCCATACTTGGTACTTTTATGTGCCCATTCTGAGTGTCTGTACAGGTTTCTCTAGTTCACGCCGCCTACATTCTCAGCAAGGGAGGAATTAAAGTACTAATATCCGCACTCGTCGAGGTAGGTCTTTGCCTAGTGTTTTGGGAATGCTTGTCTCACAATCGACTGTAAGGATACTTGCAGTTTGATCGTTGCAAACCTCCCCGTCCTCATTGGTGCTACCTTCCGCATTCACTGGAGACGACGATCGCGTTCAGACAGTCGACTCGACACAAATGCGATTTACTCGAGTCAACCTGACCTCCGACTTCAAAGCCACTAGCACTGCTGGAATCACAACAACTGATTCTCATGGGCATCTTGTAACAATCGGCAGCTCAGACCAAAACAAATGGTTCAGAGTTAGGGTTGTCTGAAGGCTCTACTGAGAGGGGTACATTCGACTACCATGTTAGGAGTAGAAGGTGGATCAGCTGGGACGACTACCCCAACAATAATCGGGAGACAAAATCGCTGCCCATGGGCATTGCCTGAACGACTTACGGCTTGGCTACATTATACCATTTGGGACTGATCATTTGATACCGCATCTGTACAATATTACTGGTATACCTGGCATTATTTAGCAATTTTAAACTGTATAACCTAAAACTTCCAATGCAAGGAGATAGGCGTATTCAAAGACGTAGTATATTGATCTAGACAACAATCTCGAAGGGAAGCCAGACAGGCGCAACTCTGTTATGGTCTTCCACCTAGAAAAAGATTAGATGCTGTTGGCCAGTCCGCAAAGTATTCCAAAAACAAATTTACCTCAATCCATCTTGCACGATCAACTTCTACATCTCCATATTTACTCACGTTCCCAAAAGCTTGAGCCCATTCAAAGCCCATGGCAGCTATACGACACACATTGGAGCTATACAAAGCCAGGTTAGCACTTCTATGCTTCACGTGCAATAAATTCGAGAACCACCCCACCTTTCCGTACACACCACGGCATCCGGTTTCAGCGTCGCTGCTATCCCTCCTTCCTCTTCGGATAATGTTCCATCATCACTCCAAAGTCCAGCGAGCATCGCCAAATCTATCACCATCCCCTTGGTATTCCGAATCCTTTCATCTACGCTCAGCTTCTCAAACTCCTGCTGCACATACGGCGCTGTGCTCGCTAACGACGCAAGATCCGCATGTCCCGAGGTAGGTAAAGAGAAGGTCGTGTCCTTAGCAAAGAGTTCTGTCATGTTCCAAATGGCTTGTCGATCATCGGACGCGAGGTAGACGATGGGGTCGGGGATTGTCACCTCTGTCGTGTTGGGATGGGCGCGGAGGTAGAAATTGGGCCATTGCTTGTGAACGGCATCTGCAAAATTCTGAAGGGGCACGTTGCTGTAGTTGTACTCTTGCCAAAGGCTATGCTTGTTTCCTCGGCGGATATGAATGGACATATAAGACGTCCCGCCGAATAGTAGGGATGGATTGTTGTCGCTATTTTCAGGCTCGATAGAGACTTGACCTTCCGAACTTGATTCGGTGTCAAGGTTTGGGAGGTGAAAGGTGCTGTGTTGCTCTAAGAGCTTAGATGACAGGAGTTTCCGAGTCTTTCCCACGAGTCGTTTCATCTCAGAGTTT
Organism: Flagelloscypha sp. PMI_526; assembly: GCA_021399455.1. Classification (NCBI taxonomy): domain Eukaryota; kingdom Fungi; phylum Basidiomycota; class Agaricomycetes; order Agaricales; family Niaceae; genus Flagelloscypha; species Flagelloscypha sp. PMI_526. The sequence continues at coordinate 950,395 of JAJTUO010000001.1, read as the reverse complement.
AGTTGAAGTGTCGTATGCAATGACTCCCGCCCCATATTAAAAATGGGGTGGCGGCGGTTGAGGAACTCGGCATAACTAAACATCTGTGAAAAATGTATGAGGTAATCGAGAGATCGTAGACATACCTGTTGGCATACTTGTCCTCAAACTTATGACCGAAATGAAAGCGGCTCGTCCGCGCTGTGACAACCTACGGAAAATAAATTGAATCCTACACATAAGAGAAAAGGTGGAAAGAACGGACCCAATGTCTATGGAGAAGACAAATTATTAAGCTATATTGGCTGAAAAAGAACAACCTTACCTTGCTAAGCGAGGGCATGGCGCCAACTCTGAGAAATCATCAGTATTTTTCAAGGGCTGAGAAAAACCATACCTTCAGGTGGTGGCGGTAAACAGCCTGGTTCAGGTCCGGGCTGGGTATCTCTTACATCGAGGAAATAATTCGACCACCTAAACCGCCTCATGAGCTTGACCCTTACATTTCAGAATGTACGACTGACTTGCCACGATCCCATCTCGTGTCAAGCACAAAAAAGGTTTTGTTTCGCTAGCAGAATATCAATGTGTGAAACCTATAGGTTCAAGAAAAACGCCTCACATCTCTCGCCATTGCGGCAGCCTGCACCAGCAAAGCGAGATCTTGGGAGAGCCCGGTATATTTATCGAGCATGTATGTGATGGAAGAAGAGCATATCCTCTCTTTAAAAGGTTTATCCTTGTCCTTCTCAGGGTCATCTTTATGGGGTGTATCCATGATCCCCATTTTGCCTACATCCCAGTACGCAGGGCCAGACATGACTGCACCAACCATTTCGTAGCAAACGTGGTCGTATTCCAAGCTAGACAGTGGGAAATCCGTATAGTTCCACTTGGAATAGTCGATGATATGGGAGTCGTCGTTTTCCATACTTGGCATGGTAGAAATAGCAGCTGAAGGTGAGGATTCCACCTCGGAAAATGTTTCGTTGGGAAGGACCACAGCGTCTAATGTAGTTGGTTCTGGCTCAACAGATTTCGTGTCGTTGACTGCAGTAGCATTGCTTGTGACACCAAAGTATTCGTGTAGCGTTTCGGGAGCTTTGTATGATATGACGGAGAGGAAGAGAAGAACGCCAGCAACGACACAGCCAAGAACTAGACCAACCCGTGTACGAAGGAGGTCGAGGGCTTTGAGTCGGGATTTTTGAGATGCACGAGCATGTTCATGCGAGTCAAAGTCATCTCCGTGACTTCTATAGCCATCTGAAGGCTGGAGGAGTGGTTGAGTATCACTGGAACCTTCGTTTCGAAGTTCGTCAAGTTCAATGTCGGTATACGCTTCCTCTGCGCGTCCCGAACGTGAATGGGGTGTACGGGGTGTGATTTCGCCATCCCTGACAGGTAAATAGGCAGAGGTAGTCGCCGAATTGTTTAGTGGTGCTGGTCTAGGCATTCCAGCAGACAGACCGTCATGGAAGTCGAGAATAAGTTGCAATCAAAATTCTGCGGAAAGTTCGTGATGTCTTCTATTGCAACTTATGGTTTTAAATATTGGAATAATTTGGATTTTCTAGGCTAATGGTACTTAGAAACACTTAAGGACATCAATAGAGAAATCTCGAAATTCGTAGTTTGTGCGTGTTCTTCGTCACTGGGCGTAGTCAGCTCTTAGGCATAACAGGTTGCCCAACAAAATCTTTGACGCAAACTAAGGAATGAATGTGATGAGCCATCTCCCACTGAGCGAAGAAAACTCGTAAGGAAGGTTCAGTGTGGTATATGCACCCTTCATCTCTCAACAGTCATGTCCCAGCGTATGTTTCAACAAAAACTAAAACATAATAAAGCAAAGTCAAGAGAGAATATTTGTCCACAAACTTTTATCTAGATTCTCAAGTCCTATACCGCCCTCTTGACTCCATCTCAAATAATTCATCCTCTCCCGCAAACGTCCTCGTAGTTGTTCTCCTCCCATTCTGTCTTCCAGCTTCAGCGGACATGATAAGATGTTCCCAGAGATTAGAAAAAGATCTTCGGAGAGGTGTGCCAAGGCAGCTCGTGAGCATGCACCAGAGGATGGCTGCGATTCTGGATGGAAAAGAACTAGTCTCAAGACGTGTTCCTCAGAAGGGTAAAGAGGAGCAAATAACAAACATAATAACGCCTACGACGAGCATTAACGGCATGAGTGCAGAGAGGCTATCTGTTTCAGTTTGGGCCATGGTTGCAAGACGCAACTTGACCAGTCTGTTTCAGCCACTCATTCTGCTCTTCAAAGTTCGAAGTCGAGCTTTCCCATACACGCTACTCTGCAGTATGTAAGATTATACTTGTCAGATTAACTACTTTCTGGGCAGTCAGTGGGCTTTAATCAACAATTTCCCAACTGTCTTTCCACTAGTCAGATCCTTCTGCGCTTGGATGACATCTTCTGCAGTGAATGCATACTCCTTGAAGATATTAACCTTCACGACTCCTTTTGAAACCAAGTCCCAGAGGGCTTTTCCATTGTGGTAGGTCTCGTCTGGTGTGACGAGGTATCCCATGAGACTTGGAGGGTGAAGTGAGAATTTGGGTTCTAAAATGCCGACGAAATGAGATCACTTACACCGGACGAAGTATTTTGATATTCTTTGCAGCAAGCTTGAGTGGAGCAAAAGGAGGAACGGCGCCCGATGCATTGCCAACAGAGACAAGCGTTCCTTTCCGCTTGATGAAGTCAAAGTTGGCTTCAAACCTGGCACAAAAGTCATTAGAACCACGAAAAGTTATGGATAATACTTGGAATATTACGTGTCCTTGCCTACACCATCGTAGATTGCATCGACGCCTTCTCCATTCGTGAGCTCGAGGACACGTTTGACGACGTCCTCCTTGGTATAAATAATGATATGGTCCACCCCGTTTTCGGTCGCAAGCTTTGCTTTTTCTTCTGTGCTTGTCGTACCAATGACTGTTGCACCTTTATGTTTCGCGATCTGGGTGAGAAGAAGACCGAATGACCCTGCAGCGGCATGGACAAAGATGTTATCTCCTTTCTTGATAGCGTATGACTCCTCTGAGAAAGTGAGAGCTGTCATACCAGAGATGTAAGCTGCTGCGGCTGTTCTAGTGTCAACCGCTGCTGGGAGAGGGTAGGTTGAGACCCATGGGACAGAGACATATTCCGCAAAACTATCTGGGCGTAAGCGTAGGGATTTTAAGTATGCTCAACCGTCTGCGCACCTTCCTAATTTGTCCTAAAAGGCCGGTGTCAATAGTTGAACTGGGATAATATAAAGTAAAACACGTACAATGGCGACAGAAGATCCTACCTTGAGACCTAACCGTTGAAATTTTGGGTCATTCAAGACTTTTGGATCTGTCGGTAAGGCAGCAACAACACCGGATGCCTCCTTGCCAAGCTGAGCAGGGAATTCTTTCAATGGATAAAGACCTTTGCGGTAGTACGTGTCGATGAAGTTCACGCCAAACCATTCAGTCTTTCCAGAGGGTGAAAATTTTGTTAAAGGGCACCAATGAGGTAAAACAGCTACCTTTACGACAACTTCAGAAGGATCAGGTTTAAAAGGGAGAGTTTTCTTCTGAATAACATCGAAGTCTCCGATCTACAGATAAGTTAGAAAGGGCATGAGCCTGAGAAGAGCTTTATTTTCCTCATCAATTGCGATAGCCTGAACAGTCTGAGGAATCGACATGAAGCGGCGCGGTAGGGTTTTCAAGTTGAGATTCCTAGTAGTCGTGGTTCGGATTATGTGACGAGAAGATATCAGAAGCAAGGAGGACATCGGGTCATAGAGCACGTAAGACGTGCTTCTCTGTTCACACGACGATTGGTGCAAAGGCCTTCATTCTGCCGCCACTGCATCCTCACACACTCGAGCTCTTTCAATCGATGTCACGTTCACCCGCATGGCTCAAGCGTTGGCGCACTTCTGGCTACCTTCAAACTGCTATTGAGCAACTGGAAAACCGTGAATATAGCCGCGAAGTTGCACGCGATCTTGCGCGAAGGAGAGCAGCCAACGAAGAACTTTTTGACGCTGAAAACGATTACCTCGCTCCCTTCATCCAAAACCCACAAGTTATTGACCACTACGATATCTCAGAAGGGTGTAAACCCGAAAATGCGACACAGAACCGCTATGTTCGTCTCGAACCGTTTGATCGTACTCGAGTGGTTGTACCAGGTCCGTCCGGAGGGCGTTATTTACATGCAAATTGGGTTCAGGAACTACATGGAGGCAAGTGGTGGATAGCGGCTCAGGCTCCGTTACCGTTCACAGCCCACACATTCCTCAGCCTCATCGCACAACCGTCCATGACTCCTCCTCAAGCGCCAGCTATTGCGTCAAGAAGAATACGGACAGTTGTTCAACTGACACGAGATGTTGAAAGCGGGAGACGAAAAGCTCATCGTTACTTTCCTTCTCAGGTCGGTCAACATGCCGACCTTACCCCTTCTCCAATCGAGCAAGCCGCTGCGGGTTCTGCCCCCGCTCTACGTGTAACTCTCCTTGATTCCACATCGATAGAGGATGCACATTGCATCTGCAGCAAAGTGTCAATAGCGCCACTCAACACCCCAGACGAAATTGTTCTTTTCCATCATCTGCTCTACACTGCTTGGCCGGACCATGGTGTCCCCGCCCCAGAAGACCGTGCCAGTCTTCGAGCATTTCTACGTTTAGCAGATGCAAAGAACCGAGAGACTTCGAGTGATCGACCTGACTTAGATCCCGATCCCCCTATCGTCATAAATTGCTCTGCCGGCATTGGTAGGACAGGTTCCTTCATCACTATGTCCTCCATTCTAAGACATCACGGTATTCTTCCTGCTCCCTCTACTCGACTTGATAAAACCCACATCCCTGCTCCTCTTGGGCCTTTACCTGACAAAATAGCAAACGATGAGATTTGCCAGGAAGTTGACGCATTGAGGGAACAGGCGAGTATTCCTTTTTGGGGTGTGTAAGATGTTGCTCATATAAATGTAGCGCCCCGGAATGGTTCAATCAGGAAATCAAATTTCTCTCATCTACGAGGTGCTTGATGAAGAGCTCTCCTCCCAATTTCGCGCGTGACGTCACGCGTATGATTTACCATCCTGTGCTGACGAAGAATAACAAGCAGCCTATTGAATTAACCCCTAACATTTTCATACGGAGGCATCATTTAGTTGAACTCGGTCAAGTACAGCATCATTGAAAACTTTAAATATCGACTGGGAATCAAGCTTAACATTTTAGTAAATGGTCTGGCGGGTCCATAGATGCACGGGTGGTGTGAGATCTAAGAATGTTGGATTACTCTTAACTATTAAAATAATTAATAACATCACGACCTAACCAAACACCTCTCAAAAACACGAAGAGTTGCCTTTCGAAAATTCTGACATTCTTTCTTTTGTTCAGCAAACACTTCTCTTTCTTCGGCTTGTTCTAATGCTTTCTCAATGAGTCCCTTCAGGGCTTCAACCTCCGTTGGTAGGAAACAATAAGATACACGATTAACAACCTTTTGAACGTGAGCGGCCATATCGCGCACGCTCCGAATCCCGATCTTGGCATAGACCTCCAAGTCCTGCCTCAAGCCAATAAATTGAAAATGGCGATAATTTGGACGTTCCCAGTTCCATAAAGCCTCTGGGTCGGAAGAGAGATTGTGGAGAGATTCGTCACAGGAATTGACAAATAGAATTTTGAGACGACTCAGTTGAGGAAGAAGGAATAGAACGGTTTCTAAGAGGTCAAAGTTTAAGTAGTCGACACTTAAAGCGAGCTCTTTGATAGTACCGCCAGCCAGAGCAAGGGAGAGCATTAGACACAGTGCGTCTGAATGATAAAGGTGTCGAGTGTATTCGTTTAGTTTCTGTTGGGGGACAATTTCCAATCGGCGAAGTCTAGCACACTTTTGGATCTTGGCTCTCCATGTGGAATTAGGGTAGAGTTGATTCCATCGACCGATATAGGTGAAGACCGTCAAGTAAAGCTCTTGGAGTACGCCGCCTAGTGGAAGAGATGAGGGGCATTCGGAAATTTCGTCATAAATATCCTCCAATGTGAGTGTTTCGAGTGAAGCGGCGTGTTTGAGAAGAAATGATACAGCATGTTTTGCCTTGCTCAGAGAGCCCATTTCAAGAGACAGGCCCTTGAGATTGGGATATTCCCGAAGGAAAAAAGGCTCCCCACGTGAGCAATGGATTGCGAGAGTTTCTAGCTCCGGAGGGAGCAGATTCGCTAGTTTGGAAAACAATTGACCAAGAGAGGTATCCCCCATGGTCCCTGTTAGTGCAATGGTGGTTCTGGCGTGGAAGACTGGGGGAGCTGAGCGACATTTGGCCATGAGGACGAAAGTTCGCAGATTGGGACAACGAACTCGAGAATTTAATGATGTGATCGCTTTTTGGACTGATATAGACCAAAATTGGATTTCTAGATGGACGAGAGACTCGGAGAATTTCAGCCACGCCAACGAAGTATAGGGCAACACAACAGCGTCGTAGTGGAGGGTGAGCTTATTCACATTGGACAGATGGGGGCTCGACAAAATTTTGGTAATAAGGGGTCGATGCGCAGACTCTAGATTAGAATGGATGTGGAGAGTAGTGACGAAACGCGCGAAAGTACGGTCGCTGTTGATAAAACAAAAGAATAAGGCCCATGAACGCACTTCAATCTGCAAGGCTCACCATATACGTCCTAGAGTACCTCGGACCATCTTTTGTCGCTGAGGCACGATCCAAATATCTTCATAGTAAGATTTCGCCGCGAATGCGTAGAGTACCCGGTTGACGCTCCGAATTCGCCATATCATTTCTTTCGAAAAGTCTGCGAGAATAAATTCCCATATCTCGACAGGTAAGTTTGCAGCTGGTGACTTTGTTGGTAATATCGACATGGTCCCAGTCAAATCGATGTGTGGGGCATAAAATCCAGGTGTTCTCGCGCCTGTACTTATAACAGCGATAAAAATCGAGCGCCAGCCCGGTTCCGTAGTTGGCAGGACAAACTTGGGTTAAAGTAGACATGAGCTCCATAGAGTCAAAGCCCAACAAATTCACGATAATAGTTGAAAGTAATCCGTCCTTAGGTTACATGATATGACATGCTGTTTCCTCAAAACGCTCGCAATGCGGTCCATCCTGGAGTCAGCACGACCCTTGGAGTTCTACTTTAAGACAATGAAACTAAATGTAGATAATTTTCACACTCACATGCAAGTCCCACAAAACCTCTAGATCGGAGAAGAGGTCGTGAAACCTTTGAAGCTGACAGTCGAAATGCAACTTGTTCTCAGGCTATCGTGTCCCTCGGCGGTTGGTGGTGCCCAAAACTTACCACCAGCTGAAAACAAAACTCTCTTTTGCGCTCATTGTCGAAAGTTCGGAATAGACACTCTTTTTGAATCTTTTTCGGAGTGATTTTAGCCTCAAACGAAGACCTCAAAGTGCGGTTGATATTCTAGGGATTACATTGCGCCTGATAATCGCTAAGGGTTTAATTCTGGCCTATGGATTCACGACCTGGAAGAATATTATTATTCATTTGACAATGCTCAGTCCTAGTATAACCTTTATCTCTTATCTATTGTGAAGCTCTCCAGTGGACTCATGATTTGGGAGGTTCTTGAGGTTTAGATGCTGTCTGAATTTATGGATATCTTAGTCACTGCACTGTTTTAACCGTTGCAGCGAGATGACCTACATATTGTGAGGTAGTACTTGTCATTCTGCAATAATGTTGTCTTTTGGTTTGGGTGCGAGTTTCCAGAACGCTCCTTGAACATCGAATACACCACCTGCACTCATCGATTCATGCACCGTAACTTTTCCGCTGGCCCACGAACGTGGGAGCATTTCCGCCCACATCATGTCTACTGACGGTGAGCCATAGTTGGAAGGCAACTCTCTCGCCTTTTTTTGTTTCCAAATTTGCACCCTTATCTCGACGCGCAAAAGCTCAGCATCAAGAGCTCGGAAAGCCTCTCGTCCGTTGACTTGTATTGAGTACCAGTGCCAGTCTTTACGGGGTTGCTGCAGGACAAGCAGTTCTAAAGCGCAACCACCACTTTTTCGAGAAGCAAGTACGTCTGTTAACCAGATCGTCTCTCTCTGTGTCCATAAAGGGTCTATGTCCAAACCAAGCCGTGTAAGAGATGGAAAACGAGAGATATCGAAAGATAATCCTCGGCGGAATATGGGGCCCGCGATATGGAGTTGTTTCAGCTCGTGCTGCCGAAGATTGAGAAGGATCGACGCTGTGTCAATGCTTACTTCGGGCTCTTCACCTTGGCGGCGGTAAATAATCAAGGATTTACAATGAAGATGTGCGGACGACCGTAATCGAGTTGGGAGACTTTGACCTCCTGCATTGGGATGAGGGGTGGTTGAAACGGAAGAAGCTGAAACCGGAGACAGGGATGGGACTGAGGGGGAAGAACGAGAGCCAATTCGCTTGAGAGTTGCACTCATCATTCGCTTTCTCCAAGACAGTACAGAGGTTGTCTCTTGCGGAGTGACCTCGACTTGTGGTACTGGTTGACTCACTTCTGGCACTACCTCAGTCACGAAGAAAATATCACTGACAAACAAATGCTGTACACCTGCCCATTCTTGGAGCATATGTTGGAAGTGTGAGAATGGAATATTGAATCCTTTCAAAGCCAGCCATTCGATATTCCAAAAGTGAATGGCGGCTTTCAGGAAGGCTTGATCTACTGCGGTTATCCAATCCCAATGAACATCCGTCATAAATGACAATCGTTTCACTGAAGGAAGTGAAGCAGGTATATGAGAAAGAATGCCATTGGGAGATACCATGAGAGATAGGCCGCCGAGTTCAAGAGACGTGACTTTGGCAGCAAGGCCAGGTGAATTTTGGATGGTCTGCAAGAAAAAGGGTACCCTATCATCGTTGAAGGGTGCAGGTGACCCGAAGAAGGACATGGAGGTCGGTGTGCTGGTCTTATACAGCCTCACGGAGCTGTAGAGTTCTGTTTGGTAAAAGTCTCGAAAAGTGCGACAAACTTGGCACCAAGCTCGACGGTTCCTTCGAATATCTGTTTCACTGAGATCTTGGAGAGCAAATGCAGAGATATTCGAGTGAATCTCGTAAGGAAGGTCAAGAGTCTTAGACATGACGGCAAAATGTCAAGTTGGGTCATCGACGCTGAGTCGGCTGCCAATGACTTTAGCACAGGACAGCCTCAAGCTCTCAGATAAGCAGCTTAGTCAGCCGAGATATCTTTCTGGTCCTATGCTCTTCAAGTTTTGTGGCACTATATTCAGTTGGGTTTTTGGGACACTTATGTAGGTGGCTGCTTCATCCTGCGGGTTCCCTCTCTCCTTTCTGGGCTGAGCTCGACGTTGATGAGCTTTCCCCAGGCTCTAACTCTTCGGCTGCTCTTTGCTCAACGCCAACATCCTCAGATTCTTGCGTTTTGAATCTGGCAGTCCCCTCACCGGTCCCTGGGAACATATCAACACAGTCCCATATGTAAACCTTCGCTCCGAGGTGTTCGAGACATTTAGAGCCGAAGACTCTGACGAACGGAATGTCTATCTTCCACTGATGCATAAAATCAGCATGTACTCTAAAGTATGCATCACGATGTAAGAGCTTACCCTTTGTCCCAGTTCGTTTACATCGCATGGCCTGACAACCACTCTGGCTCCATTGGTGTTATTCGAGGCAGTTAAACAGTTAGAAACGTTTTGAGCAGTTTGAATAAACACGTCTCCATTGTACTCATGTGAGTAAGGACACAGCCCCACGACAATTTCTCCCTCGTCTGTAGTTTCGAGACATTGTTCTGCCGATGGAGTGGATGGACAGGACACCAAGATGTGCTGAGCCTCGTCTGCTGTTGCGTAACGATATTTTCCAAGGGTTTGGGCGGAAGATGCGGCAAAATTGAAATGAGGATCGCGGTTGGAACGAGGAAAATCGACACAAAGGCGAAAGGAAGCGGCCGCAGTGAAGGGTAGAACAAGAGAAACAAAAAGAGCGCGCATTTTAACGAGGAACGTTGACAAGGAAGATGAAGGAAGGACGAGAAGGGCCTGAGATTTCTGTCAAAGTTCCAGATCAAGAAGTATGCAAAGAACATGACCTGAGTCACTTTCTCCCAAGTCGGGCACTGTATACAGACGGCAGCCTAGCAACTCAGCGAAATTCTAGAAATTACACCCTAAAGGAGGAGAGAGAGAAAACAGCCAGAAGAGAGATAACCAAAAGTAGAGATTAGGATGCAGCTGATATCGCTTTGCTTTTAAATGGGCGAATGCCCCTCTTCTTCATCTGCTGCTTCTTGTTCTCTAGAAATCGGATGGTCAACAATATGACACGGAGGGCAAAATAGCTGACCCACTCTCGATCAAAGCCTGATCTTCTTCGTCGTTGAAGACTACTTTGGCTGGTTTGTCTTCCTCCATCTTCTCTCCATTCTCGTCATCTACAATTCCAGTAATCTGCCTCTCTTCATCCTCGTCACCTTCCTTTGAACCAGTGACCTCCGCCTTGGACTTCTTATCAATTCTGAACTTAGCGACGTAGAAGCCATCCATGTTATGCACATGGGGATAAAACCTTCTTGTCAGCTTTAAGCTCTCATCAAACTTTTTCCCCCTAAAGCTCGTGAATCCTTCTCTTCCAAATTCAAGACCTGTCTCGACAAGTTTCACATGAGGGCGTTTTCGGAGAGCATAGTTAACGACCGATTCATTTTCATCTACTGTGACCGAGCATGTCGAGTAGACGAGATAGCCTCCAGATTTGGAGGTTGGTTGGACAGAGTCGATGGCACACAAGATAAGTTGTTTTTGGAGGTGGGAGAGGAGAGTGAAGTCACGTTCAGACTATGAGATCAAGGTGTTAGATTGTCCACTTGAGAGAGAGGAGAGACTAACCTTGTTAATTTTTACACCAGAGTCTTTGGAAATGACACCTGTTCCACTACACGGTGCGTCCAACAGCACACGATCAAAGCCACCCATAACTTTCGGAAATTCTCTGCCATCATACGAACACACCACAACATTCTTACACCCAAGTCTATGCACATTCGCACTCAGACTTTTCGTTCGCGCTTTATTAGCATCGTTCGCGAAGATGACGCCGGTATTTTGCATCAGCGCAGCCATATGTGTTGTCTTTCCACCGGGAGAAGACGCCATATCCAAAACGCGTTCGTGAGGTTGGGGTGATAGAGCTATGACAGGCAGGAATGAAGAAGCAGCTTGGAGCATATAGTGCCCTGCGAGATATTCGGGTGTAGCACCTATGGGAACAGCACTCTCGAATATTTGGAGACCGACGTTTGTCCATTTGCCTATTGGCTCGAGGTTGACTCCCCTGTTAACAAGAGTTTGCGCCAAGTCACGACGGCGAGTCCGTAAAGTGTTTGTGCGAATGGTGACTGGTCGTGGAAGTTCATTTGATTCAAAGAATTCGATAGCCTGGGATGATTAAGTCTTGAGGACCTTTTGGTGGGAAAAATTAAAGAGACTTACTTCAGGGACAGAAAAGAGTTGGAAAAGCTTCTCAGCCAAGAAATCATTGTAACCATAATAGCTTGCGATATCAGACACAAGCTGGTCAACATACTCTGACCTCAGTCTGCGAAACATTAAGTTAAGTAAAAGGAATTCAAAAGAAAGCAACATACCTCCCTTCCTCCTTCCTCTTCTTGAAATTTCCAAGCACTCGGACAAGTCTCCGTATCCGTGTCTGCACAAGCTGGACGTCAGGACCCCCAGCCGCTTTCTCATCTGCTCTTTCTTCTGGTGTCGGGAGATGGAACGGTTCAGCACTCGTCTCGTCTTCATCGTCTTCCATAGCATCAGCATCATCAACGAGTTCATCATCCTCATCATCCTGGAATGCTTCTTGAGCTTCTTCAACATCCATAGCCGCTTCAGCGTCGGCTAAAGCATCGAGAGCCTTTGATCGTTTTTCCATGTTTTTCATTGTTGTAGGAGCTGTTTCATCGTCATCTGAGGATGAACCTGAGGGAGAACCAGCATCTTCGTCGCTGCAATTGAGACATTGTTAGAAAAGTCTGAGACGAGAAGAAGAAGAATAATGTGGATTAACATACTCATCTTCAAAAGGGAATTCATCTGGCAAATCATCACCTAAAGCTTCACCATCATCGTCACTATCCTCGAAAAGAGACCTTTTTGAAGAAAATATACAATATGAGTAACATAAACAGAAAATGGAGAAAAAAGGCAATGTATATACTTTGTTTGAACCTTTAAATCCTCAACATCATCCCAACCGTCCTCCTCATCCTGGTCAACGATCTTAACGTTTGCCACATTCTTCCCCTTTCCCTTGTCCTTCGGACCGTCAGCCTTTTTCGACTTTTTAGCCGGCGGAGTAGCAGGAGGATCGACTCGATGTTTTCGTTTGCCAAGGTTCGTAGAATCAGAAACCAGAGGCTCAGGCGCTCCTTGTTTATGTTTCGCTCGTCTGCCCATAGTGTCACAGAACAAACAGAATGGGATGAAGGAAGATGGAAGTTCGAAGCAAAATCTTTTGATGGGCGAATAGCTTCCGCGCTACATTTCGATAGTACAATCATGGAAAAAATTAAGTAGAGATCCAGAACTTATAGATACAGAGAGTACGGAGTCCTATGAGGAAATATAAAATAGGCTGTTACAAGTTGTCCAATAATGTGGTTCGGAGAGTTAATGAATACCGAAACGAAAACCATACTAGTCTTCGTCATAACGACATCGACACCAAAGCATGCATCTCTTTACTCATCTTATCCGGATTAGGAATTGTAAAATCATCTACCTCAGATATCTGATTTGTTGATGAAAAGTCCGAAAAATCGAATACCCCAGGCCAGCCGAAATCTATAGCAGGGTCTGAGGAAGAGGCGAGAGATTGGGGTGTCGAGATAGTAGGTTCAAAACCTGGCGGCACCCAGAGGGCTGTGGAAGCTTGTGGAGGAAGAGGAGGTATAGGGCTCATTTCGTCGCTACGAAAAGAAGGGAAGTAAAGTTAATGGCTGGATCAAGGAAGTGGTAAAGACATACAGAGATAGCGGGCTGCTTCCACTGCTCACGCTACTTGCACTACTACAGCTTTTTTTCTCATCGGGAGGAGTAACTTGCATTGTGAGATCCAGCTTGGCAGTACTCTCCTTCATTCTAAGCACATTCATTGGATATTCCATCCAAGGCAGCCACTTCTCATCCAAAAGAGACATAATTCTTTGGATGTCGTTGCGTGATCTATCCGATCCATACCACCAAGTCCCGTCGAATTGACCCAGCAAAGCACAATAGTGTGCAACAAGAATGAGGGCTCTTGGTCGTTTTTCAATGAAAAGCTCGAAGAAGTCGTCACTCATGGATGACGGGAAGAGATAGATGGCGATGTTCTGCATATTTGGACTCATGAAGACGTTCCAAGTGTACGTCAGCTTCTGTAAAGCAATTTCGTAGCACCCAATGACCTTTGGGTCGAGCAGTTCGTCGACGTCGAAAGGACAGATTTCGGGTCGATGAATATGCTGAACTATGGAAGGGAACGGTGAAGGCATATGCTGTTTGTGTACTGTCGTTAAACAGTCAGGAAGGAACGGCGAGTTCTTCACAATTCCATTCGAGACTGCCATCCAATAGGGGCCGAGGCGACGCATGAAGGTTCTAGCTGCTGGGAACCAGTCAAAAAGATCGGGGGTCCCATCTTGCGAAAGAGCTTTCCATGATGGAGAAGCCAGCCAGTAGGTTGCTAGGAGAGTATTGGCCATGAAGGAAATGTCCCACGAGACGGAGTCTCCCACTTTGCGCATCCCAAGGATTGCCTTTTGACAGTGCATCTTGGCTAAACGGAGCCAATCGCCTGATGGTTTGAAAGTGTGCATATGGAGGGAGCTCATGGCGAACATGGCATGGAGGAGGAATTCATGCTGGAAGGCGAGTTGGGGAAGCATAACTTGGAAACCATGTCTGGTTTCCGGTACATCTGGAATAAATGTTTGGAGAGTGTTGGTAGTCCAGTTGTGCAAAAGTTCGAGATCTTTCATTCTGAATTCTCCAAGCGGGGGAAGATCAAGCTGGTGGTCCGAACTCATCGACAAGGTAGAATTAGCAGCAGGAGTGAGAATCATAGCGAGTGGGTTCGGTGAGTCTTCATCGTCCCAGACACAAGCTTCTTTGCGTCGATGACATGCCTTGCAAATAGGATGTCTAAGAAAGCAAGCATGAGAGTTGGCCGAACATGACCACACTTCCCGAATCTCGACACTCACGCTTCGTCACATTTCACGCGACGCCCTTTACAGTTTCGACACCCAGCTCGTGACTTTTTGTGATGTTTACGCTTGGGAGCTGTGAAAATTAGGTCAGAAATACGATAAAACATATCCAATGCATCGAGAAAACCGACCACAACGACTAGAAGAGGCTTCCGGAGGCATGACAGTCACAGGCAGAATGCGACGCGCAGTTCACTTGGCCGGCATGCCGAGAGTGACCAACTGCTCCCGAAGCCATCAACACTCTTGCTCGGAGCCACAGCCACTGAAACGACAATCTTTGTGCCAAATCCTACCATGGCGCTCTGGACATTATTCACTCTTTTTGCTCTGGCAGCGGCTCATGGAGGTCATGATTCTGGCAAGAAACCTGACGAGACCATTCAGCAATATGCCCAGCGCCACGTAAGTCTCAGCCTGTATTCCTCTCCAAAAGTTTACTGCTTACACTCTGCTTCAGATGTCCAGCGAGCACCATATGTGCGTTATTTACAATTCACTTTTATGAAATATAGTTTAATGACGATACGCTCAGCGACGACTTTGACATTCGCAGCTTCTTCCAGCTCCACGATCTCGATAGGTACGCTTCCCACTTTTCCACAATGCTTCTTTCACTCAAATCTCAATTATAGGGACGGTTTTTGGAGTAAAGAAGAAATTGAAGCCATTTATGGAGTTCACCACATCTATTCACAGAAGAAGTCGAAGGTACGTTGCAAGCTGGACAAGAGCTGTTTGTCATTCGACTCAACCATTCCCCGTAGGATGATGAAGAGCACCAGAAGAAGGCAGACTACATCGTCAGCGAAATTTTAAAGCGACTAGACGGAAATGGTGATGGTCGTGTGTCCCCAGAAGAACTGGAAACCATTGGTCTAGACGGCCTACCAAACTTCAATGACCTTGGAGCTGAGGGCCACCACTATGACGTTGAGTCTGAGTTCTTCCTCCACCACGAAGGTACTATTACATTTCTTTTCTTAATATCTAACTTAACTAAACTCACGTCACATTCATTCAGAGGAATTCCATAGCACACCAGAAACCCAAACTGACGATTCATACATCCACGCAGAAGACTATGAACACTTTGCACACCACGAGAAGATTGAACGTCAAGAAGCGGAAAAGGAGGCAAAGTACCAAGGCGTCTCCGTTGATGAAATTCTTAAGCAACAAGAGGAGGCAGAGGCAGCCGCAGCTGAAGCCGCAAAGGCCCGCGAATTCAATGAAAAGATAGCTGGTCAACATCCTTTCGTCGACCCAAACGGAGCACCGCCGCCGCCAGTCCAGGAACCCAGTGGCAAAGGTGTCCCCGAGTACACACGAAACACTCCGCCCGAAAAACAGGATCCTACCGTTCGATTCAAGGATGCTAAGTCTCAAGCTGAGGCGAAGGATGCTTGGGGTCAAGGTGCTGATGGCTTTAAACCTCCCAAGGAAGCCGGTGATAGGATGCGCAAGAACTTGCCGTACAAGGTACTGTCATTTGTGTTGAGTTTCTGTATAGGCACTAAGACTGACCAGGAACGTATGCAGTACAAGTTCAAGCGGAGCTGGGGTGACTTCTAGATTGGATAAGTGTGGCGGAGGATTTTGGTTTTATTTTATCTTCCAGTTTTTTACCACTGCCTGCAGAGGTTGTAATTCCTATGGAGACTTGCTTTCCTTCTTAACTGTTTGACTCTGTGCGGCTGGTCTGACTTGGCCAAGTTTCTTCACCAGTGGTGAAATCTTCATAAACAGAGCTGAAAGTACGGAAGACTTTCCAGGACGCCCCTTGAAATTATCTGGGTTAGAATCTTGAAATCTTCAGACCACCTCATCTCGCATGGCTCACCCTGTCCTGTTGATCTGACCCCGATGCCCTTTGGCTATTAGATATAATACAATTTGTGAGAATAGGTGAACAGTAAGAATCCAATGGTGGATCTCCGCTCAATCAAATTTTGGGATGTCCACGCCGAGGTAGCGTAAAAACCCGATCTCTCTGAAAGACGATGGTCGAATCATGGTGACTATGAGAGAAGCGCGCCCTTTGGAAAGCCAGTGTGGCATTTGAATAAAATGTTACATTGCGATATGGAGATTGTACAAAGGATTTCGAAGACATGTGTTTTTTTTTCTTAGGAAGATGGAATTATTTCAAGAGTTCCGAAAGCATATTAACAACCCGTCGTTGCGCCTTGCGCAGAATAACGTGAGAATCTAAGCTCCTTGACCCCAGGCCCAATGAGGATTTTGTCCACCTTGGTCTCTTGAAATCTGCTCGAACTCCAATGCACGAGTGTTCGACATATGAAGAGAGTGATTTGAGCCACCAATGGTTGCTCCACACTCTGGGCATCTCGAAACCTGCATTGCGCCACCACACTGGTTCAAGTGCTTAGAATTCATCGAGCTTATGTAAGGAACGAAGAAGAGCGTACCTCCGTAATAACAAATGGATGGCCATTCTCACAGTTATACCAATGGCCACGGTATCCTGTTGACGTCACAAAACTTAGAATGTAAGAGAAATAACTAGTGGGCTGATCACATACCAAAATTGAAAGCTTTCACAATCTCCTCTTTCTCTCTTGCAGACAATGGCTGATAGGCTTTGTCCGAAGCAATGTACTCTCGAAAATCTTCATACTCTTTCAAAATGCGGTCCCCAATATTCCTGCAGTTTTCAGTAAACCACTGACGAGCTGCTCTAAGATCGGCTGTAGATGCTGAAGGCATTCTCCGAAGATATGCAGTTTCAGACGACGCGATGCCCTTGCGAGCGTTATTCAGCTGCATTTGGATCTGGTTGACCAGAGTTTCCCGATCTTCAGGTCGGAAGTTGCCTTGGCGTAAGATGTCATGGCGCTCGGCGAGAACGGCAAGCTTGAATCTTTCCATGCTAACCCTGAGAGCGGAGATGTCGCAACGGGCCATTTGTCTCCAACCTGCTGACTGCTCGGCTACGGCGTGGGCGACTGCAATGTCCTTCTCACACGAAAGTAAGATGAAATCCATAAAGCTTCCCCAAACTTCAAGGGAAGTGACTGCAGTTGGGTCCAAAGGGGGAGGAACATTTGTGGCGATAGCATCGTAGTGTACTCGGGCGACCTGCACCATATACAAGCGCAAGGTAACTGTGAGCAGGTATGCGTCAATCTTGTAGCGAGTGTCTGCTTTGTGAGGTGGCTGACCGACACGTTTGTCGGCTTCTCGCATAGCAAATTCTTCCGGACTCTGAGCAAGCGTGTGATCGCCGTCAAGCAATTTGTGAAGTTCTTGTCGATAGAGGGTAGATATTGAGGCATGGTAAGTGCGTGAGTGTGGACTCTGTTGTTTGGTCATGGCTGCGAGATCTCTATACGGTCGAACAATGTTCTTGATGAGGGCCTTCCATGCTTTGCTTTCCTCGTCTGAAAAGCCATGATCAAAATGACCCACAGATGAGCTGAAAAACATCCACGAGATAGGAGCGGGGGCACGTCCAGAAGGGAAGGCCTGACTGATACGACTTTCAACAAGGAGGTCAAACGCGTCCCCATCGAGGTGTGTTTGCACTTTAGGAAGGGTGGCAGCCTCTTTCATAATTGCCTCGAGCTGGCTCTCAACTGCTTCGAGGCGTGACGTCGCCTGTGCCAGAGATTTCGAGAACGAGCCAGCAACATTGCGTTCGAGAATGTCAAGGCGGGCTCGCTTTATCACCCTTCCATAACGAGGTGAAGAGATGGGACAACGACAAGATGGGCATACTGGGGGGTCGATGAAATCAGTGGGCGGAGATTTCATAGCAACGTGGTCGCCATTTATGTCTTGCTCGTAAAAGTCGGACATGTGGCATACTCCATCTAGCGTCTCAACAGTGAAAATATGGCCGCAAGAGAGAGCGATGATCCGTTCGCTCATGTCATTACTCTCTAGTTCAAGTTCCGATAGCGTACGCTGAAGGATCTGGTCCACGATATCGTCTTTGCGAGAGTCGTCTGTATCGTCGTCGAACATACAGTGGAGGCACGGTTGCTGTTCGCATATTTCTCCGCAGACTGAGGAAAAGTAAATAACAAGATCAATTAATGATAAAATAGAACATACCCGATGGGCAAATATGCCCACAAGCAAGTTTCTTTGAACAAGGCTCGTTACATGGCAGGCGAGCACAAACCTAGTGTTGACTTAAGATAGGATGAGGAATAAAGACAAATATCACGCACAGAACCACAGGGCACCGGACATGTGTGGTGTGAGCACGTCCAACTACAAGGTTCCATACAAGGCGGGCAAGGGATTGAGCACTTTTTGCTGCATGTTTGGTGAGAACAAGTTTGATGGCAAGGCAACGAGCAAGAGTCATTGCATGCTTGGTTGGATGGATGGCAGTCCTTGCCACAAAGGTGCTTGCAAAACAGTGTTCGCTCGCAGGGGTGAACCTTATGGACAGTTCTCTGAATGAAAAGTGATCCGGACTCGGAGGAATCGACTGGCTTTGACTTCTGTTGGCAATCATGGCACGGCGACTGGCAGGTCTTGGAACAGCAATCCAGTGGTTCCCGGCAAGTAGCAGTGCAGCGCAATGTGCTTACATCCTGAGAGCAATAGACCTCTGCTTGGTGCTCGCAGGTAGGAAGCTGCTTTATGACCTTGACCTTGCATCGAACATTTTGAAGATTTTCCTTTTGATAACTAGAAGCTCGTTAGAGTCAACAACCTGCGGCTAATGTAACACTGACCAATGAATTGATGGGGCAATATGCCCGCAAGGAAGTGTTTCGTTATAAAGCGGGAACCGGCATTGTCCACAAGCTTCTCCGCACCGTTTGTCGCATGGATGTTTCCTCGGACATGTAATGCGCGGGCAAGGCTCGTCACAAACCATGCGTTTGTGAAGGTTCAAGTCCGGGTGGCACTAATTGATGTTAAGAGCGGTGTATATCCAAGAACGAAACACACACCACGGCCTTGCATATATGTCCACATTGAAGAGGAAACCCGCAAGACGCGAGGCATCCACCTTCTGGGGCAAGTAGAGAAAGATCGTCGGGTTTGGTAATCTCGAGTTGAGTTTGAGGGTGTCGTGAACATACGACAGGAAGTGTTGGGCCAATTTGACCATAAGACTCTAAATCATCGAGGATTTTACTCCACGTCTCGTTCTGGCGGAGATTTGAGGCGTTGCCTAGAATGTACATGCCATGTTGGGCGCGAGAGAGGGCGACGTTTACTCGGTTGATGATCTAGGGATACATAGTCAATTTGGGAAGTAAATATATTGATCAATGGAAAATGAGACCTTAAGGAAGCCAATCGAGGTGTCACTGGCAATATCTCCGGAGTTGCGAACCAAAGATATAATGACAATCTTGGCTTCCTCTCCTTGAAAGGTATCAACAGTTCCGAGGCGAATCTTCGAATAGTAAGCAAATGGTCGGCATATTGGCAGAGAAACATACATGGCGGGCTATCTCGACATCTTGGAATGAATCTTCATCGGGATCATCCTCTTGACCATGGCGTTCCAGAGCTTCTTGATCTCGTTCGTTGAGAGTTACAGCGAGTTTCGCTTTCCGCAGAGCCAGCCGAACTTGTTGCAACTGCCCAAGATAGGCGCATAATACTGCAACATCCCCTTTGCCACTATAGGCACCCTGCTTTAGGAAGTAACGGACGAGGTGACATATCCAATCAACCTGTGAATCTTGTCACGTGGAACGAACTTAAAAAAACGATTGCACAAACTTCATGGGCATTATACTTGGACACCGAATCCTTCTCGCCAGACTCTCCGTGCGTATGCGTCAAAAAGAACACATTTTGTTGCATTCCTTGTACCGGAGGATATTTAGACACGAGAGGATGGTCTTCAAGATTTGGGTACAGAATAAGTCTGTAGCGCAACAAGTTAGAGGGCGTCTCTGCAAGTAAAGTGCTCTTTGAACAAACCTTGGAAAACGAGAGATCTCGGGTCGCATTCTCCTTTGCACATTAATAAGAGACATAGGGAATCCCTGAAACAAAACTTAGTAATACAAAAGGCTAGGGATAAAAAAGGAACGAACATTGTCTGATAATCTCTCCATCAAGGAGCGGTCGAACTTGTATAGCCGTCGCCCTTTAGAGCTATCGACAGAAAGAGCTGTATTTGCATGTTAGTTTCGGGAATCACCATCTTAGAAAACATACAAAAGGTTGCTAGCGTTGGGCGAAGTTGTTGAGGATCTCCAATGCTTATCATGTGCTCCACTTCATATAAATTAAGCTTAAAATTAAGAGAATAAAAATTTTTTTACCAGAAGGAACTAATGAAGCCAAAGTATGGGCCTCCAAAATTTGGCCAGCTTCTTCGACAATCAACACCTTTGGGGATACCGCCTAAGAAGGATGTCAACTTGGCCATTCACGACAACAATATAACTTAGCATAGTCGTACAGTCAAGAGAGAAACAAGTTTAGCAGCCCCTGTGGTTCGCAATGTTAACGCAATTATGGGTGGTAGACTAATGAATCTCACCTGTTGTCGTACACCCAATGAGGTCTGTTCGACTAAGCAACTCCTTCCTTGTCTGAATTCAGTGAATTAACGATGAAATAATTGTACAAAAGCCAACTGTTGAACGGACCTGATCTTTGATATTGTTAAATTCTTCGCAGGCCTCATCATACTGTGCTCTGGCATTCTTAAAGTCTTCCAGGTTAGAATTGTAAGCATGTCTCCGAACTTCACCTTCCCATGCACGCGCGAGGATGTTACGTTCTTGGATAGTCATCGACCAGACATCCTCTACATCAAGCAGTACCCCTTTGGTCCGAGGATTCTTCCTAATGGGTAGTGGTGGAACAGACATGGGGTCTAGTCCACGAGCCATAAACCAGGCAGGGCGGGGATCAACAACTTCCAACTCTTCGGCGGTATCGTCGGTCATTCCAAGCTCCTGAAGTTGTTGCTCCCGATGGATCGAGGTGAGATAGGCAACAAAAGAGCCAGCGCCGTTGAGAAAATCAATATCGAAACCACGTCGCCAAAAATCGTACACGGTTTCAGGAAGAACGGGTGTCTCATCGTTGCCCTTCTTCCCCACTGTTTTCCATCCACCCTCCTCAGGCGGAGCCATTGCTTGGGGTAGCTCATCATACAGATAAAGAACCCACGGATGCGGATTTAGGAGTCCGAAGAGAGCTTCGGGGTGGTGAATTGTGAGATGTTGGTTCACCTGAGATGCTGTGATGACGGTAGCTTCCATCTGCTCTATGACTCGCTCCATTTCCTCTTCGATCCTCTTCAGCTGAGCGAAAGCTCGGCGCATAGCCTGATCCATGGAACCTCGTCCAGTCATCTTCTCAAGTTCAAACAAATTGAATTGGGCAATCCTCTCATCTGACGATCGAGAACCAAGGCGGACGATGTTATTCGTGATCTTGTCGTCGAGGATGGAGCCAAGCATATGGTCTAACGCATGGTTCGTAAACGAGATTAACACTGGTGATCTTGAGTTATAGAGCCCTGTGGACGAATTTAAGGAAAAACGTACCGATGGGCTTGATTTTACTTTCAAAAAGAACACGGATTATCTCTTTGCCAGTAAAGCTCTAAATAGGGATGAGGATGGAGTCTAAAACATTGGTTGGGGACATACTTTTCCTGTTCCTGGCGGTCCCTGAATTAAAGTAACTTCTCTAGTGAGGGTGTCGACAATGGCATCCGCTTGGGAGGGGTCAAGCCGACTGCGCTCTCTAAGGGCCTTGCGCGCAATACGCACAGATTCAGGGTTCATTGCATCAAGTTCAGTAACACCACCTGCAGTATTACCCGCAAATAACGACCGAAGATTGAACCTGAATCGTGGCACACGAGCATAACGTGGAGGTTCGATTCTGCCTCCTCTTTCCCTAAAGGACATAATGCTTTCCGATGCGATATGTTCTCCGAAAGGAACGGAAGTCGGTTCAACATTCTGGAGGGTTCGAAGGAATGGCCGAACAGCCTCAAAGAGAACAGAGGTATCAATGAGGACGCCGAACTTGTACTTGTTATCTCTCTCGTCAGCAATACGCTCTCCGCGGAGAGAATCGAGTTCGATCTCGGGATCAAAAAATGAGATGCGTAGGTTAATGTAGTCTGGGCTGGCTTTTGCAGACTCGCCGATGTCTGTGTTGGTGGAGGCCACCATACCAACGAAGAGTCTCAGCTGACTTGTACGAGTCTGCAGGACCAGGATGACAAGGTTTCCATTTGAAAGCCGACGTGAGTGCTCCCAAAACTCCGCACGGGTCGCGGGTTTGGCATGACGTGCGTTCCCTGGAGGTGGAGATAACTTAAACCCGACTGTGAAATTTCGACGTTGAGCGGCTGCGCTGGCGAATGAGATGTCGGTGTAGAGATGGAAGAAAACACCATCTTGGCCACTAGTACGATAGGCACCGCCTCTATTACGAAGAAGACCCTCAAGGATGGTCGGTGGCCTCAATTTGCGGCTTTGCTGCGTCTGCATTGTCTCCAAATCGATCTCAATTGCACGGACAGCCTTTCGGATTTCGGACCTGGAATAGGTTAGACAAATAAATAGGTAGAGGAATGAATACACAAACAGCATCTCTTCACGCAAAAGGCGGCCTTGAATGTCAATGTGTTTTTCCATTGACCCTGGGGCCAAGTGATGAGGAGCTCCAGGAACAAAAACAGGCAAGTAGGGGTCCAAGGGAGAAGTGAGCTCCTCATGAGTTGGTGCAATGCGAACGTCGGCGAGTTTCTCAAAATCATTGTCATGACGAGGACCCTCGGGTCGAAGACTCCCTGGTCCAATATACACCTGCCCAAGTTGTGAAAGAAAATCTGCATGGCTGGCCCCAGCAGGGCGAGTACGGGGAGCAGGGTCCCTTCGAAGTTCCTCAGCAACACCGCATTCCCTGCGCGCAATGGAGCGCAGTCGTAAAAGACATTTGTCCAATTCTCGTAAATGCAGAGCGCGTGAACTTGAGTCCTTTGTAGTGAAGGGATCGTCAAAAGTGGGAGGGACGGCGTCGACGTGCGTCCTCCATGTCTCAAATAGTGAATAGAGGTGCTCGATGAGGGTCAACAGACCGGGATGATCCCGAAAAGCGCCTTTTTTGAACGTCTGGATGTACCTAAAAGAGAAAGTGAGATAGAAAAATAGTTGATAGAAGAAAAGAGGCAGACTGCGAAAGAAATATTTCGATTACTATGAAAACCAACGGTCCACTCAACACATTCCCTCGAAAATCCTTCCAAGTTTTCGCATCAATCATTGACGATACACTTTCCAAGATCGTCTGATGAATTTCGTCATAATTCTGGTCGACGAGAGTGTACAATTTGCTGAGTAAGAGTTAGGTTATCGCAAAAAAGAAGGAGGGAGGGGAACAAACTTCAGGTTTTGGCGCATTGTGCTCTTTATGATTAGATCGGACGCAAAAAACTTGAATATATGGTTTAGAGATGCCACATAAATAAGCCTCGAAAGAAAATACCCTACCTGGAGAAGTGGGAACCAACCACGCTGAAAAGACAGGTTTTTGGCGGGAGATGCATTGGTTGAGACATTAGTGGTCCTGAGGATATCTGCGATAAAATGGAGAGTTTCGTCGTTGACAATCTTGTCCAAAAATTGCTAGAATAACATTCGTAAGGATATGACAAGGCTATGGACCAGAAATAGAAACTTACTTGGGCGAGTTCAACGTTCTGTGAAAGATATCAGCAAGTGAGAACACGGACAGAATAAACCGTGCGAACCCATGTTGGATTTGCTGGATGAATACTGCCAAAGAGCTGAACAAATGCCTCTTGGCGGAAAGGCGTCTGCATGAGCTTCGGTCGACCGGCTTTCAATATGACTTGGAGGTGGCTATGGACTTCTCCGGGACTCAATTTCGCGACAGAGTTAGAGTTGATGTTGGCGCCGGGAGCTTGGACAAGGCTTCGCAGCGAGAAAAAATCAGGAGCAGCATCCTCAGGATCCGACTGAGGGTGGTCAGCACCTTCGGGCCGAACGTGACTGAATTTGCAATGAAATCCGTGGTTGCAAGTGCCCGTCTTCCAGAAAGAATTACAGGCATTGCGAGGAAGATCGTGCGCAGCTGGACCACTATGTCGACCACGAGTAGAGGTACTAGCCATGTTCGAATCCTGGGTGTTTTGACGGTGTTCGAATTTACAATGTCCGCCGCGAGAACAGGTCCCACTGCTCCAGAAACTGTTGCAAATGTTGCCAGGAGCTCGGCTAGGAGGAGCGTTGCTTCCTCTTGACGTTCCTCGTCCGGCACCGTTGCCACGACCTCTACCCCTTGTGCGAGAAGACATTGAGATGTTTGTGGGCGTTGGGGCTTCAATAGCTATCGTGGGCCATTCACAATAAGTACTAAAAGCCCACGAGGTGCTGTTAAATCAGTCACAGCATCTTTTCGATCACTGGAAGGGAATCTTCATGAACACCTGTTATGAATGAAAGGCGTTGAGTACTACGGTTTCGGTAACATCTGAACACAAACTTAAAATATTTCTGCGTGAAGAATCGATTCGAACAGTCGCGAATACTAAGAGTTTGGACTAGCTGAACCGGAAAAAAAAAGAATGTGTGGCCAAGGCGCTAGTCTGTGTGTGAGAACTCGGCACCCACAAAGACTCGGGAAGCCATAGACGCCGATATCCGCAATAAGCTTATATGCATACTGCAGGGCAAGCTAACTGAGACAATGGGCATCTTTCATTGTAAGGGCGAATGCTTACCGAAGCTTTGTGGGTTTCGCATTCTCACGGTATGCAAACCCTAGATCTTGAGCTGGCGTAACTTGTACCTTTCTCCTTCGTCAGCGTTACATTCCTGTCCACAGTCCCTTCACTAATTCAGTGCATACATTTTGAACGTTGTCTCCCTACCTACTACCCGTCTTTGAACAAGTCGCGAAGTGTCTCTCGCACACTCAAGCTATTAGCGAGCTAGTCGAAACAGGACAGCCTTCAATTACTTCAATTATTTGTATCCGAGGATAATTCCCAACCTCATGGGCTTGAGGCTGATTGCAAGGCGTCCTGGTGTTGGATAGGCCGCATGGCTCTCGGGTACTACACGACAAGAAAATAGGTTTCCTTTGTTTCGCACCTCAAGCAATGAATATTGCACTGTGTTCTCCTAGCCAGACAGTCAATATTCCTTTGGGATGAGATGGAATGTCGTTCGGCATGTATGCAAAGATGGTTGTTGGATCCAACTTGGAGCAAATCAATCAAACACTACTCTCTCGTGTCTCTCACGTTTAGACACGATTGATTATTTCTCTTTCAAAAGAACGATATGCACTTGAATTATAGCACAGCTTTCTGTTCATGCTTTTAAAATTTCCTACCAACTGTAGCTCTCCGGCGGAGACTGGTGTCGTTTTATTTCCCATCCCCACACTAGTGTTCAAGGTCCAGGACCAACTTGTACTTGTACACCCGTACTTGATGAAGATGCAACCCCAAGGCCATTCCTTCACAAAAGAGAGACCAATGAAACGTAAATTACATCTGCGAAGTACGCGTACAAGCCCAAACTGCTCTCGAGAAAATAATCTGACCATATTCAACTCCATTTACTAGGCAGTGGCTGCTGCAGTACGGCCACCCCGACCAGGACCTTTCCTCTTCCCGCCTCGTCCACCTTTACCTTTTGCTGCCCTCTTGGCTTTACAGACATCACAATACCAACCACCATCAGGAACATCCGAGAGGCCAACACATTCGATATGGAACTATATGTGCATTAGAAACCCGATAGACCAGGAAAGACAGAAAAAAATGACACTCACCCACTCTTTTTCGCACTTCTGATTATCGCACCCAATCATCTGACCAAAGCTGACACGATTGCAGAAACAATACAACTTCCCGTCATCGTTCTCGCCGTCCTGGTCGCCATCCCCATCTGGATCATCAACAGGGTCTTGTTGAGGAGTAGCAGGAGCGGCTGGACGCGTGCTTTTGTTGGAGTTTGTTCGCATAGGCATACCAGGACCTTCCAAGGTCGGACCTGCATTCCAATCTCCGTTGGCTGAGGCAGCCTCAAAGCGGGGATTGCTGTACGGAATTGCTCCGTTGTAAGATATGCTGGGCAGGGAAGGGTGGTGCGCAGCTGGAGGGACACCAGACATGTCCGGAACACGATGTGCATTGCCATTAACGTGTTGTTCAAAGCCGTTCGTATTATAAACGTCGTAGTGGATTTCGTTTCTGACGCGTTTGTTGGTGTGTCCTCGGGAAGACGAAATGGGATTGGGGAAGGACACGACAGAGACCTGCGTTTCGGCCGGAGAAGCTAATCTTTCTTGTCTATAGAAGATCATGTAAATCATATGAAATAGTGTATGGGAGAAAAAAGGGACATATACCTTTTCTTGCCTTTGTGCTTCTCCTTGCGATGATGGCCACCCCGAACGCCAACCTCGTCGTCATCTCTAGGCCGCTTGGGCTTGCGAGGACTTGAATCACCAAGAACACCACCACTGGCCATGGCAGGTTTCCTCCTTCTACCTGTTTCCTGGGCATGCATGGCAGGGAAGTTGTGAGGGCCAACGTGAGGATAGTCCGTTTTCCGGCTCATAACTGCTGCGTCCATGTTGGGCATCACCTTGGCCATTTCCTGAAGATGCGCTGACTGAAACTTGAGATTGTCGGCAGCTTGGCATGCGACCCGAATCTTGTCCTCGCCGCCCAACTTGAGTCTGCGAGCATCTTCGGCAATTTCAGTGAGGAGCCAAAGCCTTCCTTCTTTGTTGCCTTCGTTGTTCTGGATCATTTCTGTGAGTCGGATGATGCGCTGGGTAATAGATTGCATCGACGAGGACAGCACAGCGTCCAGTTCACGTAAGTCTGCAAAGTTGCGGCAGAGTTCGGTTGGTAATGTATCGAGCGCATAGGTGTACTCGGATAGGATGGCCAACGTATGTGCTTGATCGGCAAGCCTCTCGTGAGAAGTCAAAGGAGGAGGACCAGGTCTACTCATGGTGGTTCACGAAGAAGGTTTCAAGGTTACGCCGGGTTCTGGTGGGTCACTCATTCGATCCTCTTTTCAACCTCACAATACATCATTAATATTCGATGAGAGAACAGAAAACATGAATTTCCAAACACAGGTTCTATGAAGAGACGGGAAAACGTAAAAATACAGTATGTCGTGCGATGAAGTAGAGCAATGTGATGTAGAGAAAAAGAGTGCTGAAAATCCTGGGAAAACAAAACCGATGTCTACTTTTTCGCTGCTTTGGGCGTTCCGTTCGTGCTGTTCTTCGCTTGGGCCTTCAAGGCTTTGGATTGTTTGCTCTGGGCAAAGAGAGTTGCATACACATCGTGAGAGTCACGTGGGCTTGACTGGTGGAAACCAGCAAACATGCTGGCGGTGGGGGATGTGGCAAACGCGGTGTAGCCGTTGGATGCAGCAGGAGCAATGGAGTATTGGAACGTCATTATGTTCGTGGTGTGTGCAGATATGGACGTAGAGTTGTGTTGGAGAAAGTGATAGATTGTTGGTGAAGAGAACGAAGTGGTGCGTCCAGGCGAGGCAATAGGGGAGACCAGTCGCCAATGATTAGTGGGGGGAAAGGAAGTACAATGAAAGGAGACTGAAGGTATTCTCCAACGGATGTGCTTTTATGGACCAAGGATCCCTAGATATCTTCTCACAATAAAGGAGAAGCAGCGACAATTGGGGATTGCTAGTCACGGAGTGTGGATAATAAAAGTGATTGCGGCGAGGCTAGCGTGTTGTTGTGCGGGGATTCCGAGGGTTAGACGAGGAAGTCTAAGGAATCAGGTGTAGTAGACAGATCTCATTATATGCTATGAGGGTATAAGGCTGCTGTCAAGACGGCGAGAGAATGGCAGTGTGGCTAACGGAAGTACAAGGGCGTTTCGCCGCCCCATCAGCGCGGGAACCAAAGCGTGGAGCGGCTGCTTTCCTTTTTCAGCACTTACCTTCATCCAAGCATTCCCATCCTGGAATGGCCCCTGCACCCAGCACTCTACACCCTCGGCCCGCCTCGAGACCTTTCAAGAGTCAATCAAACGCGTTCCGAAAAAATTGATAGAATCGATCTACTTCAACAACGCCATTGTACTACTCGAGAGCATGCTTCTTCTCTTCGGCCAACTTCTTCTCCAAAGCCAAAATCTCGATAACAGTAGGGTCGTTTACCAAAGCACGCCCAGCTTCCTCGGTTGTGGGGGGAAGAGGCAGTCTCGGCGCCCCTGGATATTTGAACAAGTGGTTCAAGAGGTACTTTGTACCTGCAACCTTCAATTCGGAAGCTCATCAGCGACAATATGGGCAAAAACAAATAAAGCTAAAAAGACGGACCCCAGCCTTGCTAGTGACCCAATCAGCCCGAGAGACGAGCGCCTGCAATTTCTGTGCCTCCGCAATCGTGGTAGACGTCGGTTCTGCTTGACACATCGCCCATAGTTTACTGCAAGTAAGCTGCTCTAATTTCAATGACTTGATCTCTTGATGAACGATGTGGAAACACATACCGGTGCAATATTGGCAAGACCAGTTATGGTACCAGCCCCATCAGCACCCAGAATCGACGGCAAGAGCATGTCCACGAATCCATCAAAGACGGAGAATCTACAAACTTGTTCAGGCCATGTTCGTCGACAACACGAAGAAAAATATCATACGGAGCTGAAGCCTGTTTCCTGGGGTACTTGTCCACAAACTCTTTCGACTTTGTCAAGCCCGTTAACCTGGTAATCTTACCCACACCACCGCAAGTCAGCTTGATTCCAGCAACATTAGACGAACTGCGGGCAATATCCTCGATGAGATCTGTGTCTAGGTCGATACCACCGGTCACGGCAGGGAAGTTGTACATCAATCTAAACAAGGCGAACGAGCGGGTGAGTTGAATGATGTCCCTCACTAGATCTCGGAGGATTCTCGCTCACAAAGGTACAGGCGAAGCCTCCGCAATATCCACAAAGCTGCAAACAGAATGATCAGTTTCCTTTTTTTTCCCATTCAATTACGGAGAGACACATACTATTTCTTCAATGGAGCTCCCCCATTCTTCGTCAAAACTCCGGCGAAGTACCCTGGCGGAATGACAATAACGAAATCCGCCCCCGCTTCCGCGGCCTCCTTCGCTAGCTGGATCGACTCGCGTGTGCTCGCAGCACCAGCACCCGCAATGACCGGTCCATCTACCAACCCTACAGAGTCGAGGGCTTCACGAGCCGTACGGATTAAAGCAACACGTTCGGCGTGGTCGAGGTGAATCGCTTCTCCCTGTTCAATTATTTTTCCTCCATGGTCAGATAAGACAGAAAGACGTAGACGGAGGCTAATGGGGAGAGAAAATGACTAACCATTGTCCCACTCACGACAGGCCATGCACCTCCTTGAGCAACGAAGATAGCATGTTTCTTATAACTCTCCAAATCTTAGGATTTTTTCAGACTTCAAAAAGCTTCGTTTCTCTTAGCCTATCTCACCTAGCTCGTCCTTCTCATTGAAGAATGCAGGCAATGGCACATAGACGCCGGGTAACAAAGCTCTAGTCATCTTCTTTGTGTGAGAAGGAACCTTTGGGTGTTGAACGTGAAAGGATTGAAAAGGGAGAAGGAGATCGAAGTCCTGTCTTTAAATCCTGATGTCCTCTTTATAAAGTTCAACATGCTTGGTTGTGCCTTCCGAAACCGATGGGGTTGGTGGAAGCCCGGGCCGTGGTGAGCCTGCCAAACTTCGGTGATCACGTTGTAAAGAGGTCATCAGGGCTTGAGGAGATGAACAAGGCTGCTATCCATTCGACGCGCCGACCGGGGCGGGATTGAACTTCCTTGATTGCCGCCCGAAATCCGTCGCATTATTCTTTTGCCTTTGCACGGCGACCGACGCCCTCGTCAGGACCTTTATGTCCCCCCCCCCATTCATTCCCAAAGTTCTTTATGCGCCCATTTTTGATGCGAGCAACGACGGGGAATGTTGTGGTTGTTTTAAGATCTTACATCTCTGCTACCGTGTCCTTTGCCTTACTCCGTCCATGGTGTGAACTCATCACTCCGGATTTACACCGAAGACCTCCTCCCAGCCATATTCTGTGGTGCCGGTTCGCCGGTCCACCCTTAACTCTCTGTGCTCGTGAGAGCAAGAAGAGGTGAACAGTTATAGGGAGCACGCCAAAGATGTGAAAAGCACCGATGCACCCTCACGTTGTCAGTCGCGGATGAGTGTTGAAGCTTTTCGAAAGTTGAGAAAAGTCCGTCAATCATCCAGTTCTGTGTTGTCTTTGAGAATCGTTAAGCTGAGAAGAAATTGCAAAGTTTAACGGAATGACGGCATTTGTGCCGTAAAACGAGCTCCGCACATAACTGTTGCCTACCATGCAAATCAAATGCGAAGAGTTTGTTTTGTTCTTCCATTCATATGCTCAAAGACATTTGAAACCTTCATGTTGAACGCTACTAATGCACCTCCAGAGCTATGCCTCTCAGCTATCACCCTGTGTACAGAACCACTTGACAAAGAGAGCCTCAACAACCGTCGCAAAGAGACTTTGATGTGAGTAAACCTAGTCTTTACATTTGTTTCTAGTTTCTTTGTTGGCTAATATCCTGCATGCTAGATACCTTGCCAAATGTGTTAATTTGCATCAGGAAAAGAAGTGTTTACTTGAAGAAAGAGCACTTCTCCAAAATCGAACGCCTGGGTTTACATCCTCACTTTGGACTACGCCTTCGCATGACCAAAAGCTGTCAAAAATTGAGGCTGGACTTAACAAATGCATTGAAGGGATCATAAAAAACGCTCTTTGGACTTCAACTTCGTCCACTAACCCCGTGCCGGATGTCCCAACCCAAATTGACCCGACCACTCCCGCCCTTCTCAAGATCCAGGGTTTTCCCGTAATTTCGCGACGTGTCGATGGAATGCGTACAAACTACCCTCGCTGCAAGTGGCTAGAACTATCCCCATGCAGCTCTGGATTCGGTGAGGACCATCCCGGGTTGATCATCGCATGAATGTCGCTCTGATTCCCTTATCCCAGATGCTCATGAGACGACAGAAGCACTCATTAATAGGTTTGTGGAAGCAGAGCTGCATAAGTTAACTGCCTGGCTCGATACGAACGGAACTGGCTTTGTGTTGAACGGGGAGGACGTCCAGGTTATCGCACGATATTACGCTAAGAATAAAGTTCGAGAGGGTCTTCATGAAATTAATAAGCAAGAAGAGGAAGCAGGAGTTGAGCCGGCGATAAGTCTGTTTCGTAGGGCTGCCCTTGAGAGCCGAATTGCGCGCAAGCAGGTAAATCCATTGTTCTATTTCTCCCGAGTTCACTTCTGAGAGACCTGTGTTAGCTAGAGACACGAGTGCAGGAACTGGAACGTCGTATTCGGTTGAGACAATCGAACCGCCAGGAATTAGAAGAGCGCTGGAGACGGAAGCAGAAAAGAGGGCTACCTCCTACCTACGTATGGAAAGCTTTATGGGAAACACTTGCACTTTGTTGCGTCGGGCTGAAAGGTTTGTTCCCAGAGTGTTTAATGAGCGCGGCCACGGTAAACTAACGGCTCAATCAAGACCTAGAGCGCCAGATCTTCCTTCAGATTTTAAGTCAATGTGTGAATGAAGTCATGGAGAATTTTAAAGGATCAAATGGATCGATGAGTAAATGAATAAATATAAGAGCGTCCGAGCATGAATGAGATACATGAATACAATGCAAGCAAAAATTAGAGATACCAAGGAATACCATATACAACAGTTGAAGCGCCAGTGAGATATTTGAGCTTACAGGCATCACGCGATTGCGCAACAGCTGTGGGTAGAGAAACTTCTGAGCGCGAAGTAGAGGCTTTGATGCCTGACACATTGAGCTGGAGTTTGTCCATGACAGCCTGGCTGACTTTGTCGATGTCGCGGTCCGTGACATCCCAGAGGTTGGCAACGAGAGAAGGGCTGAAGGCCATTAACAAGATCTAATAAACGCAGCAAGATGGAGAAACGTACCAGCCCGCGACCATATAGTGATTGGGAGTCCCAATCCTATCGAAATCGCCCATGTCTTTCATAAGACCAGATGAACAGCCCCAAAGCATGACCGCCGCACACTTGGGGAGGCTACGAATTTTGTGAGAGCGGATATACTGCTCGCCAGACCCATGTCCGAAGTAGCTAAACTGTAATGAACATCGAGGGTATAGGGGATAGCTACCGTCACTTACACGACTAGGTCTCGTTCACGTAGGGCAGCTGCAAATTGCTGCTCCGTTGGGGCAGAGCCAATTATACAGCCCCACCCAACGGTCTTCATCTCCTGTGCCCAACTTTGGAATCGACCTTGGGTGGCGGTCAAGTCACCACTAGGATTAAGAAAACAAAAACCGTTTTTGGGGTCGATGGGCATTCGATCGTGTATCCTAGCATTAGAAGTGTGTTCGGCCAGTTCAACGCGATCCAGCAAGAAATCGAGGCTCGGGACACGACTGACGCTACGTCCCCGTAGCATAGGAATACTCTCCCAAGGCAGAGGTTGGACATTGTGATCCAAAATGAGGAAGGTATGCTCGTTTGGGTCAACCGAAGTTGTGCTTCGACGACCTCTGGGACGACCTTTCCTTGACTGACTTGTCTTTTCTGAATGGTCTTGGAGAAGCGTGCGTAAATCCACAACTACTTGGGTGATGTCTACCTCTGACACCGCTATCGGAACCCCATGGTATTGGTAGAGGTCAAGGATGAAGTAAACAAGGTCCTCGAGCTCTTCGTCCTGGCATTCAGGAGACAGGGTGGAAAAGCATTCGATGAGCGCATCGTCAAGCTTCACATGCGTAAGACTCTGACTCTGCGAGCCAGTTCGTCGATGTTTCGTCGAGGGAGGTTTGGGCTTTTTATCCTTCCAACGTAGATTGAGGTGGAAGATGCGATCGAACTGCATTCGCAAGTCTGACAAAGTTTCAGCCGAGAGACGAGGCTTAGGACTTAAAATGGTCTATCCACAAGCATTAGCGAGGCAGGCAAGAAGTATGAGCCAAGAAAAAGACGCACCTTAAAGGCACCAAGCCAGCAAAATTCAATATTTGCTAGAAGTTCTTTCAACTTCGTATCCAACTCTGCCCTTGTCCTCCACCAAACCATGCGAGCGTCTTTATCATCTTTAGGAACGTCGGCAGCAGCCTTCGCAGACTTGTCACTCTGCTGGATAATATCCTTGAACTGCTCAAGGGCAGCTTCGAAGGTTAAAAGCTCTTCCTCGTCGTCATTTTCCCGACGGCCTTTGAGAGGGACAGAGAAGACAAGCGGGGAATCAGTCTCTCCACCTCTTCGCCTTGAGATGAACAGAGTGTTTTTGTCCTCGGTAACGCCAATATGAATCACCGTCCAGTTCTGAGGTAGAGACTCGGTGGAAGCGAAATTTACAGAGTCAGAAGTGATTGAGGGAGAGCTGTACTTTTTCTGTATACTGTCCCAGTACGTTCGCAGCGATGGCATATCTTCCTCGCCATCGGTTGCCTCCAAATCAAATGAATTGTCAAGGGAAATCGGCGACGTGGGTTTAATCTTGCCGATAGAAAGGGCTCCAGACGCATCGAGGAGAGGCCACTGCAAGTCGTCCAAAGGGAGGCGGCCGAGTTTCTGGGGAATGGACTCCAGCAGTTCCCTCCTTAATGTGACAGCGATCGAACAGTCTGGATAAAAAATTGAGAGGCACCCATACAAATCAAGATGTGTTCTTACCCAAAAGGCCCGCCGTAAGAGCAGGTCCATCCTCTTCTGAAGCTCCCAAAGAAGTCTTAAGCGCAGTGATTTGAGCAAGGGCAAGTGCCGATTCTCGTACACTCAGCGTTTTGCCAACGTTGACTAGAGTGGTGAGCGACTGCAAGAAGAGTCTCTCTGAATTATCTAGTGTGGAGGTGATTTCTCGAATAGTCGGTGAGACTGTTGCTGCTTGAGTGGTCATACCCATGGGCAGAGAAATAGCTTAAAAGAAGGTCAATACTTTGTCCAATACGCAACTGAAGATACTTACTTGACTCTGCAATTGAGCTCAACACGAGGTCGCTTCGACATAGGCTATACACATTATGTAAGGTAAGACGTGCAAGCAGAGCGTTCGCCTCAGCCTAGAAACGGTTAAGAAATATTATTGGGGGAGAGAAAATTAAACTGACTCGATCCAAGGTCGATAAAGGAAGATCCAAAAATCTGTTGAGTAGTGAATGGCTCTCGTCGTTTTCTTCGTCTCGGAGTAGCCAAACTAAACACATGCATGAGTTTGAGACTGCGTAGATCAAACAATATTCACCTTGCTGTCTCAGCACTGACGCGAGGGGAGTAAGAAAGAAGTTGTCCGTCACACTTGAAGCTGATTTGGATCGACTTGCAAGAAAAGTTAATCTCCGCGATAATCAAAAACCTAAACGAAGCTTACTCGATACGCCAAGTGTTCATATCGCTCGAAATCCCATCAAGAATCTGCAATGCTTCTTGGTATGATTCGCGCGCGGCATTATCGTCTAAAGTGCGGGCACTAAAATCTCCACAAATCCTCTTCAACTCAGCTAGATGAACCCCATGTTGACCTTGAGCTGCATTCGTTTCTTCCTCGCCCTCTCTTACAATCCCTGGCACATAATCCAATGCTTGTGAAATGATATCCGTACACTCTTGAAGATTCCCTTGGACAAGCAATATCTCTGCCTTTCCGATCAGTGCGCTACACGCTGGCCCAGGTGCTCCGATGGACTCTGCGAGGGCAAAGGCTTGGTCTAAAAAGTACAGTGCTTCCCGAGGAGAACCACGTTGTAAATAGATATGCGAAAGTGCGGACATGCATTCTAGGAGACCGGACGTGGCCTTCCATTGACACCCGTCCATAATCGCCCGAAGAGAAGCGGTCGCCTTTCTCGACGGCGAGGAGTCGGCAGCCGTTGAAGTAGTTTCTGGAAGTGCATCCTTGAGGTCGTCCATACCAAATGGGTCACTATCGTCTGCGTGACCCTCATCTTTGTTAGGAGCTAGCCGAGCTAAGTTGCTCACAATTCGATTCCAGACACGCAGTGATTGAAGCAATGCGTTGAGAGCGGCGGTTCCGTCGGACTGAGAGGAGGAAGAAAATAATTGGTGAGTGGAAGGTGAGGATTAGGAAACGATTGAGCGCCCACCCGCAAAATCTGAATCCAGGCAAAAGTTTTGCTTGCTCGTGCAGCAAGTTCTAACCGCTTGTTCCGAAGAATAATCTTCTCGGTTGTCGGCATTAGCCGTGTCTCTGCGGGGAGTCGACTTGCCGCACTGACAGCTTCGTTATACAGCCGAACACTAAGTTAATTCAAAGTGAGCGCAATCCTTATAGAGTTGAACAATCCTCATACCTGTCTTCGAGATCACCTTGTGCGACCTTAGACTCAGCATAACTCAACCAGACAGAAGCAATGACGCTTTCAGTAATCAGAGTAGCTGACAGGAATCCAGAAAGCTCCACGAAGATAGAATCAGCTTGTCCAAACGCTCCTAGTTGGATGTAATCCTCTGCCAGATCAAGGGAAACTTGAGTGTAGGCTGTAACAACCAAGTCAGCGACTAATTTTGGCGTCTAAGATAACAGAAGGGCTAACACTCTGTTTCTTTGCCCCAGGTCTGGAGACAGAAACGTCGCAATGAACTCAAAGCTTGCATCCGAAGTGAGATCAGGCCGTACACTTTGAAGATAGCACAAGCTTGTTCTAATATAAAGAGATACATTAGCGTCGAGTGATTTATTTCACGGAAGGAAAAAAAAACATACGAAGGAGGGAATAAAGTTTGTCGGCATCCCCCCAAATCATCCCAACAAAATCGATTGGTCTCTTCACCTCCGTCAAGAGCAACTTAGGGCCACCAGGTGAATTCAGAGAAAGATCTCGTAAAGCTAAAACAATGCATAAGAGAGACGCCAAACATCAAATGAAAATACAGTCGCACCTTGGCGAGGTGGTGACTTGGGACCCTTAGCAGAACGCGCCTTGATTACTCGATTCTTTTTTGGAGCGGGTGGAGCACTTGGGGCAGTTCTCGCGTTTCTCGTAGTTCGAGAGGGCGCTGCTGGTTTTGAGCGACTAGGAGAAGCTTTCTTGGAACTGCTAGCAGGTTTTGCAGAGCTATCTAGGGCAGTATCGAGTGCCTGCAAGGCAGCGGCTGCATGAACATGAATCTTTTCCACTCGAGTATCCAGCGACGCTTCAATGTTCCGATGTACCATTAAAATACTCCAAAGAGATGTGAGAATCTTCATCTCTGCGATAGATCCAAAGGCTTCAGTATCATGATCTGATAATGAAGTGTCCGTTGAAGAGGCACCGAGCAGGGATATAATTTCATCCTCCACACTGGTAACGGATGGTAATGAGGCTGAGTAGTACCACCATTCAATTTGAATAAGCAGCAGCCCGGCACGATGCAAAGAGAGCGTCTTTGATTCGCAGGCACTCAATGCTGTCGTAAGCAAAGCCGGAACCAGGTTGTGCGTAGTCGACTTGTGCCGGCGAGAGGGATGAAGTAGGCATTGAAGTTGGATCCTCGAAAGACGGCATGCAATGAGAGGTGATATTCCAACAGCAGAAAGGGAAAGACGTTCGTGAGTGTATCGTAAATCACAGCCCATCAAAGTCAAACGCTCAACCAGGGTTGTCAGCTTCTCTGAATTTTCAGTCGCTGAATTGGATGCAAGACTTTGGAGTGATCGATGAAATGCCGCGAAAGCTTCCTGCAATGGAACATTCAGTAACAGCAGTCAAAAGCATATACCAGAAAGCGCATACTCGACGATCCCCGATTTTCATAAAACATACACCAAGAAGCTCCCACCGTTTCCACAACTGTGACTCGAGCTGCTGGTACCCTGAGCTCTCTTCAGCTTTACCACCAGCGAACTGGGCAACCGCGACGGTTCCCACAGTGCAACCGGCATTCAAAAACTTGATCGCTCCAGCGTATTCATCAGCATTATAAAGTGAACTAGCGAGGTTGTGAAGAGTGGCATAGAGAGCAAGTGTGAAGGGTGCGATATCAATACCAGGAGTAACAGCAGTAGCGGTAAAGCCTTCTAGTGAAATTCCCAGGGTCGCAGCTGCAAGTGAAACCCACTGGAAAGTAGTTGTCCAGGAGGTCACATTACGAACAATAAGAGATGTTCGTGCCAGCGCAAAGTAACAATCAAGAAGTGAAGATATGGCGCTATTCGTGGTATGCTATATTTCCGCTGAGCATAGAATTATCAAAGTATAACTTGAACTAACCTGAGAAAGACGAGCTTGCAGGACGCTCACTATAGACTTCACTAGCGGAACAAGACCAGCCGAAGAGGAGTCCAAAGATCTCAATGCAGCACGTCGTAGTCTTTCGAAATAACGCCGAGGTCTTCGTTGCCATTCAGCCATATCTTCAGACTCAGGTAGCAAGAGAACATGATCTGGTGAACTTGCAATTCCAGTGAGTTCAGTGACAAGAGCGGAAATGGCATCAGTGTCGAAGGAGCCTGAAAACAATATTACATTGAAACCGTCGAGGAAGGAAAAGAAAGAGCAAACCTTCCGATGTCAGAACAGTTTCAGCTTGAGATAGCATGGCACAAAATTGTTTACTCTCAGCCTCATTTCTCAAACTGCTTGTTAATGAGGAACTGGATTGTTGGGTACCATCATTCGAAGGCGTTGTCGCATCTGGAGAAGCAAAGGAGGCGATTCGAGACTGAGAGATAAGGTCACCGGCCTATTCGAAGTAAGTGAAAAAGCCCCGCAAAGAATAGAATGCTTCCTACTTTCCGAGCAACATCACTCCAACAATCAAGAAACTTCGTCCAATTTTTCCCAATCCCTTCCACATTTAAAGAAAGTGAAAGAAAGTTGTCGCTAACCAACTTCATGGCCATCTTTGTAGATACTTGTTTATCGCCAACAGATGTTGCCTTCGATATCGCAGAGACGTAAGCACTAGCGAAGCGAACAGCCTGGTCCCAAATTTT
This sequence comes from Flagelloscypha sp. PMI_526, assembly GCA_021399455.1. Classification (NCBI taxonomy): domain Eukaryota; kingdom Fungi; phylum Basidiomycota; class Agaricomycetes; order Agaricales; family Niaceae; genus Flagelloscypha; species Flagelloscypha sp. PMI_526. The sequence goes on along the minus strand of JAJTUO010000001.1, from coordinate 912,160 downwards.
GTCCCGGAGCTCCTTATCATTCTCTGAGGAGTCAGGTGGAACAAGAAGTAAGGTTCTTAACGCTTGAAACCGTAGCAGCAGTGCCGTTCTAGGATCGACAGAGTTGCTCGACTTCTCCTTGCTGTTTGGTGGTGTTGGAGATGAAGAAGTCGGTCGAATAAGAACAGTGTATGCTCGAGTGAGAACTTGACGCACAGTGACTGTGTCATGTGATGGTTTCGCCAAAATGAAACGGACCCAAGCGCATAGACAGATGTCCTGGTTCTCTTGAACATATGTGCAGATACTCGGGATGGTGGCTGGATCCGCAGCAACGTGAACGGTCAGTGCTTGCAAAAGATAGGTAATAGTGAGATTGTCGAGTATTTGTGAGGAAGCATCCGGATTAGAGGGAACTGGAACTGAAAGCAACATTGGCAACGAGGTAGCATCATGGGACGCTTCGACACGATGGAGAGAGCAGAGAGACGGGTGAATGGTCTTGCACGCATCAAGAGCAAGATCATGCTGGGAAAAATAAGAGCCGTATTCGTTTAAAGTTGAGAATTTAAAAACCCACCAGTTCCAGTGACACAAGCTTGCTCAAGATACTGACGGCTGCCCTTTCAACATCAAGAGATGGCTCATCCCGTTGCGTACGAAGATAGTGGAGACCAGAGAGAGCATCCTTCCCGGCCAAGCGTGCTTCCTGTGAGTCACTTCCCCGTTTCGAGGATCCTGTATGTCTTTCCTTGGCTGCAAGACAGCGAGAAAGAGTTTGGCTAGCAGCATTGACTTTGCACATCGTCTCCACTCGAATTTCTTCCTGAGTTTTTCCAGATGCTTTGGATTTTCCTTTATTAAGAGAAAGTCCATCGAGCTGTTTGGTGAGCTTGTCGGTGCTTGTCGTGGCAGGAGTCTGGCGGCGTGCTCTGGACTCGGTTGCGGTGGCTTTGGGGGCTGACTTTCCAGCCATTCGGCTTGACTGGACAGTCTTTCTGGTAGTGGAGGCCGCTTGGCGCGGTTTAGTAGATGTGGTCGGCATGTCAAGGTTTGAGACGATGCACGCGTTTGACAAGTTGCTAAGTCATGTGACGGCTGCCTTGAACTCCATCGCCAAAAATACATTGCGGTTCTGAATTCGTCATAATATGAAAAAAGAGTACCGTAGAGGAAAAGTGGTAGTAGTACAAAAAATGTTCAAGTCATTCATTGTCCAAGCAGAGACGAAGCTCATGGAGGGTGACACTCCGATAGTAATAAATTGTCCATCCAGGAAAGGTTGGTCTGAGCACCATAAAAAAATTCGGTGCTCAAAGCTCTTCATGGAACCTAGTGCCTCCGGGAAACGAAGGTTTGCGACCAGATGAATCAGTAGACGTTCCTGCAGGGCTCTGGGTATCAGATGTGATACCCGACATTGGCTCTGGTGAACCAGTACGAAGAGGAGCTTGCTCTGTGAACGAAGATGGGACGTAGGTCTCGACAGTGGGGAGTGTAGATGCCGGACTGGGCACCGAATTAGAATTTCGAGGTTTTGGGTTTGGATTTGGAGGAACAAAAGAAGTCACAATGGACGCCGGGTGGGTTGAGATGTCGGTGAAGGATAAGCTCTTTGCTCCAGTTTCCAGGTCTGCTTGCCCCTGCTGAATAGAAGGCATAATGGAGGCATCCCATTCATCTCCAGAGTCAGCTTGCTGCCAACCAGAGCTAGCCCGACGACTTCGAGAAGGCGTAGATCCGCTAACAGATGGTTTACTGGGGCCATAACCCAATAAACGGCGAACTGTAGCGCCAATGCCCCCCTTGGGCTGGGGCTGGGAGGATGCAGTATAATCAAATTCTGACCTGGAAGAAGAGGTGGTCGGTAAAGCAGAGTGTTGGTACCGCCGCTGCCTCCGGTTTGCTCTGTCCGCATCGGAAATATTTCGCCGTAGCAAGATAAAGACTGCAATACAGGCAGCGACGATAACAACAGCAAGCACCACAACGACAGCGATGAATCCTAGAGCAAAGAAATTAACATAATTCTGAAGTACGCCCAGACCAGACGAGTCTGGGGTAACTCACCTCCAAATGACCCCCCGATTTGTGGTTTGTTAGGCATCTTGGTCAGGAAGAAGAGAGAATTAAAGGTATAAAATGTTATCAGAATACGAGATCGACCACAATTTAGACGTTATAGAGAGCAAAAGAATCACGAAGAGAGGAGAGTACGGCAAGTGCCACCCTAACCGGATGACGACACGGAAAGAGTTGCGAGCACGTGTGTCTCATCCTGCAACGAAGCAACTTCCTCGTTGACACGCCCTCTTTGACCCTAAACGCCGAACAACGTCGATCGCATTCATTCGTTCCCCAACACGAGCGAAGCGACAAAAGTTCTGGTCGTCTTCCAGCTGAGTTTAAATCCTTCTTTGGCAGATTTTCCTTTTTGCTTGTTTCTTCGAAATCTCTATCGTAAGGGGACATCATTTGGTCGTCGCATTGAGACAGCAGCGACACTATAGATTATGCAAATAAATAAATAAAATGACAGGAGTCAAAGCATCGAGAAATGCAAGACAAATCTTTGCACCGTCAAACGTTCTCTTGGCCACTCTGATCACCCAATATATTTTTCTCGTACAAGTTTGGCCAGCACCACCAGATTTACGGTACTGAGACTCTGACCCACGAAAGCGCCAACAAACTGTTGGCATGTTCTTCAAGATACCGCTGTGGCACTGCTGCTTTTGGAGCGTCTCCCCGTTTCCCTCTCACTTATTTCTTCCTAGGCACCTGTATTAACTCCAGCATACTTTTCAGAGCCCTCTTTCTTGCCTGTTTGTCTATTCTACTTATCTCATCGGGGCCAGCCAAGTCAGGCACTCCACACAGAGTCAGGGAGCAGTTCGATGATTCTTTATCATTTTGGGGTCCCTTTCACTTTGAAAAAATTCTCGACCAGGCGAAATGTAGATGCAACAACCGCTGTTCCAGGTGCCTTGCCTTTCCCTATTAACCTAAGAGATAGAATCGGGACTGACGGTTCAACCGAGACATTCCAGCTCCGCTCACGAAGATGGGATGGGGGTCAAACCCGAATGGATGGGCCGTGACCTCTGCGAGATCCAAGATCGCATTTGGAAAGTATTCCTTTCATTAGTATGTCTTACTTTGTCTCCATTATGCTTTCATTGAGGAAGCAAACCAATTCAGGAAAGTGAAAGCTCGAGAACCCAAAGCAGCACATTTCCATCATGATCTGCGGACAATTCACATCTGTTCTCACAATTATTTCGATATTTTTAACACTGTTTACAGGTCCCCATCAACACTTCTCTTCGTACCCAGTCGTACCCTTCGTTCGGACCCGCACGTACACAGAAACCAAGATCACAAATACTTCTCGCCTATGACCTTTTTAATAAAAAGGTGAATGTCAAACCACCATCCATAACTTTCTACGTTCCACCATGGCAAGCCTTGTACCACGCATCGATGTTAGTGGGTGGCAACCTTGCCCAGAGTTGCCTTCTCCCAGAGTGGACCTCGATTTCTCTAGCACTAGACCTACTCGTCATTATGTACACATCTCAGCCACCGGCGCGCGGATCTTCAAGCCTACTCCTACTTATCCTATTGGTTTCGCTTCGACATCTCGTGACGCCCACAATAAGGATGCTGTTCCTGCCCATAATGCCTCGCCTGCTTGTTCTCGTCTAATCGATATCCCAGAATCTCCTATTCCTAGCCCTTCTCGCGTCCCAGCTCTCTATTCGATCTCTGAACCGAAATGCAAGTCTTCCCAACCCAGGACGGACAGCGAAATCAAGGGTGCAACAGGAAAGAAAGGAGAACCCGGACATATTCCCCGTCCCCCAAATAAGTTTATTGTAAGTATTTCTATTGTCCGACGCTTCTCGACTCAGTCGTCATAGCTTTTTCGGCAACATGTTATTCAATCTCTCCCCAAGGGTTCCTCGATGTCCAAGTCCGAACTCAACAATCTCATCTCAACACAATGGCAAAACCTGCAGCCTCATCAGGTCATTCATTGGGAAGAACAGGCGCAATTGCGGAAACAAGAGCTTCTTGAGAGATATCCAAACTACGTCTATCAACCTGGTCCTCGTGGACGTGCCCGTCCTATGCATCGAGACAGACGCGCTCGTCCTACTCATCGAGGTAAACTTGCTGCGTCAGTACAAGGGCAGGCGCCTTCTCTCGACAACGCTCTGGGATCTGATATACGAGAGCCATCTTCACTAGCGCCACGACCCAAAAAGAAGCCACGGGTTGAAGCAAGGTCCAGACGACAGACGCGAGAGCTTCTCAGGCGCTATTCAGAACCGTCCCTCCCAAAGACGGGATACTGGAGTGACTCGAGAGCCGGCAACGGTGGTGCTGAGTTGTTAAACTGGAACGTGGCAGCGTTATCACAGGTTCATTTTTCACGCGCGCTATTTCTTTCATTCCTTAGTGACTTTTTTGTAGGAAACTAGTTCAACTTTGGCGACGCCTCAACCAAGTCCGATTCTAGCACCTCCTTTCCAAGTCGTTGCCAGTCATCTGCAGGCAGATAATGATACTGCCTTAGCCAATCCAAGCTTTTCAGCACCAAACATCTCCTACTCTCTCCATGCTCCCTTCCCTAACTTCCAAACCTCTAATTCCTCCCTCTGTGCCACCATTGGATCTTCAACAATTGACCCGCCTAGTCTTCAACTCGAAACCTGCCTTCCTCCCGCACAGTACATGGACAATTACCCTCAATCAGCACCGGCTAATACTTCCACCACCAATCTCACTGAATCAGACCTTTCTGCTTTAAACAGCTTTCATTACGGACTCCAAACAACCTCCGAGTACGATATTGATCCCTTCGATTTCCAACGGTCTGCAGGGATATCACCTTCGGGCGATTTGGGGTCGCAAGAACAACACCAAGTTACCAACTACACCCTGGCCGAATCATCTGTGTTGGATCCGTATAACCAATGGTCGTATGATCAATATGACCAGACTTGGATGCCGTATAACCAGTGACGCTGACCAATTGCTGGGTCATCCCACATTCCTAGACCATCCACCGGAACAATTCTTCCTCTCAAATACCTCCTCTCTCTCTTTCATGCTTTATCTCCCGGAATCTCCCTGTACCATGCTCCTTGTTGCGTAGAATACTTGTCGCCTGACACATTTTGTAACAATATTTTCCTCTGTGTAAATACCTATCCCACCATATTCCTCGCGCTACCAAGATCGGTCCCTTCCCGGCACTTTGTACCCAATGTCAAACTGAAATGTCTGCTAGCCACTCAATCGGAAACCTCCGGTTCAACCCTAGTGTTGTACAAGCGCGGTCAGGCCATGGGACTTGTTTCCTTTAAAAAAAGGACACCCTTCTTTGTTCTTGTAACACCGAACGTAAACTCTAATCCCTTTTTAGAGATAACTTGGCACCTAAACGCAATCTGGGCCGCATCATTGGAAGTCTATGAATACGAGGCTCGGTGGCTTAGCTAGTACGTAAAAAATACCCCGAATGGCGATGTAATCTTGTGGGACCTTGTTGAAGCTTGTTTGGTCGCCTAAGGCCTCGTGTTTCCTTTGCTAAACAGGTAAAAAGAGTAGGCAACTGTGGACTCGATCCCAATTAGCCGAAGGCCGTTCGAGAGACTTCTGAGGAACTATGTCTCCTCAAAAGGGCCGAATATATTTATAAGAACTCTGATGTCCAGTCTCATTCACTTAGGGAGGCAAAGCTAAAGGAAAACGAAGTAGTAAACTTCGAATACATGAGTTAACGATCACGTGACAAACATGTCTATCGCAAAACTTCTCATCCGTCGATGAAACAATGAATTACATATCGGAAAATAAAAGCACTGATGATCAAGAATTATGCCACTTATCGTCGTTTGGTACTTCTCTCATCATATGACGGAGAACCCCGCCGCTTCCTTCCCCGCTCCTCAGAGTCACGGTCTTTGCTTCCACCGTAATCTAAACTCTCGCCTGCACCGCCGTAGCCGGCATCGCGATCCTTGTCTTTGTACTTGGTTTGACTGCGAGGTCCTGTTGGCACATTGGCTGGCAGTGGAGAGACAGGTCTTTGGGGAGGAGGCGGTCGTGTATCAATGTACCCTCGGCCGCGTCCTCTAATATATCCACCACGAGCACCACGACCTGATGGCCCAGATGGTGCGTTAGCGGGCGGAGCGGGGCGGTTAGCAAATGGTGCTGGACCGGAAGGAGTCGCACTACCGCTTCCTCGACCAATGCCACTAGTAGCAAGGTTGGGAGTGGCTGGCTCTATGCCTGCTGGAATGGGTGTTGATCCACCAGCAAATTGGTTTGGGATTTGTTGTGATGCGGGATCCTATAACGGTAAGAGCCTCACAAGCTTCGTTTTGGGCTACCGACTTACCACATATTCGCCACCTTCGACGCCCAGTTCTCCAGTCTGGGGGCCGATAGCAGAAGCCATACCACCCTGTATAGCATCTGGATGCATCATCATACCCATACCTATATCCATTGGATTGTTCATCATGCCCATGTCCATCATTCCGCTATGAGGGAATCCGTTTGCAGCAGCAGCTGCATTTTGGCTAAGCATCGTCGATGTGCCAGACATGACCATCTGGCGAACTTCTGGCGGGAGTTGTTGAATTTGTTCTTCCGGGAGGTTGGTGAATGTCTGAAGGAAGTTAAGAAGCAACAAAATGAAACGAAGAGAAAAAATTTACAAGCACAGAAGTCTTCAAGACCGCAGAGAGGTCGCCCACATCCCTCCGCCGATAGCAATATGCTTCCCAACTAATCTCGTCAAAACCATAGTTGAACCAGTCGCTCAAATCAGAACCCGGCTTTCTCCATGGCTTGTCAGAGAGCGCGGCAAGGTCGACTTCAATTATAGAGCGCCCTTCAATACTCCCGTCAATTGTGGGGTCTATTGATGGATGAGATTGAGGTGCTGTTACGGGAGGCAAAGTCGAAGTATCAATCAAGTCTTGCGGCTCAGGTTCATGAGGTTGAGGAGCAGAACCTGGTGGAAAGGAAGGTACAGTGCTTAAAGATGGCTCAGCTTGAGCAGAGGGCCCAGGGTGGACTACAGTAGTCGTTGTCGGAGTCGTATTTTGTGGGAAGGTAGATTGGGAAGGTGTGGTAGCAGGGTGATTATCTTGTAAAGAGCCTGTGCCGGAGGTTAAGTTGAGATAATAGGACAATGGAAGAAAATAGAAAGAAAAAAGTACCTTTCGGGTTGAGAGTCAAGTGTGCATGGGGTCGAGGTGGTGGTTTAGCTTGGCGGAAGTCAACACTTCGGCTGGTAGGTTCCATAATAAACTCGACGTCGCTGTCTTCGTCAGATTCTTGGACAGATTCCGCTTCATCGTCGTCACCGTCACCATTTTCATCATCCATTTCCACAGTCTGGCCTGGTGGCACAGTCGCTGGAGGGTTGGAGGGAGCATCTTGTGGAGGCGCGTGCTCTGATGATCCATACAAAAATTCATCTTCTTCATCCCTATTCACAAAATCGTGTTAGAAGTGTAGAAAAATGGAGATAATGTGAACGCGGCGGGTGTCAATGAAGTAACAAGACCTACATGGTGGTGAGAGCAGAAAAGGTCCGTGGCTGTGATCCTTGTTTTCTTTCAACCAGCACCATAGATGTTATAATTCCCTTGCTTTCCTGAAGTTCACGTTTATGCCACACACATTCGCATGAACCGAGGTTGTTATAGTTTCTAACTACTCGCAAATATGACATATATGTTAGCTACTGGGTATCGTTCCAAGTCGACGTCAAGCAGTTCTCGTGCGTGGAGGGTCAACTTCTCCATACCCTCCGTGATTTATACAAGCGTGGTTTACAGGTTTGTCTATAAAGTTTTATGTCATTTTTTTTACCTAACGCGTCAGAAAGCGACGTACTAAATTGGGCGCTCCAATTTATGCTGCGAGGTGATAAGACTTCCCCACGTTTTCAGCAAAAGGATGGTTCACGAACCGACGAGTATGATTTATGTGGCCTGGTCCCTCACATTCTCCCATCGTGTCTACTGTTCCAGGTGGGTCATGATACTTTGAGAAAGCGCACGTCGCATTCATGCAGTCTTGCTATCACTTAAGTCAGTCCCAGCAATGTAAACTTCTTGGGCAGCGTACGTGCGGTGCTTGTGATGAATCTACAACCGTGAGGAGGCATCCACAGGTATATTTATCGACCACTCTAGCCTTCAATCAATGACACTCCACTTCTTAACCTTGCTGTTACTCACTTCGTCGGGCCGCACATGTCAGTTTGAATTCGAGATAAAGACAGGAGAAGACTTGGCGAAGTGGATCGCGAATGTTTCTCTGTGTCTGGTGTTAGCGTCTTTCCCTTTTATATCGCTACCCGGGTAACTCCTGTTACCTCCAGGAATGCACGAAATCGCATTGCTAAACAGTCCATCGATGACATCAAGCCAGGCCTTCTTGGTTGATATTGAGGTCTCGACACTTTTCGGCGTTGTTATCTATGGCTATTTCCACCCCGTTCCTTGGTTTCTGGTTCCTCAATGATGTTAGTCTTCATCTCACACCGCGGCATTGCATCTCACTAATTCGTTCCCCTCAGACTCTGTACTTCGCATTTCATAGATGGATTGAGGTCCCGTTAATCCTCATGCTGTCGGTTCCTGAAAGGACGGCCTTCTCCTGAGTGAATTCCGATAAAATGACTTCATTCACGCGTTTTGGTTGCATGACGGAGCGAAGAGAGTGCAACTTTATGATCCGCTGTAGTATGATCTTCTTAAACTCTGAAATGTTTATCTTTCTCACCAACTCTCAAACGCTCAAACGATGAACGTTCGGGACGTTCTACCGAGCGGCATGTTCCGGTCTCTTCCTCCAAGGTTTCATTCATGACGCTATAATCAATAAAGTGCTGACTGGCTCGTGGCTATGATTCGCGTTGTCGAAGTAAGCTGGCATCGGGGAAGAGGAATAGCTAGAATGGGCTCTACTCTACGGCTGAGGTCCATACCTCTAGTTAGCAAATGACTGTGGACTATTGTCTTTTGAGTCGCCAAAGTAAAGCCGTCAGCGGACTTCCGAAGGAGTTTGTTTCACGTTGGGAACGATATTGCAAATGCTGGTTCCGCATGCAGCACGACGTTCATCTCCGACGGAAATACTTCATCTCGTGCAAAAATCCTTCTGAGGTTATTTCAAACGCTCGATAGAGGTCAGTAGCACAACGATTTTTACATTCCCACGGGAGATGCGCGCAACAAGTTTCACCGGTCCCTGAAACTCTCGGAAAAGAACGTAGAACGCCTAAGAGCTTGTTCTGCCCTATACACCTCTCTCTTTGATCGCAAAGCAGTTGATCGTTAAAGATCCCGAGCTAATTCCTTTTCCGCGGAATGTGACAGTGACGACATATTCTAGACATCCACTACCAGAACGGCCTTCGATCAAGGTTGGACTTTAGTGGACTTTTATTAGTTGAGCTCATTTTGCGAAATAATGGTCATTAAAGGAAAGAGAACAGAAGTGGCAAAGTGGTCGTGGATACACTCCGGGTGGGAATGGGAAGCATAAACATCCGGGTACCGATAATGAGTAGAGCTTATAATCGATGCACAGGATAAAAAAATTGACAACACACATGAATTTACAAAGCTATATCCCACGTTGGCATACGAAGAAAAAGGTCCGTCAGCGGTCGCCGATGCCCCGGTGCATTGTTACTTGACGGATGCAGTGTGAGATACCCAAAGGAGCAAGAGAAGCTGAACGGCGAGCACGGCCTTGGATATAGTGACAATGGGCCAAATCGGATGAAAGGATAAGCGAGACAATACTTCTTTGTACGTGGAAAATCCCGATGGGAGTGAGAAAGAGAATAGAACCAAAAAGCAGAGGACCTGAGGCCTCGAAAGTAGTAATAAAAAAGTTCGATCTTGGCAAAGAATAGAAGAGTGGGATATTCCGAGATGATGACAGGAAGGAAGCAAACAGGCGCACATTTTGTTGGAACTGCGCAACTGGATTGGCGACAACCCGCTGAAGAGGTACGATGTTCACATTTCCCTTCTACATATTATATTGTTCTTCATGTCTTATGCCTTAAGAGGAGTGCGCTGACCTAGCAGAAGAGCTAACAAAAGCCTAACGAATGGCTAAAGCTAGGAAATGCCTTTTCTTTCAGGGCGCAGGTTGATACGAAACCAACATCAGAACAAGCATGCAGACCAAGAGCTGGTGCTTAATAGCTGTAAGATGCAGAAGGTACTGATCATCTGTCTCCACAGCTGTAACCGGGAAGAGTAACACGTCAAAGGATGGTCATTTTGTGAGTGTTGACGGGGGAACCAGGTTTCCATACGTGGCTAAAGACAACGGAAACTCGTGAACGTTGTTTTCATCTGGGCCTAGACAATGAGATGATCAAATCTAGAAGGTTGTCCCCGACATAGAGAAAAGGCATCACCTGTCCAGAACTCTTTCAACGTCCAGTCTTAACGAAGCAGGAATAAAACACCCTCCGAGAAGGCAGTATGAGAGCAGATGATTATGTGAGGATCAGATCTCATTGAGAGCGCACTGGCCGCTTCCAGTGGTGTATGATGAAGGCGCTGGACTCGCTCATTATAAGCAACCTTTGCCAGCAGATTTCTCGCGGTCAGCCTGCAGAAGAGCAAAAACTAGGAGAGAGATGCAAGATGCGATAGATTGCCTGAAAATAGAGTGCACTAAGGGATGGCGTCAAGGATTACATTTTATTATCCAGCTTAATATCCATCCTCACCGCTGGCAGGAACCACGTGCTAGCAACGCCAGGGCCTCTCCACTTTTCGATTGATCGGTGAGTAAGTAAACACCGAAGTTCCATGACAGTGCATAGCGAATCTTTGCACTAAAGAGGAGCAAGGGTTGACTGGCTTCGTTCCCTATTGGAGATGATTAACCAAATGCGCTACCTGAAGCTGATAAATCCTTTTGCAGAAACAAAGAGACGTTGCCAATAACTCATTGGAGTGAAAGGACATAGGAAGGGCAGGCAGACGATTGGTTGTAGGAGAACGGCCCCCGGGAAACACAATCGACCAATGAAATCCCGAAAGCTGTTGGGATCTCGGGTTGTCATTAACCCTCTGAAACAAATATTCTAAACATTTGGTTAGCTTGCCAAGCATATTATATCAGATGAGAACGCACGAGATTGTATGCTAGTCTAATGCTGCTGCCTTATTCGGCGCCTTTATGATCAACAAAACGGAAATGAAGATATGTAACCGGTGGATGATATGAAGTCAAATCCAGAGAGTCGTGGCCGAAGATGACGAAACCTTCGCGAGCATGACTGTCGGACCACAAAGGCATCTTTGACCCACAGGAAAGTGTCTCCGATCCTCGTGCAATTTCGCAATCTAATTCAAAGCCCAGATAGAGCTAGCTATCAGTTGCTATTGGATCTGTTAAAATGGGTAAAGTGCGAAAGGTATGTGACGACGCAACATACAAGATCCTTCACAGACAAACGAAGGACTAAAAACAAATGTAATCCCTTGGCAATAATCCGCAAAGGGCAAGGTCATCATAATATGTATGCCAATCGGATCTGGGACTTGTCCCTGGGGAACTAGATTCACTCAGTTTCGATGTGGCGCGCGGCAGCTGGAGGGGAGTTAGTCCGGGGTTCGAACGCACCTCAAACGGTGGCCAATAATGAAGTTTTCTCCAACAGGCGGACTAAAAAAACAGTGTTTTCACTCTTAGCACAAAGCAGGAGATTTCACTAGTAGGGAAACGTTTCTAGAGATGGCATGAGATCCAATAATGATGATATCCAGCCCACTTACCACTTTTAGGAGTGCATAGTACTGTTGCATCGGCTAGTCTACCAAGGGGGCTTGTATTGATGGAATGCTTACCGCTTGTTGTTCACTGAGCCAAGATAAATGGAAAAGATACAGCGAGAGAAGATGATTGGTTCACATCGCCTTATTAAAGTCTCTCAAAGCAAAAATCCATGCCATATCCCTCAATGTCTTTGTGAATGTTGGTAGTAGCTCTGGAATAGGTAAAGATATGAGGCAAGAGGTAACGGCAACAGATTCGCAAGGACGAGATGAGTTATGAGATAGATAATTAGCTCCTAGACAAAAGAGCTCTCATGACGCCGATTGCAAGAATTACAAGGGAAAAGAATTTGTAGTCGTTCTTGCTAGTGGGTGAGATGGGCCAGGGTGTGATGGTGGTTGAAGAGCAAAGGCTAAATTGTGCGTCACGCGCTTTAGGTGGCATCAAAACAAACACGAACTGTACGAAGCAAAGCAAAACACACTAAGTAGGAATCTGCAGAGGAATCTCAGAGATACCGAATATGTTATTGCATCGGGATGGGAATTTAGGAGACAAAAGGGATACATCTATGGCTTCCAAACTATTGAACCCTTAGCCTTTGACCGAACTTCTGAATTGTTGCGAATGAGCGAAAATTTAATCGAAAGCACAAAATTAATTCCAAACCTACGGAAGTAGCAACTGTGAAAGTTCAAGTACGGAGCGAAAAACCCTATTAAGCTCAGTTGAATGCCACCGTGGTCGTCATCGCCGCCCTTGTTGTTGGGTATGCCGAATATATGGACTGTTGAAGGAAAGCGAGCTCTCAAAATCAATAATATCTGAAACAGCCAAGAAAGTGCCACGCCAAGAGAAGAAGCATGAAAGAGAAAGATTGGAGCTAGCGGACCAATGAAGACAAAGAGTGAACTTATCAGCAGCAGCGGCGCAAGAACTCAAACCATAAGCTGTTCAGCAACAAGACGTTCCAAGCTGTTCTACAAGCTCATATATGCCGTGAATCTGTCATCCCGGGTGGGATGGCGCGCAGGAAATGTAGGACTGGGACGGCCCTATCGTGAGTGCGAAAGATTAAATAAGGTGAGCGAGTAGGAATCACCGCTGTATTTTTCAAGCCCTGCATCAGAACCCGTATCACGGAAGTTTCCCGGACCATAGACACTGGGATATAGGAAGGGGTTTCGGGACTCGAGAGGCGAACTCGCAATAAAAATGATTCTCATCAAAAGCGCTATCGATCCAAGAAATGTGAAGTGATATCCAACGCGGTATAATTGAATGCGCTGTTATGGAAGGTTCCAACCAAAGACACATCCCGTGGAAAAAATTGGTCAACGTGGGTGCTGGCATTTTTCTAGGCAATTAATCAAGTCGCAATGCAAGCCAGGCGGAAAGGGCTTGGCCTTGGGCGTAGCGGTAGATCGAAGGACTCAAGTCTGTGCAAGTCCAACTGAATGAGCTGAGCATGGCGACAGTTCCTTACCCCGGCTCGCGACGTTAGACCTCCTCGAAACAAATAAAAGGGTATGGAAACCATGACAGCAGATGCGTACACACCGCACAAGATGTGGTATAGACATAACAATCGGGATGCATCCGAGATAGAGGTCGAAAGCTTGCGCTAGTGGAGCGCGAAGCGCGCGAGGGCGGCGGATTGACTTTCGAAAGAGAGTTCCTTTGTGTGCTGTACGTGGGATGAAACAAACCCGTGATAACGGGAGAGAAAATTTACCCAACAAATCGTGCACTGCGGCATGCGTGGAGGCATGAGACAATCGAGACCCTTCCAGGCGAAAAAAAAGAGGTATGCTGCACCGAACGAAAATAAACAAACCCCAGAGTGAAAAGCACGTTCCTCTAATACATTAATATTGGTAACCCGTCTGATGAATGCCCAGCGTAACGTCAACCTCACTATAGGGAGATTTGACCACTTAGACACTCTTAGGATCAGAGAAAGGCAGAGCTCAATTCGAACTTGAATTGCGCTCGAAAGAACATATATGCAATAGTGGAGAGAGATGGCCCTTAGTATTTCAGCAGGAAAGCAAAGTCTTGAACTTGCTGCCATGATGGTCGGTAGCAGAAATTTCTTGGCTATTTGCATCTTTCCTCCAACTCCCTTGAGAACTTCTTCTACCTCCAAAGATGCGCAAACAAATTGACCCTCGAATACACTACCTCATCACCAACTCAGCTGCTCAACATCAACGTTCTTTCGTTGTTCTCGTTGGAGACCGTTCTCGCGATCAAATACCGAACCTTCACTATTTGCTTACTCAAAGTAGCAAGGACCTTCGGCGCCCCAATGTTCTCTGGTGCTACAAGAAAGAACTTGGATTTACTAGCCATCGGAAGAAGCGAGAGGCAAAGATTAAGAGGGATGTCAAAAGAGGTATTCGGGAGGTCGATGAACGCAATCCCTTTGAGGTCTTCGTTGGTGTGACCGATATACGATATTGCTACTACAAGGAAACAGATAAAATTCTTGGTGTGTTTCTCTACCATTCCTTAAATTCCAGTAAAGTATTGACCTATTGCAACAGGTCATACTTATGGGATGTTGATTCTACAGGATTTCGAAGCTTTGACTCCGAATTTACTCGCCAGGACCATCGAGACCGTACAAGGTGCTGGCGTAGTTGTTTTAATGCTTAAGACGATGGCCAGTTTGAGACAGATTTACAATATGAGCATGGTTTGTCGCGACCACTTCTCTCTCTGGTGGCCTCTTGATTTTTTTTCCTTAGGATGCTCATTCAAGATTTTCCACGACTCCTAAAGGCGAGACAAGAGCCCGTTTTAATGAAAGATTCATTTTGTCCCTTGCTGCCTCACCTTCATGTCTTGTCTTGGACGATGAGCTCAATGTTTTGCCGATTTCACGAGGAAAGGATATTCAACCTTTTGTTCCCGATCCTACATCCAAAGGTTAGCCCCCTCTTCTGTAGAGCTGGAATAACCCCTACATGTTATTTAGATTCTGAGGCTGAGATCGAACTGAAGACACTCAAGGAGGACATTAAGGAATCCCGACCTGCTGGCCCGCTTGTCAGCATAACTCGAACTACAGACCAAGCAAGAGCTGTCCTTCAATTTATTGATGCGTTAATGGGTAGTGGTGTACGTTTCAGATACGGTTTATCTTCTGATAGGTGCTCACACGACGTAGGTATCCTCTGTAGTCACTTTGACTGCCGCTCGGGGTCGTGGAAAGAGTGCAGCCTTGGGTTTAGCCCTCGCAGCAGCTGTTGGCTGTGGCTACGCCAACATATATGTGACCTCTCCTTCTCCCTCAAATCTACAAGAGGTGTTCGCATTTTTATTTAAGGGGTTAGATGTGCTAGAGTGAGTTCTATGTAGCTCGAATTTCGTCATCGGCCACCCAACAGTTTCTAGATTCGAAGAGCACCTCGATTACGATATTTTCCAAGCATCCACCACTACGTTGGCCGGCGGCCAAGACGATAGCAAGGACAAGGCAATTGTTCGCGTAGATTTATTCAAGGACCGACGACAGACCATCCAGTATATTCACCCACAAGATGCTCATCTGCTATCTGCGGCCGAGCTTCTTATCATAGATGAATGTGCTGCTATTCCTCTGCCACTCGTCAAGACTCTCATCGGCGGCACTGGTGCCACCGCAACGCCTCATTCACGCTATCTAGTCTTCCTAGCAAGTACCATCAATGGATACGAAGGTACTGGAAGATCACTCTCCTTAAAACTAGTGAAGGAGCTGCGAGAAAACACCTCTGCCTCTGCGCCTGTTGCAACAACGGAAGAAGGGTCTTCGAAGAAGCGCGTTGCGGGGTCTGGCCGACGTGTACTGAAAGAAGTCTCCTTGTCAACACCTATACGATACGCTCCTAACGATAAAGTCGAAGCGTGGCTCAATGGTCTGCTGTGTTTTACGCCTCCAGCACCCTCAACCACTGCACGACCTCACCCGAGCGAATGTCAGCTCTATGCTATCCAGCGTGACACTCTTTTTTCGTACCACCCTGCGAGCGAGCTGTTCTTGCAAAGAATCTGGAGTCTGTATGTAGGGAGCCACTACAAGAACTCCCCAAATGATTTGATGTTAGCGAGTGATGCTGGACATGTCCGCTTGTTTGTTTTATTGGCCCCAGTTGATGAAGAGAAAGGTGAACTCCCTGAACCGCTCGCAGTCTTACACGTAGGTTTCCCTTTAGTTGTCTGTTTCTCAGATGTCTTGTTTAATATTTCACAGATCGCCCATGAAGGAAACCTGGCACCATCGGTGCTAGACTCAAACTTATCCGGTCGTGGAGTGAAGGGAGATGGCGACCTCATTCCTTGGGTAATCAGTACACAATTCCAAGAAGGAGGGTTTGGGAAACTCGGAGGTGTCCGTATAGTACGAGTGGCTGTTAGTCCTGAATGCGTCCATGTATGTACCCCCATCCCTGACTGTATGCTGTTGCATTTACAGCTATTAGATGGGCTATGGTTCTCGGGCAATCGAGTGTCTACGGGCATTTTACCATGGCGAACTCTATAGTGCAGACTTGGACGAGTCAATTCGAGGAAAGAAACAAGAGGTTTATCCAGACTTTGGCCTTGTGGAAGAGGTATGCACACCGCTCAACCTTTTGGACTTTCTTTATTGAGGCCCGTATTCTTTCTAGGATACAAACCTAATCACAGACGAAGGTCCGAGAGTCCGATTAGCGGACGAAATGCCTCCTCTCCTTCAACGGCTCGAAGAAATCAAGCCTGAAAAGGTTGACTGGCTGGGGGTGAGTTATGGCCTAAGCAGTCAACTCCTTCGATTTTGGAAGCGAGGAGGATATGTGCCATTATACATTCGTCAGACTACCTCTGATCTGACAGGTGAGCACACCTGCGTCATGGTTCGTGGTTTGCAGCCACATTCCAAAAACCAGGTTACGCATGAAGATGGACTAGAATGGTTATTCGAGTTTGGAAAAGGTGTGTTTCTTATTTGTTTACAGGAATACGTTATGTATTCAGTTCATTTCTATAGACTTCCGATCACGTTTCTTAACATTGCTATCATACAATTTTAGGGAGCTGAGCAGCATTCTTAGCTTGAGTACACTCGAAGCAGTGAATTCTGCCTTAGATGGCAAGGTTGATTCTAATCGTAACTAATTCTCTCCTTTATGAGGACACTTTCTGAACTTCGACAAGGTCTCAATTCTCCTGACCTCAATCGTCAACTTACTCCTTACGACCTTCGGCGACTCCAGGCATACGCTGACAATTCATTGGACTGGCATGTTATACTAGATTTATTGCCAAAACTGGCAGAGTTGTATTTCCAAGGCCGCCTCAGGTATGTAACATTTTGTATGACAGTATGTTTGCAGTTTCATTCTGGGTCAAAGTGGAGTTGGAGATGAGGCACTTAAGCTGAGTGCTGTCCAGAGTGCAATCTTACTTGCTGTTGGTTTACAACGAAAGGATGTTGATACAGTTGAGGTTTGCGATTCTCTCCATCGTCGATGCCCGCTTTTTTACCATTCGTCTATAGAAAGAGCTCAACCTACCGACCTCACAAACTCTAGCTCTCCTTACTAAGATCATCCGCAAGATTTCGAAACGACTTAGTGACATTCGCAAAGCCGCTATCGAAGCTGAAATGCCTGTAGCCTCCTCTCAAGCCGGGTCTCGGGTCCAGTTTGGTGCTGGGAATATGGAAACTGTCGAACAAGAACTTGAAGCTGCTGGGGAGGGAGTCAAAAAGGCTGAAGAAGAGAAGCGTGAACGACAGCGGGAGATAATTGGGAATCTTGACCTTCGGAGGTGAGTAGCTAACATTGCTCTGTCATGCCTTCGTTGTCCAATACCCGTCTTAGATATGCGATTGACGATGCGTCAATAGATTGGAGTCAAGCTGATGCGCAATCAACCAAGCTTGGTGGCTCCGGAAACACCGTTGTGAGCCTTAAGAACAAAGCTGGGGGGTTGAAGCGTAAGCATGAGGAACAAGGCGATGGCGACGGGGAGAAAAAGAAGAACAAGACGCGGCGAGGTGGCGGAAAGAAGATGAAGACCTAGATTGAAATCTTATCATGAAAAAGTATTTTACTGTAGAGTCCTATTGATCTTTGACTTCGCTCTCGCAAAGCCGTGTTGCGAAGCGAACCCACACGGATCCGTCAATTTCCCATATCCTTTGGAGTTCGGATCTGAAAACGGACTCATGTGGGCTCTGGTGGCCTTTCGAAGAGTGTCAGAAGCTTATATCGCAGCAAATGAGTCACCTATTTGACGTAAATTCTTTGTCAAACCTTCCCGCGATGCACCCTATAAGAAGTGGAGCGCAGGTTGCAAAACCTAACTTCGATAAGGACCACCACTTCAATCTATCTCTAGATTCAAAACAGCCTCAACATGCCTGGTGTTCTTCTCAAAGGTTTGTAACCTTCATCGCTTATTTCCTGGTATGGAATTCATTAAATCCTTGGTTTTAGGATCCTGCCACTGCGGCGTGGTTCGCTTTACAGTGGAAAGCAGTACGAACGGTGAGATCTTTGCCCCCTTTTAATGATCTCGTATTCATGAAGATTGTCTGTCTAGTCCCATTCGCACTTTGCTATTGTTCCATTTGCCGGAAGACGTCTGGGACTGGGGGAGCTACTAACTTGGGTGGTTATTCAAAGAGCTTGAATATCCTCCAAGGGAAAGAGCATATCAGGTCTGTATTAGAATGATCTCTGCACATCTCATCCGTTTTTGATAGTCATTCCGAGTGTGTATAATGCTGTGCTGGACAGAGACACAGAGAAAGAACGTCGCGCTAACTCAGAACGAAACTTCTGCAGCAAGTGTGGGACTCATCTCTGGCTTTACGATTCGACTTGGTAAGAAGATTATATTTTCAGAGATTCCATAGATTTCTCAATAATCGAATTAGGCCAGAGCTCATTCATCCCTTGGCGCAAGTCATTGATGAGCCCGAACTTCCAGTGCCTGATAGCAGGGTTTGCATCATGGTTGAATCGAAACCAAAGTACGTTGCATTACCTGAAGGAAAGAAGGAAGTGTATGACCAGTATCCTGAACTTTCTTTGGAGGACTGGCATAAAAAACATGGTGTATATGCAGAATGAGTGTAAGTGTATGTCTAGGTTCTACTTAACGTTTAGTTTACATCATGAAACAAACACCATCCAACTGAATGTCCACATCCCTCACTATGCTGAGAGTCTTTATCTGCTCCCGCTAAGCAAACTACGGGACTCTCCACATTTCCACCTCCGTCTAACAGCTCAAACATCCCCTCTTCGTCTTCGAGAATATCAGCAAGTCCAGGGATACGAGAAACTTCATCTTCCTCCCTCTCCTCTTCTTCAAGAGCGGAAGTGAATCGCATCACTCTCGAACTCTTCAATCTCCAACTCCCCTTCAACCTTAGCCGATGATTGTTGAGCTGGGTCATACCTTCTTCCCAACCTTTCGCAAACTCTGCGCGGATGAACGCATGTTTGAGGCGAAGGTGAGATGCGAGTGTTGCTGGATGTGCAGTTCCGTTGTCCTCAAGAATAGGCTGGGCCGGCCCACCTATTTGCTGCTGTAGTACAACAGCTGACGATCCACCAACCGTCGTGCAGAATGTTTTGAGACTGGGAAGAGGAGGTAGTACACGAACTTTAGGGATGACACCAGCAGGGATATTCTGGGGAATGAGACCCAGAGCTGCGGAGCTTGACCCATCGTTGTTGGATGGCTCTCTCAACGAAATTGTAGCAGTGGCGACACCTCTCCTTCCCCTCCGCTGCCTTCGAGTCTGCTGGACTTGTTGTTGTTGACTTGTATGGCCGGTATCGCCGCCTTTTCCTCTGAGTGACTGAGCGTACAGAAGCTCGAACATTGTCTTGACTCTTTTCTCCATTGCTCTAGCTCTGCTAACCCCAACCAAAGCACATTTCTTCCCAAGAGCCGCCCATTCTCCTTCTCGAAGCTCCCCTTTGAGGATGGCGCATGAGTCGAGGACGAGGTGCTCAACGTGAAAGAAGGATGTTAACAATGACTCTACGTCACCCTCGAGAACGTTGCAAGATGAAAGGTCAAGATAATTCAGAGAGGAATAAGCAGCAGGGGATGAATCCCCAATAGAAGTGACTGAGCCGTTGACAAGCGAACGTACAATCTGCCTGGAAGGGATACGAAGTCGAAATGACGCCATATTGGCCGCAGCGCCAGATCGAATAAGGCTTGCGAAAGGCTCCAGCTGGAAAAACACCATTGGCTGTGCGAAGTGGTTTGGCACGAATTGTGGGTCCAGAGGATCTTGAACGATAGAGAGGAGAGGAAGGGAGCCTTCCGGCCAACGTGCAAGCGATTTGAGAACAGAATCAAAATATGCGCCCTTCACATCCAGATAAATTGAGGGGTTTATTAATCGAGAGATAAAACTACCTTCAAGAACTGGTAGTGATTTACTTGTTGCAAATACGGCCGGAATCGCAATGCAAAACATTGTAAATTGTAGAAAGGTTTGTCGAACAAATCTTCAAGATGTTCTGGACTAAAATTCTTCGGGCCGACGTGTAGGGTAAGGCGTTCAATTCCTCGAACCATATTGAGGAGATTTATACAGACGTCTGCATCGACCTCGAAGCTTGCAACAGTGACGGTACGAATCCAATTGCGAGGTGAAGAATCAACTAGACGTGTATACAGTTAGAATGGGGATCTAAGAGAACAAGATACTTCAGCTCGCCATCTGCAGGAACTTTCCTAAGACGCTGGTAGAGTCCAACAACTTGGGAAGGTTTTGAAATGAGGATGTGTTCAAACAAGTGAAATAGGGGAATAGGCAACAGAGGCGCGGCACGAGTTAGTGCTAGCACTGCACTTTGAGTTACTTCTACGGGAAGAAAAGAAATAATATGTGAGAACAGTTCAGTTGGAAGATCGGTAAGCGTAGCCAGTGCCATGGATGTCAGTGCAATTGATAATTGCTCCCGACGGAGCCGGATCCGGATTATGGCCGAACTTCCAGGAATCGGTGCAGGAAGGTAATATCAAATGACGTTTACGCAGCGCGGAGTCGCGTGCACCGCCTGAGAACGGCATTTCCAAGCCTTTCTGTTTATAAAAGCTTGGCTCTGTGCTCCCATCATGAAAGTACACGACATGCTCACTTTTGGGAAGACCACCACAAATCTCAAGCCCAGTCTCACTGAGGCTGAGAAGAAAATGTATGCAGCTGAGTCTGCAATGAACTTCCGATTCATCTCGCAACTGCTTGCCACCCATTCTACTCGCGTGCTTGGGGACGATGACCTCGTTGACTCAGAGACCCAGGCCAAACTGTCTGATATCGGTGTGTTTTAGTTGATCTGACTTTACACGGTCTTGTTCCTAAGTCTCAAGTGTAGGTCAATTTGCGGAGCTCGTCTACACCCCTCTTCCCATGGAACTCCTCGTCTCTATGGCTCCCAAGCTTACTCAGCCGGAATTCCCTTTAGAAGGATATTCTAGTGTCCTTGACTTGGAACTTGTCCGAGAATACAAAGGCTCTGTAGCAGATCTCCATTGCTTTGTTGTCTACAGACCCAAAACCCAGCAGCTCGTCTTATCTATTGCGGGGACAAGTACAGCAACTCACGCTGCCTATGACATTGCCGCTCTAAAACGCCAACATCCTTCAGGACATGGGATGGTCCATTTGGGCTTTTGGAAGATTTACGAAGGCGTGTGGAAGCAGGGAGCTGAGGCGATCCAGCAGGGCTTCAAGGACCATGTAGGTCGCGT
Source organism: Flagelloscypha sp. PMI_526 (assembly GCA_021399455.1). NCBI lineage: Eukaryota > Fungi > Basidiomycota > Agaricomycetes > Agaricales > Niaceae > Flagelloscypha > Flagelloscypha sp. PMI_526. Next base: position 890,572 of record JAJTUO010000001.1, on the reverse strand, counting down.
GAAGGAACTTGTCATTACTGGCCATAGCATGGGTGAGTCGATATTACTCTAATTCTGAGATACGTTTGACTAATTTGAAGTAGGTGGCGCTATTGCTCAGCTTTTCACTTTAGACCTTATGACAGGCCGGATCCTCAAAGCGGCCATTCCAGAAGGTGTTACCTTAACGCTTGCCATCTTTGGCTCACCAAGGATGGCTGACCCTCAGCTTTCCTTGTATTGGAGAGAACAAGTAAAATCTTATCGTGAACGTCTTGGGGAGCATGCCTTTACCGAATATTCTGTTAAGGCTTACAACGATGGTGAGCTTGGAACGGATAAGCCCGTCAATAGTCTGCTTACTTCATTTTATAGGTGTCCCTACTTTACCTCCGAAGAACCTTGGATGGCGGCACTGTACCGAGCAACCCTTGTTCCTCAAATATGGCAGACTCTTTCGGATACCCGCTTCTCAATGCGAGAAATCAGCTTTCACTGTGGAAACGTCTCATGGACAGTCTACACCTTCGCAAGGCGGAATGTCAGACGTTCCCCCACCACCCAAAGAACGCCCCGCACCTCTAGCATTCCGACCAAGCGAAAACCGAAGCGAACTGCAACTTTCTATAAAGTCTTCATCCACGCCAGGATCGCCCGAACCTCTAGCATTTCCTTCTCTGGGTCTCCCTCCTGATGTGCCAAAGTATCCAAGAGGCGGGCACAATTACATTTTCCGGTGAGCTTTCTGAACAATACCTATATTTTTCTCTGTGTACTGACACGGCCTACAGGGATTTTGAGAGCACAATGAGGCGATTGAAATGGTTAGAAGATGCTCGTGCTGGTGGTGAAGGATGGGAAGATCGATATTTGCAGAAGGAGAGACGACACTCAAGTCGAACAGTTCACGGTGTGATTTTGGCTACAAGGAGACGAGCCTTGTCTAACCCTAGGGCCGTATTTCTTTCTCATCATCACAGCTGAAGTCTACTTGGGGTATTTATTTACTATGTATTTGCCATAATGTACCTTAGCTATAAACACTCAATAGGTCTAATATCTCTATATATCTATCATGCCAGCTCCAACTTGCTTCCTTTCCCTCCGATCGATTAGCCTGCATTTCGAGTTGAGGAGACGATCATTATGCCATCGAGTTACCAAATGTGGTAATTTCCGTGGTTCCTCTCCATGCAACTCCTCGTTTCTATGACAAGCACCGTCTTAAGAAATAATTTCATATGCTTGAGTCGGAGCTCATGAGAGAAAAACAAAGGCCCTTCGCACATCTCAACTGCTTTGTCCCGACAGACTCAGAACCAAGCATATCTTCTCTGGTATGAATCAAAAAAAGTTACGGCTATTGCTTGAAGCGTCACATGGAGGATCGTGTATGGCCAAATTGCATGGTGAACGGCGGTCGTTCTAGAGTTGAGTCTCCTAGTGGACGGCCGCTTATTCTCATAGTCATCTTTCTCTATTTTAGGAGAGCTTCCTTTTGGGAATGTGGCTTTGAAAAATATTTTATCACAGCCTTGTGGTAGGTCCAACCCCAGTCCGCTCCATTGGTATCCATATCCTTCCTCCAGAGAAGCTTTATGGGTAACAATTTTGAGTACTTGAAGAGTTCCCTGTCTTTGTCTACACCCATGTGTTGACAAAACTCAACACCAAGGGTCGGAAAAGCACGACGAGGCAACTTCAAGGATGTATGTGAGGAACGCCATGTTTGAAGATGACAGTGTCCAACTTTACGACAGGAGTACATCGTGTTTTTTTAGCCGCAAGAAGGGCCAGCCCTGAGTGAGCACAACTGACAAGTATCTATTTTGTCCAAAACGTATTTTATCCACAAGATTAATGTACTCTTGCTGTTCTCAATAATTAACCACACTATTTCAATAATGCCAGTTGAAGGTGAAATAGCCTTCTGGCTAGCGCCAGGTGGCCTATTTCCCTTTTGCTTCCCCCCTCCATCTCCCAGCCCAGGTGTCTTGCTAGACCTGCCCTGTTACATTACCCCCTTTACTTTTGACGCATCCATCTTATCATGTCTGCTTCGCTGGGCGGTCTCTCCGCGTCTGTGACGAGGATCCTGTTCCTCACAGGATTCAACAAGGAACTCAAGACCAAAGACATCCAGTCTGCCTTTTCGGACTTTGAAGGTGTGAACGGTGGCTTCAAGATTAAATGGAGAGACGATACCAGTCTTCTCGTCGTCTTCAATGATGCTACTGTTGGTATGTCAAGATTTCCCTCGTGGCCACCAGTGTATCTCATGTCAGAGATCAGCGAAACGGGCGTATCTACACACCTTAGCCTTTCCTCCTGCCATTTTAGCAACAAGCACAGGAACAGCGACTATCCGTCCATATGATGGCCCGGATGCGCAGCAGGTTATTCAGAACGTCAATTCACGCACACACGGTCACAGCGCCTCTCGCGCCCAGAATGGTCGCTCAGCGTCCATCTCTGGCTTCAATAACAATATTCGCGGAGCGAATGGAAGTAACGGTCATAACCCGACTCTTAGCCACATTGCCTCGCAGTATCAGGCTATTCGAGACAGGGAGCCTTCTCCTACGCTCCCCGACATTCCGTCCCACCCAACGTTGAACTCTCTCATCAACTCGTCACTGACGGATGCGGTAGCGAACCCTCAGGTGCCTGCTACAGATCCTGCCATCCTCGCAACGTCGCTCACCGACGCTTCAGGTGCTCCACCGAAAATCGGAGATCCAGGCAAGCGTATCATCGGTGCAGCCTTAGGAGTCCGCCATCCAGGTCTTCCGCCTCGTGTCATTGGCAATGGCGCGGATGCAATCAAAGACGTTCAGAAAGCCATGGGCGGTCTTGTCGTTGCCGAGTGAAAGGACCACCATCTGATAATTAAGAGTGTCTCTCTGTCCTTTTTCTTCGACCACCCTTTTTTTTTACTTCTTTTCTACTGGACCACGGAATTTGGAGAAGGTGGGGGATCCCTTTATTGGGCCATCTCTCCAGCCTCGAAGCACCTACCATACCTTTCCTCCTGTTTGTTTTCCCCCCACACGATCCCTTCGAAAGTTTCCCTCCCCCCACCCTCTTACCTTGTATAACTAAAGTATCAGTCTGGTTTTAACAACCCTTCGGTACCGCGCCCGTACTTCCTTACAAACGTTTTTGTATTGCAATTTGTAGTGCAAATACAGTTTCCTTTCTTTGTAGCAGAGCATAACAAACAATAGCGCCTGAGCAACTACTCCCTCTCTTCCTTTCCACCGCGATGTACATGGACATGAACGTCGAAAGCGACGTTTTGCGCGTTTGGCACCTCGTTCTAGAACTTAGTGAACAACTTGCGCATAACCAACAAATTGCAGCAACATTGCAAAGTCAGGCTGTCGCCCTCAAAGTTCGTTATGCCCGGCTTGCTTTGTCGCATCTGCTCTGAAACTCCTTGCCTCTTTTCTAGAACGATGCGGGGTCTAATTTGAAAGAAGGATATAACCTTCGACGGTTTAATTGTGATATTACTACAGGTAAAATCTCATACAACGTGTCTCGTGGCGGGGACTGACGCATCGTCAAGAAACCTTTGAATCTGAACTCGAGCGGACGAATGCTCAGATTGTCATTGAAAATCAAACATTACATCAAGAAAACAAGCAGCTTGGTTCATTGCTGAAAGAGTATGAGACAACTATGGACACAGTGGTGACTAAATTCCGGAACCATGCAGTGCGTTGTTTTGTGCTTTATTTCCTCCATTCTTTCCTCATATTTTTTCGCCTTAAGCTTGCTGCATCACAACATGAATCAACATTAACACGGCATTACGAATCACTGATATACGCACGCGAGACGCAGGCGCTCAATACGGACCTCCATTCCACCGCAGATGTTGCTCATTCATTACAACGGCTAACTCACCACCTCCGTGCTCTTCTCCGTTCAATGGCAGGCGAAGATGCATTTCCTGAAGACGACCTGTCTCCGTCAAGTTTTGACCCGCATGAAGGCTTCCCTCACGACGATGCAGGTCAATCCTTGCTGGACGGTCACCCATTTTTCAGTGAACATTTCCAACAACGTCATCAGCCCAGTTTTGTTGATTTGAATGAGCTTGGAACGTTGTTGGATGAATTAGAGAAGCATGGTTATGGTGAAGGTCCTCGAGAAGAGTGGGCTGTTGAACGGGAGAAAGAAATCTCGCGCTTGGAAGAAGAGAATGCACAGCTTCGGAAAATGTTGGGGATTGATGAGGAGTCTATGAGGGAGAAAGGACTCGACGTTGATCCATCTCGAATGCAAGTGGGCACGAGCCAACGTCTCCTCAATGGTAGCATTGGTGGACTCATCACGCGGCATTCCACACCCAACCCACCTCAGCGAGTATCCCCATTTCAAAGAGATAGAGAATCTCAACAATCGCAGCAACCACCACCAAGTTTTGCTGACCAAGATCCGGATACGAGTGGGGCTCCGTTGCAGAGGGCTGCTGATTTGCCGAGAATGGCAGGCCAAGCGGCGGGTGCTGGTGCTGGAAGGAGAACGGGGATTTTTGGGAGAGGTGCAACCAGACCGAATGTGCCAACGAACCTTTGGAGTAATGTTGGTCAGACAGCTGGACCTGCGCCACCTCTTGCATGGCCTGGAGGCTCAGGTGTGGATTTGAGAGGTTGAAAAACTATTACATATGTACTAATGTTTTGTGTGCATATTGGATATGGTATCACTAACATTTACAATATTTCCTCTGCGACTTACGTTTCTAAGAGGCGTTTCAAGTGCTGCGATCGTAAACAAAGGAAAGAACTGATTCCACTAAACTAAATATCAGTGTATCTATTGTTTCGTGTTTGATAAGAAACTAAGTTCTGGGACTGAATACCAGGTGGAATGTAGAAGTGCTTCAAGGAACTTAGAGAAACAATGGGAAAGCTAACCAGCGAAAGAGGACATCACAGAATGGCATTGTCAGTGTTTATTATAAATACGGTGGTTGTGTCACTTGCCACTCCAAGTGGGGTTGTTGGTATGAAAGATGCACAAGCATAGTCTTGAGTAACATGACATAGAAAACCAAGTCTATGAGATATGGGTTAAATGCCAGTCTTTCAACCTAGATGAAAATGATGTATTAAGTACGGATCTCAGCTAACAGCATTGAACGAATGCCTTACCATGAAATTACAAAGAAAATCATTTCCCCATGGATCCTGCGAATCTCGGGAGGTTCTCGAGACATGTCTTTCAGTCCGTATTCTACAGGTCGTGCAGGTGGCATTATAAGAACTGAAGATTAAGAAACAGTGAGAAAGAGATAGACTTGCCGTCATAGTGGTGTACTGCATCTGTAAGGAAGTGAGCTACCGTGTTCTGACCCTCAACGACAAACAAAACAGACATACCTGGTATGATCTTGAAGGGTCGGAGAACCGTATCTTCGCGATCTTTCGCAGAAGATTCACTATGGGGGGTCATAGGTCTCCACGGATCCACTACAGACCATACAAATGTCAACCATCCAAAGGACAGTAAGAAATAAAGAAACGAACCCTCCCCATCAATGATAGCGAGCCTATCGGCTGCGATTGCAAAGTCCCCAAGCTCATTCACAACGGTCACATTCGGCCACGCTGGTACCTTGAAGTGTTCACCAGGGGGGAATGCTTGTCGGCAAATCTTTGCCTCATATTCAAGAGTAATCTGATTTGAAATGATTCGAGGATACTCCGGGTTTGGGGGTGGTGGAATGAAATATCCCCATTCCGTGCAGACTAGAAAAACTCAGTCGCGGATATGAAGAATGGGAGGAGAATGAGGCTGACCTTGAAACTGCCACAGTCTCCAATCTTGGTCCAAGTTCGTTCCAGTATATTGTTCATCATCATATGTTCCGAAGCACTGCGAAAATGGTAAGTATTGGAACAAGCAAGGATGAATGTGCTCTAAACCTTCTCGATTCCCAACTCTTTCGGACATAATGATACAATATGCTACAAAGCTGAGGTTTAACATCGTATCGCGGAAGAAGAGAGGTGAAAAAACCTTTCTAATCCATTTGGCATAGTGGAACACCGCGAGATCCAGCTTGACGGATCCAGATTCCTCAAGTTCGACCTCTCGTGAAGAATGCCCGTAAGGATAGGATGCAAGCATGTAAGGTCCACGTAGTTCAGCACAAAACTCGTCAAAAACTTTGCTTCCAACCGCTGGATCCCAGACCTTTGCTTGCCAAGCACCAAGCGGCGTCTGCGCCCGAAAACAATAAGTTTGATACAAAGCAACGGTAGCCTATGGAAAGGGACTTGCCTCGAGTATAGAAGCAAAGTCATCATTATGAGAGAGCTTCTCCAGGCCGAAAAGGGATTTAATGATGAATGCAGTATGGCCGTTCGCGAGGAGTCCGTCAATAGTTTTGATACTTCCTTCAATGTGAGCGGAGCAGAGAGGGTCAGCCGCTCTACGGATAACGTCCATGTATTCCCAGTTATCAATTGCGGCATGGGTTACGGCTAGAAGAATCGTTGAGGACGACATAAAAAGGAAGGAGAATTTCAGACCTGAAGAAGCAATGGCTCCATAAACAATATCAGGGTGAAGAATACGCATATGCGCAGCTCTAGCTCCAGCATAAGAACCCTGAATGATAGGTGGTTAATTAGTTAAAATGAAGACAAAGTCGATGCATAGTACGCCATAGTAGATCCAAGGAGTCCCAGGAGCCGTGAGATCTTCCTCGATACCAGAAAGCTTAACATTCTTCATGAAATTGGCACTATCTGCAACAGCCTGATCATTGTTCAAGAACCGAAGTGAGTCGGTCGAGAAGTCGTTGACTGGAATGGATTTTCCTAATTGTAGACTTTTTAGTGTTGTGAAAGCAGTCACTTAAAGAAATTTGAAGTACCATAGTACCCTATTTGTATTGGTTAAGTTTCTGTATGAAAAGTTTAAGAACAACGAGACAGACTGTGCTCAAGAATGACTCCAACGCCGTTGGTGGCGCGAGCTAGAATGTCAACAATGCCTGTGTCGAGGAAGGGAAGCCGGTCCTAATATGATAGTTGAAAAAACTATATTCCGACACCGTGCAATAACATACTTCTCCACTTGTCTCTCCTCCATCCAATACAATAACGGGGCCACTACCCCCAGCAGTATAATGCCTCGTGCTAACCCAGTATCTCTGCTTGAACGTACCATATGAAGCATTGAAATGGTCTACAGGCTGCTCGAACCATTGCTCCGGGAACTCTGTTTCGACATTGAACGTGCTTTGCGCGACGGGAACCGCAGAATGCGCAGTCGTGAATTCAGCCCGGCCACGCGTCAAACGCCGTAGGTTAATGTCTTGGGCAGTGGAACGTAGAGATAGACGAGGGCTATAAGCGAAAGACTGTGGCAGAGCAAGAAGAGATGCCAATAGAGGCAGCCCAAAGAACATGGTGGTTGTAAGCAACTTGCTCTCCCGATCGTACCTAAGAACATTTGCATTCTCGCTCCCAGCACCCATAAAATCTCTGAATGTTTAAGCTTTCAGATGAAGAACAGTACCTTTGGAATGTTTTTCTCCCAGATTTATCGTCTCTTGAATTTCACAGGAAGTAAGCAATACAACAAATCATTGAATTTCAACGCAATAACAAGATACAAAGGACACTTTCAGTATTTATGCAACAAAGACACCTTGATTACTCTGGATTAATCGGGGGCAAGTTTTGCTTTCGTCCCTTCACCGGCCAGACCTCCTCCATTGAATCAACATCCCACACTCGACCACCACGAATCGTGTATTGAATCTGCCGGGTTACAGATATATGGTCGTTGAGGATATCTGCACCCTGCTTAAACACGACAATATCAGCTAGCTTGCCTTCAGTGATTGAACCAAGCGAATTGAATAATCCTAGTGTTTCAGCAGCATCAGAGGTCGCAGCTCTGAGCGTCTAAGAAGATGTGAACATTGAGATGAGCGTGCCATACACAAGACAAACCTCGTAATTGGAGAGTCCTCCCATCGCAGCAAAACCCATCTCCTCGTGATAATTAAAGCCAAGGGGTGGCTCCCCATGTGCACCAATGTGTGCTTTCAATCCCTTCCGAACCATCTTTGCAACAGACTCAGACGTGTTCACGAATTGCCATGCTTTTTTTGTTGAGTCATGAGGAGATGAAAGGACGACGAAGGAAACTTACAGTCAAGAGGCCGAGATGTAGTCTCGGTGATGCCAGCCAGAATATCATGCCGCGTAAAGCGACGAAGCCTTGAGAACTCTCAGGAAAAAACTTCCAGGTTAGAAATGGGTGACTTACTTCTCATTATTTGGCAAATCATTATGACCCCAAATCCACTGTTCACCAAAGGCTCCCCCATAATTCACGAGGTGAGTCGGAGTGTTACCGGTGCCAGAAGCTGAGACAAATTGAATGTAATCGTCGTAGAGGACAGGAACAGGAATGGCATGCTCGACTGTCGTCATGCCTTTGCCAATATTAGTCACGAAAAGCGCTGAAGCAACATGTCACCTACCGTCGATAACGAAAGTTGTATCCCAGTCCAGATTCATCTACCAAAGATAAGGTATCGCTCGCGAAGATCAGAATAAAAAACTTACACCTCCCTCAGGTACACAAAGAAAACCAAGGTCTAGCGCAGCCGCGAGCAAACGTTGTCGAGCACCTCTCACAGGAATTTGGTAATTCTTGTAACTCAGAGCAGCTCCCCCACCTTCTGCTCTCAGGCGTAACAAAGTACTGTACGCCTCGTCCATGTCAACGATATCTGAGGCAAGAGTAGGGTCCTATCAAAAACGAATCAAGATCGTCGCTGAGACACAATATTATGCAAAGGAAAGGAACCCACGGCAGCACCATAAATGACCCCACCAACGGTATAAATTCGGGGCCCAATAATTTTTCCACTCTCCACCCATTCACGTTCCCTGAATGAGAAGACATTGTCGGCGCTTGGACTAAAGCATAGGCGTCAGAGAAAGCCCCTTTTGTGAGAAAGGAGGACACACTTGTGAAGGGTTGTAACACCATACGCAAGGAACGCTTCCAATTCCCAAGATGTTGCAGGATAACGAGTACCAAAAGCTGCAGACCAATGAGCGTGAACGTCGATAAAACCAGGCACAACATATGCTGAGAGGAGAATGAGTTCCATTTGCGAAGAGAAATCAATAAAAACCTTACCTCCTTCCAAATCAAGAACCGTGGCCTGAGAGGTCACACGCAAATCCTTTGCAGTCTCTCCGGCAGCAATAGTCTGTATAACGCCATCCCTCACCACAATGGTCGCATGTTCGATAATATCATCTCCTTCGACGCCATTGTCAAATGTAACTACCGTTGCGTTCTGTAAGACAAGAACATGATCATCCCCAGCTTCCTGTTTCAAACGCTCGATATCCGTCGTTCGAGGAATTTTGAGCTCAAAATAATGAGGTTTGGGCGCTGCACATTTGTGCTTCTTGCCAGAGAAACACTTCTTGAGGTCGGAGGTATCAACGTAATGGATGAATGGCCCTACATATGACTATAAGGTCACCACAAAGACGAATAGGAACGATCATACGCACCGAGAGTCCAAATCAGCCTCTTTCCGTCACCACTCCAAATGATATCATGGCCACCGTCCTTGGAAACTCGTGTCAACCCAGGAGTAGCATAAGCTGGCTTTGACCAGTAAGGTTCTTCAGCTGGATATGGCGCGATGTAAACCTAGGGAAGTCAAAACTGTTACTATATTCTTGTCTGCATCATTTATGTGGAATATACCTGGTAGAAGTCAACGAATGCGGCAAGTTTCGTGTCTTCAGAAGAGAGAGAAAGCTCCGAGGACATCCTTCCAGTAGCGAGCTCGGTAGAACTAGCTTTGCCGCTCGAGATGTCAACAATGGAAACACTGGATGCTTGTTGCACGAGAAGTTTCTCTGGAGCGATAAAACTCAATTTGAGCTTGAGATCGTCAGGGTCAATTGATGACGGATAGTAGGTAAGATTTTTGATTTGCAGCTCTTCAGCTGGCGCCTCAAAATCGACGCTCAAATCACCTATCCACAGACCCGGTTGAGCAGTAGCGACAATATCTCCAGTGATGATATCGCCCGATGTCTTCAAAAATGCAATACGACGAGATGACGAGCCTTTTGAAGCAGGTGAAATGATAGGTGAGAAGTATCGTCCAGGCAAAAAGCCAGTGATGCTAGAAATGGTGCCAGACGAAATATTGACCAGCTCAAAGGCTTCCGTGAATGACAAGTCGTCCCAACGGGCCTGGATAGCCCATCCATCTCGGTCGGGAATCCAGGATGGCGAGAAGTACGTTTTCCCCGATCCAAGAGCAGGGATTCGCTTTGGCGTCGAATCTTTAGACACTTGTGAAACATAGGTGAGACCTGCGGCCTCAAATAGAATACTTTCACCCTTCGTGTCAGGGCGAATTCCTGTGATCACCCTAACAGGCTGGGTCTCTGAGGTCTCTTGAGCCAAGATATCAAAACCTCCCTTTGGCCCCGAACGAAGCGCAGCAAGGCGTTTCTCGATAATAGCCTCGAATGGTATGGTGCGAGGCAATAGCTCCTGAGACGCGACCCTTTCGCCAATTGAGTTGACAGCCAGTGGCACAACATAGATTTGGCCGGCTGCCCAGATGATAACGGCGTCATCGGAAGGAGTGAACGAAAAGAGCGGGTATGTGCCCATCGGAGCAAAAATGGTTGTCAAATCCAAGGTAAGACCGTCAAAGGCATAGTGGATAGTACCAGTGATGAGATCTCTGAAATGCGGAGGTCAGGAATAGAATTAAAGAGTAATATGAAGCACACTTTAGGACTAATGTTTCCTTGTCTCTGTTACGGCGAACAAACGCTAGAGTACGACCATCTTTCGAGAGTGTCGGGCGGCTTGCACCTCCAGGACTTTGGGAAACCAATGTCGAAGTTCCCTAAGAACTATTTAGAAATGGTGGGCTAATAATCCTTCTGAAACATACACCACTCGTTAAATTACGCGCAAATATGGCATAAATACCACTGTGAACATCTGGAAGCAGGTAAGCTGTTGGACTTACGAACCACAAGTAGGCAAACCTTTTGAGTAATGAAAAACACTGCTATCGAGGACATTCTTGGCGAAGATGACGCCATCATCCTTCCACCAAATAGCTTCTTCAGGACCAATCTGTTGATCACCGTACTGCGTGGCTTCATCCCAGCCAAGAGGTAACGAGCGACCAATCAACCTATGCCCGCTCGCAACTGGGACAGATTCCTCCTTTTGTGGAACAGATAAGTTTGGCAGTGAATATTCCCACACTTCGCCAGCACCAATGGAGCGAGATGATGTGTACCACTTCGTTGCAAGTACACGTTTGCCATCTGGATGGAAGCGAGGCTCTGTAACCGAACGGTAGGTTTCGTTGGTCACCCGTTGAGCTATCCAAAAAGTAAGAAATTTTGTACTGGAATTTGCTGCTAAGACATACCATCTAGACGACCTTCTCGTTGTAAGCGGTTGACGCGTCTTTCTTCAGTCTCGGGTACACCTTGAGCCAAAAGTTCGTCCTCCTCCTCTTTTGCAGCCAAGATCCGGGCAAAATCTTCGTCGCTCGTCTGCTCAGGACGCAAATTCATACTTTCGCAGTTAGTATAAGGTTTCAACCAAATATTTTCGACGCCGAGGCCGGCGTCACTTCGCCATGCGAGCGCGTCACCGGAAGGGGAGAACTGCGGGTCGGTGTCCCACGGAACTCCTTGGATAATGGGACGTGCAATGAGCCTCCCAGAGTTTGGATGAAGATATTCTGATGCTGGAATACAGTACATGTCTCCAAGCAGACCAAAGACGATGTCGGAATTAACGGGGTTAACGTCCAAACGCATCCAAGTTCCTAAGAAGCGATTAATGAACTACAATTGTCATACATAATCAAACTTGCCCTCGCGAACTGTAAACTTCTGCTTGCGAGGATATGCAGCGCTCGTCGAAATATCCCAGAAAGTCTGATTGTGAATGGGCCAAACATGATCGCTCCAGCCGTCACCTGTTTCCTGGATAACGGGAGGGGGAGAAACATTTTCTGCAAGATCGATATAATGCGGTAGAAAGCGGTAAAGACTGAAAAGGACGACAGCCAAGAAGAGACTGGTTTCTCGCCGACGAGAAATGTGAGGTAGACGCGTCTGGATCACAGTGTGCGGCTGCTTCGCGTCTGAAACATGTTTCTCAAACGTCGCCATGTTGAAGAGGAGTGTTCGTCCAGTATGATTCAGCTGGACATGAACCAACGTTGGCAGTCGAAGTTAAGAAGAGTTTGAATAGCAACCGGGCATGACGCGACATTCCTCTGAATGCTCACATGTTCCAAGACCGCCTTCACAAGCATGATGGAAAATACTAGAACCGCTTAATATTCGAGGACAGATCGCAGCGGCGAACGTTGTGCTAGAATGTCTACTATTCTATGAAAACCACCGCCTCGGACACGCTATAAAACGATGAAGAACATTCTCCTGTGTACTCAAATGCAGTGCCGGAGCACTCTAAATTCACAAATCGACGTCGCGAAGCAATTCGACAAGTCCAGCCTCCCTCGTTACAACAGTGCATTGGTACGCCTTCGGATGCCTGCCTAACTTCAGGTCCTTAAATTCTGTGAGGCACCAAAATTTACTTACACATTCAAGGCTGGAACAAACAACTCGTCATACACAGGCTCCCAACGATCCTCGGGTAAAGGTTCAAACCGGAAAGCGGCAAGAAGTGAAGCGACGGCAATGAAAAGCGAATCGTCTGCCATGAAGCGACCCTAACGTTTCAAGTTTAACTGGATCCGTTATACTACAAAGAAGGGAGAGAGAGACTTACAGGACAAGTTCTGGGTCGATAGCCAAAAACATACTCCGGCGACTTCATTTTAGGATTGAGAGCTGACCCATCTGAAATCAACCACCTCTCAGGGTTGAACAGTTCTGGTTCGGGATACAAAGTTGGGTCTCGGGAAAGTGCCCTGTACAAATCACGTGAGATAAAAGTGTATGTAATTCCAAAAACTGGTCGACCAACCATGAATTCCCCATAACAGTCGTTCCCTTGGGAATGAGATACCCTTTTCCGTTCTGCGGGTTTACCCAAACATCGTCTTCTCTCGCTCGGTGTGGAGCAGCTAACGGAACTGTGAGCAATTCCCCTTAAGTTGATGAAAGATGTGAAACGTACGTATTGGTATTACACAGGACCATCTGATGAGCTCCCGACAGAACGCTTGCACGTAAGGAAGCTGGGCTTTGTCGTCGAAAGTAGGCAGTCGATCACGGCCTATGACACTAGACAATTCCTTGTATGCTCTATCTTGTGCATCGGGGAAAACTATGCAGAGGAGAACAATCGTGCGGAGAGATGCAATGGTCTAAGGTAGGTCAACTCTTTAGGGCTGAAAAGATGAGACTAGAGCAATCAATACCGTGTCTGACCCAGCTGAATGATAAACTTGAGCGAAGACGTGATATTACAAAGAACTCGCTCGCCTTGCATGATTGAAGCAGCAACACTCTTCAGCATCTCGTGCTTGTCTGGATCCGGATCTTGTTCCAATAACGATTTGACCATTCCTTTCCCCTCTGCCCCTTTCTTCAGTGTGTACTCAAAAGGCCCATCACGCATCGCTTGAACTTGCGATTTCCATTCCATAGTTTCGTACTTCCATGACATCCCGGGAAACCATGCTGGCAGGTACTGCACTACAGTGGTTTAGCTGAAGAACCGGGCAGAGAAGGAGGCCTTTACACCAAGGTAACGCATTAATAAAATGCTCGCCAGCACAGAATGGATGATTGACTGGGGCAAGGAATTGGGAACTGTTATTTAGCTAGCTAAGATGTTGGACTCACATATGTCTAGAGCTTTCAGGGTCACCTGGATGTATCGGTTCTCGTGGTCCTTTGCATCGATACCGTATACTAGAAAAAGGGAAGTCTGGATGTCGTATGCCGTTGAATCCTATAGCTCTTACCAAGGTCAAGCAACAATCTGTGCCCATGGCTTTAACAACAATTAGTATTGCGCAATTATGTTTTGATTCGTTAAAAGGCTTACAAAACGAGGTGGTCATTGAGATTATCCGGCTGTCCCAGAACCCGCTTCAGCAACTTTCTCGTAAACAGCGTTTCTTCGTCTCTCATCTTGCGGGACACACTTTCTTTAAAGTATGAATCGAATAGGCGGCGGTGGGCCTTATAGCGTTCCGTGAAATTAAACACGCCAAATAAGAAATCCCATCCGCCACTGTTTATACAGTGAATGGTCTGGATATGTAGGCTGATGATCCATTTCACTTACATATCAACCAGCATAGGAAATCGAGGTCTTTAAGTCAAAGTCAAAAACGCAACGAATGAATAGAACAAAGTCAACGCACCTATCGGCATACTTCTCCCCCCTCCTTCCAAAAATCTCAGTCACTGCAGCGTGTGTATTAATCATTACAACATGCGACCCAAGAATCTGAAGATGGACAACATCCGAATCTATATAATAGCACAGGTTGGAATTCAATGACAGAGATCAATACGAACAGAGAACCGCGTAGACTGACGCAAATCTCGAGACCATTTCATATACGCCAAATGTTGTTGACTTGGTGGAAGATCTTTCACATTGCCTAGTAGAAACAAGCCAGGAGGGCCCGGTGGATAAGGAAGCCGCCAGCGTCGTTTGAGGAACGTGTAGGCTGTGACAGCTCCAAGAGCAAGAACAACAAGAGCATACATAATTTGAGTGTAGAGGTGGTGGGGTACCCTGGATGTCCCATTCGCTAACTGGAGCCTTGGTTTTATAAGCTTGAGGATGTTGGTAAAATGGGCGTTCTGTCAGGCCTGTCATGTTTTGGTGCAGTTTCAGAATACTTCACGCTAGTGGACTGAAAGCGAATGGAACAACAGGACACTATAAATGGAAGGACGCGTCTTCCCCTTATGTTTGTTCGGGTAAGTAGGGGCTTCGATGGAGTCATGGGTCGGTCCAGCCTTGATGTGGGCGCTAATGTGTTTAACTTCCCTCGGTTGTTGAAAATATTATCATTATGTAATGTCGAGAGTGAATATGAAAGCATATGTAATGGGAAGTCCATGCAAGATTGACGTCCAAAATTCCAAAAGAAAAGAGTCCAACCAGTCCAAATTGTTTTCGTTAAGTTTCAAGTTTCCCCCATAGTCCACCCCAAGTACTCCAGGTTTATTTTCCTCCCAATCCTCTCAACGACGCTGCAAAATCCATCATACTCGAACGCTTCTTCTCCTTCTTCCCATCAGCCTGCTGTTCGGGCGCAGCCAGTCTCTCCCTTGGACTCTTCGACCTCGATAAATTCAATCCCCCACCCACACTAGAATTCCCATTCAAACTCAACATCGAAGCTCTCTGCCTCTCCTTCGCCATCGCACCAAACTCTTCAGCAAGGTCGTTTCCAGCAGACACTGTCCTTGTACGGAAAGACGTTGTCCCGTTATTTGGAAGTAAAGACTTGGCGTTCAATGCCTGAGCATGAAGACCAGTCCCAGATGATGTTCGACTTCGGAAATGACCCGGAGGATACGCGGGCGGAGTAAGCTGGTGTGGCGATGGCGTGGATGACTCTCGACGAGGACCCATTGAGTTGCGGTTTGGATTCTTCTTCGGCGAGCCGTGAGGAGGACTTCCACCGCCTCCCATGGATGGGAACACAGGTGGCGGCAAAGCATCAAAGTTCCCTAGGAACGGGACGGCAGAACGTGAGTTGGGTCTTCGAGAAGATTTAGTCGTGGGAACTGCTGTGTGTTCAGGTTCCATGAGCATTTGGAAAGCGAAGAGACCAAGGAATGCATCGTTGCCTGCGTTGTGCAGGAGACAATCTGGCAGCACGATAGGTCGATGAAGATGCGTAAAAGTTGTATCCGACGAAGGGAGAGTGAATGAAACGAGCAGGTTTTCGAGAGAGAGCACTGATCCAGGCTGACGGGCCTGACCCGGTTTGGTAGGGTCCAGCATTGGTGGCCGCTCACCAATGGTGAAAAGCGCTTTTTCTAAGGATGCGGTATCTACAATGAGCATATTGTGGGGAATCTCTGCACTGAAATGAGGATCCCGAGCTTAAGTAAGAGAGCGGGGTACGCACTTATCTTCATTTCTTCCAAGCGCTTCAAATCATTATGAATGCCGTGAGCTACAAGGACCACATTATTTGCAACCGTCTCAGAGTCCGGGCTGGAGAGACTGGAAATGAGGGCTTCAATAATTTGAGGGAGCTTTGACTTGGAGATGAGGAGCGAGTCTCCAAACTGGAATAGAACTGAGTGTTGTTCTGGGACCTGATTTGAATTTACTTACAGCGTACTAAAATGTGGTCAGTGTAAAGAAGTGAAATAGAAGCGAGGACACACACCTGCCATGGATGAGTCGGTGTATGTTTATTGTGGACCTTGTCTACATACTCAGAAACGATATAGTGCCCTTTGCTAAGAAAGCGTCAGAACAATGATGAGCAGGCAGAGAATGCACGAACCGATAATTTTGGTCAGGGACAGGTGGCCACTGTCCTGCGCTAAATACCAATCAGCGCAACAGTCAACCAAATCCAGACGCATCCACTCACGATTCAATATGGCCACACCTCACAGCAGCATAGCCCCATTCCAAGCATGAATTAGAATTTCTCTCACTCCATTCAAAGTCGATTGCAAGGAAGGTCTTATCTCTCTTGGCCCAAAGTTCCCGAATAGCCTTTGGTTCCCCAGATCTAACCCTGGCTTTGAAGGCACTTAAAGCTACAGCAGGTATCGTGGCGTGTAGCTTTTTGTACGTGAGAAGGTCGGAAACCTGGCGAACAGGCTTTTGGCTGATTTCCCACGGAGATATCCGGACGATGTTGGGCGGGATTTGGAGAGGCTCTTTATGCCTGAATGTTCGCTCTTAGTTGCTTCTTTAAGCGGAACAGACGAGGATAATACCTCTGTTTGATCATCTTCAAGAAAGCATCGATAGCTCCCGAGCGCACGCAAACGTGGGCGCGTCCAGACCAGGCATCGGTGACGCACATTGCGGGCCAGGAGAAACTGAGGAAGACCGCAAAAGACGCAAAGTGGGTTCCCCAGGATCGTTCATACCTAAGAACTGTATTAAGTCTAGGAGAGAATCCCATTCCTTGCAGGCGTACCAAGGTATTCCATTGGCTTGAAAGTGGCCAATATACGCCGAGTAGATCTGTGTGGGAGTATGTCAGCTGAAATGAAATTGAACCTCTAAACATACAGATTGTAGGTCATAGTCATAATGACGAGGGTCAGCAAGCTCAAAGTTCGACATAATGGAGTCAAGACAGGACGTGAAAAAGACGGAGATGGGACAAATACGGCGCAGAGTGAGTGGCAAATGGGATAAAGCCTGGGACTGAAAAGAACTTCGGGTCGGCTGCGGCCCACTTGCGACGTGTTTTTACAAGTGAAAGGGCCGAAACGTGCGGAAGGAAAAAAAGAATGAGGTGGTGGTCAGCTCGAGAGTCTGAGATCTACGTAAACGACGAAACAAGTTAGGTCCTCCGCAAAAGGTTGCCTCCTGCCTTGATCTACCACGTTGTCTCTTTCCCCGCTTCCACATTTCTACAACTACACGCTCTCTTATTATCTGTGCGCAGGTCGTACAACGACGGCCTAAAAACAGCTACAGATAGATTTCCCACTCAAATTCCAAAGAGACCGACAACTTTTTGTGACGTAGTGTGCAGGTGCCCAGGCCGCATGCCAAGAAGTGGAAACTTCAATTTGAACTCCCATGTCAACCTCACCTCCAGCTGCAACGAAAGCTGCCTCAGATGGTCATCTCAATGAACGGCAGGTCACTGACCCTGTCACCCATCTCCCTGTAACCGTGTGGGACCTCACTTCCATCGACCTCGAGCGTATCCCACCTACGTTATTCTCGGATCATGACGACTCTGAAAGCAGGTCGATCTCAGAACTCGCAGAAGAAAGCAACAAGCAGCATGCGAATACTGCTAAACTCGTTCACAACGATATATCCCGTGGCTTTTGGCCAAATACTCCTGCTGAAGAGAACAGAGCTCGGCTAGGCAAAGCCATGGTCGCAGGTTCTGCTGCTGCTCTGGGAAGCGTGATGTCTCGTTTTGTCTCGCGCTTTACCCATAATTCAATGGTAGCAGGTCTACTCAACACTGGCATCCTTTCTATATCCACATTTGTATTCTTTATTTTCTTCGAACCTCTTTGGTTCAAGCCCTTCCGCCCCAGACCAGAGGAAGCCCCAAAACCTAAACCCAGGGTATATATTTATTACTATGTGCTCAACATATCCCTAATTCCTCATTAGGCATCCTCAAAATTTGGCGAGAATGAGGAAGCAGAAACAGTCGTTTGGCTCAACTCACTTCTCAAAGGTGTTTGGCCTATTATTGACCCTGGGCTATTCACAAGCATCGGCGACTTGCTGGAGGACTCCTTAACTGCGACGTTACCCAAAGGCATCAACGCTGTTCGTGTAGCTGACATTGGTCAAGGTTCTGAACCGATTCGCTTTCTCGGCATCCGTTGGCTGAAAGCTGGACAAGGTGGGCTTAACTTATACACTCAAAGAGCCTTCTAATGCACACTTTTTATCAGCTAATAAAGAAACTGATGGAATGGTTGGTGAAGAAGGCGATTTTGCCAACTTCGAAGCTGCTCTAGCGTTCCGGTCTGACCGAACTACGGAACATGGCCTGAAGTCCAGACAGAGAAATCCACATCTCCTGATTCAACTTTTTACCATTGGCGGTGCACGCATCCCTATATGGGTCGAAATTTCCGCTCTTCTAGCCACCGTTCGTGTCCGCCTTCAATTGACTCCTAATCCACCCTTCCTTTCCCTCGCCACCGTCACATTCCTTGGCCAACCTAAAATTACCATGTCATGCATTCCTCTCGCTAGCCATTTCTTGAATGTCATGGATGTGCCTGGTCTCAGCCAATTCATTCAAAAGGCTATCGACGGTGTTATTCAGGCCTACGTTGCACCGAGGTCGATAGCTTTAGACCTTAGGGCCATGCTCATGGGCAGAGGCAAGCTGGATACAGATGCTCTCGGCGTTTTTGTCATTACAGTCAAAAGTGCGAAGGACTTCAAGGATGGAGATGAAGCCAAATTTTGGCAGTCAGATAGCGCAAAACACGGTGACTGCTATGGTAAATTTCTCCGCTTATATATCGCCTCGTATTTACATTTTATAGTTACCGTTGGTTGGGCAAAATGGTCCAAGGTGCTATGGACGTCTAGGATTATTTCGCACCATCCGGAACCCAAGTGGGAAGAGACCATGGCAATTCTTATCAAGCCCACCGAAGTGAACGCCAAAGAAAATCTTTGCCTTCAGCTCTGGGATTCAGGTTTGCCTTTTTTCGTCTTCCCCGAACATAGTTCCCTAAATCCTACATCCAAGACCGCACATCAGCCGACGACCTCCTGGGCACTGTCCAAGTACCTCTGTCGGCTCTCCTCGAGGACTCTTCAATTCACAATACCTCCGTCACTCGAACTGACAAATTCACTTCACCCGATGATAAGAATGTATCTGGTACTTTGACCTGGTCTATTGCCTATTACCGGAAGACGACTTTTGAACAGCATGTCGAGCACAAGGAGAACATGGATGCAGATCTCATCAAGAAGAGCATTCTCGAAAATGCCCAAAAGAAGCTCCGTGAAGCTCTTCCAACTGGCCTCGCCAGTCATGCGGAGGAACTAAAACAACAAAAAGAGCAAGATCTGAAGGAGAAAACGGACGAGGTGATTGCGGATACACCCCCCACACCCGAATGGCCTAGTGGAATTCTGAGCGTCACAATCGAATCCATTTCTGGTCTAGAGATTCATAAACTGCACAAGACTGGGCAGGGTGACCATGTTGAGTTTGAGGAGGATGAAAGTGACGATCTACCCAGCCCATATTGCACAGTTATCATAAACCATCAAGTTCTGTATAGAACTAGGACGAAGTTGAAGACGACAAAGCCATTCGTGAGCCGCTTTTTACTTTATTACGCTCAGCCCTTCCCTCATACAATTTCCATCCATAGTTCAACGCTTGCACTGAACGGTTCATTCGAAATTGGCAGAACACGACGATTATGATTGCTGCTAAAGATTCCCGGTTGCATGAAGGTGATGCCATTCTAGGTGTCGTTCACCTTTCCCTCGGAGAAATTTTCGCCAAGTCGTCGATGGTAACGGATCTCTACCCCATAGCAGGCGGGATAGCATCTGGTCGTATTAAACTTGCCTTCACTTTCCGTTCTATCCAGGCTTCTCTCCCTAAGGAGCTCGTCGGCTGGGACGTCGGTACCCTTGATATCGAACCTACTGTTACTGCTTCCTCTACGAACCAAAACAGCAGCCTCGGCGTCGACTTTTCAGAGTGTCAACTCGTCTTCCGCACTTTATATGACAAAGGAAAGATGTATCCCGACGAAAAGAATGGCGGTTGGGCCCAGAAACGTGGCAAACCTATTCGACTCGCTGTCAAAGAACGCTACTCTTCTTGTCTGTATATCCAATTCAGAAAGAAGCGACATATCGGGAAGCATTCCGTGGAAGGATTTTCTACTCTATGGTTGAAGGATATCGTCGACATGGAATCCCTTGATCTTGCTTTGCCCATCCACCGCAATGCCGATGATGTAGTTGAAAGTGCATTGGTGAATGCGACGGACGAGTATGGCGAGAAAGTGGGAACGTTGCATTTGCGGCTGAAGTATTGGTCTGGGTTAAGTGGGTATCATCAAGCGGCAGCATCATCAGACGCCAAGATGAAGAGCGTAATGCAGGCCTTAGATTGTGCTCAGCACGAGCATACGCCATCCACGCCGGATGAAGGGTTAGATCTGAAGATTGGTGGCGAAGGGGACTCGTCTTCCGATGAGTCGGACGATGAAGTGGATGTTTCTTCTGAGAATGGAGGCGCAGATGGTGGAGAGCGGAAGTCGAACGGTGCTTTTGCACAAATCAAGTCGTTCAAGGACAGGAAGGATGATCTGCATCGACAGCACCGTGGGCTGATGCAGTGGAAGCCAGCTAGAAATCTGGCTTGGATTACCAACGGAATCGAAGAGCAAGCTCGGGACTTTAAGAACACTGTGGAAGGCTTGAAGCGACATAGTCGCCCAGATGTTGGTATCGACAGGGAGGTTTAACGACTCTCGCAGACTTTTACTTTGCACCTCATGCTACGATGATTATGTACTCTGCTGGACCATTGTTTTGCTACTTGAGGACTTTGTAATGCATTATCAAAACAAATACAGACTATCAAATATTCCTGACACGTTCTGAGAATATAGTTCCGTTTGTCCTTTAGAAGGATTGGAAGAATAACAACCCTTTCTCAGAAAGTTTAGGAAAAGTTTCAACCTTGAGACGGTTGAACGCATCCTGCTCTCTAGTGGAGTCAGCAGCCTCCTCGAAATCCAAAAAGACGTTAACACCCTTCAAGTTTGGCAATGTCGACCCAACAGCGTCCGCTAGCGGGTCATCAAGTTCAGAGTACAAACGAGGGATCGGTTCCCTACAAAACAGATCATGCCGGACCCGAATTCGGATTCGGATGTGCTGAAGAGGGTGGGAGCCAGAAATGGCCTGGACTTCCGTAGCCAATGCTTGCATATGATCTGCCCAGCTGTCAAGCGAGAGCTCACGAGCTAGAAACAACGAAAGGCTCTCTAGTACTGGAAAGCCTGTGATAGATCTGGGAATGTGACATTGCGCACAATTGGTATGAATAGAGTTTTCCGAACCTAAATAACTTTTTCCTCAGTCAACGACGATCAAAAGGATCAAATGCACTGACTAAAATGTAACCTAATATTGAGGGTGAGGTGCTTCAAAGTTGATCCAAATTTCGTATGAATCAGAGAGTGAAAGTCTGAGAGGTCGTGAATCCGAAAATAACTGAGTGTAAGAGATGTAATGTTGAAGTTCCACTGCCGAAGAACGCGCCCTAAAGCGGTGGATTCTTCGAAGTACTGGGCGAATCTATCTCCGCAAAGGGAAAGGGACTCCAAGGATAAATTGTGATTCTCATGCTGCAAGGCTGGCAGGATAGATGACAACTTGGACTCTAAAACCTCGGAAGAGGATACGCCCAAGTAAACATGCGATCGCGATACCTGTCCAGATGTTGCAGAGCCGTCAGCCTCTACATTTCGTCGAAGCCCTGGTCCAAAAGAGGGCCGCGTGGTATTGGCTGTGAAAGGGAGAACGTCCGCAAATCGTGCATGGATGAGCGTGAGACTCTCAAGGTGAGGGCATGAAAGGAAAAGGATCTCGGGAAGAGGGGCTATAATATTCTCAATGGTTAAAGATTGTAGAGAAGGAAAGGTGTTCTGTTTTAAGGATGTTAAGAGTTGGCTGGAGATCGCAGCGGTTATCAATGGGAATTCTTGACTTTGAAGTCGGAGAAGATGAAGTGCAGTGAGGTTCGGGAGGCAAGCAAGCACTTCCAGGACGGTTACATCCAAGAGAGCATTCAGCCCTATCGTGAGTCTCTGCACCTGGAACGCATGATCAGGTGAATGCCGAAACAGGTCAAGGGCAGAAGCAAGGTCGCTGTGGTCACGGGTGAAAGCATCGTGTCGCTTTTTATCGTCTCGTTTCAGGGTTCCGCCTGAAGAGAGTCCGAAGGAGAGGGAATCGCCGCTACTGGTCATGGTTGAAGAGAGAGGTCTGTTGACAAGAATCATATCCGCATGGATCTATGTGAGTATAACCTCTTCGAGTGTCGGATTCTTTCAAGCTACAGATTCAAGACCTGAATTATCAGAGACGGAAAAGTGAAATGGAACAATGTGCGGTACCGCTGCTACTCAAGTGAGTCTGAGAATACATACATCATCATGGTTTCTGGCATAAATGTGAGTCTCGCTATCTGAATTCATGGGGGATGGGGAGCTCTAGACATTGAAAGGAGGGAATACGAAACTAGCGAGCGTTTACTAACGCGAGGAATGCGACGCAGAATTCTGGCGAACAAATATTCCCAGAGCACCATGGCGTTATGTGAACTCTGAAGAAAGTACTCGGAGATATATGAAGATACTTACAACCTAATGATTAAATAACCCGTAAACAAATGCTGGCGAATGGAAGCTATCAGCTACTTGTCTGCCACAATAGGTCGAAGGGTAAAGATTGGAAGCGCGCGTTTCTTTCTACCCACATATAGCCGAATCTTGTGAACCTAGAAGTGCGACCTGAGCTCCAATTCCTCGAAATTACGCAAGATGTTATGCATGTTAATTGGACGCCCTTAGACGGACCATCTCGTGTACAACATCGATCCCGCAAGCTGGTTGATGCACAGTACAGCCTGCTATGATTGCATGGACTTTGGACTGCGGGTCGCAAAGGCTTCTATTGCATTGAATGACTATATTTCGAACAACGCATAGACTCTCATACCGTTCCATGTCGGCTCTCACAGCCCGCCCGATGGGAAGAGCGAGGTACTCGTTTAGGCCTGCGCATACAAAATCCCTCGCTCCGAGCCACTTTTTTATTCAACACAACGCGACTCTATGTACTCCTCACTGCTTCTTGTATTCTTTTCTGTGCCTTCCTTTGCTGCACCTTCCTCTGGTGTCCCAGCTGCCTTCCAGACTTACCAGAAGTCCTTCGCGTCGCTCATTGGAGCTCAACCAAAAATCACCCTGCTTGCCAATACGAGCGAGTCTCTCTTCCATGAAGCGGCTGTCTATCACCCACCTACCAAATCCCTTTTTGTTACCTCTGATCACGTCGAAAATCCCGGCACCAACTCTACCAAGATACTTCTCACACACGTTTCCGGACTCAACAGCCCCAACGACGTGAAAATTCAAACCATGGACACAGACATTCCCAACGTCGATAGCGGATACTACCGTCCCACGCCTCACAGCTGCATTGCAGATGATACCATCGTAATGATGGGCCAAGGCAACATGTCCGTCACCCCAGGCGTTTACCTCCTCAACCCCCGCTCACCTTTCAATACAACCAAGATCCTCGACAGTTATGGTGGGTACACCTTCAACTCTGTCAATGACGTCGTCATTGCCAAAGATGGATCTATCTGGTTCACAGATCCAATATATGGATTCGTTGAAGGGGAGACCCCTGCAGCTCTTTTGCCGAACCAAGTATACCGGTTCGATCCATGCAATGGGTCAGTCAAAGTTGTTGCAGACCAGTTGATTCGCCCAAATGGTATTGCCATCAATGCAGACGACAGTGTTATCTATATTGGAGACGTTGGCGCGTCGCCTGGGGACGGCTCGCTCGATGTTCAGGGACCTAGGACTATATATGCCTACGACCATAAGGGCACTTTCCTCCAGAATCGGAGAGTCTTTGCTATGCCTGACGGACTAAAGACTGGTGTTGATGGAATGAAGGTGGACAACATGGGCAATGTATGGGGTGGAGTTACTGGTGAGGGAGTGTCTGTCTGGGATAAAGATGGTATTTTGCTGGGCAAGATCGCCCTCGATGGAAATATTGCAAATTTAGGCTTTGGAGAACCCGGGGAATTGTTTGTGATGGGTGGGAATTACCTTTGGAGGGTTGACTTAGCACCTTTTGTGAAAGGATCTACCTCGTAACAACATTGCTACTTAACTATTTACTATATAGCTCGTGGGCGTAATATTATAATTTCTTACATCCAGACGTAATGCTCTTTGATTTGTTAGACCCGCTTTCGCTGAAATGGTGATGATTCATTCTGAAGAAAAAGATTGTATCCCATTAAAAATGCTCATTCTCCAAAAAAAGAAAGTGTAAGTAATACATTAGTGGTAGTTCGTTTGTTGTTTTATAAATAAATAACTCATAAACAGCCATCAGACAAGAACACCAACATCGCCCTTGCTCCTGACCAAACCCAATAGAATAAGGATCTGGGATCTGAGTTTTCACGTCTCTTGATGTTCCCGGTGGGAACACAGTTGCCAGAGTCTCGTTGGAGGAAGGCAAGACTTTTCCAGTACGCATATATTCAATGATAGCGTCTCGAGCAGGGCCAAGAACTAGAAAAAATGGACTTGAGTTAAAATTTTAGTAAATGGACATTGTCAATAGGACAAACCGAAGATAGAGCCGTGTCCGTCACCGTGGCGAACAACAAGTGTAGAGTTCGGAGTCTGGTCGTGATTAAAGCTAGCCCACTCTGTTGGCGTACTGGAGTAAATGGTGAGCGGTGAAAATATTTCCAGTCGGGACAGTGACTTACTTCAGGTCGAAATCGGAAGTAACCCAAAGGAAAGGGAAGTTTGAGACAGATTTCAAGTCTACTTTGGGGCGACCGGCAACAGGCCAGTTTGAACAATCGAGCTTGCCTTGCCAGATGAAACTCGCTTGGAAGTTGTTCGGATCGAGAGGAACGATGGCCTCTTGAATAGCCTTTGAACCTTCCAAACTATTATTGTCAATGTCTGAAAGCAATAGGTGAGTGTAGTAACGCAATTAAAAAATCATGAAGACGCACTGTCATCAGGGCAAAACAAGGGAACAGCTGCAGAGATGCCAAGATCAAGCTCAACGGGGACAATAAGTCCACTTGCATCGTTCTGAAGCAATGCGCCGGCCATCACTTGCATGAGGATTTCATAGTTAGGTGTAGACCGCAATAAACCAGGTACAGTCTGGCGTATGTCCTCAACAGTGATATTCGCAGAGCAGCCAGCGGCAGGATCCAAACACTTCTGGGCAACAAGCTGACCAGCTTCGGCTTTTTGGAGGATCTGTTTCCAAGCTTCGAGGACGGATCCCTTTCCCTGAACGTAGAAAGGGCAGGTCGAGTTGGATTGACAGAATGCGTCTGCACGTTGAAGCATACGATTCACGGCTGTGACCTCG
Organism: Flagelloscypha sp. PMI_526; assembly: GCA_021399455.1. NCBI lineage: Eukaryota > Fungi > Basidiomycota > Agaricomycetes > Agaricales > Niaceae > Flagelloscypha > Flagelloscypha sp. PMI_526. The sequence goes on along the minus strand of JAJTUO010000001.1, from coordinate 864,691 downwards.
TCTTTAATAGCCTCGATGTCTGCCTTACCACGGACAGTGACGGCGTCGAGAGCTGCCCTCTCAATGCTATTAGGAAAGCGTTGAACGTATTCAGCAAAGAAATATGTTCCACTGTAACGGGGTGAGAAGAATGAACTCTGTGCAATGCGGTTGGACGTACTAGGAGACACCAATGAGGTTACGGTCTTTTTGTCTAAGGCAATGCGGATGCTAGAAGCAGTGAGCAAAACAAGCAAAAAGAGTAGAACATCAAGGAAATTTTACCTCTCCCAGTCTTGGACAGTCTCTTGAGTGCCAATGTGTTTAATGGAATCACTGCGTCGGGTAAATAAAACACGACTCTAAAAAGACAAGATAAACCTGCCTGCTTTGGAGACATGAATCGGCAAAAGCCTTAGACTTTGCTTGATAGTCCTCGAAACTAGTCTGATCTTGAGGTGCACCAAAGGGAATGGCATTATATGCTTCCAGGGAACAGTTCAATGGCGAAGATGCGTGAGTTCCACGGGTGTCCATCACTTCAATGCTGATGAGATAAAACATAAGAAAAACAGGAACCATTATACGCACTCATGAATTGATGGTCCTCGAGACCTGAAAACAACTGGCTCTTATTTGTGGCCAGTAACCATGCATTGCTCTGTGCCTCTACTCCTGGTCCACCGGGATTGCTGTACACCAGTTAGTCCAATCCTAGTGATGTTCGAACAGAAATACTCACTAAAAGATGGTTCCAACAGCATTTTGGGGAGTATACCTTTGTTGAGAAGATATCGATTAATCATTCAGTCCAGCGTGCTGTACAGTGGTGACATACAGAGAAAATGCAATGGTGATGTTATTTGAATCGGAGAGAGGTTGTTCGTAGTCAAGTGGAACATTCATGCGACCACAAGTCAAAGTATCAGGAAGTGGGCCTAAAGAAGTTGTGTCCCACTCTGTGATGTTAAGAGAGGCTTGAATGGGAGCAGGGACATTCTTGGTACAGTCCACCCATTGTATCTGGCTATCTGTTCGACGAACAGGGGTCGGAGCAGCAGCGAGCTGCCCAACTGAGAACGAGAAGCTGAAAGTGAAGTTGTAGAGCAAAGACATTGTCAACGCGAACCAAGCGGGATGACGATGTTTGAACGCTGGAAGTGGAAAGAAGGAGTGAGCGAAAGAAGGGATAATGAATTCAAGAAGGCAACGAAAGCATTTATAACATTTTGCGTTGAGTGAGCTGTTGATGGCGGAGTCCAGGCAGACGACGGTTGTGGTATAAGGATCGATGGGAGGTAGTCCGGAAGTGAAGAATGTTAGACTTCTATGGAGGTCCACCGGCCATATTCATTCGCAAATGTCTGCGGTCTATATTCCGAGGAGCCACGGTGAAATGAGCCAGTGACTCGGCTTTCCTTGTTCTCAACAAGGTTATTTAATCTTGGATAGCTTCTCCGCCTGTCGATTGACACTCTGGAACCAATGGGGGGCCAAATAGAGCTACAAGAACAACGTGCAGAAACTCTTGAATGACAGAGAATTTAGAATATCAGATGGAGGAGTGGTGGTGGTGACGGATGCACAACGGAAGTACGGAAGTGGCATAGGCGCCGAGATTTTGGGCCAACGGTGGAAGCTGCGGCTGAACTTGGACCGTTGACATAGAGGTCTCATATCCATGGTTTCACGGACATGAGCTTAAACGATGTCTCGTTCTTGGACTGCGCATGCGTAGAGCTACTTCTGGGACAGATAGTGCGCAGTGCGTACCATACAAAATGCATTGATCATTGATATTTCACAGCAACTTTCTGAACCTCTGTTGAGAGAGATTAAGTATTCTGAAGACGTTCTATTTTCTAAATTTTGCTTAGACAATCTGCTCCTTCGGCCATTTGTAAGAAGGCCCGTTCTGCAAGGAAACAAGCGCGCTCAGTATCTTCCACCAGTATAATAGAATAAGTGACCGTACCAGCTGCACAGTCATACGAGCGAGCTTGTGACCAACTTGAATAGCTTCCTCGAGCTCCTTGCCCAAAACAAGCGCACCAAGGAAACCACTACAATATCAATTCAACACCATTCAACAGGCAAGAACAGATGGATCGTATACTAACCCAGCGAAACTGTCACCAGCCCCATTGGTGTCAACAATTTGCTCAGACTCTAAAGGATCGACGGCAAACTTCAAGGGCTCGTCCGGTTTGTCACCCTTTACTACAGTAGTAGCTCCGGAACCATTAGTAATAACAACGATCCGCGGGCGAGAGGAGTTAGATTTGGGAAGGAGGGCAACATCTTTGCCAACAGCAGGAAGATCCTTAGGGTTGACCAAACCGTTCGCGGATCCCCAAGCTTCGGCTTCGGATTCGTTCATGATGACAATATCAGTGTAAGAAAGAACCGTCTGGAGTTGAGTTTTGAAGAATTGAGGGATGAAAGGTGCAGAGAAATTAAGTGCGACTGTCTAAGGAACGAGGGTCAGATAGCTTAATTGGAAGATTTTTTTCCCGAGAAATAGTGTACCTTGCCTCCAGCAGACGCCTTAGTACCAAGGTACTCAATACTTTCTAATCCATGGGTCAAGAAGAACCCTTCAAAGTAGAACCATTTGACCTCTTCAATAGCAGTACTAACTTCGGGGGTCTTGAGATGTTCAACACTGAACTTTTCGGCGGCACGGAGCGTTGTCACTAAAGATCTAAAAAAACAAATATTAAGCTCCAATCGCGTCAAAATCCAGATTTTGAAACAACAAACCGATCATGCCCAGTGATAACGACACAGCAAGCACCTGTTTTCACTCCCTTGTTCACGTAGTAAATCTGGTCAAGACCTTCTCTAGCGTTGGCAGCCTTGAGCTGTTCGGCAAGATCATCATCGCCAACAGATCCAACATATACGACGGATTTGGGAGGTAAAACATACTAGCATGAAAGATCTTAACTAGTTTGAAGATGAAGATGGATTAGAGGGACATACGGCAGCTCCACGTGCTGTATTCTGTCCTGCACCCCCAGCAACATAGGTGACAGGGTAGTCTTTTACTGCTTCCGCATAGCTGGAGAAATATTGAGTCAAGGACCACGCTCGAGAGACGAAGCTGGCGAACGAACATGGGGGCATGCTTGTCTTCGGCCAAGATCGCGTCGTTTGCTTTAAGCTCATATTTTGATAACAGGGCTTCACCGCCAGTGACTGAGATATCCAACAAAGGATTCCCAATAGAAAGAAGAGAGTAAGGCATAGTTGCAAGTAGTCACAAGCAGGGAAGGAAAAAAATTATGAGGTGATGGTTCGGAAGAGGTGGGGCGATTGTCCTCAGCGCCTCATGGCGTACAGAAATCGATGATATTTGTGAATCAAGCCCTACTACAATCATGTAACTTCAATCCATGATTAATGTCATTAAAGTACTGGGAAAGGAGTTTCTAACTTCACAGCTTCATCTCCTCTTCGCAGGTGGGCATTTCAGGACGCGTTTCATCGACAGCTCGACACTCTTCGTTACTTCCATGGCCAGCATATTCGACCACCTTGAAACCACGACCTTCAAAATCAATCGAACACATCCTTGCCAGAACTGGATCAAACGTGGAAGTTGAAAAGTTGAGGGACGTCAAACTGTTCGTTTTGCCAAAGTTGCCAGCAAAGCTGGTTTTTGACGGGATTGGTTCGCGGGTATTGGAAAAATGGAATCTATAGAACAAATAATCAGATGTCAACTATAGAAAAGCCTCGGGGGTGGGCTCACCTAGAACTCAAGGCCTCTGAATCTTCCCACCACATAAACCTCCACCCATCTGGAAAGATCACGAAGAAAGGAAAATCCCACCTCCCCTCTTGAAAATCACTCTCTGGAAACTCGGTACTCTTTATCACTTTGGGACTCCAGAATTTCGGTGGTTCAGCAGTATTCGAATGGGTCAATCGTATAACTTGTTCAACGAGGAACACCTTGCCTCCTTCAGCTCTGACAATCTTATCCATCCGTGCCTCTTGTCCTGGAGGTAAAGGAAAAAGCGGAAAAGAATTGGATTGGAAGGCGGAAGGTGTGATTGAGAGAATGTTGGAGCTTAGTTCCGTAAGACGTGACTTCCAAGAGAGAAAGTAGAGGGATGTATTAGTGATTGTGTGTGTAGTGCCACGCCGGTAGCTCGGATGGTGGGACGGTGCAGGAAGAGTGAAAAAATCTGCTTCATCGAGGTCCTTTGTGGTGCCGACAACAAGTTCAGCTTCTTCGAGTATTTCAATCTGAAATGCATCAATTATCAAGTGGTACCTAATGGTTTGATCAGTTTGGCTTTACCTCGCTATATCTCTCAGCGCCAGTTGACCATTGGAAAGTTACGTCGTCCTGACAGTAATGAACACCGAGATATTGATGGTGATCATCCCAGGCAATGAAAAGAAGCTTAGAACCACTAAACCCAATGAAATCAGCTTTGCGGGAACATGAGAAGTTTCCAATGCATTCAAAACGTGGATTTGGGGTGTTGGGGTCGATAGAGTAAAGTAGACAAGAATGGCTAGAAAATCTAGTTAGAAGCAACGTACATGCTTGTTTGAAACTTAAAAGAACTTACACAAATCTTTTCAAGTCCCCAATTATCATGTTGAACACAAATTTGCCATCACAGACCCGAACTTGTTGGATTAGAACTTCATTGTCTAGTGTTGGGGTATTGGCACGTTCAAGCGGAGAGAGCTCTCTCCGATGCGCAATAATACACCTCGCCTGAGGTTCAGATACGCCAAGGTCCCAGAGGTGTAGCATGTGCACTGTAACTGTGACAAGAAAACGGCCGCCGGGAAGAAGTCGAACACAGACGATCTTCTCGTCTGGGGTAAGCTCAGGGACGGAGGAAATTGATATTTTATGCCTTCCAGGAAGAGCAGCAGTAGGCTTGCCTGGGCCATGAGCCATGGCCCAACGCTTTGCTCGACTTCGAAATCGAAGGTGATTTGTGACGATGTACGAGAGGCATGTTGGTGTTAAGTCGGCGGGATGAAAAATATAAGCTGGGCGCCCCATTGTTCTGCAAGTATCGTGGAGGCGAGGAAGCCAAAAGTGCGGCTCATGACTCAGCCGATTGAACCATTGTGAACACTGACAGAAGAGTGACAAGTTAACATTAGGGTAGCCAGTGTAAAGAGGAACACACTTGACTAAGAACTAGCGCCTCATGTAGAGGTAAGTATTCAAGGATGATCCATATAATTTCAACGGGCAAGGAGCTGAAAAAGTTCTTGGGTTGAGATGTCATGACCGTTGCAAGACAAGACAGTTCCTTTCACACGGCAGGAAAGCCGAGTCGCGCTATTGCCGAGGCCTACAAGATACAGGATTCACACATGGGACTGCTACTTGAGTCACTGGAGGGCAGATAATAGAGTATTTGGATGATGGTTTATCTCAAGCGTGGTCCATCGTGACTGGATCCGAAATTTGATCAGACGCGACTTGTTTGCTCTCAACGATGAGTACATCTCTCCACGAAGTGCTCTCGAACACCCTCAGCTCAGATGCCACCACACGAAAGACAGCAGAGATTGAACTAACGCGCGCTATTGACAACCCTGGTTCGATTTCCACTGTTTTCTGTCCCCCGCACGCGTCAAGAGTGTTGACCTCTGAACCAGATGCTGGCCTTGCCTTCGTCCAAGTCCTGCTCTCTCAAGACGCTGACATATCAATCCGTCAGATATGTGCTTTTTAATCGTAAATCTGTGACTCGCAAGTTGACATCGCGTGTTATCCACGCCGCAGGGACCTCACTCCGACGATTTGTTGCTGCAAACTGGTCGCCGCATTATGCTACTTTCAAGGGTCCCAAAGCCACTCCAGTCGAAGTAACGCGTGTCTCTCAGCTAATTTGACGTGTTTTCTGAACCCATTCACTAGATCAAGGCGCAAATTCGACCCGCGCTCTTCGGTGGGCTCTCCGATCCTAAAAAGCAAATCAGGTCACTCTGTGTAAGCAGACGCGTGTCTGGTTCTTTTTATTCTCTTTTCATCGTTTCAACTAGGCATCGGTTGTATCCCACATCTCCTCCGCAGACTGGCCAGACGAATACCCTTCCCTTCTCAATGACTTACTTGCCCTCGTGACAAATGGGAACCCCGATTCTGTTAACGGTGCTATGGAGGTATTTGTAGAGTTCGTGCAATCTGACCTGGCAGAAGAACAGCTTTTACCGGTCCTTCGGGACCTTCTCCCCATCCTACTCAATATCCTTGGCTCCGCAGACCAGTATTCGCCACTTACCCGATCAAGAACCATCTTCGTCTTCCGTCAATGCGTGTCTGCTCTACACATGGTAAAGGGTGAACACGCACAAGCTGTCAAAGAAGCCACCACGACCATTCTCCCAGTGTGGCTTGAAGCTTTCAAGGTGCTGCTTGCCATTGATCCTCAAAACGACGTTAGGGGAGATAATTGGGATGGATTACGCGTCCGTAGAGAGATCTTCACCGTCAGTCTGTGCTCTTTATATTTTTGTGCACTCCAGCTCAACGGCTGTTAGGCCCTCGGCGAGATCTACAGCACATTCCCACGCATTCTTGCACCATTCTTGAACGACTTCCTAACTTTCTCCCTACATCATACTCAAGCCCTTTTCCCTGCGTTCGAACGCCATTACTTGCTGTCTCGAGATCAGCCACCAAACTCTCCAGAGGATGGTTACCAGAGCTCCATTATCGTTTTCTTGGGCTCAGTCCTCGACTTTTTAGGTCAAACGGCCAGAACTGGAAAAGGACGGGCCTGGTTTACCGACACCAATTTCGACAGCTTGGTTGCTACCTTGTTCGCGTGCTCCCAGATTACTCAGGAGGAAGAGGAAGAATGGATGGCTGATGCCAATGCCTTTGCGGCGCAGGAAGAGGAGCTCATGCAAGGCGTTAGCATGAGGCTCGTTGCATTTGACGTGTACTCTGTTCGTCGGCTTTACCTTCGATGATACCTCGTCTAATTTTCATTTTAGTCCCTCCTCTTATTAGAACCTACGAAAACGGTTCAAATCATGGCATCTAACTTTGCCAAGGTGATACAAAGCTCCGATGAAGCAAGGACGAGCGGGAATGCCCAATGGTGGAGACCGTTGGAAGCCGCTATGGCTTCTATTGGATCTCAAGCATCTTCGATACAAGAAACTATTGAGGATGAACGAGATGCAAATCGTCCATCCCCCATTGACATTGAGCATATTTTGACCAATGTCATCCCCACCGTGCTCAACCTGACAGGTCCGTATCCCTTTATCTCTCAGTGATGGTTCCACTTACTGAAAGTTGAAATCAGATTATCCCTTCTTACAAGGCCGTGGGTTCATCTTTGTTAGTCAATTTGCAAAGTTGCTGCCGATCCAGTCTGCTGGTCTCTATCTTGAAGCTGCAGTCCAAGCTATTGAATCACCTATAGCTGCTACTCCTGTCAAAGTGGCTGCTATTCGTGCTGTTCAAAAGTTAGTCATTGCACCTTTCAGGGTCTCTGATGCTAACTGTAACCTCCAACAGCTTCACAAAAGATGGAAGCGATGAAATTATCCGCCCATATGCCGAACGCATCGTCAAGGACCTTGGGCCGTATCTCTCTAGCATATCTGATGACTCGCTTCTTCTCGTTCTCGAAACTTTGTCTCTTGTCATAGAAAACGACGATGCTTCTTGGATATCTGTTGAACTAGCTAGTAGTCTCACCTCCGCTATTCTGGATGTCTATACACGAACGAAAAAAGGTTAGTTTGCACGATTATGCTTCTACTCTGCAACTCATCTCATATTTTCTAGCTGATCCAATGACAATATCCGTTATGGTGGACCTCTTTGAGAATCTCTCTGGCGCCCGCTCTTCTGGTGTTTACGAGGCAGTGGTCAGCAAAGCTTTGCCTGTGCTGACTGAGGCAATCACCAACTGTCAACCGAGCGAATACTGGGTTGCATCTACTTCGGTTGAATTGGTCGACAGCCTTGCTCAAGGTGCACCTGAGTCTGGGCTGGGAGAAGGATTTTTTGCGATGGCCGCGCCAGCATTATTCAAACGCGTCGGAGAGACTGAAGACCGAGATACAATTCAAGTTAGTGTTCAGGCTACCATCTTCATTCGTTCTGTCATTGATCTTCTGCTTAGAATATTGTCATTTGCCTCACAACAATGCTCCGTAAAGATACGGCACAAATCCTCTCATGGTCCTCAGAAGGCCGTTCTGGTTTGGAACACATCTTCGCTATTCTCGCGAAGCTTCTCAGTGGAGAGGACGAATCGGGTGGATTAAATATGGGCGACTTGATTATTCATCTTTTGAGGAAAGCAGGGGACTCCGTGTTGCCTGTGCTTCCCGATTTGTTAAAGGCCATGGTAGGGAGAATGTTGAAAGCACAGACTGCAACGTTCCTTCAGGTATGGTTTTTTGTTCTGCATTTTCAATGATGCGAAGAACCTAACCTATTCGTATCATCTTAGTCCCTGCTCATCCCCTTTGCCTTCCTCATCAATAACCAACGCGATGCCATGCTGGACCTACTCGAAAGCACTGTTCTTGATGGCCGCTCGGGATTGGATATATTCATTCAAACCTTTTGCGAAAATGCGGAGACCTTCCAAGGAGATTGGCCTCGCAGACAATGTATCTTTGCTCTCACGCAGCTATATTCTGCAGCATCTGCCGGCCGCGCAAGTCTGTTGAATATGACCGTCAAAGGAGATCTGATCATAAAGCCTGAAACAAAGAATGGTGAGTCACTGTTCCATTTACTCTATTGAGTCCCTCTGGTTTTGTTTGGCCACCAACACCTTTTTTTTTTTGGCTCGGTATAGTGATTATGACGAGAGGCCGAGCCAAACAGAGTACGAGATTTGTATTCGGTTTCATGGAAAACTGATATTTATTGTTTTCTACAGATCCTCCACAATTCACGCAAGTCACCTTCCCTGTCAAAGCTTTGAAGTTGCTCTTGAAGGAACTCGACAATGCCAACGAGGCAGCTTTAATTGGGTCAATCCAAGAGACAACTGGGGATGATGTATGTTTTATCGTAGTCCTTTGTTCTTTTCTTACAACACTTAATGTTTTTGTATGCAGGATGAAGAAGAAGATTGGGATGATGAAGAAGCATTCTCCACAAATCAAGCTGAAAATGACTTCCTCTCCAACCTCTTAGGTCCCCGTGGACTCCCTCATGACAACGATGAGATTTTGGACGAGAACAATATTGGTTTGTTCGGGACAAGGGAAGATGAGGATCTGAGACAGGATCCAATTATGCAAGTTGATTTGGATGCGCATGTGAAGTCCTTCTTCATTGAGGCTGGAGCGAAGGACCAGTTTAGGAGAGACGTTGAACAACTGAATGTTGAAGAAATGGTTAGTATTTCTCATGACGTTTTTTTGAAGGGTTCTAGTATATTAACTATTTATTTTCCAGGCAGCTGTGCAGTCGATCCTCAGCGGTCATTAGAGAGGATCTTGGATGGATAGTTTTTCTGGCTTTTTCTCTCTCATCATGATACTACTAGCAGGCGTATTACGATTGTTGTACTTAAAAAAAGCTTTCTGTGAGCATAGCAAATAATGGATAAGTTAGGGCTGAGTCCGTGAGGCGATCAATCCGTTCTTTTGTCTTTTCCCAGTGCTGGTTCCTCGGCTGAGTTCTCTCGAATGCAACCACCTGGCAAGAGGAACTTGAAAGTCTTGTGGTGGTCGATAATATATCTTGGGATGTGCACGGCTCCCTTCTGTGGTTGGGGATTCATCTGACTGATCAAGTCGCCATACTATCCAGAAGGTCAACGCTTCGTCGCAAAGGTCATACAGTGTCACATACATTATAGGCTTCAGGAAGCATCCCAAATATGTCCTTCCCCTCACAAATGACTTTCTGAATCCTCTCGCGTTCCAAAAGGTTGGCGTTTCCCGCTAATCGATCCGAATGGGAGTAGCCTTGCATCTTGAGTACGTACTCGTCCACAGTGCGGAAGCAGAAGCTACAATGCCAACCTGCATCAGCAAGGACATTGTTCCATCCTACTACTTTGGAATTTGTCATTGAATGCCGGTAGTAGGAGTCAGGCTTCCAGATGTTAACGCTAGCTCTCCAACTTTGTTGACCAATGTACCACTCGAAGCTGGCTCGGAGTTAGAAATTAACGGGTTTTAGGAAGCCGGTAAAAAAAAGGCACCTGTATAGGTAATTTCTTAGTTTCAGGTGAATGGTCTCTCCAAAGTCACACATCTTGAGGAGTTTGATAGCAGTCCAGGAGGGAATTTCGTCGACATCTGTGGATGAGTTGAAATTCTCAGCTAGACATGTAATCGAGAGACCACGCACCTGACATAATGACCATTGGTTGAAACCCAGGGGGGAATTCGCTGACATGAGCATGGATGCTTGTTGACAATGTGTTTCTCGTATGCAGTTCTCGATCGAAGGCAGTTTCTCCAGCCTTCAAAGGACCACCAGGCAAGCTAATAGGAATATTGACCATCCAAAAACAGTGGACAATTAGAATTGAACTCACAAGTAATACTCAATTTTATTATCGAAACTCTTGAACCGCTCTCTGTTGTCCCGGAAGTAGGTCTTCTTTTCCATCCCAGTAAAGGTGGTGTTAGATTCAATAATATAAAACTTGTCGACAACCGGATGTAACAGTAGGTTTCGGGTAAGATAGAGAGCTTTGGAACCGAAAGCAGCATAGAACACACCTCGTTCATACGAATTTCCAGCAAGTCGAGTTCGCTGCTCATAAGGATTGCATCAATGACCTTAATACGGACTTTGTAGCTCCTCTTAGGCCAGTTATGAAGTGCACATATTTCGTCAGACTGCAGGCTAAGGCCCTCTGCGTAATAATGGGGTATGATATTCGACGGGCCTTCTTCGTGGTCCCAGAGTGGACGGGTTGAATATGATAAGAGGTTTCGAAGTTGGTATTGATTTTGGAAGATGATTAAGAGACAAGAGAGGAAGAAAATAGAGGCCAAAATGAATCGGGGGCGACGTAGGATGGGAGGAAAGTTGAAGTTCATGATGGTAACATGAGAGCAAGGTAGGAAACGAGCGTGGATCAAAAATGGCTGGATTAGGTTGCATCCCCAAAGCGATGCAGTGCTAGTTGTAATTGTCTAATTTGCACTGTTTAAGCAATCAAAGCATTAATGGGGTAGTGGTAACCTCAGTCGTTGCCATGAAGCACGACTCGACTGGCCCTGGGTTCGATTCCCAGTTAATGCATAGGGAATTTTACAAGTTTTTTGTGCATATCGCAAGCGGATCTTCGTGCCGTGGCCGAAAGTTGGTCGGCAGTTGCTTGTGGTCCCCGATACAGATTCAAAATTATTCAGAGGATAGGTTGATGTGTAAACAGGCTAGAATCGTGGTAATAGATCACGAATATACAATAATACGGGTGGCCTCTCAAAAGTGTTTTCAGAATTGGCTTGATTTTAGCCAGTTGGATGCATGGCTGACACTTTCCACTGTAGGAGCAAGCGCTGGTTGCAGCACCTGCTTTCACACTTCCTTCGGGGTATCTAATTTTCCCATTAACTGGGAGCATTTTTGCCAAGCATCGGCTATATATTACGGAGCAGCGTGTTGCAAATAGCGCTTCCAATGAACCGTCGTCCTTTTTCGTGCCTCCACTCTGGCCAAGCTGGAACATTGTTTTATCTTCATCTTGATTCAGGCCGAGATATCATATCCGTTTAATTACCCAATCGGAAGGTTATGAATACCGTCAATGGTTAACACCCCTTCAATTGCGCCCTAGGGGATGGCTCAGCTTTAAATACAGAGTCTGCCATTAACTCGTGCTCCCAGATCAACCATGACTACTCTCGTCACAACTTTGCTCGACGAACTACAAAAGCTTCTCTCACAAGACGCTCGGATCCTGAAAGATCCGGAGAGCAAGGAATTTGTTGAACATTTGGCACGTTGGAGCGATCTCGAAAAGAAGCTGCCTGCTGCTATCGTTCTTCCCGCTACGGAAGACGATGTAGCTATTGCTGTATGTTTCCTTTCCTCTTCCGGCCTAGCGGTGAAAATCTAAGTTCTTGTTTAGGTGAAAAGTGCCATTTCACATAACATTCCCTTCGTGGCGAAATCCGGAGGACATAGCCTTTGGTCAACCATTGATTCAAGTGGATTCGTTTTAGATCTTTCGCTGCTGAAAAATATTGCGATCGATCCGTCCTCTAGACAAGTCACCGTGCAGAGTGGGGTGTTGATCAAGGAAGTTAACCAAGCCGCCTTCGATGCTGGCCTTGTCCTCCGTATGTGACCAAGGCATTTTTTGATGATTTCGGTTAAGAAATAAACACTCACACAGCTCTTGGAACTGCGAACACAGGAGGTGTAATTCCGAGCGTAATCGGAGGAGGTCTCAGCGCGTTACATTCTTTACTGGGCTTCGGCTCTGACAACGTCCTTCGCGCTCACGTGGTGACTGCCAAAGGAGAACTTGTTCAAGTTTCTGATACTGAAAATTCTGATCTGCTCTGGGCACTTCGAGGAGCGGGGCAGCACTTCGGCATCGTCACTGAGCTAACCCTCCAAGGTCACCCTCTATCTGTCCTTGGTAGCGACGACGGAACTGTATGGGGTGGCTCGATGGTTTTTCCTGCTGAACGTGCAGCGGAAATCGCTAACGCAATAGTTCCTGTTCTTGAAAATACTTCTGCTCCCACAGCTGGTTTGCTTCTCTTGGCGTCACCCCCACCTGCCCATTCTACAGTGATTATTCTCATGGTCTTTTATATGGGCCCTCCCTCCGAAGGCGAAAAGTATTGGGAGCCCATCTTATCCCTCCAACCACTGGCCACAGATCTGAAGTCGATCGTTTGGACAAAAGTTAATGATGGGATTGACCCTTGGTGCGTGAAAGGTCAATTTAAACGGTTCTCTGGAACGGGTGGCACGAAATTCCAACCGCAGAGCTTCGTGTCGCTTTTGGAACAGTACGAAGAGCTGAAAGCAAAAGTCCCTGACGCGATTGGGACAGGATGGGGAATTGAGTTTTCAATGTTTGTCGACCTCAATGCTGTCAAGCACCGAGAATCAGCCTTTGCTCACAAGGATATCAAAGTCTGGATGGTAAGTGTCCTCGTTTTGCACACATCTGGATTGGTCTCTCAGCTCATTCCAGGAACTTTTGACCTGGTATACTAATGCCGAGGCGCACGATGAAGTCAATCGTATCGAACAAGGTGCTTTGAAATCGTTCCGCGAAGCGAATGCCGACGCTGGGTCTGCGACATATCAGAACTGGAATCGCAATGTTCCTGTCGAATGGAGATATCGGGGAGCAGAGCGTCTGCAGAAGTTGAAGGATTTGAAGAGGCTTTGGGATCCAGCTGGCGTTTTTACTAGGGAGTTCTTGGACAACGTGTAAGGTGTAGCAAAACAAAAATTCTGTAGGGAAGTTGTTCTGAGAAGTTGTATTGAATGGTATACAGATGTGGAATGTTAATGTAAAGCCAATGTTACAGTGAAATGGCCTTTGGTTTTGGATAGGCTCCGAATCGCGTCCAAGGGGTATGAAACGACAATACAGCGCCCCATTTGTAGAGCGGCACGAAAGTTTGTGAGATATTTTCGACGTGAGTCCAAGATTCGAGAGAAGCAGTCCATTCGGAATCATCATAGTCATGGTGGTCAAGAGGCAAGCCTTGAACTTGACCGCCACGACGATTTACCACAATGTGACTGTTGCCATACTTTAAGTCATCAAATGTAACTGACATTTGATTATTTTGCTAGATTCTTGCATGAGTTCTACAAACCATAAGCCAACAGTGCCAGATGGGACCCTCCAAGAAATGTTTATTGGGCCTTCCATCCCAAAGGATCCCGGCTCTCGTGCGTACCTAGACCATCTGACGACCTTGGACCTTCAGACTTTGCTTTCCGAACCTACGGTCCTTCAAACACAATCTCACCATCTTACCTCGAGTATTACTTCGCTCACGCATACCTCCTACCCAACATTCATTGCGCTTCATGAGGCGACCCAATCTTTAGGCACATCCCTCGATTCTCTGTCTCAGACACTCGACTCTCTTGTCAGTGACAGCCTCCCTAATTTAGAGACCAGTGTGGCCGATTGGCGTGGAGCCACAAAAGACGTCCTCGCTGAAAGGCATCGCGCTCGTGTTGTATTGGAACAACACGACAAAATTCGAGATCTCTTAGATATTCCTCTCCTCATTGATACTTGCGTTCGAAATGGATATTTCCAGGAAGCATTGTCACTTGCTTCTCATGCCACATCGTTGGCAGCATCAAGCCAAAACAAAGTCCCTTCTCTCCTCCTCACTTCTGTGCTATCGGAAGTTCAAAATTCTGTGACACAGATGCTTCTCACACTCTTAGCCACATTACACGAACCAAATCGAAAGCCACTCGCTTTATTCAAAGCCGTTAGTTTCCTACGAAAGATGGAAGCTTTCCAGGATTCGGGAGATGAGGGACAGGTAGAAGAAAAAATAGCGCTCGCCTTTTTGACTGGAAGAGAGGCATGTTTTAAAGTCTCTCAAGAAGGACTCTCGCGTGATATCTCACGATTGGCCGCTTCTGGTGTTTCTCTCGACGAAAGAGAAGAGGAAGATCTCGCAAGATATCTTAACAAATATATCGACCTTTGGAGAGATGGAGTATACGAAATTATCACCCAATACTCCACCATATTCCTCGGGAAGTCACCATATTCTGCACAATCAGGTGCAAGGTCACCTTCAGTAGTTTCCCCCGCGTCCAAACAGACGTTTGGGTCTCCAATATCGGTTGCCAGTCTTCACCGTCTCATTTCAACATACGCATCTCACGCCCTCACCTCACATCTTCTTCCTATACTACAATCGTCCCTCCCCCGTCTTCCAACGTCCTCTCTTTCTTCTTTGCTCACCCAATTAACATATCGTGCAAACATATTTGCGCGGGTTGGGTTGGACTTCCGCGGAATTTTACCTTCCCTCTTCGAACCTGCTGTGCTAGCCGCCTTTCGACGAGACCTCCAAAAAGCGTCAAACGCATGGTCCAACAAAGTTCGAAATGCCTCTGGCTCAACACTCGGAGATGATGCTAAGCGTGTCGTAGTGTCACCACTCTCCCCTTCCAAGCGAAAAAGTATAATGCAGACTATCACCCAGCCTTCACGATGGCTGGCACCTCCTTCCGTCTTGCTCGTCTCACTCGGTGGCAGTTTGAGTACATCGGTGACTTCCCCACCTCAGATTCTCACTTCTTTCCCACCGCTTGCAGAGTACACCAACGATGTCCTCACAGCACTCAACAACCTCCGCATGCTCGCACCCGTCTCGCTTCGGTTTGCAACATTACAACTTCTTGATGATGCATTGGTCGATGCGGGAACACAAATGCTGCAATACATTAAGCTGATTGTCTCCTCCTCAATCTCGTCTGGCGATAGTATAGAAGAGAAATCTGCCAAAGAAGTTGAACAGGAGGTTATTGTGAGAAAAGCTGGAGAGGCGTTCTATGAAGTCGTCCTGCCATACTTGAGAACGGCTTTGACAGACGGCGTTTATGGGAGCGTTGAAGAGAGCCTGAAGGACTGGAAACTTTCTGAAAAGCTTGATGATGTGCAAGAGCAATGGAAGAATTGGAAAGTCGCAGCGGTGGAAAGTTTAGACAAGGTTTAACAATGCAGCATAGTAGAGGGAACCTATGGGTGATTCCCCTTTGTCTGGGGCTTCCAACGAAGAAGGGACGATGGACTTAACGTCAAAAACCTGGGAAGGTGAGAACGAGGAAGCATCCGCAGTTGAATAGGTGAATATTTGTTCGAAGTAGCCAAAACGTCGACCAGATTATTTGGATTAATGGGGCATGCGATTGATTTCAAAAGCTTGTTCGAGCTTAGGAGCAATAAATATTTTTGGTTAGGCGCATTTCAGTCTTTGGGGAAACTGTAGATTAGGTTAACGTCAAGAACAAAGTGGTTTAAGTTATCCAAGGCAAAACTTGGTGTCAGCCCGTTGTGACATGGCTGTTCAGCGGAACCGCACAACCTGCTTCAAACTGTCACGCGCCAGAGAGGTGTAAGAATGAGCGGTCATGTCCATAGATGGTGATTTTCTAGGATCAGACGACGTATAAATTTTCACGTTGATGTTCCTTTGCTTCTCAGTTTACCAAGATTATATAGCTCGATGAAATTCTAGAATTGTCCAAGAACGAGGTCGCCTCTTCCTCCACCGTTCACGTGAACGACCATTATGCCGAACGTCAAGCACTGAGCGAGTCTATCAACGATCTCGAAGCTGAAATTGCCCAATATGATGAACGGATATCGCGCATGCAACATGAACGTCAGGCTTGTGTGGACCAGCTCAACGAACTCGTCGCATCGCGCGAAGCAGCAAAGCAACGAGGGCGGAAAATCAGTCACCCAAAGCAGTTCTAGGATGAACAATAGAATTCGCGATGGAATTGACTATCTTCACGATGAGTTCGACTGGTCCCAGGCCTTGGAAGACAGGATGCGTGCTGTCTTCAAAATTCAAAACTTTCGGTTGTGTCAGAGAGGGTATTTTTTGGATTACACGCTTATGATTCTGTACTGAATTTAACGACCTTGTTAGTGTTTGTAACGCTGCTATGGACGAACGGGACATCGTGGTCATTATGCCAACCGGTATTTACCTCCTTTGAACGCGTCACTTCTTATCAATCTTCTCACGCAATTTACAGGTGGTGGCAAGTCGTTAACATATCAACTCCCTGCTCTTTTCAACCGTGGTGTCACGCTGGTTATATCCCCACTTATCTCTCTCATTACGGACCAAATCATGCACCTTCGGGAAGCAGGGGGTTCGCTTCCCTCGTCTCATCGTGCCTTTCATTCTCAAATTTTGCATAGTTGAAGCAGTCAAGATTACTGGATCCACCAGCAAGGCAGACGCGAACGATATCACGCGTCGACTCCGCGCAATGGCTGACCGCACACTGGCTCCGGAAGACAAAGCTATCCAGCTATGCTACGTGACAGTATGTGCGAGCTGAGAACGCCAAGATGTATTATCTTATGTTTTTCAGCCTGAGAAAATCGGCAAGTCAAACACATTCAAGGGCCTCATTAATAAACTTGCAAGCTCACGCCGGCTGGGTAAGCCCTTCAACATTTCTTTACTCCGAATCAATTTAAAGATATTCAGGACGCATCGTGATTGACGAAGCTCACTGTGTCTCTCAACTTGGTAAGTCTTATTTGGTCATTTTCGGTTGTCGTTCTCAGCCTTTGCTAGGCCACGATTTCCGCCCCGACTACCAAAATCTTCACATTCTTCGTCAACTTTGTCCTGGAGTACCGATAACGGCTCTTTCTGCAACTTGCCCACCTGAGGTTCTTGACGATCTCATTAAGACTCTTCATCTGCGTAGAGTTGTTGATGGATTAAGTACATCCATTTAAATTCATTGTTATTTATTATATTCACACTCGTAGAAGATGCTCCTCCTGATGGAACTTGCATTTTTACTGCTCCGCTCTATCGAAGAATCTACAGTACAGAGTAGTCTCTAAGCCCTCGACTCTGAAGGACACTATTCAGTGGATCGTCGACTACATTGCTAGTGATCATCCTCGCGACACAGGAATTGTTTATTGCTGTAGCAAGAAGGCAAGTTTAACATAGTTTTTTTTCTTATATCGGCGATGCTAATGAAGCACAGGATACAGAAGAAGTTGCCAACGGGATCCTAGAAAAGAGTGGCGGAAAGATTAGGACAGGATGTTTACCATGCCGATAAAAGCGATCGAGACAAGGAAGCTCTGCACGAGGCCTGGCACAAGGGTCAAGTCAAAGTTGTTTGTGCAACTATCGGTGCGTGCCCTTGGCTCTCCCATTGTTAGTTTATGTTGATTGCAAGTCTATAGCATTCGGTCTCGGGATTGACAAGGTTTGCACGCAAGCAGCATTATGTTAATGATGATCTCAAATTTCTATTGCGTATCTAGGGGGACGTTCGTTTTGTTATTCATGAAAAGGTCAATTGCCAGGTTTATGCTCAAATTAATGAGTCTGACGAATTGTATTAGATGTCAAAATCCCTAGATGGCTACTACCAGGAGTCCGGTCGAGCAGGTCGAGATGGGAATCCTGCCTGACTGCATTCTGTTGTATCGTGCTCAGGACTATTCGTCACTTGGCGCCATAGTATCGAGCGAGAAACAAGGGCAAATGAAGCGTAAAAACATTCCTTCCTTGTTGTATAAGCTTCGAGCACTTATTGGATGGGTAGTTAAAGCCATGGTCGACTTTGGGCAAAACATAGAGACATTGTCGTAAAGTTCAATTCGCCGAGTAGGCTCTTACTTTCCCTTCTATTCATTCTCTCATTCTCAATGGCACTTACAGCTATTTCTCATTTGCTGCTAAAATCGAACTCTCTTCATGGGCGACTGACGGAGTTGGTGCGCGCGATCCCTTGTGGTCATTGCGATAACTGTATCCGTGACGCCTCCTCTTTTGAGGAGAAAGACATCAAGGTCGAAGCTTGGCAAATTCTGAAAGTCGCTGAGGAGCTCGATTCTGTTGGAGGGAATGCAACTGTCGCTATGCTCGCTAATTTATCACGTGGAAAAGGTGGTGCTTCAGTGTCGGTATCGACGAAAGGCAGCGGAAGAGGCCGAGGTGCCGACAAGAAAAGCAAGCAAGACTTCGATGTTCAACAGATTTGTGGTGGGCCTGTTGGCTTGTCTGGCGATGTGAGTTTGTCCCTTCCCACAGCCCCTATCGCTCTGCGCATTTCTTTTTATTAAATCACATCTACTCACTTAGGACACCGAACGTCTCGTTCTCCAACTTCTTCTGAAAGGCTTTCTCAAAGAACGCATTCATGTCAACGCCTATAACACAATTGTCTACCTTGTTCCTGGACCGCAGGCCCTGCGGTTCACTAGGCTGAAGTCCAAGGCAGACGTAGAAAGCAAAGCATCACTTGAGTTTAAGTGTTGCATGCCCAAGAAGGAGAAACGTACGAGGAAGAAGAAAGCAGATGATGAAACTGTATCTGGTTCTACTCGCAAGGCTCGAGGGAAGGGCCGAGCTTCACAGATCGACTCCGCAACTTTTCAGAACGATTGGGATGAGGACGCTCCAGAGATGTCTCAGCCACTCGTTGGCCCTTCAAAGCAGAAAACGAAACCTGTTGTTATTGAGCTTTCTTCCGATGACGAGGGGGATAGAGATTTGGACGGTGGATATTGGGCAGTCAACCAACGTGGACGGACATTTTCATCAACGCAGACTTCAGGGATAGCCGTGACAAAATCTTCCTTGAAACGTTCTCGAAGTTCAACTTCTTCTGCATTGCGGAATACAGTAGTCTTAAACTACTCTGATATCGAAGTAGATACATAGATGTGTAACAATAGTTTGGTATACCCAATTGTAATAGCTTTGAACGAAAAGACAGGCGGGTAACAGGAAGTAGTAAACAAGGGACTGTGTGTAATGGAGAAAGACAGGGCAGCTATCACGGAATATCAGTTGTTATTTGGGAATCATCGGGGTTTCTGTGCATATAAAGCTTTGAGCAGATATTCGAGATGATGAAGATAAAAAAAAACGTACAGTTAACTCTCGGAAATGACTAAGCTCCTGAGTGAATCTCAAATCCACACCACTCAATGCACAAGCAATCTTTAAACTGGCCAGTTGAGGATTTCGCTCAGCTCCATCCCATAGATGCACGACCACCTCGGCTAACACGAAAGACGAACGAATGATATCCAGAAGAGATTGAAGTACCTGTAACAACAAAATGAGATCTATGACAAATAGTCAGAAATAACGTGGACGTACAGTATCGCTGTGGATTCCTAGTCCTATTCTCTTGACTGTAGGAGGAAGGTTCTTCCAAACCACAAATGGAGGGTTTGCTGGTGCTTCGAGTTTGAAATCTTCTAGCGACGTGCAATGCTCGATTGCCTCGACGTGATGCCTCAAGTTACAGGAGGGTAACGCCAGGTACGATAATTGAGGACCAAATGTCTCCGTAATATAGCTCAATGTTTCAGATCGTGGTGTCCGGTCAAATTGAACAATCTTAAGAGACTCTGACGACGAAGAGAGAAGCCAAAGGAGAAACTCCACTGAGGCTGAAGGTCGTGCGTTGAGAGATAGTTCCCGAAAGGCACATGGTACCAGGCTTCGATCTGCGACAAAAGTGGAAGGGTTCCCGCTCAATGATAGAGCTTGTAAAGTGGGCCAAGCATGTAGAAGCTGCTTGAGCAGTGCAGACCCAGGGGTCCAGTTAGCAAGCCGCAGACTTGGTAGTTTGACGCGATGAAAAGTGGCAAGTGTTCGCGCGTCAAAAGAAAATTCATTGTCCGAGTAAATGCCGAGGTCCAAGTGTTCAATGTTTGGGCAAAGCAGCAGGAGTTCTGCTAGGGCATCAGGATGCAGAGGATCGGGATGTCTTTGGTCTAAGGAGACCATCAAGTTCTTCACAGTGCTTCTGAGATGGGGTGTGGAAGTGTGGATGAAAGTATCACAGAGCCTTCCGGAGAGAATCCTCACGTTACGGAAGAGAAGAGTCTGTGCCGGAAAAGCCCAGGCCTTGCATACTAGGGAGCATGCCTGGAGCGTTCTCTTGTCAATGCCGTGCCGCTCGTTATAGCTGGCAATATCGATAATGGAGAGGATAAGCTCGAGGGGCATTGGGATAGTCTCTCGCATCGGGGCCGGGCTTGACGGTAAAAACCAGGAAGACAAGACTCGAGGCAGGCAAGGCGCTTTAATAGAGAACTCGAGGACATGTTGTGTTGCCTAAATATGCTGAACACTTTAGCACTGCACGGCGGGTTTGGCGCGGACACCGGGCGTACCGTCTGTGTCTTGGCACCCATAGTAGAGGCAAAGAGTGTGTAGCAAAGGAGAGTGGGGGGGAGGCGTTAGGGGAACAATCCACTAGTTATGGCGTTCCGTTTTATTGTGTTCTCCAAGTCTTCTGTCAGGGGATTTAAGACAAAGAGTAGGCATTTTATGGATACATGCACGACAGTTGGGAGCAAAATAGCCTTGGACCCTGCCCATTTCTCAAACTCGTCTCCGCCATTCGCAGCCGGATATCACCTTGGTAGAGACCCCAGCGGCCGTCTTACATGAGATCTGTCCCACCTAATGCTTGTCTCTTCACCAGTCACTCTCTCGGCAGAATCCTCATCTTATTGTGTTTTGCCTGACCTCATGATGCGGGCCGGCTCTCAAAATTAAGTAATGTGCTCTAGCGTACCTCAATCCACAGATCTCACTTATCCTTGGAGCACCAAAGAATCGCCTACAAGACAATTATCCGTCCGGGAACTCCTTTCAATAATCCACAGACAGAACCTTCAGCGGCTTCCCCCTCAAGAAAGGAAATCTCAAGGTTACAATGACAAATAAGGTAAGTCTCGAGGTGATCAGGCTTGAGCTGACGTGATGTCTAAGTGCCATCCTTGCTAAATCCTTTGCACGCTTACCTTGTTATTCCTCCCTCGACACTGACAAGGAGGTTTGCGTTGTGCTAAACTTCAAGACAGAGCAATTTGTGGAAGCGACATCCACCGGGATTCGGCTTCCTACTTTTCGGGTGTCCCTTTTAATTGAGTATTAAGTAGTCCTGCGCGGTTTCCATGGAATGGCCATAAGATTTCCTCGGAAACAGGGTTCCATAATCTCAATGAAGGGTAAACAATGTAAATTGATCTTTTAATTCTTCCAACATTTGACGCAAAGCGAGTCTTCTCTCATGGCAGCATACCTATAGTCAGATTGAATCTCAACACATCCATGACATCCACCACAACCATTCGATGAAGTCCCTCATGGGGGTGCATCGACATCTGGAATGACTTCGAACATATTGCAGCCAGCACTGAAATGCCTCTGCAAAGCGGCATTGATTTCATCTCGAGCAACAGATCGTGTAATCTCTGCAAAAGGTTTCAGAGCAAGCCCAAATAGCCAACTCAATTCTCACCATCTCCACAAACATAACAGAAATGTACAGTGCAACGAGGAGCACGACACTTGAGGAAATAATGTCAGACCAGTCAACATGTGGGGCGAAGAATGGGACATACTGTCATATGATTGCACCCAGCGTCTTTCTGTATAGGCGTGCGACATCCTATCAAGAAGTCATGCTTAGAGAAACATTCAAGTCTGAAGAGGAAAAGCTCTTCGCACCTGGGCAGAACTTCCAATTTCTGTCCCTCATAAGATGTTCCAATTCAAGGTCTCCATTGCAAGAATGTATTTGCCCAAACTCGAGTAAAATGCCGCAGTCCCGACACCAACTAAGATAGTTTTAGTGAGTGAACCGCGGAATATTAAAGCAGGGACTTACCGCTGATAGCAGTAAAGACAATACATGATCGTTTCTTGGTCGAAATCTTCTCTATCAACCCAAAACGTTCTCCCACAGTCAGGTCTAGAGTCGAAGGATGTTGAGTGCATTCCCAAAAGGCATTTTTTTGCATACTTACCCTCGACATTCGACACGAATGGAGACGGGAGCCAACTGAAGTTCTTCGAGGAGCATGGCATGATGCTCAGAAATACCCAATTGCTCAATGAGTGTTTCTTGGACAACTGGATGAGATAATTTTCAATTTTGTCATTCAATAAAGAAGGAGGCCGGAAAAGCCCACCTTCTGGATCTCCGCCAGCTGCAGCACAAACAGGACACATAGGCCAAGCCCTTTCATCCAATTTAGATTGAACGTGAGCTCTCAAATCATCCCGACAGAATGAATGTCCACAGCCCAACACTGCAATGTCTTCCTCTGGGTGGTCCTCCATACATACAGGGCAATTGAAGGTTGGTCTCAGAGAAGCGAAAGAAGAGTCAGATGAGGATAAAGATGAAAGCGAAGGGGAGCGTGTTCGGCCAGTTGTGGGAGCTTCAGGTTCAGGTTCACGACGCCAGATTAGGTCGAGAAGTTGACCAAAGAGGGATTGAGCACGTTTTCCGGGGTCTTCGAGGTCAGGTTCTTGAGTAGGACTGCCAATGGAAGGTCGATTTGGTTGAGTTGGATTGCCAATAGGAGGTCGGTCCGGTTGAGGAGCAGTGGGAAACTGAGTTGTAGATTGAGATGTAGAACGGGCTGTCGCGGCACTCTGACTTGCAGAAGATGAACCAGGAGGTGGTTGTTGAAACGGGTTTGAAGCACTGCGATCATTTCGTTGGCCAGAGGGGCGAGAACCACTAGCACGATTACTAGATGAGTTCGCACGACTGATACTTTCCCATTGCGCGGCTTGGCGTGCTGGTCGACCCCATCCTCCAGGATGCCTGTTCTGCTCGTACCTCTGAATAGCAGCAGCGATCTCGTTCTCGAGTCTTTCATTGCTCTCAACTAGAGCCCGATTCTGCTGAGAAAGCTCTTCAATCCTAGACTGCATGTCTAGAATCGTGCGTGTACTATCTGCCTGCAACTCTTGCAGCTGGGCTGGCATGTCCAATGGGCTCGGCCGTTTGTATGTTAAGAACTGACCGCTAAAGTTGGCTAGGTACTGAGCCTGCCAGCCAAGAGTGGGATCTGAGAGGAGAGCATTGTCGACAGGAAAGATACTATCAAGATATCGAGCTGCCTGTCGTGGGCCTCTGCTTACGATAAACCCGGCTCCATTTGGATGTGTAGGACGAGAATGAGAGTCAAATGTGACAAAAATGTCGTCTTGGTCAACGGGAATGCGCATCGTTACGACGATTTCAGGAGGACGAGTGATAACAACTGCACCAACAGAATCGCGTCCTGTAAGTTGCCTAATAAAAAGCTTTTTGAGTGCTCTTTAGTGGTGTGATTGTCAGGTATTAGCCTACACAAGCAAATCATGAAATGATCGAATCGATGGCCGGCTGTAAGTAGTAGAGGCCAGAGCCAATGAGTTCTTGAAAAGTGGTGCACTTGTCAGGATGGTTTCTACTTCAGCATGCGCTGTAGTAGTCCACTGAGAGCAGATGGAAAGAATTTCCTGTGAATTTGTGAGACTAATACCAATCGAAAGGATCATATGTCCGTACCTCAGTAGTCTCTCGCTGCAGCAGATTCCTAAGAAGTTCTCCTCCTCGTAATCCACTTGCATTGCGCTCGAACATCACTCGCGCACAGTTGAGAGCAGCAATGCCACAAGCAGAGGGGCTACCAAATTGATATTGATTCGCACCAGCATGGGAGATGATCTGCGTCGTGCCTGTCCGGAGTGTGTCCATTGTAAGTTCTTTAAGCTCGAGAGAGAGAGGGGAGCAGGTTGTTAAAATGTCTAAATCTTGTGAGCTCTTAAAGTTGTTTTGTACTAGCGACACGTGCGGAACATGAGCCTATGGCCTGCTGTAGAACATGCGGGGCGAAGTAGAGACTGCTATTGGCTAAAGCAGAGCCCGTGGCGTTTAAGATCTATCGATATAGTAGCCGGAGCATAATAAAGGATAACAGCTCTCCATTTATGTGCTTTGCTTGAAAAAAAAAACGTGGAGAATTCGTGTAAAACGTTTAACGAAGATAAGATGCGAACAGGTGACTTCCCAAGTTCCCAATGACGCAGATGCAAGAAAGCTGGAGGATTTAATTCGAGATGTGGGACAAGGCAGTGGCAGACGTGGACATATGTACACCGAACTATGATACAGCCAGCTCTTGCTGCAGTGTAACGACTACAAAGCGCGCATTTTACTAGAAAGAAAACACCACTCGAAGAAGGGAAAGGTGGATAGCCTTCAGGCGCAACTACAGAGAGCGGGAATTGCATGGTGGTTCGGAACAAGTGGCACTATTCGGGGTCAAGAATGGCCATCAACGTTGGGCTGCCGCTTGGGATAAGGGCATGCTGGTCCTCATCAAACATCTTCATCGCTCAGAAAGTGAAACATGACAGTTTTGAGGTCGGCCGTATGCTTATAAGCTTGGCGATGATGAAGGCGCCAGAGGTACCTCTTCTGTCCCGTTTTTACGAACACACCCCCGTCAGGTCTCTATCTCTCCCTTTTCCCCCAGGGAGCTGGAGTAGAGTTGCATTCTTTTATCAAGTGAGGGCTATTGTACGCTAAGAAGAAGTGAAGAAATCTAATGGATGCCTTTGGCTGAGCAGACGACGATCATTTTGAAACCTTCCACTCTTTGAACACAGGTAATTTGTGCATATCTCACTGAAGCAACTCTCGTTCTCAAGACACCTCTTTGCATAGTCATGGCCGTCCCTAATATTCCCCTTGGCGCGCTCGTTGCAATCATCGTTATCGTGTCCCTGGCTATCATCGCCGTTGTTGGTGTGATTGTCTTCCTCACTCTTAGATCAAGGCGGCTCTCTCAAGACAGCAGCACCGTCAGTAGCAACGTAGACGTCCAAGTGACTGTCGAAAGACAATGGGACCCCGAGGCTTTCCGTGAGTTGCCGCCCATATTGTCGGGAAAAACATGGAGCATCGACTTACCACTTACACGAACAGACAAATCATCTTTAAGAGGAACAGAACCCACTCCTCAGTTCACTCGCCCTCCTCCCGAGCGTGTTCTTCACATCGCGAAAGAAGGTTCTCGCTGGTCTACCTCATCTGACTCGACCATTGTTGCGGATGTGACCCACCCGGAGCCCAACTTAAGCTTCCTCCAAACAGATCCTAAGGCCAGTCCTGATAAGGACAAAAAATTTGATGACTCTCGCTGGTCCACGGCGACAGGTGCAACGAAAGTCGGAGCCAGAGAGAGCATGCCGGCACCTCGCATTCCATCCATTGTGGTTTGCGATGACGACGACGACCTTGACATGCCTGTCATGATATTCCAAGCATCCCCACCTCCGAGCGCCAAATGGTCTGACAATGTCTCTGAGATCCACAGTAAGGATGTTGACGAGAACAAGGGCAGGAGGAGCATGGACAAGTCTGCTAGCAATGGAAACAAGGTTGCCACCAAGACTTTGGCAGATCCTCGCAAGTCTGGTGCGCAACCTAGGGAAGGTACTGCCTTGTCGCGGGCTATTCAGAGTCGAGATACCGTGATGACAGAGCTCCAGAAGCAAATTGAGGTTTTACAAGGACAAGGGTATTTTGAGGATTTGGATATACCGGTCGATGCGACGACCAAGGACAATGTTTAGTTTTTCGGCTGTGTGCAGTGTTATATATTTTGGATATAATGTTGGGTTATTTCGTGAGCGCACAAGTCAAGTGAACAGCCTCAAGCGCCCTCCACTTATATTCGGCAAGTCAGCCAGTGCCTGTGAACTGCCTGAGCAATTGTACCCAGCTGCGGTCAGCCACATTCCTTTCGCTCCAACCACCATCATCATGGGTCGTTGGACACAATACGACGAAGACGAGGTTTGTTACTCCGCCTTTTCTCACCCTCCCTGCTGACTTGTAAATTAGTATCGCTTGCCAGACGGTTTTGAGGTTCGTGAATGGTGCATCTAAGGAATCAGCCCTCTCATACTCCTTTTTTTCAGCGTATTGGATATGACGCTGATGTAGGCAAGTTCTACTTTCGAGACAACAATGACGGTTCAGTTTGGGAGTGCGTCGTCAGATTATCTATAACTTTCCTTGCTTTAACATTTTGGTCAGGGGAGAAGAAGGTGCAGAGTTCAGCGAGATGACCAAGAGTACGTTCCCGGAGAGTCTTTATCTTTTTACTTTCATGAATTCATTTTATCTTTCAGTTTCCAATGGCGCCAGTGCTTCCCATTCATCTGACGACGAGGATGAGGATGATATTGACATAGAATCTGGTCGGCGAGGTGATGGATACCAAGCAGTTGCATCCGACCCCGTTCGTCCCATTATTTCTCATTATTCTAGCGAAACTTATTGATGTTCAAAAGACCATGGCCCGCTCTCATCCTAGGCTGCCTTATAATGCTGGAGCTTACCGGACACTCTTTCCTTTCTTCATTATTATTGGCACAATCCTTCTGCTTGCCTGGAAGTTCATCATTCAGCCAAGCTTCTCTCATACTCATGGAATCCAATGTCCCTCATTTTCTGATGTCAACGATGGATCCATGCACAACTCGTCAGCGTATATTGTCCAGCCAGGCGACACTTGCTACGAAATTGCCAAAAGCCACCATTGTGACTGGGCTCTCTTCGCGGTTCTCAACGATGGTGTAAAATGTGAAAGGCTTATGCCTGGAACATCATTGTGCCTTCCCACTGAACCCACGGATAATGTTACCCATGTATACGCACTTCACTAGGTATTTCCTACTACCTTACATCCGTTTTTCCTCGGTATCGGACTAGCACTATCTCGTTGCTACATGTACTATACACTATTTACTTTTTGGAATGTATGCCCATTGGATTGTACTCGCTTAGGTTTCTTTTTTCGCGGTCCGTCTTCCGCGATTTGATTCCGCTCCTGCCTCCATGTCGATGAAACTTAGCGACACTGACCTTGAGCTCATCCTTGAATGGACCAAGTCTCTTGCACTCCGAGCTGGAAAAGTCATCCAGGAAGGCGCCCATGTCATCCAAAGCGCATCTGGCTCAAACATCAATGAAAAGAAAAACTCTGTGGACCTTGTTACCGAATACGACGTTAAAGTCGAAGAACTCGTGAAGCACGAAATATCTGAAAAATATCCATCATTTAAGTTGTAAGTACTATCTCCCATATCCTTTTCACAGGGCCCTCATTTTTTTATCTAACCTGACAAGCGTCGGAGAAGAATCGTGGTCCGCAGGACACCAAGACGCGTTGACCGATGACCCCACCTTCTGCGTTGATCCAATCGATGGAACGACCAACTTTTGTCACGGATTTCCGTTCTATTGCATTTCCTTAGGCCTGATTTACGAACGTCGCCCAGTACTTGGTGTTGTTTACAATCCTTCCTTGGACCAACTTGTATGGCCCCAATCCTCCCTCTCTGAGTTCCTTTTTCATTTTTTTTTCATAGTATTACGCTCTAAAAGGACATGGTTCATACCTCCTTAATGGCTCCTCTCCGAACAACCCAATTCGTCTCCCGATATCTGGATCCCCTAAACCATTGGCATCTCTTTCCCAAGCTCTTATTGCCGTAGAGTGGGGCTCTGACAGATCTGTTCGAACGCTCAAATCCAAAACCGAATCTTTCACTCATTTAGTTGGAAATCCTGCTCAGGAGGTAAAGAGAGGGAAAATGGCACACAATTTGAGGTCGATGGGAAGTGCTGCTTTGAATTATTGTTTGGTTGCACAAGGTAAGGGTAACCGCTTGTTGACATGCTCGGTTATATTAAATTTCTTTTGGTTCTTAGGTGGACTAGATATCTACTGGTAAATGACAGTATCCTTCTTCAAAACCATATGGATATTCAAAAAGAACTTAGGGAAATAGGTACTAATCCGTGGGACGTCTGTGCGGGCATTGTTATTGCCCAAGAAGCTGGCGGCGTAGTCACAGGTTCTCACAAACTCTTTGAATCGACCAAAGATACAGATGCGCTTTGGGATGTCACCGAAGACGTTCTCGTCGGGCGCAAGGTATTCTTCCGCCCTGGATTTCTTGTGTTAACGTCCTTGATTCATCACCTTTTTAGTATGTTGTCATTCGTGGAATTTCGGATTCAGAAGCATGTTTTTGTTTATTGTCCCTTCTGGCTCAATATTAACCTGAACATAGGGAAAATCAGGTCGAACCCAACAGAAGGAGCTTATTGCGGACTTTTATGAGTCTGTTGAAGACACAGAGGCCAACTAAGGCAAGGGGTAGATGTTTGAACGTTCATCATAGACAAATTAGAAAGGATAAACAAGAGTATACAATATTTGACTAGAGCCAGAACAAAGGATGACGCTGAATCACTGCGTGAAACCTTCGCGCCATGCTAGGGAACAAATATGAAGGTTCTCTCGCGATGAAAAACAGCCCAGCAAACACTGGCAAGGCAACACCTACTATTCCTGTCGCTGTCCTCGCGTTAATAGCATCTTTCGTTTGTTTCAACTTTCCTTGGAAATATGCCAGTAGTCCCATCGCTTCTGTAACGTGCAAAGTCAACCCAATGACTAAACCAGCATACAAGAACGTCATCCTAAATGGCCACGTTTTCAATCCGTATTTCACGAACTCGAAATCTAGTTCGCTTGGTCCGACCGCGTTAATTGGAGGTGTTGGTGTTTTCGGAGATGTTCGGTGGATGAAGTAGTGAACGGGTAACCAGAACACAGCAACGGCGTACCCCGTTCCAGTCAGACGTGTGCTGAGCGGACGAGGTTGCGATGTGGGCTTTGGAGAGGTGAAACGTTTCAAAGCACCAGCCAATACGTGTGCCGTGATTGGGCCTAGGACAAGCATGGATTCACCGTAAGGTGTTTGGTAGAATTCTCTTCCCAGGAGCTATTAGGCGTATTTTAAAAACTGAGCACCGAGAACTAGAATAGCAGGATACAAACCATGGTTTGGGAAGCTAACGAAGAGCCACCAAGGTTTGCCATTACTGGGGCGGAAAGATGGATCACTATTCAAGAAAGTGAGAAAGATAGAAATATAGTTTCTCATACAACAAATACATACATAAGAATGTAGCAATGAAGGGAGTGGCTCCATGCGAAATTGAGTTGAGAACATTCGTCAAGGCAGGACGTATCGAACGGGTTCCGTCAGGTTTGGCAGACATTTCCTCGGCAAGCAGCAACAAGAAAGACGCGTATTTATGTGATCCAAATGGGTAAGCGTATCCGAATTTCAACGTCGTTCCAACAACGTAATGGGTAAGTATCGGGAGGAGACAAGCCGTGAACTCACGCGTCTGGTGAACCAATCAACGGCAAACAATTTCGAAGAAGTCTTTCGCGAAGAGTAACAAGACTAGAGATAATTAATTGAAGAATGCTATACAGTATAGTACTCCTAAAACAATTCATTACAACCAGAACAAAGGGAACTTCTGAAAAGCAGCGCGGAATGTTCCCACCACAGCCTGAGGAGCAAAAGTAGGCTCCCAAGCTGCAGCATAGAACAATCCGGTAAAAACCGGAAGCGATATTGTAAGAGCTATGACCTTAATTCGAAAACGAATAGATTCCTTCGTCTGCCGGCCAACGCACCCCTTCAAGTATCCGAGCAAACCCATGGCCTCTCCGATATGAACCGTCAATGCTGCCACAAGGCCGAGATATAGAATGCTCGTGCGAATGGGCCAAGTTTTTAAACCTGTCTTGACGAACTCGAAATCAAGGTTCTCATGGATGGGAGGCGAAGTCAATCTGGGACCGACACTGTGAATGAAAAAGTGAATGGGGAACCATAAGAAGGCAACACCGAGACCTCCTCCAGTCATTGGAGTATCAAGGCTGCGTGGTTGCTCCTTGGGTTTGGCATAGGTGAATCTCTTGAGGATGGAAGAGAGGACGTGGGTTGTCACAGGGACAACGACCAACATTATTTTGCCATAAGACGCTGAGTAGTAGGTCCTCTCCAGTATCTAAAATTACCCTCTTAGTATCAGTGACGTCAGTGGTATCGCGTTTAAGACGCACCATTGCTTTTGAAGCTAACGATGAGCCACCAAAGTTGGCTAGGATAGGAGCGGAAAGATGGACCACTGGATGTCGACCGATTGAGCAAAGGAGTAGCCAAAGTGATCTAAAACGGAAAACGAACAAAGATATGTCGCAATGAATGGTGTAGTGCCATGAGCAATGTATGTGAGAGCTTTGTTCAAGAAAGGGCGTGTAGGAGCTGGCGTAAGTGCCTTGCTCGGTTCGTTGGCTTCAGAAGTCATGTGGGGTTTCGTTGCCATTTTCTTTGAGTTGGCATTGTCTGCAATGGCCTTTTATTGAAGCCTAAAGAGATTTGAGGTACACATCTTTCTCGTAAGCATCATTTGGAAGGGAGCAGAGGCGACACTCAACATTGCAACCGTGACCGCTCCAGTCGGTGCCGCCCGCGTAGACCCACCTAATATTTTACGGCAGCAGAACCGTCTGAAGGCAAATCAAATTTGGTCACTTCTTGCTTTTGAGTTTTTAGGACAAAAAAGAGACATTTTTGAACGCACCTAGGTTATTATCGTCCCACACCTTCAAGCTCCACCAGAAAGTGAGTTTTGACGAGGGTAAATGAATACAAGCTCAAAGGAGAAAATAGCCGTCGATTATGTCTCAACAAAATATGATTGTGAACAATTCACAAAGATTGAGATCACGCCTTGTGATGAAACAGACGACGGTTGTTTCGCATTGCACTGTTATCAAGATCTGCAATCGGTTGTAAAGGCTAAACAAGTAGACATACCAACAAACAGAAACTAACTCCAGACAAATAGAAGTGTTGTGGGTTGTTACAAGGATCGCATGAGCACATAACCGAAGTTCAACAACTATTCATGCACCAAGAGAACATTGTAAAGAACGAAACATCGTTCCGAAAAAGATATTCGGGCCCAGGAAAACAATATTGATATCTGAAAATCCAGAATTGAAAACGGCTCGTACATCATTATTTACAAAAGTGGTGGAGTTAACCTATAAGGGAGAAAAGAAACAGTGCGCGTGAAAAGTGCTATGAATGGGAGAAATCGGAGGTTGCAACCCAGACGAACGAGTTGTTTCGACTTGGAAACAAGACCGTAGTAAACGCTCGCCCTACAGGAGACGAGGGTAAAAGGCAACTAAGACAACACTAAGGAAAGGAACGTGGTATGCAGTGGGTAAAGTGAGACAATAAACAAAACAAAGCCGGGAGACGCCAGACACAACAAGGCAGGCTAAAAAAATTTACAGCAAGCCAGTCGTTCTGAGATGTTTTTGCAAAAGAATATCTTGCACCGCGGTCAACACGACTGGAAAAATGATAGAGTGAGCGAAGAGGAAGAGAAAGCGACGAGGACACGTTACATTTGATTTGTTTGGTGTCCGTTGCACAAGTAAAGTGGGCATAGATCTCCTTTTGAGGATTTTGGTTCAACGAAACAAAGCTATCCTGACATCAGAATATGACAAGATGCAACAGCAAGATACTAACCGGTTCAAAAGGTAATTGCACGCCATTTGGAAATCAGACCCGCCAGCGAAGTCGGGGAAGTAGTGATGAAGCGGCGAATGAGGCAGCTTCTCCGCGAGCAAGTCAATCTTGTTCAAGAAGAGAATCTGAATGGCAAGCTAAGTTCCGAGTTCTCTCAAAGGACGATATCAACGTACAATGCTCGTGTTAACGAACCACCGTGAGTTGCAAATGGAGTCGAAGAGTGTCAAAGCTTCGGTCATACGGTTGACACCCTCGTCCTCGTATAACATTTGATCGTATTCGGACAGGCTGGGGGTGGGGAAGTGAGAAGCACGCCGATGCAAAGAAAAAACAAGCGTACGAAACGAGGAAAACGAGGGCCGTGACATTCTCAAAACAATGGATCCACTTCTTACGCTCGGAACGCTGGCCACCGACATCAAAGAGTCTTCAAAGCCGGATTAGTCAACAAAGAAGGCCGAGCGCTGATAATGCGCGGACTGACCGGTAGAGCAGTTCGCCAACCTGGAAGGTTGTTTCAGTGATACCGGTGGTCTTGACACGACTGCGAAGGATGTCCTGGTCGGTGGGGAGGTAGTTGGGATCAGCCATGCGCTGGAGGGAGTCGAAGTAGTATGGGGCAGAGTCGTTGAGCTACAGCACGAGGGATGAGCAAACAAGTCCCGAAAAAAGGTGAAAGTAAGTGCCTGGAACTCGTTACTCCTCTGAACAGCCAACTGCACACCGGGGTCTCTCCACAATCCGTCAAGGGCTCTGAACGCTTGAGGAGGAAGTGAAGTGAGCTCAAGGTCGAGCTGGCGAGGCAAGCCGAGGACGAGATTGCGGTTGGCATCGTTGCGAGGGTCCTGAAGTTGCAGAGGCGGCTGTAGCTCTGGCATGGCTTCGAGAATGGCGCACATGCTCTGAATGGTATTACTATAAATGATTTCCCTGTACGAGTCCCGTTCCTGAGGGTTGTATCCGCCGTGATGGATGAGCTTCATCTGCTTCAACACCGTAGACTAGACGGAATAAGAAAAAAAATCATTTAGTTGTGAAACTGAGCCACAGACTTTGCCAGATTCTCCAGCTCCAAGAAGCAGCATCTTAATCTCGTTCTTGGCCAGCGCACGGTCGCGTTTGAGCTGAGCATCGATAGCGGCATTCCTGGCCCTAGCCTCGGGGTCGTCGCCGTAGGGTGAGGACTGTGTGCAACCCATCTGAGCAGTGGCCGAACGACTGTGGTGGAAAGAATGAGAGAGTGTCTGCTAAGCGCCAACAAGTCCGTCCGAGCTTGGTTTGAAGTATCACTGATTGAATCAGTTCTCTTTTTCCATCTATTATCAGCCTCGAGGCAGCTTGGAAACTCACAGAGACGGTACGTCCCTCTGAACTCGCAGAGGTTTTGGAAGTAGAAAGGGAAATGGGAAAAGAGCGTTGCAACCTGCCCCTTGTTGTCTTTTGCATTTTGCAGGCTGGCAACCAACAGAGGCCGATCGGATTCCCATCCACAACGACCCATCAAAACTCCCGCTCTGTCCGTCTTTCGTTCTTGACACCGACGATCGTTCGCAGCCTTTGTCGCAAACTATGGGTGACGTTGAACGCCGGTCTGCCTAATGTGTTTGTTAATGTCTCTGTCAATCCAAACCCTCAGCCCCTCGCCTCCTTTCCACGTGCTCCCTGCTTTCTGCCCCACCCCAGAACCACTGTTCGCGACAATGACCATTTCAGTCTCACAGAAGCACCCTGGTCTCGTGATTGCAAACTATTAAGACAAGACCGATGCTTATGCAGAGTTGTATGATGACATTTTCTCCATTTTATCCATCCATCTCCCGTCGGCTATCCTTGTGTGGCTCCCTGCATCCTATAACCTTGTACCTTGAGCTCCGGTGTTTGCTGGGACAGACTGACCCCGCATCAAAGACAAGCCTCCGTCAGATCTACGGCAACTCTTTCCTGTCTTCATTATAGCCGATGACACATTTCAATGTCCACTTGCTTTTGCTCTGACTCGTACTAGCACCTGTTTTCGTCGATATACCTTCTCCTCTCCCATAAGTCGGTTACGAAGAATTCGTCCGTCACTACCAGCAAAAATAACCAAACGTTACTTTCTAACACTCATTAAGCTGGTAAGTAGACGACTACCAAATGAACCATGCGGGCATATGGGAGAGCGATGCCTGTCTCTTGAACGCTAAAGACATCTCCTGACATTCCCCGAGCGCATTGAAACGGTTAGTCAAAACGCGGAATTCCCCTTCCACTTTTCCAGAAGGGGTAGTTAGAAGAGCTCCCCGCGGTGACCTTTCGCAAATGCTATTCTGTTTTTGTTCGAGCGCTGGAGCCTAGTGCTTTGGCGAACTGGGTGTGTGTGGCTGGAATAGACTCATTTCCGCAAGGAGAAGGTGAAACGCCTGGAGCTGCCTGAACTCATCCACGTCTTAACTCGTTGACCCTACGATTCAGCGGAAGGATAAGTCGGTGCTCTTTTAAATGCCTGCCGGTGTCAAATGTACTGCTCAATCTATAATTCATAACGGCTGGTCAAAATGAGACTTCAGCGGGTCGACGAATCCAGTGCCTCTCAATCCTTCGGTGTGTTTATTCCATGATCAGTCCCATTCGCTTCCACTTCTTATAGCACCTCTCGACAACTTAGAGTGCCTCAGGGTTAGAGTGTTTCGGTGACTTGCATGTGTAGTTGCTGCCCCTTTCGCGGACCCGTTACAACCTGGGTCGGAATGATGACTTGGCAAACTTGATTTTAGATATATAATTTCAAAATACGCATCTATGGACAGTACATTCCAACAGACACTGGTGAATTCTAGTTAATGGAAGAGTAAGCGCTCGAAAGAAAGGAAAAGTGTACTACAACCAACTTCTACAAGGCGAAAATCAAGAAGCAACGCATAATACTGAGGCCAAAACGTATTTCGAGGCAAAAGGTATGAAAGAGCAAAATATTTGAGGCAATGTTAACATTCGTGGAATGAACGGAGAGAGGACAGGAGAGAAATAGGCAATTCTTAAAATTATCACATGCTTTTTGTCCTAGACCTAGGCTTTGTCCTCGATGATTGTTGTGAATTGGTGAACGCGTGAGTGCCAGTTGGAGCAGGTCCGGGTGCCTTTGTACCTTTATTGCTACGAATGATCCCGCCGAAAATTTTTTTGAAAAAGGGTTTTGGAGGCAACGTTGGTGCTTCTATAGGTGGTTGTGTGGAGTCAGGGCGAGTCTGTTGGATAAATGGGGGTTGAGGTGAAGCGGCGTGTTGAGAAATATGTTGAGGAAAAACCGTTCTGACTGGGGCAACGGTGGGAGGTTGGACACCATAACGTTCTTGATATTGGTGTGGTGTCTATTCAAGAAACAAGATCAGATGAGGAAGTGAGTTGAATAAAAAAAATAGAGGGACAACTTGCCTCAACTCTGGGTCGTCCACCAAAATCAACGACCCACCTGCTGTCTTCTGGATAGCCGGGAGGAAGAGCACCTGGTATAGGGAGTGGTTTTTGTGGATGATTTAGTCGTGAAGGAGTTGGTGGTACTGGTGGCGCATCCGGATCCTGAAGAGGTGCACCCTGTCCCGGCCGTGAGCGAGAATGAGAGCGAGAGCGACGAGGACGGTCATAGGTGCGAATAGAACTTGCTCTTGAAAAGTGAGTAGACTCTCCTTGAATGGCCGCAGTTTGAGAATGAGGGTTGTCAGTAATGGGGTAAGCCTGAGACTGAGAAGCGTGAGCTCGAGCATCGCGTTGCGGCCCAGTCAACATAACAGCAGAGGACGCAGTATCATGCTGGTTTGGGCGTATCCCTGGTTCCTGTAAGGTGTGAGAAGTTAGTTGACAAATCAAAGCAGTGAGAATAAAAAGAGAATAAAAACCTTTAGTCGGGGCCAACCATCAGAACAAGGGACCCATATAGTGCCCTCAGGAAACCCGGGAGGGGGTACAGATGGGACGGGAGCAGGTCTTTGTTGACGCCATTGCAGCGGGATGATTGGAACAGACGAGACGCTCGGATCTAAAGGATGCACGACCTGGTGACACTGGGAGCGAGAATGGGAGTGGGAGCGGCGAGCAGGATTAGAAGGACGCTCAGAAGAGTCTAGTGGTGTCCTTGGATAGTTTTGGGAATGGATTATGGGAGTCGGGGATCCAGTCGGTGGTGCAACTGGCCGGCGATAGCGTGAATGTCGATGACCGTCATCCTTAGAAGTGGACGACTCATGCACGGATTTCGATCGTGGACGGCGAGAAGGCCGTTCTGGAAGACCAGAGACTTGAGGACGGGAAGTTTCGGCAGCGGGCTGAATCCAATGTCGACTGCCGTCCGGGTTAACGGTCCAATCGCCATTGTTGCTTATGCGTCTCTCGTACCTTGGCTTCCCCTCGACAGAAGAGTAGGGCTCTGTCATTTTTTGGGGGGAACGCCGGGAATGAGCTGACTTCTGTGGAATTGCCACCCAGGGGTAGCAGTAAGGGACAAGAGGATGCGAGGGACAGTACATTGCTGGTTGCTTTTGAGGCCAATGTTTCAGGTATCACGCCGGACATAAACGCGTGATTTGAAGGTTAGATCAAGGGCATCAAGCGGTAGGAAACGTGTTTACAGCGAGGTTGACCATGAAATGTTGACCATGAAATGTTGTCCATGAAATGTCGTCCATGAAATGTTGTCCATCACGGGGGGGACACTTCGACCCCAGCCAAATCGAAATGTTACTCATGTCCTACGTTATAGGAGGTTTCTACAAAACCAATTTGCTGTTTGGAATGACTAGTGGCTTCACGCCTCGCAGGTGCGCTTGGGGCGACCAAATTTCTGCTAAGTCAAGTCATTCGGACGCTGGACGGAAGTAAATTTTCTACAGGGGCGCCACAAGTCACGTTACTGTCTTATCGTGAATTGAAACGATGAGTCAACCGTCCTGCATCAGTAAGGAGCGAATATTGGAAGGTCCGGAATGAAGTGGTCATTCTATGGAGAAACCTGGCGGGTGTAAGCAGAGCCACCAAAACTGACAAATCAGGACCACTCGGGATTTCTTGAAAGGGAAGAGAAAAAAGGCAGGAATGCAGCTATGTAAGTAGGACTCAAGTAGAGTTTTGAGAATTGTCAATGGCCAGAGAAGAGAAGGCCAATTACCGGGTCGTGGGGGTTACTTTGAAAAGCATATATGCTCGGGAAGCAATAAAGAAAGGTGACCTGAATTGCTCAACGCTATGCCAGAGTAGAGTTCAACCCCTTCATGAGCGTCAGCAGCTACCAGGCGAGTCCAAAAATACCTGACTCCATCATTCCCTTCTGTAATGAATTACAGCCAAAGGAAGGCGAACCATTTTTTTCTTGTCAAAATTTACTTTGACCTTTGAAGGTTCGGAATTAATAGAATATGATGTGTGAAAATGATGATGGGAATATGTGGGTGTAGATGCAGCGTGTAAATGCGTGAGATCGTAAAGGTGAGGACGAGATCTTCTAAAGACAGCAAGTGACAAATAGCAACAATACAAAAATCAAAGCAGCAGATAAGTCTAGAAACGCAACCAGTCCGAAGAATCGCGAAAATAACAACTCATACAGTTAGTCCGACTCCTTTGTCAGCACCTTTTCCATCATGGACAAGTCTCTTCCAGCTATTGCATGAGCTGACGACCACAGCAAGACCAGTAGCGGCAATAGAGATTGCAAAAACAGCTTTAATCCCAGCCATGTATGCCGCTAGAATGTGGACGACCTGGTCTGCTGAAAAGACAGCCCTAAGTTCTGTCGCGCCTGTTGCGATTACAAGAGCAGGATTTATCTCTGGTGCAGATGTTTGCAATGTTGAGATGAGTTTGTTGCCGAAGGCCGATTGTGCTGCGGAAAGTAGAATGGTACCACCAATACATTGGAAAACTAAGAAAACAATCATGGAAGTTCAGTCACTGGTGCAAAAGAAAAGTGGATATAGTACTCACATGCGATCATCGAGATTATAGTCGAGATATCCTCTGGGTTCGCGCCGCTTGGAGCAATAATGATTGGTACTTGGAATGCGAAGCCCCAGCCGACTCCACCAAGTATTTGATATCCTATCCATTTTCCTGGGCTTGTGTTGAGATCGAAGGTGTAAAATAGTCCAGACACTAGGCACGCAATGACCTGAGCGGCAACCTGAATGGGCACGGCACGTCCCGTGGAAGAAATCATAATGCCGGAGATGACCATGGAGAGTGAGAAGGAGAAGATTAGAGGAAGGTTGTCCACGCCGGACATCGTTGGGTTGGCACCTAGAATGCTTTGGAAGTAGATGGGTACTTCATACATAATGACGAAATACGAGCCAGAGAACAAGAAGACAGCAATGCAGCTGATGGCGATTGTGCGTTGTTTCAGCAAACGAGGAGGTAGCATGGCGCGTTCACGTAGGAAATACTCCCAGCCTGAAAACACGAGAGAAATGGCGGCGAAGGCAACAATCAAGCCAATGACTTCACTGCTGTTCCAAGCCTTCGACAGACCGCCATGTTGTAGGGCCAACATATAGGAGACGATGGCACCCATAACCAAGATGACGCCGATGAAGTCCATCTGCAACAGCTTCTCCTTTCGGCTTGCTGGAACTGGCTTGGCGCTGTGAGGGGCGTGGAAGAAGAATAGAATAATGGCAGCCGATAGTCCTCCAAGAGGTAGATTAATGTAGAAGCACCAACGCCATGAGACCTTATCTGCGAAGACGCCTCCGACGAGTGGTCCTAGCACAGACGCGACGCCGTAGGAAATACCGATAATGCCCGTAAATGTAGCGCGTTTTTGAGGTTCAGCCACGAACGCAATAATCGTGAAGGCACCAGTTCCGATCCCAGATGCGCCTATCCCCGCAATTGCACGACCGACGATGAGGGCAACAGGATTCGGAGCTGCGCCACAAACGAGGCTACCGACCTCGAAAATAAAAATCGCCAAGAGGAAGGTCGACTTCAAAGGGAAGTACTTGTATGCTTTACCCCACGAAGGTGTGAAGGCACCGTTCGTAAGGAAGAATGCAGCGCCGTACCAGGACACTTTGTCAAGGCCATGAAATTCGTCAGTGACCCTTGGGATTGCGGTTGCGACAATAGTCTATAATAATATTTTAAGACCGTTATAAAATACAATCCAAAAGAACAACCGACCATGTCTAGAGAAGCAAGGAAAATGCTGAGTCCTATAGCAAGGACAATAAATGCAAGCCGAAGCCCGTGGGGGTATTCGTCCTCAACTTGGAGCTTTTTGTCTCCATTAGTTTCAATACTAGGAGGATCTTCCTTAAGATCGTAAGGTGAGCCAGACATATTGGATAAATGGGTGAGAAACGGCCGAGAAGTCTGGTCTTGGAGAAAGTTGTTATGTACTTTCAACTCTTGTCAGTAGGCGTGCGGGAAAATGACAAGAACAAAGACTCACGTTAACCCTTGGGCAGCCCAAAGGTCTCACTGTAGAGTGCTGAAGTGGCCAAAAACATTTTATAGATTTTCTAGAGGTGTGGCAGTGGTTGGTTCACGATGATCTGAGGATGATTCATAGTGATGGCTGATGTCAACCGGATCTTATTGCGCTTCCACAATTCGTTCGGGAGCTGTCACACACAAAGGAGTGTCTTGTCCGATATAGAGTATCGGTGTTCAATGAGACACGCAAGTGAATCCGAGGAACCTCAGGGACAAGCTTCGGCTAATTGTGCTACCACGACGGCGGTTTTTGGATATTTC
Organism: Flagelloscypha sp. PMI_526; assembly: GCA_021399455.1. Taxonomy (NCBI): domain Eukaryota; kingdom Fungi; phylum Basidiomycota; class Agaricomycetes; order Agaricales; family Niaceae; genus Flagelloscypha; species Flagelloscypha sp. PMI_526. The sequence continues at coordinate 825,007 of JAJTUO010000001.1, read as the reverse complement.
CGAACAAGGGATGTAATGTGCCATCATTTCATTCCAACTACTCCAAAACTAATAACCCGCGCGCGTCCGTCTCAGGAAGAAGTTGCTTCATAACATTGGCAGGACCTTTTTTGTAATGCTTCTCAACGAAAAAGGCTTTGAAACAGGGCAACACTGTCTCTCTTGGCAGAACACTGTCCAACCTCTCCCAAGCTGCAAAAATGTGTTCATGATTGGGATTCAGCACCGCCCAACATTCAACTTCAACACGAATACGCGAGAGAGGGTGAGGGGTCGAAATGATTTCGAGCGTGTGTGCAAGCCATGTTATCTCTGCAGCAAATTGAGAGAATGCTTCGTCGTCACTGGCAGGTTCGGGTTCATCCTCGTCGATGCCGGGCTCGAAGCGAATGCTGAACTCTCGAAGATGTGGGTAGCGTCCAATAGAAAATGGATGCTCGTGAGGACTCCAGCTGTCTACCCGCCAAAAAAGAAAAAGCATTAGTATTAATTTTAGGTGAGGGAACAACAAAATGAGAGAAGAAAGTCTCGCATTCTTACCTGTGCGAAGGTTTCCCCAATAATCTAGGGACAAAGAGACAAGAGTGTTTCGCATGGGATTAAGAAGGTCTGGAGCCCTACGAAGTGGCCAATCCCATCGGCCTCCCACTCCACCATACGATCCAATATTTGCCGGAGTGTCTAATGAGACAACGTTACTGGCTGAACGAACAAGCAAATCAAAGAGAGGCGAAATCGTCCGATTATCCTCCTTGATAATACCGGCAATGGAAAGACGGTGAAGCGGCAAAGGTTGTACATCCACAGTCTCTCCAATTGTGCGGAACGCATCATCAACAAAGTACCCATCGTAAACATACAATGACTGGAGTTGTCGACAGCTGCTCACAACCCAAAGAGGTACTTGCCTCATATAAGTTATCCCCAAGGATTCAATCTTGGGTAAGATTAACATAAAGGCATCTCGAACAGCCTCCCATGGCTCCCGCTCAAAGATATTCCTCAAGTTCAACTTCCTCACGGCAGGCAAGAAGCCAAATAACTTGTGACATACGCCCACAGTAGCGGGGAACACTCCTCTTGAATTCATTTCCAAGTGAATCACGTATGATCCCAGATGCGGAGAATGGGTGAGGATGTCCAAGAGGCTTTGAGCCTCCTGTGCATTCCAAATACCAACCCTTGAGAAGAGCTCCATTTGGGCTGGTCGAACAAGGGCGCGGCATGTAAGGGCGCAAGAGCGGAGATCGGATTCCTGCCAGTTCGGGATGTAAAAGACGATGTGGTGCACAACTTCGGTGGGTATGAGGTCGAGGAGAGATGTTGGCATGATAACCCCTCTAAAGGAATTATGGCTGATTGATTGGCCTAGGACTAGTTCGTTTAATTATATATAAAGATTGTAGCACAATCTTGTCACAGTGGAGAGGAAAAACGCGGAACAGAGGCACGCCAGCTCGGAGCTAGTTTTGAAAACCGCCTCCAGGCTTTGGCTGTTTGAAGATACTGCCACTTTTCGGATTACTCTAGAGCCAAAAAATACGAGAGCGGACCGTTCAAGCTGTGAAAAAGTGTGACATCTAATGACGCTGAGGCAGAAGGTCCAGAAATGCTAAAATGACGGTTTGAAGAAAGGTGTGTCACGCGAGCTGGCCCGTGCGCTTTGTCTCCAGCCTTTATCAGGAGCCACCGAACACTCCAACTCCTCATACTTACCTTGACGGCACAATCCCCTTCATGTACCGTGGATTGTGGGTTGCGGTTGCCTTCCATAGCACGGCGACGTTTGTCCTCAGAGGGTGGCGGCGATTTGTATGGCCTTCGGGTTATGCACTATCTCAATATTTTCCTGTCCCGCTATGGCCACTCTGGCTATGTGGGCTCTTTTTTTTATGAATCAGCAATCATTTAACCCTAACCCTAATATCCTATTTCGTAATTTCGCTTTTCCCGACCTTTCGGATACAAGCACTCAAGTGAGCCTGCGCCAGTGAAAGGACATTCACAAATCAACTAGATCATTGAATAAACAAAATTTAAGACTAAGAGAATGTAGCGTGAGAAATGGACTATATTGCATGTACTATTCCTTTCCTTCACCGTTTTGACCTTGACCAAAAGGCGCCTAGAACATTCAACCATCTCTCTCTTCTTTTCACTGTTTTCTTACGCTCATCTACAGTAGTCTTACCCATCGCAACTCCATCTGTTTCTCCTTGTTTCAATACAATATGATTCATGATATTCTACTTGGGGTTTGCTTCTCACAAGCAACGCCGGAGGAAAGAAATGATCTATGTCCCGTTGATTGTTACTCATGAATTCCCTACCTGCATGAACAGCAAAGCGGCTGTTCTTCGAAATCCAGCTAGTGACTACACATTGAAGGATCAAACGTGCCTGCTTGCAAGCGGAGTTGATAGTTTAGGCACTTTGTATCTCGCGAGAGGATCAACGCGGCTCAACCAATATATATCAGAGGATTGCCGCCGTAGGGATAAGAAACAAATTAAGAGGCGATCAAGAAGTTCAATGCGTTGAAGTAAGGAAGTCGTAACCACAAGGATAATTCCATCCTGATATTAAGGGCCACAACACCATTTTTTGGTACGAGTAGCAATGTATATGACAAAAGTCCGGAAATTCAAAAATACAAGTAGAAGTATTCACGCTACAAAGACCTTCCATTACAACAATCGAATTTCTTCAAGTGCTTGTTCCGCCGTTACAATGGAACCGTCTATCATCCTACGTCCAAGAGAAAGAAGTTCCGTTGAAATACCGAGGTAAGTCTTCGTAGTAATGAGCTTTCCAACTCCCCATATGTCAACTTCTGGCCCGTGGTCATTCTGGAAGACCCGAGGTGAATGGGTCTTGACGTTTAAATGCTTGGCCGCGGTGGTAGGTCTCCCAACAACTGCGTCTTCAAAATCGATGATGAACCACTTCTTGTGATCAGTGACATTCTGCACGATGTTGGGCCAACGAATATCGCGATGTAGGATTACAGGTTCCGAAGTATGAAGTGCCTGTAGAATATTAGTAATTATAGTTTTCACAATCAATATGATACCAACTATGAGGGCTTCAAGAACACAAGTTACAGCATTCTTAACATCGTCGGCTGATCTTGGCCCAGTATTGATACCTCGCGGCTCAAGTACAACAAAGTGTTTGATGAGGATATTTCAGAATCCACAAGACGGTCGACGCTAGGAACGCTTTTTTGGCCGAGGAGGCCATATAGAGAGACAAGAAAGAGAACAATTTTTGAATCTTGCCGTTGATACCTTTTCCGTATCTTCGCCCTGAAAAACTCGATCAATTTGCCTCCCTCCCTGGTAATAAAGAATTAGAACAGCTAAGGGCTTTTTACGAGCTCCTTACAGATATAATGAAAGCATATCCCTGTCCACATCCTGAGTGACGACCCTTTCCAGCGTACGAAGAAGCTTGACAAGTCGTATCATTCTCACAGCATTTTCTACGCGACTCTTCCTGGTTAACAGGCTAAATCTTACGATATCCGTGACCGCAATGGATTGCTGCTGCGATCTATCCGTATTTTTCTTGATACTGACCAATGTGACCTCAGCCCCAATAGCATAATACCCTGATGTACATTGTTCATCGTCATATTAGTTGCTTGGGAGAGAGATTCCACACCAAGAATATACGAAGCTGGGTCATAGACCCATCGGGTTTTACCTGACGAGTTCATCACGGGGATGTATCCCAGTAAACAACGGATTCTGCTTCCTCGCCGCGGAATACACAAGCTGTGTTCATGAAAAGAGCGAAAGTCTGGGCGGAGAAGAACCTGTCTGCGTTCCTTGATTATTATTGCGGGTCCATTTCACTGCGCTAAGGCATGCCCGTAGAATATTAACAATGTTGTAGTCCCAGAACGAAATGAAGCCTATCTCCGTAGCCGTTGATTCTGGGGGGGACGAGACAATCGCTGAGCATACATACGGCCAAATGGTGTTCGGCAGTGTTGGTTGTGGACTTGATAAAGAGCTTCTCAAGAATTTCTGCAGGGCAGTAGTATTCTTCAAAAGCCGGATCTGTTTTTAAGAGTCGTTCCCAGTCAAGGTTGGGTATGGGAATCTTCTCGTCCGGTTCGAGCGGCGCATTCATAAAAGCTCGAAGATGATCAGAGGACAAGAGGGATGGGAAGGGAACGTTCCACTTCTGCAAGAGCTGGGATGAAATGTCAACTGAAAAATTTATGAGTGGTAAAAATATGTTATCTAACGGAGAAAATCTACCATAAGGGACATCCGAGGAAGAAAATTCGAATAAAACAATGAGAGGTGTTCGTGGAAGGATCAATGCGTCGTTCGACAAGGCAAAAGCGTCGCGAAATGTGAGTGCAAGGCTGAGCTCCGTCGCGAATTTACGTAGTGGGTCTGTTTCAATCAGATCTTCCAGGTCACCCGAGGTCATGAGAGGATTGGATGGCTGGAAATCCTTAGCTACGCCTAATACATGGTCCACAAGGCTCACTTTGTAAATCCTAAAAGAATCGACACTACGCGCCAGACCATCTGATTCAGCACGGCGAAGAATGACTGCCAGGTCATCATCAACTCCAACAGTAACTACTCGGCTTTTTACGACGTCCTTCGCAGGAGGTCTCCGCTCAATGGCCAAATAGCACAAGGTACTCATGCATGGAAAGAAGTGTGGGGGTGGCTGTGCGTCTACCACTTTGGCGATGACATCACACTGTGCACTTGACTTTATTTTTTCTTTCCCAAGAAAGTTGCCACTCAAAGGGAAAGAGAACATTACTCACACATAGGAAGAACTGGATGAGAATGCTCAGCAGTGGCATGCGAAATACTTACGTAAAGAGGAATCTGTTCTTCGCGAACCTGTTCGAGTGGTCTGTTTCATACATACCACATGAATTCAGACCGAATAGAACTTGTTTCCCTCCCGAGAACCATCCCCGGCCACTCGACTAACGTCCTCACCAACCCCAACAAGGCTAGTTTTTGTCATTCATTTCGTATGGAAACGATGTCGCCCGATATCTTCCACTGTGTCATCAATTGCTACACAGACTAAAAAATCAACACAAACCCGAAAACGTCAAATATCCAATCAAGTCATGGAACACAACGTCGTCCACGAACAAATCCACAACACGCATTTGTGAAATCCTCAAATGAATTGCAACACAAGCAGGCCCAATAAAAAACAAGGCGGACACCCAGATCAACTACCGAGGAAAGATATCCTCCAGCATCGTGAATGAGTCGGGATAGCAAGAATGGAAGTAGCAAGAGTCCATCCGCTACAATGGATAAAATATATTCGCCACCTTTGTCCAAGCCGGTTTGTATGGTTTCTCATACCTTGTATATAGAGAATGCACAGCCAAGAGCGACTGAGTTGAAGAAAGTGGAGCAGGACAGACTGAGCGAGAGTACCAGGCGAGGAACTCGACATCATTGCATTGGGTGAGAAGTGCTGACGGTGTACAGTGAGATTAGAATCTAGTATAAAGCAGGCATACTGCTCATGTTGGTGGGCTGGTATCGTTTGCATTGACGGAGTTACGCGTGAGACCAAATTTTCCCCAACAATTCAACAAACTTATCAAAAGTCCGGCACATGCAGCGCCAATAGGTATGATAAAAGCGATCTTGAGGCCAGACATGTACGCCTCCAGAACGCCAGGGAGCTGCTCAGCTGTGAAGGCGGTCCTGAGTTCTGCGGCTCCTGTTGCAATTACAATTCCAGGGTCTATGCCAGGAGAGGTGGCGCGTAAAGTGACAATGAGTTTGTTGCCAAAGGCACATTGAGCACCCGCAAGAAGAATAGTCGCTCCCATATTCGTGAAAACTTGAAAAATAAGTGTTTGAATAGTTGAATGTGGAGCAACAAGAGGATGGAAGCCTACATAGAACCATGGCAGTGACAGATGAGATGTCTTGAGGTTCAGCATTCCCTTGGACTAGAATAATTGGCACTTGAAATGCAAATCCCCAGCCAATTCCACCAATAATTTGGTACACGATCCACTTTGCCATACTAGTGTGAGTATCGAATGTTGAAAACAATCCAGACCCAAGACAGGCGATAACCTCCGTAGCAACTTGTATCGGGACAGCTAAGCCAGTGGCTGAGATGATGATGCCTGAGAAGACCATGGAAAGTGTGACGGTGATGATAAAAGGAAGGTTGTCTAAACCGGATACGATCGGAGTCGCACCCTTGACACTCTGAAAATACAGAGGAAGATAATACATCACGAGATAGTAGGATCCTAGAAAGAAAAAAGCAGTCACGCAGCTGACTCCAATTGCGCGCTGCTTGAACAGGCGCCTGGGGATCATCGCACGATCACCTAAGAAGGACTCCCAGGCAGCAAAGACAAGCGATATGCCAATGAAGCCTACAAGGAGGCCAATGATTTCGGGGTTACTCCACGACTTCGATTGACCGCCATTCTGGAAGGCAAGCATTACAGCAACGATGGCACCCATGATGATACCAACGCCAGCGAAGTCCATTTGAAGTAATATCTCTTTCCAACTTGCTGCAACTGGCCGAACTCCGGGAGGAGTATGGAAGAATGCCACTATAATGAGAACTGATAGTCCACCAATGGGGAGATTGATGTAGAAGCACCAGCGCCATGAGACTTTATCAGCAAATGCCCCTCCGATAAGTGGTCCCAATACAGATGCAATGCCATAAGCTACCCCGACGATTCCTGTAAATGTCGCGCGTCGTTGAGGTTCTGCAATGAAGGCGATGATTGTATATGCGCCAGTACCAATTCCTGACGCGCCGAGTCCAGCAATAGCGCGACCCACAATGAGGACCGTCGAGTTTGGGGCAACTCCGCAGATGAGACTACCAAGCTCAAAGATCGAAATGGAGAATATGAACGTGATTTTCAGAGGAAAGTACTTGTATGCCTTCCCCCAGGAGGATTGAAAGCCTCCATTGGTCAGAAAGAAGGCAGCCCCGTACCATGACACTCTGTCGATACCGTGAAAGTCGTCCGTAATTTTCGGAATCGCGGTGGCAACAATAGTCTAAAATGAGTGTACATATCAGAGTTGGTTTTTAACGGAGTAAGAGGAGAGCTGCAGTCACCATATCAAGGGAGGCAAGGAAAATGCTGAGGCCGATAGCAAGGACTACAAAGCCGAGGCGTACGCCATGAGGATATTCGTTCACGCCTTCCTTGGATTCAAATTCAGATTCGTTCACGCCTGAAGCTTCCTTTTCTACTGAGGCACGCTTGTTTGTGGCATTAAGGTCCGTCGAAACTCTTTGATCGTGGTTTGTTGAGGTCATCGGGCCAGAACAGTAAGACCAAAGGTCTCAACTTGTCAAGGAATATGTGCAAGCGAGATATGCTAGAAGGCTGCATGAGAAACATATAGGATGCGGACCAGACAAAAAGACATCAAACCTCTTCGGGTTTTCAAGCAACCTGTACAAGTCGTGCACGCACGACACTTGGATAAATGTGGCTCTACAAAGAACCTTGAGTGTCCAAAGTTACTGCTTTCACCGACACTCTCGCCCTCTATAACGGGCATTCACGATGAGCTCAGGATGATTCATCGTGATGGCTGGATGCAAATAGTCGAGCTAAGCCGATCAAATTGCACTTGTCTTGACCACTAGCGAGCATTTGGATAAGCCACAATCCTGAAATTTGCTTTGGACCAAATGTCCTCTCCAATGTTTGCCTCTTTGATGGTTACCTTGAGCTTCATATACCAGCCAAGTCTCTCGTTGTGAAAGAAGCCACTTTTTCCTATGTGTCTCCCATTATGTAAGTGGATACATATAAATACCTACCTGTACACCACAATTCCTGGGGTTAGAGGTATGTACCATACTACGCCTCCGAAGCCGAGCTTCCCAACTGCACCCCAATGACGTTTGTTGAGTAGCTGCGAAATATTACAGGAGTACACTGTTGGGTAGTTTAGATGAATGAAATTCAAAGGATGGTGGATAACGCCCTAAACGCCAAATACCGCTGGCTTTTCCTAATCTTCATTAAATCCATATTTACGCACCACATCGCTTAGAGCCTCTGCGCTCGTTCCAAGCCTGCTGCTTATGAAACTACTGAACCCGGTAAGCGTGGACTCAACTAACCAAAACGCGCGAAGCACAAGCCTCAGGAGTCCGATCTAACTGGTATAATGGGAAGAGATGCGAGGCAAGGACGATGTAAGTTGATATTTTGTAAGCGAGTTGGTTTAAAATACGGCTTATCATGGTATCCCTCAGAAATTCCACTCAAATTTTGACAAAACGAAGTCTTAAACGAGGGTCTAAACGACAAACCCCTATTGCTCCCGACATCTGTCTCGCTTGTCGTTTACCATTTGGGAAGTGTGGGTCCTGGTGCGCTTCCCCATGACAAGGAGAACTCGCCTTGATCAAATCCTTTCACCCCTTGACACCTCAAAGGATATCCTTGGTTTTTTGTTGCTTCCACCGCCGCAAATATAACAGCTTGACCGGTCCCGTGAGTCTAGATGCCTCTACAAGCCTCTCTGTCTTGACCGTCAATCCAACAATACACATTCGTTCTCTTAAGCAGTTGTAAAGCTGTGGTTGTATTTTGGAGTAGTCTTCGAATATTTTTGCGCAGCAACCCAGCCAACTATGCCATTCACCGATCACTTTAAAAGCAACAACTTTGTACGCACCTCTCATAATAAGTTCCTACTTTCAGCTGTCTTTTGAAAAGCACGCTCTTTCTCTCCTTTTCCTACGTCTACTATCCCATCGATTGTCATGAAGCAGATTCTCGTTGTTACAGCGAATCTCTTTGCCTATGTCTTGGCAGACACCCTCAGTCTCAAATGGCCGTACCCTCTTAACATCGACTATGCTGACCGTCTTATTGTTGAGGATATACGCTTTACCAATCTAAATGAAGCTCAGGATAATACAACATTTGCAGCTCAATGGGTGCGCTTGGTGCGTTCTAGTGTGCCTAGCAGAGGCTCCGGCTTTAATTGATCGTTCTTCTCTTAGGCTTACCATGATATGGCCACCGCAGACGTTTTTGCTGGAACTGGCGGGCTCGACGCGAGTATTCGCTTTGAGCTTGATAGGCCAGAAGTAAGTCTTCGTGTAACTCTTTTCGTTGTTGCTGAACAATGTTGGCAGAACATAGGTTTGGGACAGCTGGAAACGCTTATTGATTTTGCCCCTGCTATACGTCCCTACTGTTCTTGTTCGTTGCGACCTCCGTGAATTGTTACTCGTTCTTTTGACAATTTTGCAGTTGCAGACCTGATTGCCATGGGTGTAGTTGCAGCCTATCGAGGGCGTAATGGTCCGCTTATTCCCCTTCGTATTGGCAGGGTTGATGCCTCCGCGGCCGATGCACCTGGCGTCCCTGAGCCTCACCAAACTCTCGATGAGCACATTGAATCTTTCCGCAAACAGGGATTCGCACCCGAAGAAATGATTGCTCTTGTGGCCTGCGGTCATACTCTCGGTGGTGTCCGTGACTCTGACTTTCCAACCGCACATGTACCAACAGCTCCGGATTCTGATGTTGCTTTTTTCCATTCCAGTCCAGACTTCGATAAGAAAATGTAAGTGGTAGACTTCCTTCTTAAAACATGTTCTCAATTATAATTGCCTTTAGCTTGACGGAATTTTTGGATGGTACTACTTTAAATCCTCTTATTAAGTCATCCAACTCGACGATGAACTCGGACCAGCGCATATTCTCAAGCGATGGGAACGTGACATTGACAAAGTTTGCAACATTCCTTATAAGAATACCCCCAGATAAGGCTCAAATACAATTGCACAGACTTACTCACGGTGATACTTTCCAGGAAACTTGCACCTCTCTGCTTGAGAGAATGATCAACACCGTCCCTAAAGGCGTGACACTTTCAGATGTAATTGTCCCTATTAAAGATAAAGTCAATGTCCGCGGTTTATCTCCATCCACCACAAACGCCACGGAGCTTGTATTTTCTGTCGATCTAAGAGTACGCTGACCTTCTTTCCTGTCCTTCACTGACTCCCTAACTCACGCCATTCACTCAGCTACTAGAAACGTCCTGCAGGACCTGGGAGTAAAGTTGTTTTGGACTGACCGTCGCGGTCCAGCGACCTGTCCCAATACAGGCTGCTCAGCCAGTCCATCAGTCTCCGTCGAACTTCTCATGCCTTCTATCCCCACCGATCTTATATGGGGGTATAAAACAGCACGTAGATACACATTTGATGCTAACATCACGGCGGAATCGTCCATAGGAAAGTTCTGGTTTGAACTAAGTGACGGGGCAAAAATTGACAATGGAGGCGAGGGATACGAAATCCAACAAGACGATTTCCTTTTCGACCGCAATAGAAGCAACAAGCTGATTTTCGACAAAGGGGCTTCGAATGTAGCCTTAGTGACTGTAGCTGTAAGTTTGACTGAATATCTTCGCTTGACATCACAACTCAACATTCCTCCGAGGTTCGCACGGCAGCAGGAGAAGCCTCAAACATTCGTCTCTCAACATTTGACATTGTAAATAGTAAACCACCGATTTTCGCCCCCACCATTCGCACGGACATACCAGTCCTCCCCTCGAATGATGAGCCGGCAGGTGGATATACTTTCTACAGCGTCCAAACGGCCCGAGGGGAGAGTGTCACTGAGTTTGATTTGAAGGGTACAGTGGGCGGAGTCGACAGGCAAATTTTGGGGATTGATTACTTTGACATCATTCCTATAACTCTTGACGCTGGGGCCTGAGGTGCAACGGCTCTTTATAATATTTTTCATAACATTCTCTGGAAAGTCCGTGCTAACGATAATAATGTGATGGTAAATCCTGTCTCTCTTTAGCACGACTTTTTTTTGAACCTTACTCTGAGAACATAGCTTTGACACTTGTCACACTCTAGTCATGTGACCGTGATTCTACACTTCTTGTCCCGAACGGTCATGAGTGCTGAGACTGGAATAGCGTTTTCCCGAACTGTAGCTTCTTCACTCATTTCTCAAGTTCAAAGTCGACTCTTTTCACCTCCTGTCCACCTTGTTTTCAGTCCAACCGCGACATGGCCATCGAATCCACGATCATCCCAATCAACACCCCTACGCATATCTATCTTAGACTCCTCATTCAACCCTCCCACCCGTGCTCACGTGGCTCTATTGAAGTACAATAAACCTTCCAGTTTGCGTGAATACGATGCAAAGTTGTTGCTGCTGTCTGTCAGGAACCCGGACAAGACGCTAAAACCCGGTGACGCAACTTTCGTTCAGAGACTAGCCATGATGACCGCTATTGCCAAGGATCTTGGAGATAACACTGCTGTTGCCATTATCGACGAGCCTTTGTTCTTCGGCAAAGGCAAGTCATTGGCTGAATTTCTACGGAAACGACTGGGAACTTCAAATGCTGAAACTCCTAAACTGTTTGTTCTGGATTTCCTGCTTGGGATGGATACTCTGGAGAGGGTTGTCTCCCCGAAATATTATATTCCAAACCCGAGTTTGACTGCGAGCTCTCCGGAGACGGCTGCAGCCATGAGATCAGCCCTGCTGACCTTCGTGTCTTCTCCTCCAGATGGCCACAATTGCCGTATAATCTGTGCTAGACGTGACCCTCATTCGTACCCTCAGCTAGTAGTCGAGGATGATCAATCTTCCCCACTCATGCACGCCGAGGACTTTATTGCATCTGGTCATATCACGATGATGGATATTGGCTCAACTGAGCAAACCTTCAGCTCCAGTCAAGTCAGAAAGCTAGTCGCGTCTGGTGCGGCATCTGAGTGGGAGAAGATGGTACCTGAATCTGTGGCCAAGTTTATACATGACGAAACATTGTACAGATCCTAGGTTACTTACTCACTAGTGCTGGTAAGCATCCTACTTCCTTCTGATTGCTTGACACTTAGTCGATTGTTTTACAAAGGGTCTCAATCATGTTGAAGAGCGTTCTAGAGGGGTATCACATTCTCTAATCAGAATTCTACATGGAAGTTTAGAACTGAGCTGAAGTTTTGAGCTTGGAAAATACTGATGGTTCCGACGGCGAAGGCCTCTGTAGGTTATAGGATACCCGTGTAGTGTTTGTAGTTTACCTAGCGCACAGCCCATTGAGGGCGAGGGCACGGCCAAGTTTGGGCGGCTCTGCACTCAGGCTCGGCTGAAATCAAATGACGCGAACCTCCTTTTTCCCAAACTAGAACCACGCTCGCTGCTGTTCAGTTGCTACTCTCTTCTATTCTCTTTTTCTGCGTTCTTTGGACAACTCTTTTGTAATCTACGGATCACTTGGCTTCGAGTCCATCGTGTACATCCGCAACTGAAAGAACTTCCGAACCGACCCGACTACGAGCCCCGAGGCTCACCCTGTTGCCACTGGGCCTCTTTGACGGCTATACGACCATCCACGACATCCACGAACTCAAGCACCTTGCTTTTGACCGCCATCCTCAATGGTAACCGCTTATTTCACGCCTCTGAGCAGCCATGTTGACTTTGTTCAGGACACACAGCACCAAGATCCAGAGGAATACTATGTTAAGCAGGACAGAATCGGTTTGTTTCCTTAATACTTCCCTTTCTTTTCCATTTATTTATCTCATCCATCTAACAGGGAAGGGTTCTTTCGGCGAGGTCTACAAGGGGTAAGTGTGCACTAGGTGCGACAACACTATCAAGGCTCGTTGCTCAACTCTTTCCTTCTCGATAGCTACGACAAACGCACGCAAAGAACGGTGGCAATCAAGATTATAGATCTCGAAAGTGCAGAAGATGAGATAGAAGACATTCAGCAGGAGATCCAAATCCTTTCCCAACTGGACTCGCCTCATGTCACGAAGTCCGCCGTTTTCTCCCATCTTCCCGATTGGGTTAGCTCTAACTGAAATCGCACCCTCAGGTATCACGGATCCTACCTCAAAGGCTCCAACTTGTGGATTGTTATGGAGTGCGTTGTTCTCTTCAGTCTTCATGCGCTTACTTGTCTGATCGGTCGCGTGCTTAGGTATTGCTCTGGTGGATCATGCTCAGACCTCGTTAGTGCATTTTATTGGATTTGAATACTGCTGAACATAGTTTAAGATGAAACCTGGCGTATTCCGAGAGGAATATATTGCGATCATTGTGCGAGAACTACTCCGAGGGCTTGAATACCTTCATATGGAAGGCAAGCTCCATCGTGACATTAAAGGTGCGCCAGTTTTAATGTTGTGGAAACGTTTTAAATAGATTCACAGCTGCTAACATTCTGTTAACTGGCGGAGGAGAGGTCAAGCTGGCCGACTTTGGTGTGTCTGGTCAACTGTCGGGAACGCTTTCGGCCAAGAAAAACACCTTTGTTGGTACACCTTACTGGATGTCTCCCGAAGTGATTAAACAGAGCGGGTACGACCACAAAGCAGACATATGGAGCCTGGGTATCACCGCTATTGAATTAGCCAAGGGTGAACCTCCGTATGCCGAGCTGCATCCGATGAAGGTCTGTGTGAGAGCATTATCCTCTATATTTTTCTTACCAGGTATGCTCAGGTTTTATTCTTGATTCCCAAAAATCCACCTCCAATCCTGGAGGGAAATTTCTCTAAGCCATTCCGAGAATTTGTAGCGCTGTGCCTACAACGGGATCCTCGAGACGTACGTTTCCTTTTCGTTGTCATGCCAGCTTGTTTATATCTGTTCTAGCGACCTTCCGCGAGAGAACTCTTGAAGCATAAGTTCGTGCGGATGGCGAAAAAGACCAGTTATCTCACTGAGCTGATTGATCGTCACCAACGATGGAAAGCGGAAGGCGGAGGAAGCACCGAGGATGAAGACAGAGATGAAGTTGGCGATTTGTATGGAACTGCCCTTCGGATACTTCGAAGTAACGCTAACAGTCATCTAGACCTGATGGAGGAGACGAAGATCTATGGGACTTTGGCACCGTGCGGAATGCAAAGACAATCGGGAGAGCGCAAGCAAATCCTGTGCAAGTGTCCGGTCCACCACTAACTTGGGAAAACGATGGTGCTCATCGCGCAGAGCCTTCAACTGGCTCAGGGTCGTCATCATCCGGCTCTTCAGGTGGATCCAGACTTTCACACTCTTCTAGCATTACCGTTAAGGGTGAACTACCTCCGCTGCCTCCTGGCGCAACTCAGAAGCGATTCGATACCGCCACTGTGCGTCACGCTCCTAACGGCAACGGGAAGGCTCCCGTTCCCCAACGCCCTGTGAGCCCTGAATTTGATGACGAATATGACGATCGGTATGTAGAGGATTACCCCAATGAGATCACAGAGAAGATTGGCGGGGCTCATCTGGAAGAGGACGTACCAGATACGACGATGCTGGATTCGGTTATATTGCCTGCAATAGCTTCGGTTAGCCTTAACTTTTATCTGTCTATAGCCGGGTGCTCATCTCGAACAGCTGTTCCCTCGAGTATCGTCTCAGGAAGCACGTGTGGCTCTCAGTGCACTCCAGCGTGCGTTTACCGACGCCGAGCGAATCATCCCAGGTGTCTCCTCAGAACTCGTCAACGAGATTGTCGATTCTGTCGAACACGTCGAAGATTAGCGGTTGTTGATTCTTGTATCTTGCAGCGTCTTTATTCTTTCCCTTTCCCGGGACAAACATCCTAATTCCATGTGTGCTCGTGCCCTACCCATTTCTTCTCTAGCTCCTCGTCTTGCTACGTAATACTGTACTGGTCGCCATCGTTGCGCCCGCCCATGGATCCTCATCCTTTTTCGCATATACAATGCCTTGGCTAGTTCTCTATTCCTTTGTGCCATACCAACACTGTCTTGCATATATCACAGCCGTGTACTCTCTCGTTCTCAATGCTCATCCGTATTGGATATCTGGATTTTGGGATAGTATGCTAATAAAAGCCTTTTCTCTTCCAGGCGAAAGTCACTAAATCTCACTTGGCCGGAGGCATTGCTGCTATTCCGCTTTCAAATATATATATATGAGATTCAATCCTAGATGAACACAGGTTTGGCGCGTCTGCCTTTAGGTATCATAACATTTGAAAACTTACAAGCGGCAGAGATCGCATGTAAAAGTCTTGATGGCGAAATTGTGGATGACAAACAATGAGGCTGTTGTAGAAGTGACATAGACTGGATTCGATTTTATTTCTTTGGCTAAATGGTAACTTTTCGCTTGAAATGAAGGCTGTAGTTCCTCCATTTGAGACATCTGGTTCATAGGAATTCCTTCGTGAAAATCCCAGAGGGATCCCAAATCTTCTTCAGCATCCTCAATTTATTTAAACGTTCTTCACCGCGATATCGATGCTCAACAGGTGCATCCCTTGAGAAATTTTGGTATGTGGCAGGAGGTATTTCGGGGTTGGAACTCTTAGCCCATTCTTCAATATCATTTTGAACCACGCGAATATCGGATGCTAAGGCGGCATCATTATAGTTGAAGAGAAGGTTCTATATGATAATGAGCAGTGCATGCTGAAGAGGAGGGTGGTACATACCAGCCAAACTTTAACATCACGGTGGCCATAAGCGCTATCTGGGAGATTGAGTGTCTTAGTCGGGACGTGGGTTTTGCCTATGGATTTATCTAGTCAGAATTTTATCACACAACTCAAGGAAAGGTAGCTAACAATCAAACGCAAAAACAGATCCAGCAGCACCCGGGAATTTTTGCTTCAACCCCTCGTAATGTTGGATAAGTTCGCTGAAGAGCTCTGGTTTGAACTTCGACACGCCAGCACCGCCGAAGTGACGATGGAAGGCCCCCTTCTCACATTGCGCGTCCTGTGCTTTAGCGATATCCCTAAGAGAAACCATGTTGCCGGTGAAGACGAGAGGCTCAAGGGCTTTGAGCGGCGCGTAATGAACTTCAGCGTCTTCGGCGGGACCGAAATAATAAGCGAATACAATGACGCGGGTTTCACCTGGAGGGGGAGATGCCAAGGCAGCTAGAGTCCACGCGGGGACGGAGGACTTGGCGATGATAGACGGAATCACCTCCATAACTTCCGATGCTTTTGAAACAGGGAAAATAAGAGTACCAACCCATAGAGTCCCATCGTGGGTCCCTAAGGTAGAGAGAGGATGTGCTTGGAAAGTAGCTTCGGTAACAACACCAAAGAATTGGCCTGCTCCACGTAGTGCCCAGAGGAGATCTGTATTGGTTGAGTCGGAGGCCTCAACGATTTCACCTTTAGCGGTGACAACACGCGCATGAAGCATGTTATCAGAAAGCGTCCCCAGCATTGGATTGAAAACGCTAGAACCACCGCCTAAAGCAATAGATATGACACCAATGGCGTTGGCACTGGCCAAAGCTGCGCAAAGGCTCAGCAAGTGTAGAGGGCGCGGGCAGCTAACGCACGGAGCATAAGACCGGCATCGAATGCGGGGGCGACAACATCCCCACAGATCGCACCAGCCTGGACCGTGACTGTTGAATTTTCGCTGTTGACAGTGACTTTCTTGAGGTTGGACAGGTCGAGGACGAATCCTTCTGGTCCGATGGTAGACCAGGGGCTATTTCCCCCGCTGCGACAGACAAAAGGGACACCTGCGGCTGACGAAAGTCTGACCTGGTGATGCGGTGGGTCAATGTGAATATTCTGGTTGTACCGGCGGTACTTACGATTGCAGACACGTCCTGCTCATTGGCGACAAGAACAATGGCAGAAGGTGTCTTGATATCTGTATCACTCCAACGAACAGCGAGGGCATTGAACTCGGCAGAGTGAGGATCGTCGTAGACTTTCGTCTCAGGTGAGACAACACTCTTTAGTTCGGAAAGAAGAGAAGAGACTGGGGAGCTCATGGCGAAAGATCTGGAGCCATAAAGCCACAGACAACAATCCTTTTGTACTAATTTGTGTGAGTCATGGTAGGGATCAAAGGTGGTCGGCCAATCAAGAAACGTGTTAGGGTTGTGGTTAAGGTCAAACAGGCGAGGAGACGATAATTGTAGTGAAGAGCAACGAAGGTCGAAGCAAGCGCAAGGGGAGCAATACAATACGTTTAGGTGCCTTTTAGCGAGGCACAGAGGCGAAATGAGAGGGTGAGTTGGTGAACAACGGTCAATGAAGCTGCCAAAAAAACGGAGCCGTAACGTGATCATGACTCTCGTGGGAATAAGGAGCAAGAACGAGGCTGCCAAGAATTGTATGGTGAATTACCCGTAGTTGTTCTTTTTTCTCATTGGGTAGAATGCGATATGCGAAAAAAAGACTCGACAAGGAATGAGTGGAAATGAGAGAGGTTTGATTTGCTGGGTAGTACCAAGAAGCAAATCGAAGCCAATATTTCTCGTGGAAATTACAGGATCAACAAACCAGAAAACAAGAAGAAATTGTGTGGGTCCCAATTCCGGAGTGGAGATCGTTTAGATGGTGTTGAAGAAAGTTCCTCTCATTTAGCGCTGAGTGTTGATTCGACTTGACCGCCATCCAGTTGAGCTCGTATGGCGTCTTTCCTCGACAACTATGATGAATTCGGCAATTATATAGGCGCAGACCTTGGTTCGGACGACGAAAGCGACACTCAAGACGATGCGCCGCAATTTGGATCGTCTCAAGCTGGTCCCAGTGGCCAAGCTGCCCCACTTGAAGGCTACGACGAGCCGATGGCTGGTGGTGAGGATGGTGGGATGATGGAAGTCGATGGTTCGTATTTTTCTGTTTGTTTGGTGCTGTGATACCTTACAACTTGTTCTTAGAACCGTCGCACAACGCGGTAATCCTTCACGAAGACAAACAGTATTATCCCTCCGCGTCAGACGTATACGGCCCAGATGTAGAAACATTAGTTCAAGAAGAGGATGCTCAACCTCTAACTGAACCAATTATTGCACCTGTGAAACTCCGCAAGTGGACCGTGGAGGAGAAGAATTTGCCTGAGACGCGTTTTGACAAAGCGTGGGTTCTCTTATTTATTTCCCCTTTCAATGACCTCAAGGTTTCTCAGTTTTTTACTGAATATGACGGAATACCCTGAAATGGTTCGCAATGTTGCTATCGTAGGACATCTTCACCACGGCAAAACTGCACTCATGGACATGCTGGTCTTTGAGACGCATAAGCTCACATGGGACTCAGACCATCCAGTGCGTACTCCACAATCACATCCTCAGAAAACTCTTTCTAACTTATCACAGACACGGTACACAGACACACACGTCTTGTCTCGCTCACGCGAAATTTCTATCAAGTCATGTCCGATGTCTCTCGTCCTCCAAACTACCTCCGGAAAATCTCACTTGCTCCACCTCATTGACACTCCTGGTCATGTTAACTTTTTGGATGAAGTTGCATGCTCAATGAGACTTGCTGACGGTGTCATTCTTGTTGTGGATGTCGTTGAGGGTGTAAGCTGTCTGCTATATTTTTTATGCCATTGTATTTCTGACCAGCTGAGCAGCTCATGGTCGGTGCAGAAGCCATCATTCGACATGCTCTCCGAGAGAACATCAAAATTACACTTGTCGTCAACAAGATAGATCGTATAATTCTTGAGTTGAGGATCAAGCCTGCCGACGCTTTCTACAAAATCAAGCACACCATAGAAGAGGTCAATGCCTTCATACGGTAATTCCTCGCCCCCGTTTACGCTTTAGATTGCTTATTCAAGTCTAGGTCTATTGATCCAGATCCAGACTTGCGATTGTCCCCGGAGCTAGGCAATGTCGCATTTGCCAGTACTGACATGGGCTGGTGTTTTACACTGCGGTCATTTGCACAGATGTATGCCGATGCTTATGGTATGCCCAGTTTCTCATTTCATTTTCTTAAATGCCTGGTCTCACTGACCCTTTTTAAGGTGGCATTGATGATATTCCCACCTTTGCGTCTCGTCTCTGGGGAGACGTATTTTTGACCCGGGACCGCAAGTTCACTCGAAAACCAGCAGACCCTGAAAGCCCGAGGACCTTCGTTCAATTCGTTCTTGAACCCTTGTACAAGCTCTATTCTAATGTTTTGAGTGAAGATACCGAGGCGCTCAAGGTCACTCTTTCATCTCTTGGAATCAAACTCAAGGATGTAGTGTTCAAGATGGACGTTCGCCCCTTGCTCAAGGTTGTCCTTGATGGGTTCTTTGGAAGCTCAACTGGTCTAGTTGACATGATCGTTGAGCATGTTCCGAGCCCTGTGGCAAATGCGTTTAACAAGGTGGGAACCCTTGTTTATTTCTTTCAGTTATGTGGAATTCACAATAATTTCTCTCAAGGTTACTAGTACATATACTGGCCCTCAATCCTCAGATATTGCTACCTCCATGCAGAGATGTGATTCCGACCGTGACGGCCCCGTCATGGTACAAATAACCAAAATGTACCATACTACAGACGCTCAATCCTTCCGCGCTTTTGGTCGTGTTATGTGCGGAACATTGCGACGGGGTGCAGATGTGAAGGTGCTTGGGGAGGGCTACTCACCTGAAGATGAGGAAGATATGATGAAGGCTACGGTCGACGATCTATGGATTTCAGAAGCCAGGTTAGTCACCGTTTTGTCTTTCTTTCCACGCCATAGATGGCTAAGAGACTCTACTTCTTTAGATATGTCGTACCAGCAGAGGAAGTGCCCGCTGGTAACCTTGTCCTCATCGGTGGAGTCGATGCATCAATCGTAAAATCTGCAACAATCTCTTCGCTGTCTGTAGAGGAAGATGTCCACATCTTTCGACCTATCAAGCACATTACACACTCCGTTCTCAAGATTGCTATCGAGCCCATTGCACCTTCAGAACTTCCAAAAATGTTGTCCGGACTCCGCTCGATCAATAAGAGCTACCCACTTGTAACGACCAAGGTTGAAGAGTCCGGAGAACACGTGGTCATTGGAACTGGAGAGCTGTACTTGGATTGTGTTATGCACGATTTGAGGAAGTTGTTTAGTGAAATTGAGATCAAGGTGTCGGATCCAGTAACCAAGTTTTGTGAGACAGTGTTAGAGACTAGTGCGTTAAGGTGTTATGCCGATACGCCGAACAAAAAGTGGGTCCACCCAAGTACAAATTTCCTTCAGAAACAGATTGACGCGGATTTATTTTTTTAGGAACAAGATCACCATGATTGCAGAGCCGTTAGAGCGTGGTGTGGCCACTGATATAGAGCGTGGGCGAGTTTCGATGCGGATGACACCTAAGGAGCGTGGCACTTTCTTCCAGAAAGAACATAGCTGGGACTTGCTTGCGTCGAGGTCGATATGGGCGTTTGGACCTGACGAATCCGGACCCAACGTTTTGCTGGATGACACTTTGCCATCGGAAGTCGACAAAAAGTTGCTTGCGACTGTCAAGGAACATATTAAACAAGGATTCCAGTGGGGTGCGAGAGAGGGTCCGCTTTGTGACGAACGTAAATTCTCTCTATATAAAATTTTCCTTGAAATGACTGAGACTCATCTTTGGTCGTTTTTCTAGCCATGAGAAATGTGAAGTTCAGGATCCTAGACGCGAGTTTAGCACAGGAGCCCATATTCCGAGGTGGCGGACAGATCGTACCAACCGCTCGTCGAGTTTGCTATTCGTCGTTCCTCATGGTGGGTCATCTCTCTCCCCTCTCAATTACTCGAATCGACTAATAGCTGAATAAAATCGATATCAGGCAGCACCAAGGCTGATGGAACCCGTGTACTACGTGGAAGTTCAAGCACCTGCCGATTGTATTTCCGCGGTCTATACTGTCCTCGCTCGACGCCGTGGCCACGTCACCCAAGATTTGCCCAAAGCGGGATCGCCGTTGTATACAGTTAAAGCATTAATCCCTGTGATTGATGCGAATGGCTTCGAAACGGATTTGAGAACGGCAACACAAGGCCAAGCGTTCTGCTTGCAACTCTTTGATCATTGGCAGATTGTACCAGGTGAGATGTCTTTTGTGTGTTCTATTGCGATTTTATAGACTGATTCCTTGGGGTGTGTGCTAGGTGACCCATGCGACTCTAGTATCAAGCTTCGTCCATTGGAACCAGCTTCGGGGCAAGCGTTGGCTCGTGACCTAGTTTTGAAGACGCGACGGAGAAAAGGCCTCGGGGAGCAGATCGCCGTATCCAAGTATTTGGACGATGAGTTTGTGGTAAGTCGCGTTGTTCGGCGTTGTTTTGTACTTTGTCTTAGGGATTCACAGCTTGCATTATCTGCTTCTGGGCATGCGGACTTGTTGGGATGAAGTTAGGGGAGTAATGTACGCTTGTATCTATATTAAAAAATTCCACGTCGACGTGTTCGAGGTCTATCGCCAAAGGCGCGAGTGAACGTCGGCGAAAGTGCACGTGGACTGATGACACGTATGCATTCTGGAAGCATTCAAATCTCGGGTCGTAGGCGCTTAGCGGGAACCCAACTTGCTTCCTCTCTTTCACCTTTTACCTGCTCCCACTCCCCGGTTTTAACCCTTCGTTAATATGCGAAGAACGGCACTCTCAGCGGTTGTTGTGCTCGCGGCTACCTGTGTATTTGCTCAGGAAGAAAAGCCCGTGTTCAAGGTTTGCTGCAATTCGCTTTGGTCATTACAATTGCTCATACGTGTTCTTTAGCCCACCACTATCAAAGCACCTTTCATTGAACAGTTTACTGACGACTGGGCTGAACGATGGACTGCTTCTGAGGCAACCAAGAAGACTCCCGTCGGCGGTGAAACTTTCAGCTATGTCGGCGAGTGGTCCGTCGAGGAACCCAGCCTCGCCCCCATCGAGGGTGACAAAGGTCTCGTCGCCAAGACCAAGGCTGCCCACCACGCTATCTCTGCACCATTCTCTGAGCCCATCGACCACACCTTGAAGCCCCTCGTTGTCCAGTATGAAGTCAAATACCAGCAGGGCGGCAACTGCGGAGGTGGTTACATTAAGCTCCTCGAAGATGGCTTCCAGACTTCAGGCAAGGAATTCACCGACACGACTCCCTGGAGTATCATGTTCGGTCCCGACTTGACTTGCCCCGGCACCAAGGTAAGTCTATTCTTGACCAGAGCTTTGCCTTTTTTTTTTCTAACACTGCAACTCCTTAGGTCCACTTCATCTTCCGTCATAAAAACCCTCTTTCTGGAGAGGTTGAGGAGAAGCATCTCAAGGCTGCTCCCAAGCCCACTATCGAAAAACTTACCAACCTCTACACTTTGGTTGTTAAGCCCGATTCCACTTATGAAGTCTACTTCAATGAGGAACTCCAAAACGAGGGCTCTCTTCTCGAGGACTTCGAGCCTCCCGTTAACCCTCCCAAGGAAATCGATGACCCTGAGGACAAGAAGCCTGAGGACTGGGTTGACGAAAAGATGATTGATGACCCAGAGGCCACCAAGGTCCGCCTTCTTCATATTATGTTCTATATAACCTTATATCTAACTTGTTTCCAGCCCGAGGACTGGGACGAGGATGCCCCATATGAGATCCTTGACGAGGAAGCCGAGAAGCCTGAAGGCTGGCTCGATGATGAACCCCTCACCGTCGCTGACCCTGATGCTGAGAAGCCCGAAGAATGGGACGACGAGGAAGACGGTGACTGGATTGCCCCCACTGTTAGCAACCCCAAGTGTGCTGACGCTCCTGGATGTGGTGAATGGAAACGGTAAGTCTCTCTGATTGATGTATACAGTTCTCGCTTGACATACTTTCTGCAGCCCCTACAAGGCTAACCCCGACTACAAGGGCAAATGGTACGCTCCTAGGATCGACAACCCTGCCTACAAGGGTGAATGGTCTCCTCGTAAGATTGAAAACCCCAACTACTTTGCCGACATCACCCCTTCAAGGAACCTCGCTAAGATTGTAAGTCTCTTTGACCTCCGAGAAGGCATTCGTTCCCCTGACCTTTTGTAGGGCGGTGTTGGTATCGAACTCTGGACCATGACTGAGGACGTTCTCTTCGACAACTTGTACATTGGTCACTCCCTTGACGACGCGAAGGCGTTTGCCAAGGAGACTTTTGGTGTCAAGAAACCTCTTGAGGCTAAATCCGACAAGGTTGAGGAGGAAGAAGATGAGGACGAACCCGTCTTCGCTGAAGACCCCATTGGCTACATCCGTTACCGCATCCTTGCTTTCATTGACCTCGCCAAGCTCGACCCCGTCCTCGCCTTCAAGACTCAACCTCAAACTGGTGCTGCTCTTGCTGGTGCCGTCTTCACCTTCATCGGTTTCCTCGGTGCTCTCCTCGGAATCATTGGCTCTCAACAAAAGCCCATCACAAAGGTCAGTCTTGTCATCTCAGCCTCAGTTTTATTTATTTATTTAACCGATATAACTCTAGTCTGCCAAGAAGACCGATGCCGTTACACCCGACGACAAGGGCAAGGAGACTGCGCCTGTCGCCCCCGCAGGCGGCAAGACCGAAGAGAGCGCTGCCAAGAAGCGTGCCGGCAAGTCATAAACAGACGAGCCATTCTTGAGCTGACTAGGAGAGGAGGGTGTTACTCGCATTCAGCGGAGAATTGGAGAGGAAGCATTTGTATCAAAAAGACATTACCACATTGTTGACAGGGCGTTCGTTTGCTTTCTTTTTTTTTCTTGTTTTCGTTTTTCAGTTGATTTTGGCAACTTGATTTGTGCTCATGATGTTGACTTACATTATCTCGTACATATTACCAGCTTGGCCAGGCGAGAATACATTGCTTTCGAAAACAGAGCTCCATTGTGAAGAATTGAAATAAGAACAACATGCTCTATTATATTACTCGGTGTACAAGACCTCCTCCCATCGTGATGTATCCTTTCTCCATGATTCCTCAACGAACTTGCTAACTTTCTCGTCCGTCATTCCATATTTCTTGTCCATTTCAATCCTTTCTAATACATGCGCCTTGAGTTCGACCCAAGCATCTTCATCATCACCAGACTGATTCACCATCCACTCCCACCACGAAATCCTTTCGCTGGCGGGCTCATCGTCCGATGCCATCCCCTCAACAACATCCGTAAACTTGGCGTCCTCCGCTACATACCGACGTGTTTGCTCAATTCCACCACCAGCATAATAAATGTAATGCATATCAACGCATTTGGAAGCATCAAAGTTGCTATGTCTCGCAATCCATATGGCCCAGATATCGTGAGGTCGACGGTATAATGAGAGGAGGTAGGATGCGAGGGAGAGAGAGGAAAGGCAATGATTTGCCTTGGTGTGGTATCTTGTTTCTTCGTCGAGGAGGTACAAGAGGAGAGGGTGATCTTCTACGCTTTGTCCTCGAGTTTGGCTCTCCGAATGAAGCGCAACCAAGACTCGATGTCGAGTGGTGAGGTTCCCATCGGTTGCTGGATCTGATTCGTTAGTAGGGTTGAAGGAAACTTGGGATGACCAGGTTGATTTTGGGGATTCCCGAAGGGCAGTTAGTAGTGTTTGACTGGAATTGCCGTTGTCGTTGTCCATGGTAAGAAGGGAAAAGATAATAACAGTGAGAGCTGTGCCTGTTTCAAAAGTATTTTGTTCAATTCACTCCAAAACCATCAAGAGCTCCTTGTTCGCGATGTGAATCGGTTCCAATGCTGCCAGCGTTTATTTCGTACTGAGGCGGAACAATTTTTTTGTGAGTTCATGTATGTTCATTTTTTTCTTCATCTAGAAACCCGGGTTAACCTATGTTTGTCCCAGACCATCGAAACAGCCGAATTGTATCCATGGTATCTCGCGCGACAAAGCATGTGGTTACGGATTTACCTATATGCCGATCCGGCACAGCCTAGATGGAAGTCCTTTAACCTTAATCACCTTTTGATCGTTAACAGCCGGTGGAGTATAAAAGGTGAGAAAAGCGTGGGTAATCTTTTTCTCCCTTAGACCCGGTTGTCTTTTCCTTTGTCCTTGAATTCTTCTGCGATTGAATCTGCAGTTGTTGTTCTTTTTCCTCGTCTTTCGTTCACATTACATCACCCACTCTCATTAAATTGTTTACGATGCGTGTTCATACTGTTCTTTACGGAATTGTTGCCTTTGCTGCGTTGACTGTTATCGCTGCTCCGATTGCTCAAGTATGCCCTTCTTTTCCTGTTCTTCTCCTGCTGTACAACCAAACGCCCTTGAAAAGGAACACTCTTTGGCGGCCCGCCTTAGCTTTGGAAGCCTCGGCAAAACTGCTGGCAAGACGACGAGTAGCAGCACGAAGGGAAGCACAACCAAGACGGGCACTACCACAGGCACAAGCAGCACAACCAAGTCAAGTGGTGGCCTCCTCAATAAGATCAAAGGTATCTTTGGTTTTGGATCAAAGCCCAGCCCTACAGTGGCTGCCACCACTCCAAAAGCCACCACGGCTGCACCTCCTGCTACAACTGCCGCTCCGCCTGCCACGACCGCTACGCCTAAAGCAACGACTGCTGCTACGACTTCTCCTGCTACCACAACAGCGACACCAACCTCGAAGCCTGCTACCACATCATCCACAACCACTTCATCGTCTGCTACCACTTCCGAGACTGCTGAATCATGTGCACTTTATACTGCCTCTGATCTTATCCATCTCTCCACTCGGGATATGGAAGAGCTTGAGAGACGTGCTGGAGAAGAATACTGGTTCCGATTCGAAGACCCCTCCATCACCACTGGTGCTAACATTCTTTCTCTGGCCGCTCGTGCTGGTGGTAAGGACTTTGACGACCAGGCTTACAGTAAGATTTTACCCTCCCAAACGAGAAAATATTCGTTTAAAGATGTCTTTTTATAGAATGGATCTCTATGGATGCTTCCAAGGTTCAACGAGGCTCTATTAGAGGTCGCCTTCCAACTCTCTACGTCATGCCCTCTGGCACCCGTGCTCGTGTCCAGGCTGCCGCTCAGGATTTCGAAGAGAGCCGTGATGCTTCGACTGCTCAAGACTTTGTCACCAAGGACAATGAGCCCGGTGATGTTGGTATTCAAGGCGTGAGAGCTGCAGCCGATGGCAAGATACCCCTTGACACTTTCCGTGACCAAATCCTTCGTGTTGTCACCGTTCAAACTAACAAGAAGAACAAACAGCGAGTTCGTTTCTCTCTGTCCGTTTCGCTCCTAACCCGTATTTTTAAGATTCTTCACTGTCAAAGTGGCAAGGTTTCAAAGACTGCAAGCAAAGCTGATCAAGCTGCTTTGGCTGGGTTCTGTGCCTAAACTATTGCTTGTTTCCCCGAAAAATTAAGTATTTTCCGTATCATAATTTAATGAATGTAATTATTGCGAGGTTCTGTACGAATCCGAGTATCTATCTAATTCAAGGATCAACTATTTTCACAAATTCTATGGCACCAGCTTCGTGGTCAAAACAAACGGCGAATTCGACTGTTATTGACCTATTCTTTTTTTATAAAAAAAATCCGAGAAGGTTCATGCGGAAAGTGAGTGGGATGAAGTACAAAACTACATAAGCTAGGCAAGGTTTCATAGTTTACATATGATATACTCGAACGCAAGATGCGTACACCATAAGAAATGATTCGAGTGAAAGGATTTGCAAATCAGTCGTAGTTTGATCATGAGGGCTACATATCTCCTTTATATATCCGGGCGTTACGAGCTTCTGAACCTTCCAAAAGATCGAAATATTGAGGTGTTCACAAGCCTGAGGACTTTTGCTGGTAACAAAAGCTCTGCAGGACTATATGTTAGCATGGCAGAATAAAAAGCTCATCGTTTCGTACGTTCCCACCTTGATTTCAATCACAGGTATCTTAGAAGATTTCAACAGAAGGTCCCTATTGCAGCAAGTGCATGATGATATTATAAAAGACCCTGTAAGGGACCAAGAAGAGACTTGGATGGGCGCTCATTCCTTGCACACCTTGACTCCAATCTTGTCAACCTCACTTCTTCAATGCATTACCTCTGGCAGATCGCGGAGCTGAATACTCCAATTCTTGCCTTTTGTCCGCCTAAAACTGCCTTATCTCTTGGTCTCACTGCCAAATATCTCCTTGAAGGAGCGTTGGATCGTGTTTGGTCACAAATTCAGCTTGAACACCTTGTTGAATGTTTGCCACGAGACGTTTGGGAAAAATGGGAAGATATGAACGGTGAAATGATGGGACTTGGATGGTACTGGGTGAGACTTGCTATGCGCTTTTTAAAACTTACTTGTTTTACTGAATTTTCTTCGAAAGCGCCAGAAACGCGCACTGACCCAAGCAGAGTTCAACTGCGTCCTGTATTACTCCAAAAGAGTTCACATGGTGACCCTTGGCTGGGAGAGGTGGATTGAGGGCTCATTCTTCCATTCACCAGATGGGAAGCAGCCGCTCACGATATTCCCTCACCTCCATTCTGCGAGTTTCTGCCCCTCGTACCCCGAGAGGAGCAATTGGATTACCGAAATCATTGATCTCCGTCTCTTCTTAGGGTCGTCGGTATCCTCGTTGACATTAAACTTGACGCATGTTCTGTCAAACAAACCCACCGGGCCATACGCTCTCTTTCTAAAGGAACTAGCCACCCTTTCCCCCAACCTTCATCGGCTGCATTTGACGATTGATGAATGGAATTCTAATATTGTAGCGGATGTGTTATCCCAAATCACCCCCTCCTTTCGTCATCTTGAATCATTTAAAGTGAATAACCGACGTGTTGGAACTACACTTATCTCACAGCAAGTTCTGCAACACATCGCAGATCTCGAAACTCTCAAAGAGCTCGATCTGTCCTTTCTGGAGCTCCCTCAAAATTTCCGATTCACTTCGACATCTCTCCATCGCCTCAATTTGAAATCATTGGGGCAACATTCGCTCTCTGGGTTGAGGAATCTAGCATTCCTGAGAATCGAGAATGTGTCAAAAAGCGGCAAAGTTGACTTTGCTCCGGTCTCCCTTCCTTCTCTGAGACAATGCTGGGTATCGGGCGACCCTAGCTTTTGTGCTATGCTTGTTGGTGCAGCCGAGGGTTCACCCTTGTCAACATTAGTCCTCCGAATGGAACAAAACACCATCTCAGACCATTATGAAATTCCGCTTATCAAAATGCTCACATCCATTGGCAGGAGTACCTCTCTGGAACGGCTGACACTCAAGGGTTCAGCCAGATCATCCCATATTTGCGGACCAGATGATTTCTTAACCCTGAGAGAATGTTCGAGCCTCGTGAAATTACAAATACGTTACAATTTTCGTTTAAATGATGCTGATTGGAACATGCTTCTTCCGTGTTGGCCTGCCCTCAAGATCTTGAAGCTGGGGCAGAAGAACCATGGTAACACCAGTCTTCGTGCGTTCGAGACTATAGCACAGCACTCCCCTAGGCTCGAGTGTTGTCATATGCCCTTCAAAACATACGAGGTCCCCGTGCTGAGAAACGCGTCGACATCTCTCCCAACTGCTCGACTGGAGGATCTCATTACTATGGACAGTGAAATCGAGTCAGATGCTCAAGATATTGCAGAGTATCTCATGGCACTGTTTCCTGAGCTTTACACCATCGCAGCTCGCCTAGAACCAAAGTTCTGCCAGGATGACTATATAAGCTGGTACGAGAAGACTCCGGTGGAAAGCGAGTGGGATGATGTACAAAAGTATTTAGATGAGAGATGATTTTTATTTGAGCTCTCATTCTAGCGCACCGATGCATTCTTGATGGAAAAGCTCTACGGGAAGTCAGCAGAATACGGGAGCATGATGCTCCTCAAATACAACTTGGCCGTCCTCTTTCCAGGTGGTCGGACTGACTTTATGCCAAGAAGTGCTATAAAAGAAATACAAAATGAATCCAGAACCCATTCCTTTTGCCAGCTTGCGCTTTGATGAGGCAGCTATGGGATCGAGGTGCATGGAGACACACTAAGGATCGTGTCAAAAGAGGGCGAGAAATGTGTGACAAATCCCAGAGATATAAGTATCGAATAGGAGGTCATGACGGTGGAACTGCAACAGTGGGAAGACTGGATGGCGTACGTGGGGACCATGAGAAAATTGTTACAGACGCAAAGTATCTTTATGTTATAGTAAGTTTCAGCAAGTCATTGTCTACTCTAATAGTATCTCGGGAATGGCCATTTGTCTCTAAGTTCATCTTCCAGGGTGACATGGTGAACAAGCTGTTTCAATGTGTCATCTATGTAACTCTGTTCAAGCCCTTCGCATCGCCTCAGGCGTAGACATTGAATGGGGATGCCAGCATCGCGCCTCGTTTCGAGTGCAGAGGCAAGAATGGTACATAATAACTTTGTATCTTCCTGGTTCCATCCTAAGGAAAGTTCGTCATCGGCCATGATTTGATAGCGAGAGGTATCAGGCGGCACAAAGCAAGCATCGTGGATAGAAAGTGATTGCAAGGAAGGGAATGGGAGTATTCCGTTTCCGTTTGCACCTTGAGGAATAGCAAGGGCGGAAAACAGTTCATCCTCTTGACCCAGCACGGAGACTTCCAAAGTATGTAGATTTGGTAGTGTGGATGCAAACTCCATCCAAAGATGAGCTTTTTCCTTCTCTGTTCCATCACCTCGTCCAGCATGGAGTGTCACCAAGATCCTCTTGACATGCTGAAATTGTGAAAGGAATGGATGAAAAAGTGTCGGTGCAGGCGTGTCTGCGCCGGGTTCGTGAATGCAGACATCAAAGTGAGCATTTCGGAGAGCGTGAGTGTAATCGCTGGCGTCAAATTGCTCCAAAAAGCTTTCCTCAGGGATTACATCCCAGGTCAGCAGCGAGTCGTTGGTGCAACGAAGACGTAACGTCGAGTCTGAACTGTCACATACGACCGTGTGAACCGGAGGAGTAGAGTTGAGGAAGGTAGAGGCTATCTCCAGAATATTTGCAAGTGTGTTCATGGGATGCAAACTACGTCTGTCCACGAAATCAGAGCACCAAAGGGTTAGCTTGATCCCTTGGGATTCTATTTTGGATAGGAGTGGAACCACGATTCCCCTATGACCTTCTAGTTTGAGCTCACGGAGATGAAGGAGAGAGATGGGGTCTGGGAAAGCGATAGGGCTTGGGCAGGTGAGAGAACGACCAATAACGATCGAATATGCTTCTAACAGTGAATGTCGCTCGAGAACACTCCAAATAATTGATCCTGTGACGGGCAGAGTGGTCCGGATATGAAGCTGACGCAGAGTAGGCACATTCAGGTCCTGAAGTGCTTGCTCGACACATGGGGTGTACAGCCAGAGCTCTGTCAGGCTTTGTGGCGGGAAAGCCAGCATGTCTCTTACAATTGGAGCAAACCATTCCGAGAGTCTGCGAATTCTACGCGGTCCTGCAGCAGGCCCACCATAATGTGGGTCAGAAAGTGCCAGCTTCATAGTTCCAATTACCCTCCATTTGACCGCTTTGAGCGCATCAATCAACGGTTTGGGGTCAGTATGGTATTGAACCTCACGCAACACACTAAGGTCAATGCACTTAATGCGATGACTCTCGCGTAGAACGAGCGTGAGCGAATTCGTAAACGCATTTCGGGCTTTCGCGCCGTCTGGAACAGGGTGATTTCTCCGTCTCATAATGGTAAGTGTAGCTTCTCCAGATCTGCGTACAAACTCTTTCGTAGCCCACACATTGTTGAGGAGTATCGTGCTCCAAAGAGAAGGACAGCCCAAGGCGACAGAACGCCAATGAGTGCAAGTTTGACTCGGGCTGAGGAATGGGATAGCGGGATAGTCCCCAGGAGGTTGCCACGCAAACGAGTCATCCAATAGAACCACATTTCTATGAACGAGAAATATTGCCGAAATAATTTCGGCTGGAATCCTATCAGTTCGCATGGGTTCGCGTTGGTGCTCCATTGCTCAACAAAATGTTAGACTAAACAACAGGGAAAAACAAACAAACAAACCAAGTTACGCCGAATGATGAAAGATGGCCTGACGTTTGCCCTCTTGTGGGGGGAGCGAAAGTCAGAATACAAGTTGGTTCCAGTCTCGCGTCCTCTTTAATATGGACATTGTGATAAGCGTCAACTGAGTCGACTGGCCATCGGTCCCTTGATGCGTGACTCGGCTTTAGAAGAATTTCGGTAGCCCATGAACGAAAAAAAGTTAACCGTGCAAGAGCGGGTGATGGTTTGAAGGACGGGACTACTGGCGCTTGTGCACTTGCTCTCGTCACTTCACATAAAATGCATGTAACATATAGTTCGATGTAGGTATGCTAAATCAAGGATATTCCCTCAGTTCATTTCTTTTCACTGTTTAGTACGAGTTTGACATTAAATCTCTTTCCGAATTGAAACCTCAGTCGTTTGAAATCAATCCGTCTCATGAAAAAATTGACCAAAGCAAATGCGTGTTGTAGGTGCAGAGATGTAATGATAAGGGTGCGAAAATTGACTAGTGAGAAATATGTAACAATGTATAAAATGGAAGAAACTGTGAATCCTTAATGCGAAGTCCGCCTGAAGCTCACAACCAACCGGGGAAAAAAAGGTAAGTGTAAACAAGCTTTGTCTTCAGAGTATCACTCGCGCTGTCGACGATCTTAACTGTCGACGGCATAGGCGGAAGGTGGATTTTAAAACCAATTAGCACCCTGAGACGAATTTGTTCTTAGGGACTTTCTGCTTATAATCGTCAACCCATGTTGTCAAGTTCTGTGTGGAACAATAAGCATCGCAAAAGAGCAAAGGGTTGAACATGCATACAGGGTTGGTGTAAGCCTCTGAGAACTTGTTGATGTACGCAGCGGTAGGATAATCCGCAGGGTCACAGCCGACATTAATCGCATCTTTGGGTTGATACACGCGAATCCAATCGACCTTCATTGTGACAGCTATTCAAAGAGACGTTAGAAAAGGGTATTCGCGGAGAATTATAAGCGGTCATACGGTAAGGAAGGTTTTCTTCGTCCACCTTACCGAAGTTGGTGGATTGTCCCAAGTTCAAGAGCAAGTACTGGGTAGAAGCGTCAACATACAAACCTAGCTCTGAGGAATAGTCTCACCATTGGTTCAACAGGAACAGGACGCGGCCCAATTTCCACGCGAGTGTCAGCAGCGGTTCCTGCAGCATTGAAAGTCCAAGCAGCTTTGCCATCATTGATCCAGGTGATATACTGGGCGTCGCGCATGAGGAAACTTAGAGTCAAACCCAATATAAGAGAGACATACAGCATCATCAAATCCTGGTTTGTATTCAGCGCCGTAAATGGAGAAGCAAGCAGTGCCGCCAAACTCGTAACAATTCTGGTCTGAAGGAAGCAAAATAACAGAATGAGAACACGAAACTCTCAAGGACCAGAACTACTGACTTGTCTTTGAGACGACACTAGTGGCCTGTTGGAATGCACCACCCTTGTACCCATTCAGTTCTGAGACGGTGTCGTCGTAAATCTAGTGCTACAGTTAAAGTCAGTTCTAAAGGAATGTCCTAATTTACGTACAATCAAATTGGCTGAAGTGTTAAACCAGTTATAGCCTTCGTTGAAAGGCTGGAGGAAGATGAGTCGTGAAAAATAAACCCAACAAGACCACCCACCGCCCATTGACCAGATTGCGAAACATGGCCTTGTCCATCACCAACTTGAGCTTCGAAGAAATCGATTTCAGGTGCAGCACGTCCAACATATGTGCCATCAGAGTGCATGGGACCGGGATGTTCTTCTCCAGGGCATGTGCAACGGGACAAACGCTGACCAGGAAGATAGCTGAGCTCGTCGTTCGCGCTGGGGTCTCCACCACTCAGAGCAGTGACAGGAAGACCATTGTGCGTCTGGTTAGGTGCGGTTCCTACATCGCAAGCGTCGTATGTGTAAGGCCACATTCCATCCAAACTAGCACCATAACCTGCGCGTCCAAGGTTACCCATCATCCAGATGGCAGGCCACACTGGAAACTATCAGACAAAAAATCAAGGCACAAAATAAGTTTCGTACATCCTTGAATATTGTTTGGCCCAGGAAGCATTGTTGCAGCTTCGATGAGTCCACCGGTAAAGCAAAACTTATTCCAGCTAGACATCATCCCACCTAAGGTTAGCTCAGCATACACGAAAACGATGTAGAGAGCAGTTGAGTTACCCATATAGTTCCGGTCGTGGATATTCTTGCGACTGAGTGTAATTTCGAGACTGCCGTTCTTTGTAGTGATAGCTTGAGGGTCATACCACTCCATGTTGTTAGTCTATTTTGGGGTCAGCCACCCAAAACTTAGAAAAAAAATAAGGAAGACCAACAGCCCAGTAATGAAGATCAACAGCTTCCCAATAGGGGTCATCACCGGGATAGAAGCTGCGGCCATCGACCTAGTACAGAAGTCAGCCAAAGAAAGGCTTTGACAACTGAGCGACCCACATTGAATTCGTCGCTGAATACTAATTGGAACTCAACATCACGACCTTTAGTGTAGGTCTTCTTTGTATAGGCACTTTTTGGGGTATCAATATCGATAAGGCCTAAATTGCCTGCGATTTCTGGAACCTAGAGACGCAAATTAAGCACAAGCTGCGGTCGTGGCAAGCGAGATATCGGACCTGTCCTGTGGCATTCAGACCACCAATATTGAAACCACCAAAGCTAGATAGGCCATTCTTCATGAAGTAGGTCGTAAGAGGGAAACCGGCGCTACAGTCACTATGAACAGGGTGCTCGAAAATTCGAATAAATATATGTACTCACAATAATGCTATAATCCCGAGAGCAAGTATGGCTAGACAGCCAAGATTTGCGAGTCCACGAGCCGTGAAAATTTGTCCTCCATGATCTAGAGTAGAAAAAAGTGAGCGGAGAGTTGACCTTCACAGTGAGGGAGCAGTGTACCAATGGATCGGTCTCTCCTGGGGTCAGGGTTATGCAGCGCATCGTCAGCTTCTGGTACGTCCGAATAGAGGTTAGTAGCGCCCCATGCGAGAGGATCAGCTGGTAACGAGAACTAAAGAAGGAAGTAAGTGGGCGTAAGCTGCCGAAAGCTCGAGGCACGCACTTTGCTGCTAATGGAGTCGGATTCTTTCAGAGCACTTTCAGTGGACAATAAACTTGTTGAGGACTGGTTGGCCTGTGCTTTGAACGGATAGGAAGCCATGGCCGTGAAAAAGTGACAACGTGTTTTTCAGAGGGTCCAGAGGGGAGACGGGTATGAACAAAGTGGACGATAAAAAATCCGACTTTACGGGTGGCTACAGCTTCAGAAGCTCACAGCTGTAGAAAAGGGGCCTAGCAAGAGCGAAATGAGTGAAAGAGAGTGAGTAAAGCCGGTGGGTCGTGGTGGTGGAAACGGAAGAGGTAATGAGAGCCCCAAGCGCCTCCGCAGGTCGGTCATTTTGCCTTGGCGCATCTTGGCCCGCTCGGCACCTTGTCTCTTGACCACCACCTTTTAACTGTTCAATCCCTCATTCATTTTTTCTTGCACATTCCAGCTGTTAGTGGAATAATGAAGACACTTGTCAAGCATTCCCTGAAGATGGACGCGCACTTGGTTCATCACCATCAATGCCCAGAAAATCCTGCCGCGACTGTTCCCTCGCCAAGTCCGTGGATTCCAACTGGTGTCTTAGAGTTCCTCTAACGAGTATCTGTTGGTATTTGAGGCTTCTATACTTAACGTATGATCTCTCCACTGCCCACTAAACCATGCCGGTGTGCCTTGGTCGTTCGAATCGCGTGGCAAATTCCTTACGCGCCTGAGGATATATCCGAAGACTCCACTCTGCCCCCTCAATCTCTCCTAATTCTTGTGCCTGCAGCGACCAATTCGACTCCATTGCTTTTTCCACTTTTGACTTATGCAGTTGCAGTTGAAATTGAAACCAAAACTACACGATCTTGGTGTCAGTCTTGACCTAACCTTTTGGGGTCACTGCAAAACACGAACAGTCTCGTATTTCATGCCAGAAAGTGCATATAGATTCTAGCTCGAGCCGGAGGAAGATGGAGAGAAAGGTGCCATTCTGGTTCGGAAGAAGATTGGGCACGAATGATTAGGTTCAAATTCCGTGCAACCGTTTGTTCCCTCGTCGTCATCAAAAAAAAGCCTTCCAATCATACTCAACAGGCTCTAATGATCAAACATATGGATTTCTAAGCTCGATGCTCATATAAAAGCAGAGGCGGTCAAAACTTGCCTTCTTTAGGTATTTTGTTGCCTTGTCTACCCCACGCTCCTTTTTATCCCTCCATTCATTCCTGATGATTTCCGCGCTCTCTACATGCCTCTTCTTTACTCTCGCAGGCACTACTCTTGCTAGTGATCCCTACTCTCAGGCCGTTCCCTTCGATATCGAAAAAGTGGTCGACAATGCTGTCGCGTTTCCTTCTCATTCATGGGTAAGCGTCGACTGGCGACCGGTACCATAAACAAAGAACAAAGCAGAGCTGATTTTCGTTGAAGGAATATGGAACCGCTGTTGAATCTCTTTTCGAAATTTACAACCCAGAGCTCAGTGTCTTTGGAGACAAACCGTTCCCTGCACCGACTCTCGCGAAGGACGATATAAAAGCTCTGTCCGTTAGTGATTAAAACACCAATATATACGTGAACTTGCTTCTGACCCCACTCATCTTCCAGTACGCGGCCAATGTGATTACAATTGGCACGGGCAAAGATTCTCTCTCAGATGGTGCCGGGGCAGTAGGCGATCCGGCTGCCCTCGGTATCGCAGCATATCTTCTTGGGAAGACCAATGAAACTTTTATGAACGCCACTTGGAGTCAACTCAATTATGTTGTCAATGAAGCTCCTCGAAACGCTTCTAACGGAGCAATTAGTCAAAGAGCCGATGTAGTCGAGCTTTGGTACGTCTTTCCCAAAGCGCTACTAGTCTCACGAGGCTCAATGACTTTTCTCAGGGCGGATTTCCTTTACATGGCTCCTCCTTTTATGGCGTTCATGGCTGCAGAAACGGATAACCAGACCCTTTTGGAAGATTCGCTCACTCAGATCACTGCTTACCGTGAAGTCCTGAATGCCCCTATGCGTAATACGACCCCTCCTCATAACCTTTGGCTTCATATTGTTGGCCCTCAGAGTGCGGTACGAGTTTTGACTTAATTTTCTGGAAATCCACTTATATCAATTGAACCAAAGGATCTCGCTGCGTGGGGAACAGGCAATGGGTGGGCTAGTGCTGGAGCTACCCGTGTTCTGGCCACCATTCTAAAAGCCCCGTGCGCCTCTAACCAGCTCAAAATTAAGGCCAAGACCAAAATCACTGCAATTATTCAAGAAATGGTTGAAGGCGTTCTTGC
Source organism: Flagelloscypha sp. PMI_526 (assembly GCA_021399455.1). Lineage (NCBI taxonomy): Eukaryota > Fungi > Basidiomycota > Agaricomycetes > Agaricales > Niaceae > Flagelloscypha > Flagelloscypha sp. PMI_526. The sequence goes on along the minus strand of JAJTUO010000001.1, from coordinate 788,969 downwards.
TGCTAAAAAAGACGGCGATTTGTACCGCAACTACTTGGATGATTACGTGTCCCCCCATGGGTTTGGCGAGCTCGCCGGTATGAGCATGATTTCAAATGCTGTATTCAGGATGGCAGTCCTCTCCCCTGATGTGTTCAGCAAGAAATCGAAGTATGTCGCGTTTGCCAAGGAAACTTTGGCCATTCTAGGCCGCTCAGATGCAAATGGTAAGTCTCTTTTTTGTTCACAGCTGAAAGTAGCAGAAGTCACGCCTTACAGGCAAGCCTTATGTCTCTGATGGCGTTGTTCGTCCAACCGGTAGGTATTCATTTATTTCTTTATCTCTGGTTTCGGGGCTAATTCCGTTTTTGCAGTGAACCCTCTTGGTTGGCAAGATACGACACCATTTGAGAATGTGCGTTCTCCCCTCCTCTGGGTTGACCTTCCTAACACCTCTTCGTATTTACCAGGGTTCTCCTGAAGCACAAGGTTTCGTCTCCCTTGCCTATGCTGCCTTTCGCGACTGCGTTAAAGCAAACAAATGTGACCCTGATCTTCCTACTGAAAGTTCGAGCACTGCTGCAACTAGCAAGCGCTCTCCTGGTCATGTCAGAATTGTGAGGAAACGGGCGCCTCACCCTGGGGAGAAAGGCTTTTCTATCCGTGCTCATTAAACATTATTACTTGTTTGTTGTTCTGTGATTAGTTCTGGGCTATACTCTGTCATTTATTCCCCACATTTATTACATAATATTACACGAGATTTAGAGGAATCGTGCGGGTGCAGACAGGCGTCACTCTGGCTCCTATGACATCAAGTTCGATGCGGTCCAGAGGCGATCCAAAGTCCAATTACACCTTACTCTCTTGGTTGACTCCCACTGTCATGTCTGACCAAACACTCCCCGATTCAAAAGCCCCCAATAGCACCCCCAATGCGACTAAGAACGACGATGGGCCAAGCACGGTCACCCAATCGTTCTTGTCCACAGTGAGCAACAGTTGGCCTGCTACGAAGATTGCAGAGATGTCAGCTACAAAATCTGAACCTTCAAAGGCCTCATCCGAAGGTCAGAAGGCTGCTGATACCACTCAGCAGGAAACTATAGCTGGTCAACTTCAATCAACGATCACAAACAATTGGCCTAGCGCCAAAATTGCCACTGTCTCTCGCTTTACTTCCCTGTTCAAAGGAAATCAAAAGCCGATTACTTTTCCTCCTCCAGAATGGGGACTGCCTGAGAACGAGGTTGGAAATTCAACTGTAGAGGTACCTTCACCTACCCAGACACCGCAGGCACCGCAGGAATCTAAAGCAGATGAAGACAAGAACAATTCTCAGGAAGAGCAGCCGGCTAAAGATTCAGCCAAAGATGAACCTGCACCTGAGCCATCGACGATTGCTGAACGCATTCGAAGTATCATGGCCAACATGTCCACTTTACCGACCAAGCAGAACGACTCGTCTTCCTCGACCACAACACCACCTGATCCTCCTGAGATGGAAATACCAAAACAAGGACCTATTCAACTGAACGATCCCTCTGGGAGTAACGGTCCACCCGTTTCTTCTATTGTCGGTGCTGACTCGAAGCTGATGCAATGGCTTTCGTCTGAGACAGTTATGAATGGGTCGCTCGCCAAAGGGTCTCAAAGTGTTTGGTCTGCTTTGGATTCTCTTCGTCAGCCAAAGAAGAAGGAGGACAAGAAGGAGGCCGATAACTCCGATTCGAGTGATTCTGAAGACGACTCAGACTTGGAAGCGAGTGATGAATCCTTGATGGTCTATGCACCTCTTCAACCAAACAGCGGCTCGAAAGTCGAGCTTGCCGATACTCTGACGGTTGCGGATGAAGCATCGTGCGTATTTTCCTGCCTTGTTTAACATGTACAATTATCGATGAACACAGTCCCGAGCATGGAAAGCCAGAGAGGACGCCCTCCGGCTCCTCTAAAACTGACAAGAAAAGCAAGAAGAAGACCAAAAAGTCAAAGAAATCTAAAAAAGCTCCAACCGTTTGGAAGGCGCATCCTACTCAGCTCAGTATAGAAGCCCTTTGGTGAATTATCATGAATCAATTACTGCATCACACAGCTCATTCAACTTTTCTAGGTGGGGCTACCGTATCTACCTCCCGCCTAACGTCGTCAATATCCTTGATTCCAGCCATCTCAAGGCGGCTCAACGTGCTAGCATGATCACGGCTTCTTTGAAATGGCTGTTTGACCAAATCCCCATGATGATCGTTCCAGCCCAGTTTCGACCTGGCATGCAAATGATAAAGTCTTTGACGCCTTATTTGGGGTATCTTGGTGTGGTCATCACGTGGTCGTGGGCCAAAATCAAGGCCTCTGACGAAGGTAAGCACTTTGAGCTTGTGGAAACAATTACCTTATCCAACATTCAACGCTCAGGAAATGGAGTCGTTCTCTCTGCGACTTGGCTGATCCCTGTGGCTCTTATTCCTTCTACCGTGAGTTTCAAAAATATTTGCTGGCTTGTTTGATTTCATATTTCCTTCTAATTACCAAAATCAGTGGAAAGTTGGACAACCCCCCACCAAGGATTTGCCTCCAGGCTCCGCTCCGGCCCAGACGGCGACTTCGAAAGACTCCCCTCCTCCGAATTCGCGAACGTCGAGTCTGTCTAGTCTCGCAAAGAAATATTTCGGTGGCAAGGAGGAATCGGACGGTACAAGCACAATGTCCACGAAGGGCAAAGGGAAAGAAACGGCTTCATCGTAACAAACCCAGGTTATGATACGCATATATGCTTTTCTATCCGGATCTGGACTGTACTGATACGAACGTTTGTTCCTTTGTAATGGTTATAATTTGTTGTATACACTAGATTACATGATTTCAAGATTTGATTCCCTGCGGCGAACGATGGGAAGCGCCTGTTTGCCAGGTGACTCTCAAACCACATTGACCTTTATGGATCCGAGTTTTCATGTCTCTCATGCGACCCATCGAGTTTCTCCATTAGCATCCTCCGCACTGTTCTCCCGATTTCGTGCTCGATATTGCATCATTGTCGCTTTCGGAATCGTGGGACCTTCAAATACATAAGCTCACAGCACGACTACTCTTTCTACACCAGTATTTGAAGCTGCCATTTGCAAAGATGCTCTTCAAACTCTGGATATACACGATTGGAGCATTTCTTGTTCAACAATGCTCTGCACAATTGGGTATTGGAAATGGGTTCACCAATTTCACAGTTGGCAGCTTCACTGTATCACTTGGTTTGTTATTTTATCAGGCATTCAAATGACATATAGCTGATTAGACTTTTTAATACAGTGAAAGACTCGCAGACTCTTTACTCTCTCAAAACAAGTAGCGGGTTCGATTTCATACCAGCAGACAAGATGTCTTTGCGTGAGGCGAATGGGCGATACCACTTGGGCGACATACGGTTCAAAGCCAGGAAAGTCGGCTCAACGGCCTGGGTCTCAACTGACTCCGCCACTACCCGCAAACCGGTCACCGCCATTACCCCGTCAGGTTCAACCTTGGCTTCTGCGAATTTGGCACCAACTTTGCCCACAACTTCTCTCCTCAGTGTGACCAGGTCTTGGGTCACCGGTAATGGAACTCTTCAGCTCTTATTCACGGTCACTAACAATCAGACTGTTGCTGTTGAAATTGGATCCATCAGCGCTCCGCTTGAATTTAACAATGTAAGTTCAATCGCGCAAAGAGCTGGGGCATAAAATTAAAGAAGACACAGATATTCACAGATAGGACAGCTGCTGATACCAACACGAAATGTAGCTTCTTCGACCCAGCGATTAGCCAGGACGGAGGTTATGTCCAGGTCACCCCACTTCTCGGTATTTTACCGAAGTTCCCGGTTACGAACTACTCTTGACACTCAACTACCTCCTAGGTACATTACCTCCCTTAGTCGTTGTTCCCGTTGGTTCCTCGCCTTTGGAAGGATGGGGGTTCCTTACCGAAGACACCTCCGCTTCGCCGTATTACCAGTCCCAAACTTTCGAGGGTCTTTACGAATGGCTCTTCCATACTGCCGGAGAATCGTGGGGAAGCGTTACCCCTTGGAATGCGGCCACAAGTGAAACCTTGCAAGCGGGACAATCTCGCACCTATGGTCTCGAATTCCGTTTGGCATCTTCTATTCGTGGAATCGAGAGCACACTCCAGACAGCTGGTCGGCCCGTCGCGGTCGGCGTACCGGGATACATCGTTCACCAAGGGACAACGGCGAAACTGTTCTTACAGTATACATCTGCCGTATCGAGCATTACCGTTAGCCCCGCTGGAGCCCTTACCTGGGCAGCTAACTCGGACCCGAAGACTGCTGGATGGGTTGGGTATACGATTACCCCCGTGACTTTTGGTCGCTCCCGTCTTACTATCACATACGCAAATGGATTGATCCAGACTGTGCATTATTGGGTGGCGAAGAGTGCTGTTCAGTCTGTCACGGACTTAGGCAACTTCTTGACCACCAGTCAGTGGTTTGAGAATTCGACCGATCCTTTCAAGAGATCTCCTTCTGTCATAAGCTACGATCGAGAGGTTAACGCTATCGTTAAGTGCGTACAAGTTTCTCTGCTTCATCTGCTCAAACACTGAATACCTGGTTGCTTTGTAGGGATGACCCGCGCGCCTGGATCCCCGGCCTTTCAGACGAGGCTGGTGCCGGCTCCTTCCTAGCTGCAACTATGAAGCAATATGCATCTCCTGTCGCTGCGGAAGTCACGAAACTAGAGCGATTCATCAACGGTACACTCTGGGGATCCATTCAGAATACGAACTTCAGCGTGAAGAAGTCTGTCTACTATTACGAACCTGCGAAGGTCCCTTCGTACAGTTACCCATCGAGCATAAATTGGGGGAATTGGTGGTCCTGGAATCAAGCTTCCAGTTACGCGATTGATCGTGCTTATGAGTATGTATTCCTTTTTGTCAAGCTTACTTGCTCCGTCATGTGACAATCTCTTGCCAGCTATGTCCATGTAGTGGCAGCCTACTGGTCTCTCTATCGAGTAGCACGCAACTACCCCAGTCTCGTGACGAGAGATTATACGTGGTATTTGACACAAGCTGCGTCGACTATCAATGCCATGATGTCAGGTAGTGTCGGATATAACTTGGTCGGGGTGCGTGGTTCTTGGTTTAAATTGCCTTGAAAAGACGGAGCTGACTCGAATATGGTCTACTAGCTTATGGGAGAGACCGTCTATCTTTCCGTTCTTCTCGATCTCAAGAGAGAGGGTCTCACCAGCCAAGCAACGACAGTGGAAAACAATATGAAGACACGATGGAACGTTTGGAAGAGCGAGAGGTATCCGTTCGGTTCGGAAATGGCTTGGGATTCTGTGCGTTTTTGGCTCCTTTTATATATATTCTCTCTCAAAGTACTAACGCTTATTAAAGACTGGAGAAGAAGGTGTTTACGCCTGGTCGAAGTATTTTGCGGATTCTACGACTTCAACAAATACCATCAATGCCATTTTGGCTTATCAGCCTACTATCCCTAGTTGGGCCTATAACGGCAATGCAAGGCGCTACTGGGATAACATTTATGGCGGAAAACTTCAGAGGATCGAACGACAAGGTCAGGATCGATTCTTGCTTTCCGCGCCCCTTGAAATTCAATTTATTTAGTGCATCACTATGGGTCTGGCCTCAACGCACTTCCGTTAATAAGCGAGTTCCAGTCGAACCCAACGGATTACTACCTTCTTCGGGTTGCATATGTGGGTCAAATACATTTATCGCGAACGGTATAGATTTGAAATCTATCAAATAGGGCGGTTTGTCTGGTTCTTTGTCGAACATTGACTCTGGCGGTTTCGCGTCCGCGAGCTTCCATTCCTTTGCAAATACCTTGTAAGTTGCTCATTGTAAACGGCCGGCTAAACTTTTCATCATTGCGTAGAAAATGGGACGCATATTCTGGAGATTACGGACCCAATTTCTCTGGCATGGCTCAAGGGCAAGTGCTTCTTTATTGTGGAGTCTTTGCTTGAAGCTGACTGGGAGCAGAATTCTAACCGTCCTCGTAAATCACCCTGATTTTGGTTGGCAAGCATTTGGTGGTGTTGCAACTACGTCTGGGAATCAAGTCAGCGTCTCTGTGCGAGACCCCGTTCGTAGGAGAGTCTTCATTGCACCTATCAGTGCCCTCCTCACTCTCGACGCTGGTTCGTTTGACACCTTTGTTTACGACACATCTGCCAAGACGATTACTCTTGGAATTACTGCAATTACTCCGGGTATTTCTACGTCGGCTGCGGCACCCAACGGAAGACTGCTCATTGCAAAGACGACCAGTGCTGGAGCGACTGTGACACCTCAGGGAACTTACAATACGACCGCAGGAGCATATACGATCCCATTCACATCCGGAGCTGCTAGTGTCGTGTTGACTGTAGCTTGATTTTGTATATGTAGTTCAAACGAAGTTTCAAGTCATCCCGACTCAATTTATTTCAGCCACATTTTGAGACGCGGGAACAATCTTGGTTGAATGCGACTTCCATCGCGGTCTTGTTCGTCTTTTCCTCTAAAACTTGTCTCATCCACTCGAATACCCTTCGCGATTATTCAAATGTCTCGACGTTCTGTATCCCACTCTCCACCGCCTCCATCGAAACGAGCGAAAATTAGCCACTTGACTTCTGAAGATTTCAAGGGTGGACTCATGCTTGCTCCCATGGTCCGTTCTGGCGCTTGTAAGTTGTAAATCTGCTACGAAATTTTATATAAAATTTAAACCAAGAATTTATCAGTACCGACGAGACTGTTTGCTTTGAAGCATGGCGCTCAGCTCGTTTGGGGTCCCGAAATGGTTGACAAAGCAATGTTACACTCCACAAGAGAAGTTGATCGTATGTCTACTTTGTTCACCTTTCTATCTTACTTTTCAAAAGTATTCACAATTCAGCCAACAGCCGCGACTGGGGTAGTCAGTTTTAATGGCGTCTCAAGAGCGATCTTCACTTGCCACCCTGTCGAAAAGCCGTACCTTATATTCCAACTTGGCACGGCAGACCCGGAACTTGCAGTTCAAGCTGCAAAAATGGTCGTCAATGATGTATCAGGCATTGACCTCAACTGTGGATGCCCCAAACCATTCTCTACCCATTCCGGGATGGGTGCAGCACTTCTCTCCACCCCGGATCTTCTCTGCTCCATTCTCACTGCTCTTAGAGAAGCTATGCCCTCTCACATTACTGTTTCTGCGAAAATCAGGTTGCTACCAACTCAGGAAGAAACATTGAAACTCGTTGAGAAGATATGCAATACTGGGATTAGCGCGCTTACCGTGCACTGTCGAACGAGACCGATGAGAGATAGAGATCCGGCAGTCATCAGCAGACTGAGAGAGATCGTAGAGTTTGTTGATAGCTTGGGAAAAGGCATTCCGGTCATTGAGAATGGAGACTGTTTGGGACGACCAGATATGCAAAGGGTATTGGATGCAACAGGTGTGGCTAGGCTTTTTTTGTTGCGTAATTTCATATTGATGATTATTTAGGTGCCGCATCAGTCATGATAGCAAGAGCAGCGGAGTCAAATCCCTCCGCTTTCGCGGACGCCCCGCTAGAAGATGTCGAGGAGACCCTTATACCAAATTATATACGATTGGTACGTTGGTATATAACCATTTTAAGTCGATGAGGATCCTTATATTTATAGTGCAAATATCTTGGCAACCATTGGGCCTTGTCTAAGTTCTGCGTTCAGCAGTTCACGGGCAAGCGAGTTCACATCTCAAAAGCTACTGCACACCTGGTCAAGCAAAGGATCGCAAAAGCCAAGTGTTTCGAGGATCTTGATGATTGGATCTCACCTTGGGATGGAGGCCGCGAGTTCCAGGATATTGTCACTGCCATTGATGCTAGACCAGCCAAGTCAAGATCTATAGCTCTCTCTACATCACTACCATCTCTGATAGTGCCACGAAGTGCCGATTTGGATCCCATAACACCAGCTGGTACGGTTAATCCTGAACCACCTGGTCTTGGAGCACCTGGTCCACACGCTGGTCCCACTTTCCTGCCAGCTTGTGTATCTGGTATGGACGAGCCATCTCCAACTCCTGGAAGTGATGTACTATTACAAGTATAAGGTCGTTAGTGACCATAATAGTCTATCTACATATCTGCATAACATATGACAGCTTGACTTATGTTTTACTTAATAGCAGACTTAGGTCTTGGGGCTAGATTCTAAGCAACTTAGATGTATCTTTTCATATAATGGAGCCATCAAAATATTCATAAGAGCAGGTTAGTCTTCAGTCACATAGAACATGTACAATTCACCTTTGATTCTGCTTTTTTCCTTGATAAGAAACTAAGTTCATAAGAGATATCTTCAACGGTTTCATTTCTTAAGCTGCCTATCGCTTGTACGGATATTTATTGACGTACATGCATTGGAGTCATCCAAGTCGTATCGACTAGACTCGTCTGGCACCTTTTCCATTCGCCTGCTCAATGGAATAGGCTCGCCGTTCAGTCCGACTCGATGCCCGGGCAAGTATTCGTGCTTCCCCGGAACCGGTGGCATTTAAAAGCCGCGTGGATAGAAGAGTAAAAGTAAAAACAGCGAAGCCCCCAAAACCCTAATATGAAGATCATCGCCACTCCAGGTCTCACATTTGCCCTTATTGCCACCATATTAATGGTGGTTGCGGCTGCACCTTGTAAGTGTGATAAGTTTTTAATAACGTAATAGGTCTCACATTCTTGTAGGCCAAACCCGTGATTTAAAGGTTTTTATTCTACCAAAGGAAGTCCTCTGTACTTTGTTTTTGAGTTGATGTCTTAGATTGAGGCCAGGATTTGTCCCCCGGTCGGACGGAAGTAGCTGGGGAAGATGTCTTTGTCTTTTTGTTAGGAAAGTACATTTTTGTGCCGAAATAGAGGCGAAGGATCGTTCAATTTGAAAACTAAGTGGAGTGGTATTTATGCTATTGGTTTGATAAGCATTTGTTGAGGCAGGTAACCAATGAACTATTAGAACCATTGAGAAATGATATGGCAGTTTATTGCTTCCTGCTCCTAAACAGCAACTTAGCCGTTGGACTAGGCGCCAATCCATCTGCTATCTCTAAATTTTCAGGTCTCATTCCATCTTCCGTCTTAAAGTCATATGTCAAGAGCAAGTGAGCGAGTATCCCTTTTATTTCAGTGGATGCGAAAAATCTTCCAGGCTAGAATTTGACATTAAGGAAAAGGCGAAACGTAAAAAAAAATGAAATGATCTTACACAAATATGGCGCGTTGGAATACCAAATGTAACAAAATTTGCATCTGGATTTGAAAGTTGATGGGCAAGTCCTTTGCCATCTTCGTCACGTAGATCCGAGAATCGGAAGGGTCTATATTCGCGAGAGTTTTCATAGTTTGCCTAGCAGGTCATCAGCAAAGAAAGGAAGATATCTTGTAAGAACTAATGTACCTCATCATGGTGCATAGCTCGAGCGGCAACTAGAATTTTTATTAGCAGGTGGACGGTACCGTCAATCAAAAGACTCAGAAACTGACAATAGAGGACATATCCGGGTGGGACGACTTGGCCGTTACTGAATGTGAATTCCTTCATGACGAGTCGATTTGAGGTGACTGTGATAACCAATTTACGCTGTGCTGAGAGTTATAGTTGAGAAGTAGCCTTACTTGGTCCTAGAGCCCACAATCTCAGAGCCTCTTTTACGACACTGTCCAACTTTCGCATTTTTTGAAGAGAGGCTTTAGACCACCCATGTTCGCGCGTGATAGCTGCAACTTCTTCCCGAAGAGGAGCAATATATTGCGGGTTGCTAGAGAGATCGAAGAGAACGTGGGTAACTGTCTCTTTGATTGTTAGACCAGGTGTTCCTGTTAAATACGTGCTAGCAAACAAACCATAGTTGTAGTGTGAAGAGCGGCAAAATTCACTAAAAGAATGCGAGTACACAGATCGTGTACCGTTCGTTGAGAGCCTTGGGCGAACTCTAAGAGCCAAGAGATCAAGTCATTTGGACGACCCTCATATTTGTTTCCGAATTGTTCGGCGTTGTCCAAACGTTCCTGCAGCAAAGGCCCGACGATTTTTTGCAAGCGTCGATGAGCCTTGTGTGTGGAGCAAACGACCTTAGCTGCGAGTCTAATCGGGTATATCAGAAGAAAAGAAGAGATGTGTACGTGCAGTCAGCAACATACCCACGAAGGAGTTCAGGAAAGAGGCGAACGACAGTAGCGCCTATAACGACTTGAATGGTGTAATTAATGTTAATGTTGAGAAATTCCTCGTTGCGACCTATGAAACAGATTTAAACAAAGATCGAGCAACAAATGGAGCTGCAGTCTCACAGAGTGGAAGGCCAACGATCATCCTATTTGATATCCTACTTACCATCTTCATGATGGTATCCTGAGCAACGACCGCTGTCCAATCTTTCTATCCTTAGTATGGATAGTAACTTTTCACGTCAAATAAATACTAACCTTCAGTTTGAGGAATACAATCGGTCGCGGAAGCAATGGTCTCTTCTCGCAGTTCAGGATAAATGGTTGTGATATTTCTGTTAGAAATAAATAGACCGCGAAGAAAAAAACATTGCCGAGACTCGCCTTGTGAGTGGACCCTGTACTGCAAGAGCGTGGTAGTCGTCCCAGGCAGCTTCAGGGCCCATCGTGTATTCAGCTTGAAGGCCCGCGTTCGCTCCGCCCAAGAAGGAAAGTTCATCGTCAGTAGCCCTTTTGACATCCTCAATCATCGCTGCACCTCCTGTATACAAGGTCCAGCCAGTGGCAGTATAAACTTTGAAAACCATTCCAGGATACTTGAGGGAGACTCATATTCAAGAGAAAGAGGGGAAAGAGTCGAAAGGATTTACTTTATGGTACCCATCTTCAATGATCCTGTTGGCGTTCTTGATGTAGTTGAAAATGCCCCAGTAGGTTGTGAAAAAACCGCTTGGACCTGCGGTTGGGATGTTGGTTAACTGCGAGGGATAGTTTCAGCACTCAGGGACGCGAAGGCGAGACGGGAAACCCAACGGTATGGTAAATATCGATGTAACGTCGAAGAACATAGACAGAGAGAACGCCCAGAGCAGCTGTACCAAGTTTTGAGAGCTCCATGGAAAATGGTGGTTGCGGGGAAAGGCGTTGGTAAGGGTTCAGTTACGACCGCGATGTCGAATTTAAAACCGCGTCGTGAGATCCCGCCAATAGCCCCCCGGTGGCATCCAACCTCCAATCCCGATGATATCCATGTTCCTGGTCTCGATAATACCGCTCCAGTCCATGATCAAATTGAGCAAATTGAGCAACTTATCACCATCAAATTGCAGGTAGCTTATATGCCTTGATCCCCCTTTCCTTTCATGAATCACTTACTTTCGGTTAGAACATCGACGAGAACTTTGCCAAGATTCAGCATACACTTCAGAACAAGATCTTGCCAGCTGTGAAGCGCTACTCTGTCGCGACTGAGCCAGTTCGAGAGGCTGCGAAGGTGCGTTGCTGCATGTTCACCCGCTGAGAACTTTCATATCTCTGAACCTTTTCTCTCAGTTCTGGGTTTCATTTTACGAACAAGCTGCCCAAATTCAAATTCCGTCAGCAGATGATTGGGGAAATGCCGGCGATCAGCCTTCAGAAACTACTCAGCAACGAAGTGAAGACACCATGCAGGAGAGCCATGGACGCGAAGATACGGTAACGGAAGATCCTGAAGAAGCCTCAAACCAAACCACTTCTCCTGAGACGCGTCAGGACATCGATTCATCCACCGAATCCTCCTTTGCGCGTGATGCACTCTCTTCAACTCCTGCGACCACACGACTCGCTGTCGACAGCTTTTCTACAGATCCTGAATCCCATCCATCTTTCGCAAGTACCATCGAGTCACCACTCGAGAGGCTCGATCGGAACTTTCGTGACTTCGCTATGGAAGGGACACCCATGGCCGACTCTGGTGCACTAGACGAGACTCTGAAGTCCAACAGAGCAGATCGCACGGCTACTGTTGCTACTAATTCGACGCGTCGGCCAGCAAAGGATGAAACACCTCTGCGAACTGTTCTCAAACGGAATTTATACACGGCTCAGGATGTTGCAGTAATGGGTGCTCTTGCATTGTCCCCCAATAAGATTAAGCCACACAAAGGGCCGATTACCAAAGAGCGCAATCCCTACCTTTCACCCGGCACAAACCCGAAGGACTGGACTGGAGTCGTCGACCTGCGAGATCGTTCTGTGCTTAGCCCCGCTAAAGGCAAGGGCAAATCTCGTGCACGAACCCCAGTCAAGGCTGCTCCCGTTCCAGATGATGATGATGACGATGAGTGGGACGGTCTCCCGCCAGGAATGTCCCCTCCGAAATTCATGTCTCCTGCCCGTCCCCTCCGTTCAGTTGCCGAGCAGAACACAATTCTCGGAAGAACACCCTCACGGGATCTTGTAAGCCGACTCACAAAGGGCGCCGTTGGCGCTGTCCAGAAAGAGCAAGACCGCCGTTCTGCCTATGCCCCATTGCTTGATGCCAGTTCGAGCACCCTTCCCAGCATTCCGTCTATGTCCAAATATCACGCAGGAGAGACTTCTGGTAGCATGGCCTACGATTCCACTATTGAGAGTCTAATGCGTCGAGTCGATGGAATGATCTCTGCGACTCCCCGCTTCCAGCACGACACCAACTCCTCATCCTCACGATCTGCCGGCGGCCTCCATTCTCTTCCGTCATCTTCGCGCTACCCTGAGTCTCCCGGTGTACCAAGGCTCTCTCCGCGAGACCTCGTCGCTTTTCCAGATGATCCTGTCACTCCAGCACCTAGACTACCATCTCCAGATCCCAATTTCCAAACACCTGGACAGTACGATGCATTCGATGACTCTTGGGACGAAGACAAGGAGGTCTTCGATACGCGCCATCCTTCTGCTGCATTTCTCATGGCTTCGATGAAAAAGCCAGGCATTAATGACGAATCTTTTTCCTCTTCTGAGGACTCTTTAGATGCCGAACAGCGGGAATTAGACCCAGGAGAAATCAATCCTCACCCTTTTGCTAGGTTCGGACAAAATATGGGCAGTGATGATGGTTGGGGAGATTCTGATGATGAAGACATGGCAGAGCCAGCGGATGAACCTTCAGAAACGCTCTTTGGGATCAAAGAGGGTAGAGCAGCCTCAGCTGAAGCTTTAAGGAAATTTGGTTCAGCTCTTGACGATACGGAGGGATTTACTGGGCAGAACGTCATCTCTCCGACACCTGCTGGGCCTTCTCGTTTCAGCGCCCAGTGACACCACGCATGGATGAACAACCCCATTCTTCTCACTTTTACCCCATTCACTTTTCCCTCCTGAGACCTTCATTTGATCCTTCCGACCCTTTTATTGATTGAAACCCGACCGTGTGACAGCCCATATAACTTGTCGTGCGGTGCAAGTTAGACCATTCCTTTCCTTGCGTGTCCCGCCACAATTCTTATGCAGCATGAGCGTCATTATGTACGATATGGAGGCCCCTGGTATTGAGGGTAAAGCATGGAGTCCAAATACTATCAAAACCAAGTGAGCTTTGTTTTTCTTCATCTTGCAAAATGATGCGCATCCGCCATTCGCTCAATGCACTGCCTTTATAGGTATTGCCTTAACCTCAAGGACATTGAATTCGTTACCGTGTGGGTAAAACCCCTTCGTGTCAGGTCTCTCGTCAAAAAGCTTGGCGCAAAGCCGATAGGAAAACTTCCAAATGGCAGTGATTGGTATACTGTTCCAGTCATTCAAGACACCACTACAGGCGCCATCGTGAGCGAAAGCTTTGACATTGCTTGCTACCTCGACGAAAAATTCCCTGATAAAGGCCCCATCCTCGTTCACGATGTTGAGGCGGACCGACTCCTCTATCACAAACTTCAGGACTATATCTTTAAAGATATGTCGGCCTTTGGTTTGAACCAAACGTATGCGAGGTTTGCCGTAGGCGATCTAGAACAAGCAGAGGCTTTTAGAGATCGTTGGCAAGGGGTGCTGAGAAGGACTTTCGAATCGATGTTACCCGTTGGACCTGAGGCGACGGAGAAGAAATGGGCTGGTATTGAGAAGGGCTTCGCATGGGTTAGTGAGGAGATCGAGAAGAGACATGGAAAAGGTGCGAAGTACTTGGGAGGGCGTGAACCTTGCTTTCTCGATACTGTCGTCCTTGGAAGACTGTTTTGGTTCAAGACGATATTTGGAGAGAACTCTGAGGTCTGGGAGAGGATGATGAAGTGGGAGGATGGAAAGTGGTGTGCTTTATTTCAAGAATTCCATTCATGTTATGGAAGACCTGCGGCGAAGCAGATTCTGGAATCTGCTGGAAAGCTATGACGATCTTTTGAGAGGAGCTCGCCTCCCTCGGTCTGTTATTTACATACATTAATTGAGCAGTGTGAAGGACAGTCCTTGTGTGTCACAACATTGGTCCAACTATGCATAAAGTCTACAACAGTTGTTGATTCCGGATTTCACATAATTTCTATCAAATAACGAATTGAGTCTTAAAAGTTTCAATGTTCTGGTCGCTGAGACCGGTCCTAGCTTTCAAAAAATCTTCTAATCCTCCATGTTCCCCCCGAATGATTCTCAGAACTTCCTTCACATACGCAGGTCTACAAAAAAAAATTAAGTCTCTCTCACTATAATCCAACAATTTCAACGCACTTGCAATTTCCCATTACAAGTGTTCCGGCAGGATTTTGAGCAAAGACTGGTATCATCATGAGTCTGTTGGCAAGCATTTCGCTAGCTGGGGCAATTCCTGCAGCAGTAAGACCATATTCTTCGCCAATGGCATCGTCAGGAACTCCAAGAAGCTTCAGAGGTGGTAAGCTGGAAGGATCAACCAGGGAGAGAGGACGCTAGAGACATACTGCTAGCAAGACAGCTGTGGTCAACCCAGTCCTATCCTTTCCAGCTAGCGAAACGAGTTGTAAGTATAATGAAATTAATCTATGGGATCTAAGTTATCTTACCTGTGCAATGGATTATAGGTGGTTCTGTAGGGTGGTCGTTCATATAACGAATCATTTTCTCGAACGCTGGTCCCAAGGTATCCACGACCTCCATTGCCATGGAAGTGAACGTCTTGAAAAGATGGTAAGATGAGACAAAAGCCATGGAATATTGTTACCTTGAACTCATCTGTCTCAAGTAGCTTGAGCCTAACTCCAACGTTTTAGCGTCATAGAAGCCGTTAACATTGAAAAAGCGGAATAATTACCTTTCAGCGAGGCCAACGGGTTCAAATCGGTGATTTTTCAAGACATCAAGCTGGATGCGCTCAAATCCAACTCCTTCGACATCATTCAGCTCCTTCGCCTTATACCCAGCTATCTCTGCATCACTGCGAGTATCAAAAATCTGGCGAATACCAAGGTCGTCACGAAGCGTCTTGACTCCATCTGGTGTAATAGAGGAAAGTTCCCCAGCGCGGAAGAAAATGTTGTCTTTAACATGTTTCCCGTCGGAGAGCTCATACCCGCCGACAGCACGAGCATTGAAAACGCCGTCAATGACGACAAAGGGAGGTTTGGTAATATCAACATCAGCGGTAGTCATGGTGAGACAAAAGTGTGGTTTCTGTTGCTGTGTGGGTCTTTCTGTTGTTAGGGATTTATAGTCGTGTGCCAGGTTTTCGTTGTGCTGAGCGGGAATATGACTCGAAAAAGGGGTTCGCGTGGGATGTGGGCTGACAAGAATCGTCCGCAGTAGCAAGATGATAGATACACGAGGAACTTGAAAGATTCTAGATTCATGACGTGCACAGAGAGTACAAGCGGAGAAGGAGTAGAATGCCTAAAAGCGACCGACAGGAGCCTTTCGGCTGAATGGGGTTTGATAAGTATTGTTGACTACATGTGTTGCTTAGAACCCTTGCGGATTCCGCAGTGAAAAAGAATCTGACTCGACAAGGTAGAATAGACATGGTGGTGAGTGTGAAAAGGTTGGTGTTGTTGAACACTGCGGTCACGACTGTTGTTGTACTCAATAGTGAAAAAGTAAGTGTGGGAACTTCTAGTGGGACGGAAAGAGCTGTGTCAATTTTAATACACTACTGGAACATTATTATAAGGACGAGTAGGTTACACTCGTTTCGAACTGTATGAACAGGTCAATAATCCCATCAGCCGAAGTACAAATGCGATAAGTATCGGACTAACGGAAGGTAATAATTTACATTTATTCCGTGGTTGTATACACGGAAGCCACCCGAAAGTTATGCTCACTCGCCCAACCCGGATCGGGGGTTATTACTCTCAGTTGAAGGGTACGAAGAGCGGGTAGCGCTTCAAAAAGGTATGGCGAAGAGTCTATGTCCTGAAAAATCCCAAGGATCCCTAATGCATACTGGGAGTCAACACGAGCAACGAGGGTGAGACTGGTCAGACCCGGCCAAGTCCTCGAGAGCGTATCAAGCATGAATTCCATTGGCTGCCCTTCTGTCAGGCGAAGTTCCACTTCTACTGCAACAGTTGAAGGCACAGTGAGTTCCTGCATCATCTCCTCTAAAAGAGAGTGGCATGTTAGTTTGAGATGAAGGAGTGATGGAACATGACGTTGGAGAAAAATGCCCTGGGAATGGTAGCTGTTTATATTCAATGGAATTTCGAGAGAAATAAGGACGGGGCATATTAGGCGACGCCAAAATCTTGAAGAGTCTGAATAGTCGGCACTGTCAGTTGTCCTAGTGATAGAGAGATTCATAAGCTTTGAGCACTGAATCTGAGGCCCAATAGCACATATGACGCCTTGTGATTCGATCTGCAAATCTTCAAGCCATATGAATTGCTGAAGTACCCGCAGACTAAATCGGAATATGCCATCAACGTTGACCACCAAGGTTCGGATATGGTGCAATGGAATTATTTGTTTCATGGATGAAGAAATATGATCTGAGGTGACCTTTGTGAGGGCTGGAAGAGACCTAAAGAGACGACCGTGGAATTGTAGATTGTATTTATCCACGGAACTGTCTAGTCCGGTGCCAATTTGTGGGTAGACGCGTAAGTTCAGGTGTTTTAAGGATGCAAGGTTGCTGCCTGGATTCAAGGACGACCAGATAGACTGGGGCAGCCATATGCCGACATCGTGCCACCGCGAACCGGAAAGTTTGAGTGCGAGTCTGAGAGCGGCAGAACAGGCTGCACGCTCTCTGGCCTCGTAGACGACAGGCACGGTGCAGAGAAAGCACAGAAGATGATCGCCTGAGCGTGTAAGCCAAAGTTCCAATCGCCTTAAAAGGGAGCCTCGATATGAAAACTCTGACTTGGAAGACAGTCGAAACTGAATACTGAACTCCGCCCAAACCTGCGGAGTAGCGAGAGCAGCCTCCCTCCAAGATTGGCAGGTACTTGAGATAGCAAGCGCTAGAGGAGGCTTTCGCTCAGGATAAGAGACTAGCTCACTTGTCTTGTCGGAGATGGATCCCGTGATCGCGAAAGTGAAGATGTGGCAGAGGACGTCGAAATTCAAGGGACTTGTCATACGTAGCTACAGGTAGTGAGAGCAAGAGAACTTATCAATGTTCTATAAATCTTGGCGTAAAGAGGGAGGAAAGGCCAACCTGCAGATGAACGTCAAGAGCAAGCCTCGACTCATGTTTCTTCGCTCAGTCATCTCCCACTACCCTGTCTTTCGACTCACCCGCTTTTCACAACCCCGCTTCCTCTCAACTGTTCCCCTCGAATCAACTACTGTATTGCCTAAATCCCAAAAAACCGATACACCCTTAATCATACTCCATGGCCTCTTGTGCGAAACTATTCTCATCACGTCATGACCGCAACAAAAAAATCTTGAACTTTGTCCAGTGGCTCTAAACGGAATTGGAATTCAACTTCAAAATCTTTAGTGGAACGTTTAGGGAGACCTATACATTTGCTTGTAATGCTTTTTGTATCTTGACGTAGCGAGTCTTCACTAACTCGTCTTTTGGCACATAGGACCTCCGGAACCATGGGAAATCTCCACACGCTCGTCCAATGGATTATTTAACTATGGCTAGTGACGTTTCGGAGTGGATTGAAACGAATGTTGCTAATGCTACATCTGTTTCGTTGCTCGGTCATTCCATGTACAGTTCCCTCCATCCTGCTGACTATGACTTCATCCTCATCTCATTCTTTTTAAGGGGAGGGAAGGTCGCTATGAGCGTTGCACTTTCAAAACCGAACCTTTTATCCAATCTCATTGTGGCGGATATTGCACCGTCAAAGGGGAACCTTTCCAAAGAATTTCAAGGGTACATCGACGCGATGCACGCTGTCCAAGAAGCTGGTGTGAAATCCAGGAAGGATGCTTCAGATGTTCTAACCACATGGGAAAAAGTTTGTTTCATACATGTCTTGGTGCATACCCTTTTTTCAAGCTGACTCCAATTAGGATCAAACAATCCAAGCCTTCCTCCTCACGAATCTTGACATTCCACCTGGACAGACGGCAAAATTTAGGATACCAATTGGAATTATACGAGATGAAATGGATTCTCTTGGGGATTTTCAATTTACACCTGGAGAGACAACATTTGAGAAGCCGACATTGTTTATCAAGGGGACGAAGAGCAAGTAAGCTTTTCGTGACTTTCCAAGATATAACTTCATGCTCATGCTTATATAGCTACATAAATGAGAGGAACTTACCCACTGCTAAGCAATTCTTCCCGAATATGGAGTTAGAAGAGATGAATGTAGGCCATTGGGGTTAGTTCAACGATCTACTTTTGTGAACTCCCGTTATACTGACTATTGGTTCAGTTCATGCTGAGGACCCGCATACTTTCCAAGAGCTGTTGGTCGAATTCCTGGCAGACAAGTCATAGACATAATGTATTAGGTTTGCGTTTAGTACATCCCTAATACGATTCGTTTACCTTATATTATTCATTTCTTTTGACATCTTCTCCTACTGCGTCTAGCCTAGTTTATGCTCTTAATGTCTAACCTCGCATAGTTGTTATAGAGTTCATCTGACGTCAAGAGCGTATCTTCCCCTTCTTTAAATTCAGGGTGAAGGAAGGCTGCGAGGGGATCATGGAATTCCAGGAAGACGGCAGCTTTCAAAAGATATCAGAGAGGAAAGTGTCATAAAAAGAGAGAGAACCTACATCCTGGCTCGTAGCCGTCTCCCAATGCACCAGACCCACCATGAATTTTCTTACGGGCACCTACTTTAGCATCGGACCATCCGTTTGAGTAGAACATCACAGCAGCTTCTGGATATGGGAAACACATCTCATGAGTTCATACATCGTTGAAAAAAAGCAAGGAAAAGGGAGACTCAACGGTTAGTGTCAAAAGAAAGCTTCAGTCCACTCTTCTCGCTGGTTAACTCCGCAACAGGTTTCACTTTTCCAGTCTCTACACCTGCATGTGAATCAGTTCTCGGTTTCACCACATCTCCAATTAAGTCCACGTCTTTTTCAAATTCGCTCAATGGAATTCTTGTTGGTAAAACGGGTCCCACATGTGTTTTAAAGATATAACAATCGTCGTACCCATTCTTAGGGTAACCCTCACCTACGCGTTTGCCGTTAGTGTGGTTATGCGCAGGATCTTCGAGAATATTAATGAAGTGCAACTTGGAGAGGGAATCGGCGTCGCGTGAGACGATTCTGTCCGAGTTGAGGGTTAGGACATGGTCGAGGACAGAGACAGAGGAAGGGGTGATGATGGATGCGTCAAGGTTGAAGCCCCAGTGTTGGGTTAGGTTTATGGGTGTTACTGTATTGGGTGAAAGGAGTTTGGCACGGTAGACGAAGACGATAGAACCGATTGTTGTTTCACTTTTGTCGGGCGATGAAGTAGACGTGACAGTTTGAGAGCCAGGTGGAAGGACGAGGGCAAGGACTTCAGTTTGAAGCTTTCCTGGGAAGCCTGGATTTGGTGTGAGTGACGAGTGCAGATCGTGACTGATCTGTTTTCTTTTTTCTCACCTTGATCGCCGTCTTCTGAAATGAGTCTGAAGAAAGCATGGCTCCCCTCTTCGGTTGGGATGCTAGCTAGTTCCGTTTTGGAGAAAAGAGTGGGCGGATCTTCTTTGGAAAGAACAGTCCAGACGTTGGAATCGAAACCTTGTGGGCCACCATGGAGTGAGACGCGTTCACTTTCTAATGAATAAACAGTATTAATAAAGTATGGATTCATGGTTTGGGAGGGTAAAATACAGACCATTGGCATGGGCAGTGAACTGAGCCTTGACACCTTTCCTCTCAACAGTATGAGTGCCGACGGGGACGCGATTGGTGTAGCGACCAATGACGGTGTTCACATATTTCCTCTCCAGATGATGTTTAGGGTCTTCTGGTGCAATGACGATATCGTTTGTCTAGAAAAGTTCTTACGAGTTGAGGTGAATTAAGACAAAAAGGGGAAGAAACTAACACGTCCGTCTTTCTGGACGAGGATACGGTGGATGGTGAGCCCGTAGGGCGTGATCTCAAGAGAGATGGCTGGGGAGAGTTGGCCAGGAAGGGAGAGGATCACAGGTTTCCACTCTGTCATGTTGGGTGGGGAGGATGTGGTGAGATCAAGAGGGATCAGTAGGAGCTTTTATAAAGGCGCTCAGATGGGCCAAGCACGTCAGAGGGTTCGCAATTCAAGGGGCACTACTCCGAGATTCGAGCGAAGGCACGGAAACAAGCGGATTTTCGTGAGCAAGGAGCCTTCTCGTGGCTGTTGATCGTGAAATGGGCTCTAAAAGCCACGGAAATGCAGATGGCCTGATGTAGAAATGTTTTAAAGACTTTTTTCATAGTGTCGTGTGATACGACACAAATCACGAGGGAAAAACAAGAAAATAAATGACAAGAAATACACGTGGTCATGGGTGGGGGTACAAAGGCAACACTGATTGGGGTTGAGGGCCACGCAGCGACGAGGGCGCCTGTTGAACGCACTTCACTTGCTTCATCCTCTGTCTCTCTCTCGATGTCCCAACGACGACCGGTGCGCATCGACCAAGACGGGCCGTGGACGGTCAGCGTCGCCGATTCACCACACGACGCAAGAGCATACAGTTTGTACATCAAGAGTAAATCCTTTCCTTGGTTTTCATTGTGTTGCCCGGCGCCGTTGCTCACTTACCCTGTTCCCCTCCACCAGCTTCGACCCACAACCTCACACTTACTCGCAATGCTTTTGAAATCATTGAACTCGATTCTAAGCTCCGTGAAAACCCGGACACGAAGCTTCCCAAGCTTCCTCTCGATCCGTCGCTCATTCCACCGAAACGCAAGTCTACCTTTCTCAACACACTTTCTCGTCTAGCCTCTCCCAATGCTGGGCGCGGATCCAGAAAGGCGTCAGCACCCTCGCCATCCAACGAACTCAACGATCCGTTCACTGACATTACTGAGGACGATGCTGCTTCCATGGTTATCCCCTCTCCCACGGCCACTTCTTCTGGCATTGCTGCTTATCTGACGACAATCGCCAACACTCCTTCACTTAGGACATCACGACCTTTCAAAAGGTTCATCCGGGTGCGCACAGATGACCTCGAAAGTGTTCGGGTTGAGCGAGCCATCAAGCGCGTCAGGTCTGACCTCGCCGCTCACACTGGTCGCAGCTCCAAGGACAAAGAAAATCTTCCCACGCCTCCTGTTCCTCCTCTGCCAGAAAAACAACACGCTGTATCGGAAGCACCACCAAAAGAGGAGAAACTTGAGGAAGTCTCGAACGAACCGGAAGAACTTTCATCTGAACAGAAGGAGGTTATAGCTCCTCCTTCTCCAGTCAACCCCCCGACGCGTCTGCATCGCTCCAAGTCGGTTGATGCCGACTCTAGTGACCGTATGTCTCGCTCTTTTGCCTCTTCGTCCTCCCAACAAGACAATGTTGATGGCGGCATGTCGTCATCTGCTTCCATCGATGGTGAGGACAGCTCAGCGAGTACCCAGGACTTGAAGAAAAAGAAGAAAAAGAAGGAGAAGGTACCGAGACCTTCCAACCGTAAGGTCGTCATTACCGACTTTGAGATGATGCGTGTTCTGGGCAAGGGATGTGCGGGCAAGGTTCTCCTCGTCAAGCACAAGAACAGCAGTGACCTCTATGCTCTCAAAGCTATCACTAAGCGTCATGTTCTTGCTCACCAAGAGCTTCAACATACTCTCACTGAGCAGGCTGTTCTCAAACGAATGGCGGCGGCCAATAGGGATCCATTTGTTGTCAAGCTTTGGTGGAGTTTCCACGACAAGGAAAATCTCTTCTTGGTTATGGTACTGCTTTTCCTTTTTGCCGTAATTCGCTTGGGTTTTCTCATGCCTCCTTTTGTAGGATTTCCATCCTGGAGGCGATCTTGCTACTCAACTGGCTCGCTGGGGACGTCTCGGTCGCGACAGAGCCCGATTTTACGCTGCCGAAATCGTTGAGGGTGTTGAAGGGCTCCACAATGCCGGCGTCATTTATCGCGATTTAAAACCTGAAAACATCCTCATTGGAGGTGATGGTCACATTGTCCTTACCGACTTTGGTCTCTCAAAAGAGTTTCCTAAGCGGATAGACAATGTTACTCAGCCATCCACACCTGGAGGGAAAACAGACTTTTACTCTGATGCAGGTGGGCCAAATGGTCTGCCTACAATCCCGCCGTGGATGAAGCAGGACAAGAGCGGTGAGACATTGGTTGGATGGGGCGTTGTGAGCTCTAAAGACTCGACGACAACGTTCTGTGGTACTGCAGAGTACCTTGCACCTGAGGTCATCCAGGGTCAGTCATATTCATATGAAGTCGATTGGTGGAGTTTCGGAACCATGCTGTACGAGATGTTGACCGGAATTGTGAGGCATTTCTATCGTTGGTTTTCTTTGTCTCAGCTAACATGGCCTGCAGACTCCGTTCTGGGCCAACAACCACTCTGATATGTACGTCCGAGTTCTCCAAGATGAGCTCACATTCCCCGACGACCGAGCCCTGGATCAAGACACCAAATCTCTCATCCGCGGTCTCCTCCAAAGAACACCATCGTTACGAATGTGCGAGCCGAGAATTAAAAAGCATCCCTACTTCTCGATGATCGACTGGTCACACGTTTACTACAAACGATACATCCCTCCATATATCCCTCCTGTTGATCCGTCCAATGCAGGAGATACCCAAAACTTTGACGAGACGTTCTTGGGTATGGAGCCCGTGCTTGACGATGCGGATGATGAGGAGACAGACCATACGACAGATGGCAGCCGAACAGAAGATGACACCGACGGCGCGGAAGAAGGTCGTACACCGAGTCAAAGTCGAAGGAACAGTGAAGGGGAGAAGAAGAAGGAGTCTCCTGTGGAGGATGATAGCGTCGACGTGTTTGATGGCTATTCCTTCAAAGGCAGACACTCTGTCCTCATTGATGATGATGACGACAGTGGGAGCGGGAGTGAGGGAAGCAGCGATGGATTTAGTATGGAGACAGGAGAGAAGGACGATGTTGTCATGCAGCATCTTAAAGAGGCAACAGATAAACTCGAGGAACAGCTGGGTGTCGAGAGAGAGGAAGCCCAAGCTGCGGATGAAGAGGAGGAGGAGGAGGAAGAACCGAAGACCCCACCCGCGAAGCCTCCGACTGCTCTTCCGCCTGCCGTTGATGTCGTTGAGGAGCCTAGAGAGGAGCCTGAACCTTCCAAGGTCTCTGAATCGAGGAAAAGCAAAGATCTTCCTCGCCCCACTTCTCTCGACCAGTCGCCTCCTCCAGCTGTGCCCACGAAGGATGCAGCTCGTGATACTCGCCATACGAAACCACCTAATCTCATTCCTCCTCGTTCAACCAAACGAAAGGAGAAGAGCGGTGTCGCTGCACTTGACCAATACCTCTCTCCCGATGACGGCGAGCGGACCGAGATGGATGATGACGAAGACGACGATTGGGATCTTATCGACGCGTCCAACATCGAGGGCGAAGAGAAGAATGGTGGTCGCGGCACAACTCTCTTTGCTCGAGGCGTGGTCGACAAGTATAAGCTCACCATTGCTGGATTTGGCCGTAATCGGGTCTCCACACCAGGCCGGGCTTCGAGAAGCGCATCCGGTGCTACCGTTGGTACAAGCGGGTCTCCAACGCCAAGTTCGCCTTCGACACCTGGGGGCACCACGAAGAAGAGGGGGAGGAACCAGGGGTACTCGTTCAAGAAGACAAGGCAGTTTTTAAGAGCACGGTCTCCACCGCCTTCCTCTTTCAGCAACTCGACGACGTTACCTCGCAAGACCAGCAGTTCGACTCCGACATCAACTCCGAGTTTGGGAACCTCTGGATCTCTCAATGGATTTTCGACATTGCATGATACCTCCATGCCATCCCTCAAAACTAAAGGTTCTTCTCTCTCTGCCAATAGCAGCGGAGGCGTCGGAGGAGGCGTATTCTCAGATGGGGAATTAAGCGCGAGTCCCGAGAATGAACGCAGCAAGGGAAGTGGCAGTGGGAAGAAGTTGAAGAAGGTCAAGGATAAGATGTTTTCGAGCATTTTTTCAAGCCCTAGACCACAAGCTGCGAGTTTTGCAGGCAAGGAGAAGGAGTGAAGAGGAGCAATGAATAACGAATGGATAATTGGAAATGAATTGGAAATGAAGTGGATATATCTTGTAGTATGCAATCTCTTTATCTCTGTCTTTCACCCTTTATCTTCTCATTCTTTTTAATCGCTTTTTTTTCGTATGGCATTGATACCTCCTTGGACCCCACACACAAACTATGTACATATGATCATCGCAATATTCCTTCCCCTTCTACTTGCTCCAGATATAGACACGCGATGCGTAACTTTTCTTTCTTCCTTTTTCATTTTGTCGAATTTTGCTGTCGTCATTGCTGATACTACTTTCTTTGGTGGTTAATGTATTATGGATTTTTCAAATTAGAGTTGTTTTATCGCACTCCTAGCCAATTAGAATCAGTTTGCCTTTGTTCATTGTCGTATGTTTTCTCAGAATTTCCTCTATTGAAGAGTTGACCTCAAGCACGTGAAGTGTAGACCTCAGCCTATGATTTCAGTGTGAGAAGTTGTAAGGTAAATATTTGTGGCATAGCTAGTTTTTCCAACCGTCTGTTTCCCTTGCTTATACTTCCACCGACTGATAAAGTTCCAAAGTTCACATTGAGCGGAAGCATCAATCGAAAGTTTCTTAGATCCTTATAACTGAATTGATGCATGGTTCTTTGACCTTCCTACGCTGTTTATCCCTTGGGATGCCTCTTGAGTGTGTTAAAGGCTGACATTGGTATTCAATTGGTGTTTCTCGCTTTTTCACGCTCACTGGATCCAAAAATTGCCGTTGCCATCAGCCATCACGATGATTCATCGTGAACCAACCAGCTCACCACCTATATAATGTTCACAGAGCTCGAGGATGAAGAGGCCGATAGCGTTGGACGCTTCAGCATCTAGAGTTAGCACACACGTTTCCTTAACCTGCCTGGTTTATAACTCGGAGCTGAAACGTTCCTCCAGTGTCAGGGAAAAGCGGAAAGGCTACTTCCCCGGGGTTCCCCCCGAGAGCAAACAAAATATCCTTGGATATCGTTACCAATTGCTGTGCTATCTCATCTGTGGCCTGTGCCGGATATCGAACAATCGTACGAAAGCCATGACCAAACCAACCGGTGATTCAACTATCCAAGAATCTACTCTGAATTCGGTCACTTTACGGCAAGTGGACAAGGAAAAGGATGAGGCGAATAACGTGGGTATCTATGGAAGCAAGAGTGCCGAAAATGAACCAAACGCGAACGACTACCCCCATGGCATTCGCCTTGCCTTTATCGTTCTTGCTATCGGCCTCAGTATATTCCTCGCTTCTCTAGACATGGTTAGTTTTTATTTTTACATTCGCATTTTCCAAGTGTCCCATTATTTTTTATAGACCATTGTTGCAACGGCGATTCCCAAAAATTAAAATTACTGACGAATTCGAAGGCCTCGACAAGGTCACGTGGTACGGCGCAGCCTTCTTCCTCACGAATGGAGGATTGCAGTCTTCATGGGGCAAAGCCTACAAATACTTCTCATTGAAGTTCACTTTTCTATCCTCTATCTTCGTGTTCGAGGTTGGGAGCCTTATATGTGGAGTGGCTCCAAACCCAACGACCCTCATTATTGGTCGTGCTGTCGCTGGACTGGGTGCCGCAGGAATTGGGACTGGTGCTTTTACAGTCATTGCTTTTGTTGCTGAACCCCACAGACGCGCCACCTTCACTGGTATCATTGGGGTAGCATAGGGTGTTGCATCTGTACCGGGACCTCTCGTCGGCGGCGCCTTCTCCGGCCAAGTTTCATGGCGTTGGTGCTTCTACATTAATCTGCCCCTCTGTGCGATATCAGTCTTCATCATCATTTTCTTCTTCCATCCGCCTCACCGCGCCCAACCCGTCCCTGCAAGTTGGAAGGAGAAGCTGCTCCAGATGGACTTTACTGGCGCCTTCATGGTTACGGGTGCTATCGTTGCCTACATGCTAGCTCTCCAGAAAGGTGGTCAGTTGAAGCCATGGAACAGCTCAGAAGTCATTGGGCTGCTCGTTGGCTTCGTTGTCATTTCATTGGCATTTGTTGTTTGGGAATATTTTCTCGATGAACGCGCAATGGTACCTCCTCGTCTACTGAAGCAACGCACGATTGCAATAAGCTGCATGGGTGTCTTCTTCTTCTCTGGATCGTACTTTCTCATCATGTACGAACTTCCCCTCTACTTCCAGAGCATCCTCGGTGCTAGTCCCACTATGTCAGGTGTGGACAACCTGCCACTCATCATCATGGTCTCGTCGTCTATGGTTATCTCTGGCATCGTTATTTCTTCGACTGGCCTTGCTGTTCCCGTCCAAATTTTCGGACAGGTCATCGCATGTATCGTTTCTGGGCTGTTCTATACCCTCGATATCAATACAAGTGCAGGAACATGAATCGGGTATCAGATCCTTGGTGGGATTGGTTGGGGCTTCGCATTTCAAGTGCCAATCATTATCGCTCCCAGCAACGCGGACTCCAAGGACATTTCAACTATCACAGCCATGGTTATATGTAAGTGCTGGTTTCTAGTTTGTTTCTTTCGTCGCTTTATTTTATCTTTTCCTAGTCATCCAGAACATTGGTGGAACTACTCTTTTGTCGGCAGCACAGTCCGCTTTTAACAATAAACTCATCAACACTTTGCGCACAACGGTACCGGAACTTGACCCCGCCCTCGTAATTTCAACTGGGGCGACAGAGCTTCGGACCAGTTTTAGTGCTGAGCAGTTTCCCGGTATTCTGGCAGCCTACATGGCTGGCATCAGGGCGGCTTTGGCGATTCCCATTGCTGCCACAGGCATTGCCGTTCTCGTCAGCGCGTGTAACAGTTGGAAAAGACTCCCTCATGGCTCGAATGATTCTACAGAAGATACATCTATTTGAACCATCTTTTCGGTTCCCGTACAATTTCCGGTTCTCTGCTGACGCTTTCGCTGCTCCTTTTTGCTTTCATATAGTTTCGACTTTGGATCTTCTATATTCACTGCATCGCATACTAAATACATCTTGTTCAACGTGTTTATTTAATACAGACAATCCGCAAATTTACGTTATAGAAATTAAATAGTGCTATATGCTCACTCGCGTGAAGGATATATCGTATCCACAATATCGCTTGGTCGTTGCACCAAATGGAACACCACCTTCAAAATTCCCCTTGAATCGCAGACTGGTAGATGCAGCCTAACCCATGATTCCCTTCCATCCCATTCTGGAGTCACCGGTGGAAGACCTTGTGCGTCAATTACATCCAGGGTGAAGTTCTTGACACTCTTCGGGACAATACTATCCAGAAGGGTCAAATCTCGTTCAGCCTCTGCAAGGTATTCAGCAAGATGGATGTAAATAAAAACAAGGTGATGAGAGTTCAATGTTTGGAGGAATTGGGTGTATGACGAGAGAAGAGGGCTTGCAGGAAAGCCGGACCATAAAGTGAGCTTTTTGAGGTACATAGCTCGAGCGAGAGACAACTCTCGAGGCCACACTGCGGGATATAGTAAAAAGGCGTTCCTAAAAGATGGTGAGAATAATAAGAAACTCACAGTCTGTGCACCCTGCATTCATCATTAGCTCTAGAAGAGAGTCACCGCATTCGTTGATTGAATTTTGAGTGACTTTCAGAGAGACTGGTGAAAGCTCATGTATAATGAGTCGTTCAATATCATTATGGTTACGCATAATAGCACCGGACAACTCCGGCTTCACGTCTCGGAATTCGATAAATTTCGCTCGATGAGGAATGGACATGTGGCTCGCATTCGAGGATATCCCCCAATGGTCATAATCATAACGATAAGTCTGATTATTCTGGTCAAGGTGAAGTGACTCCAATTTTGTAAATCCGACGACAAGTTTGGACAGATTCGCAAATGAGTCGATTGCCGTTGGGGTTTCGAGTCGTAGACGAAATACATTCGGCCAGACCTTGTGGATGTCCGGAAGGGGAGGATTGTTGCACCGAATGGTGAGATCCCACATATTCAGCATCGAAGGAACTACCGAGAGCATTGGCATTAACAAGGTATCATTGGCTGGAGTCATCCTAATTCGAACTTTGTGAATGTAGGGAGCTATGGTCCACTGGGTCATAGGAGAGCTAGTCATAATATCCTGAAAGGACTTGATCTTGGGAAGCATATGGAGTTCGACTGTAGGAAAGAAGTGGGAACGCGTCATGTGGAGAAATGCTTTCGAGACTAAGCAGTAGGTCGTGAGGGTTCGTCTTGGCCAGTCATTGCGATCTAGCGAGATTGCAATGATGATAATTCGTTGTTGTAGCTCCATGGGAAGGGAGGTGGGTTTTGTGGTAGACATGGTGGTGAGCAGGAGAAAGGTGTTGAGCGCACAGCATTTAATTTGCTTGAACATGTACCCGGAGAGTCGATGTCAGGTCTGTGACCACCATCACGGAGAATTTGTTGACGGAGTAAGAAGAGCAGCGCCTTCCCTTAAAGTGGCTATTTCAAAAGATTGTTGACCATGGGGGTATAATATCAGAACGGAATGCTGAGCAGGACTCCGGCATAGCCTAACGGTTTTCATATTGGTGATGGAGTCCTAGGAAATGATCGAACGTGATAAAGAAATCCAAACCACAACTCAGCGGTGGACGCTGAAGACATGGTGGTGAACTACTCCCGAGAATCTCGAGACCTTGGACAACTGGACTCGAACTCCTCGATGTTCTCCTTCAGATCTGAATGACTGTATACCCATGGCATTGAAATACCCATTTGACCAATTCACAATAGACTAATCCTAGTTTACATACATCGTCCAGAGAATATTGTTCAAAAAGCTTTGAGGAGCCGTGGCACATCAGGTTTCAGTGCTCAAAAGTAATAGGAATAATATCCTCATAGTCGATCGCCAACACTTGCCTTTCAACTCCACCCACTGTCCCCTTGACATCGAATTCTGTAACACTTTCCCCTCGGGCCGTTTGAACACTGTAGAAAGTATATCCACCTGCTGGTGCATCATTTGAGGGAAGGAGTGGTATATCTGTATGGATGATGGAGGAAAATATAGGTGGTTCGCTGTTAGCGTTGTCAAATGTGGAGAGACGAATGTTTGAGGCTTCTCCTGCCGCCGTGCGGACCTTGAGGAAAAAAGAGTCGGTCAGCGATATAGAAGTAACGACAGACATGAAACCTACAGCTACAGTCACCAATGCTACTAGCGAAGCCCCATTGTCGAAAATCAATTTGTTGCTCCTATTGGGGTCGAAGAGGAAATCGTCGTGTTCAATTTCATATCCCCCGCCTCCATTGTCAATTTTCGTCCCATCGCTTACTTCAAACCAGAACTTTCCGATAGACGATGCAGCGGAGATATTAGCATGAAAGTTGTACATTTGTGCGGTGGTATAACCCCATATCTTGTCCATGGGGACAGACGGCATGAGAAGTGGGAAGGAGTCCGAATGACTGACTGAGCAACCTTTATCGGGACAAGTCGTGGGACCACGACGGTCAGTCCAGAACATCTTTACGGTTAAGTTCTCAGTCGTTTCTAGCAACTGAGTGAATGTTATGAGTCGATGAACGCAGGAAACGGGAATCAACATACTCTCAAAGAAACGGAAAACCCAAGCTCTGAGGTATTTGTGATGGACGGGGACAAACCTCGGACTATGACTTTATCTTTAATGGGGACAATGACATCTGAAAGTGTCACGCCTTTCGGGACTGTATTGATCATTCTCTCGAGAAGTGAGGTGCAAGTCTTCTCGAAAGTATCACCTTGCGTAAGTCTGTGCGATAGTATACGTATAAGAATTATTCGGAAAATGCTTCTGATAGGAAGGGCTACGAACTTTGTCACTGTCACGTTCCCGTCGCTCGAGAAAATGCGCTGGTCCGAGTTCATTGTCGAATTGGAAGATCCAACAAGAGGGTTTGTGGTTGTACCACCTAAGAAGTCCGTCAAACTAACGACTGTCTTAGCGGGGAACATGTTAAGTGAAGAGGATATATGACTTGCATATTGTGATCAAAATCTAGGCTTGAATGAAATAAAGCAACGTCGGAATCCGAAGTTGTTGGCACATGTGCGGTTGGAAAGTCAGAGTCACGGACCCCACCCAGAGTATGACCACAAGCCACAAGAGCGATCATTTCCTCGGGTGTGAATCCCTGCTTGCGGAACGATTCAGTGTGTTCTTCGAGAGTCTGGTGAGGCTCAGGGACGCCAGATACACCGGCCTCAGTGGCATCGACCCTGCCAATGCGAAGGGGAATGAGAGGACCATTACGCCCTCGGTAGCCTGCAACTACACCCATGGCGATGAGGTCCGCAACTACAAATTGATAAACGAACGAGTGATAATTCACGGAGGCCGCAACGAACGAGAACAATAAGGGCGCATAGCGGGTGCAAAATCAGTAAGTGTTTCCAGTTGTCCCAAACCTATATTCTGATAGCCGTATTCAACAAAAAACGAAAAGAAAGCAATTCTACAGACTTACCTCTGGTCTATCAAGCTCAAAACGAATACTCGCGTCGATACCACCAGTTCCAGCGGGAACATCGGCAGTGGCCATATCATGGTAAGCCTATGAAACAGATTGAAGTGACAGCTTCCACAAATTAAACCAACACGTACTAAGCGTACCCACTGAGCTGCGATCGTTGTATTATCTCGGGTTTCGTCTAGATTGGAAAATCGTATATCCGCAGTAATGAGACCTTCAGCATAGTCAATCTCAAGAGGGTACGGCCACTTGAGGTTGGAAGTGTCTGCAAAGACATAGGTCAAGAGATTCGCTATAACAACCAAAAACCTTTTCATGGCAAAGGTAGTCAAGGTAGTCAATCCAAGGAAAGAGAGTACGTTTCCAAAGACAGCTCAAAGCAAGAGCTTTATCATGAAAGGTGCTCAAAGTGGTTGGTTTTAAAGGATGGTGAATGGAATGGGGATGATTGGCCGGCTTGCTGCGCAAAAGATAATCAAAGCGTTCTTGAAAACCGAACTACAGCTTTACAAGTGCTCAAAGAAAAGGGATGTGTATTGTTGGATTGGTGGTTGACGCGACGGTTGGTACTGACCGCGAAACACATGTGGTACGAGCCAAGTCATTATTTTTGGTGCAGTGGTAGCAGGGAGGACTAAGAGCATATATAGCTTGAATGCCAAAGGGCAGAAGAACTTGATCAAGTCTTTTGAGTGGGTTCGGTTTGTCAATCATCGTTGAGAGCTAAGATGGACTGTGCCCGAGATGTCTCTCAAAACTCTTGAAATTTCGAAGGGTATCCTTTTTTTCAAGAAGCGCTGGTCAACATCTTCACCACAAGGAAGTTTATTTGAATAGCAAGGGGTAAAAGGACCCGATCAAGCTTTCTAGCGTGTTCAAATTGCCAATCATCATCGAGAACAGTCATTGGACTACACCTGGGCGTTTCTCAAAACTTTCGATCATGGCAGTAGATTGTGGGGGTTCATCTTGGCCAGACATTTCGATCCAGCTAGATTGAGATGATAGTAATTCTCTACTGTAGCTCCAAGAGGGGTAGAGGTAGGCGCTTCGGTAGACACGATGGGAAGGAAAGAAAAAGAGGCTGAGCGCACAGGACTTTATGTATTTGACCTTGTAACCGGAGAGTCAATGTCAGTTGCCGGAACCAATATTACGGAGAATTGGTAGACGGAGTAAGAAAGGCAATGCCTTTCTGCCAAGCAGCTGCCTCAATATTGTCGACGTTCAGGTAATGTCACCAGTTTAGAATATCGAACGGAACTTTGGCTGAGTTCAGTGGGTTTCAGTCCAACGGTAAAATTGAAACGCGGTCAAGGAGTGCAATCGATGAATTGGCGGTGGACGATGAAAGCACAGTGTACCACTCCCGAACAACCTCACGCAACTGAGATCCCTCCAATTCACCATCAAATTATCCACCCTTTCTGGGATATATTATCCAAGATTGTAAAGAGCCATTGCATCTCAGTCTTCAGGGCTCAATGGTAAAAGGAATAATATCGTCGTAGCTGATCGCCAACACTTGCCTTTCGACTCCGCCCACTGTCCCCTTCACATCAAACTCAGTAACGCTCTCCCGTCGTGCTGTTTGGACGCTGTAGAAAGTATATCCTCCGGCTGGCTCATCATTTGAGGGAAGGAGTGGTATGTCCGTGTGGATGGTAGTGGCAAATACTGGCGGTTCACTATTGGTGTTGTCAAATGTGGACAGACGAATGTTTGAGGCTCCTCCTGCTGCCGTGCGGACCTTGAAAAATTTAGAGTCAGTGATATAGAAGTCATGACGGTTGCGAAACTTACAGCTACAGTTACGAGGGCTACTTGTGAAGCCCCGTCGTCGAAAATCAACCTGTTGCTTCTGTTGGGGTCAAAAAGGAGATCATCTTGCTCAATCTCATATCCTCCACCTCCATTGTCAATTTTTTTCCCGTCACTTAGTTCAAACCAGAACTTTCCAATGGACGATTCCGCGGAGATTGCAGCATCAAAAATGAATATACGTGTTGTGGTATAACCCCATATCATGTCCATAGGGGAAGATGGCATGAGGATAGGTTCAGCGCTTGATTGACTGACTGAGCAACCTGTGCTTGGACAAGTCGCGGGACCACGGCGATCAGTCCAGGACAACTTTACTGTTAGGTCTTCAGTTGTCTCGAGTAACTAAGTGAATGCGGTGAGCAGATGAAGGCAGGAAAAAAGATTAACACACTCTCAAAATAACAGAAAAGCCAAGCTCTGAGGCATTCGTGGGGGATGGGAATAAACCTCGGACTATGACTTTATCTTTAATGGGGACAATGACATCCGAAAGTACCACCTCTTTAGGGACGGTATTAATCATTCTCTCAAGAAGTGAAGTGCAAGTTTTCTCGAAAGTATCGCCTTGCGTAAGTCTGCACGATGGTATATAAGAATTATTTGGCAAGTGTTTCTTATAAGAAGGGCTACGAACTTTGTCATTGTCACGTTCGCGTCGCTCGAGAAAATGCGCTGGTCCGAATTCATTGTCGAATTGGAAGATTGAACAAGGGGATTCGAAGTTGTACCGTCCAAGAAGCTCGTCAAGCTAAAGGCTATCTTAGCGGAGAACATGTTAACTGAAGAAGTTTTATGACTTGCATATTGTGATCAAAATCTAGGCTTGAATGGAATAAAACAACGTCGGAATCCGGAGTTGTTGGCACATGTGCGTGTGGAAAGTCAGAGTCACGGACCCCGCCGAGCGTATGGCCGCAGGCCACAAGAGCGATCATTTCCTCGGGTGTGAATCCCTGCTTGCGGAACGATTCAGTGTGTTCTTCGAGAGTCTGGTGAGGCTCAGGGACGCCAGATACACCGGCCTCAGTGGCATCGACCCTGCCAATGCGAAGGGGAATGAGAGGACCATTATGCCCTCGGTAGCCTGCAACTACACCCATGGCAATAAGGTCTGCAACTACAGTTTTGTTAAATATACCAGTGACAATTAATGAGGGCTACAACGAACGAGAACAGTAGGGGCGCATAGCAGGGGCAAAGTCCTGAAGTGTTTCCAACTGCCCTAAACCTATATTCTAATAACATAGTTCAACGACAATGAAAAACAATAAAGTCATTGAAAGGCTTACTTCCGGTCTACCAAGCTCAAAGCGAATACTCGCATCGATACCGCCAGTTCCAGCAGACACATCTGCAGTGGCCATGTCATGGTAAGCCTAGGCATGAAAGAGAGGTCGAAGTTAGAGCTTCTATAAAATAAACCACCACATACCAAGCGCACCCACTGAGCTGCGATCGTTGTATTATCCCGGGTTTCGTCTAAATTGGAAAATCGTATATCCGTAGTAATAAGACCATCAGCGTAGGCAATATCAAGAGGGTAAGGCCATTTGAGGCTGAAAGTGTCTGCTAAGACATAGGCCAAGAGATTCGCGGTAACAGCAAAATCCTTTTCATGGCAAAGGAAATTCAAAGTAGGCAATCCAAGGAAAGTGAGTGTGTATGTTTCGAAAGACAGGTCAAGGGTGGAACTTTATTATGAAAGGTGTGGGTACCATGACTGGTTTTAAAGTGATGAGTGAATGCTATGGCGATGATTGGCCGGGTTACTGCGCAAAATGGATAATCAAAGCAAGCTTCAAAACGCAACTACAACCGCAGAACTGCTCAGGACAGGGACTGTCATATTATTTGGATGACGGTGGGCGCAGCGGCTGTGACCACTAAGCTCATATGGGACCGAGTTAAGGCATTGTTCTCACAATAGAGACAGTGAAAACCCAGAGCGTATATAGTTTGAATTTCAAGGGGCGGAAGAATTTGATCAGGCCTTTCGGGCGGGTTCGGCTTGTCAATCATCGTCAAGAGCAAAACATGCACTGCACCCGAGCCGTCTTTCAAAACTTTCGACCATGGCACCTATTTCGAAGGGGTCCCCATCTTCCAAGAAGCGCTCGTCAGCATCCTCTGATATCCACCTCAAGAAAGTTAAGGGCGAAAATTTTTATCGAAATGCAAAGCAGGTCGCTCGTCTTAAGATGCTCAATGGTGGCAAACCAATCCGTGACAAGGATGGCAAGATCATTCAGGCAGCTGCTTTCCAAAAAGGAGAGGACGAAACTAAACCTGGAAGGGTGCAGCCTGATCGCAGGATGGTTCGGTAAGTTGCCCCAGACTGACTCTATATGCATCATCCTAAATTGTATGTGAAGGAAATACTCGAGTTATCTCTCAAACTGCCTTGGATCATTTCCGGACAAGTCTTAACACAAAAAAGGATGATCCTTATAGTGTTCTTTTGAGGCGTAATAAGCTTCCTATGGCTCTGCTTGATGAGGCCCAAAACTCTAATGTCCGCAAGGTGAGAAAAAGTTATTCGTTCCTTTCACAAAGAAGCCCACTGATTATTCGGATCTAGCGACCCCATATTGTCGAAACTGAGCCTTTCTCTGATACATTTGGCCCCAAATCTCAGAGAAAGAGACCACGTCTGGACGTTGGGACGTTTGAGGAGCTCAACAAAGTTGGAGCCGCTGCAGCCGAGTTAGCAGAACAATCTGCTTCAGGTTCGAGTGCTATTGGCAAGTACTGTTTTATTTTGGTACATTTTATTTGTCTTATTTGAACGACAGAACCTCTTGCCTCATCCATCCAAGAAGCACAAACTCATGCGGACTACCATGAGCCTATCTACGCGAAAGGAACTTCTCGTCGCATATATGGCGAACTATACAAGGTCATCGACTCATCTGACGTTATCCTTCACGTTTTGGATGCAAGAGATCCAATGGGCACCATGTGTGACTCGGTTCTGGACTACATAAAAAAAGAAAAGTCGCACAAGCAAGTCGTTTTGGTTATTAACAAATGCGACTTGGTACCTAACTGGGTAACAGTACTGTGAAAAATTTCTTCTTATTAATACCTTTATGCTGATTCACCATGTTAGGCTCGTTATATCCAACATCTTACTCCTCGATATCCCACCATCGCTTTTCATGCCTCGCCAAACCATTCATTTGGCAAAGGCTCCCTCATCCAACTTCTTCGACAGTTCTCTCAGCTTCACTCTGACAAGAAACAGATCAGCGTTGGCTTCGTGGGGTATCCTAACGTAGGCAAATCGAGTGTGATCAACACGCTCAAATCTGGGAAAGTGTGTAATGTAGCAGCCGAATCCCTGGAGAGACGAAAGTATGGCAGTATATCACACTCACGAAAAGGATATACCTCATCGATTGTCCTGGTATCGTGCCCACCTCAAACTCGAAGGACACAGAAACAAGCAAAGTGCTCAAAGGTGTCGTCCGTGTTGAGGCTTTACCTACTCCAGCGGATCACGTACCAGCCCTGATGGACCGAGTAAAGCCTCTCTACCTTTCTCGCACATACGGTGTTCCTCTTCCCGATACGAATAATCCTCATCTGGGCTGGGACCCAGAAGGACTTTATGGATAAACTTGCACGAATGAAAGGTCGTTTATTGAAAGGCGGCGAGCCTGACCTCAACGCTGTTGCCAAAATTATACTGAGCGATTGGACGCGAGGTCGAATTCCTTTCTTCGTCCCGCCCCCAGAACGTCCTGAAGAACTGAACAAGCTCGAGGAGGCGAAGCGGAAGAAGGCCAAAGCTGATGCGAAGGGCAAGGGTAAGGCTGCTAACTGGAGATAACGAGAAGCAAGTTCCTGGCGTGACGCAAAATTTGGGGTCGATTATGCAGAAGAATACATTCTTGGCGGAGGATATTCAACCGATTGAGAAGATTGGAAATGAAGTGGAGGATGAGGAAAATGATGATCAAGGCGAGGAGGGTGAAGATGAAGGCGAAGACGCAGCTGGGGAAGAGGATGAGCTGACATGGAACGATGTTTGGGGAACTGAGACCAAGGACACTTGAGGTGCCTTCGGAAAGCGATGGAGAAGCAGCATCAGGTTAGTAATATCTTCGTGTTTGCACAGTCATTTCTCACTGGCTTCGACAGAAGGCTCAGTATCAGATGATGACAGCAAAGGGAAAAGCGCCTCGTATGAAAACTAACAAAGTTTGTATATCATTGTCTCAATTCCTTCCTTTTTCTCATATTTGGTTTTCAGAGGAAAGCCGAGAATTTCTATTCTAAGGCAAATGTGAAAAATAAGAACCGGGTGAAAGCGAAACTGATGCAGAGCCTGCAAGGTAAACGCCGGAAGTAAAGGCAGGGAGGGATCTTTCCGTTTTGCAGCCAGGAATTTGCCTGTCGAGTCACATTGCAGTCGAGATATGCTGAGTTTAGTTTACACTTTCTAAATCAAGAAGATGACAGCAGAAATTTTTGGTGTATGCACGTTTCAGAGACTGTATAAAAGAAGTGCATGGAAAGTTCGCGTTGGAACCTTTCTCTTACCTTCCTTCTCTCCACCATGTCTATTACCAAAATCCACGCTCGCCAGGTACTTGGCCTCTATACAGACCAGTTTGGACATCTTGTAGACGCGTTCCGATTAGATTTTTGACTCTCGTGGCAACCCCACCGTTGAAGTCGACCTCTTCACTGCCAAAGGTGCTCACCAGCACATCCTCGACTTTCCTCAATATTTTACCCATTTTCAGGCCGCTTCCGTGCTGCTGTTCCCTCCGGTGCATCTACTGGTGTTCACGAAGCCGTGGAATTGCGCGATGGCGATAAATCTTCTTACGTTGGTAAAGGTGAAGAAAAACGAACATCTCGCGTCATGATCTAACATCTCATCTTGCTGTCTACTATTTCTTCTCAAAAGGTGTCCTTAAAGCTGTTTCGAACGTGAACGATACCATCGCTCCCAAGCTTATCGAAAAAGGCTTCAATGTCACTCAGCAGAAGGACATTGACAACTTCCTCATCGAGTTGGATGGAACTCCCAACAAGGGCAAACTCGGTGCTAACGCCATTCTTGGTGTCTCTATTGCTGTCGCTGAAGCCGGCGCTGCTGAATCCGGTTTCCCTTTGTACCAGCACCTTGCCAACCTTGCTGGTGTCAAGCCTCCCTTCGTCCTCCCTACTCCTGCTTTCAACGTCATTAATGGTGGTTCGCATGCTGGTAACAAGCTTGCCTTCCAGGAATTTATGCTGTTGCCCACTGGTGCTACCTCCTTCACTGAGGCAATGAAAATCGGCACAGAAACCTATCCACACCCTCAAGAAGGTGATCAGCGCCAAGTACGGCATTGATGGTATGGATTGCTAAATTTTTTCCTTGAGTTTGTGATATTGACTGACTATTCCCTCAAGCTGTTAACGTTGGCGACGAAGGTGGATTTGCTCCTAACGTTTCTGGTGCCGACGAGTCTCTGGAGCTGTTGTCCGAGGCCATCAAAAAAGCCGGATATGAGGGAAAGATCAAGATTGCTCTCGATGTTGCTTCTTCCGAGTTCTACAAGGAGGGAAAGTACGATTTGGACTTCAAAAACCCAAATTCAGATCCTACCAAGTGGATCACAGGTGTTGAGCTCGCAGACCTTTACTTGAGCTATGTCAAGAAGTACCCGATCGTTTCTATCGAGGATCCCTTTGACCAAGATGATTGGGAGGCTTGGTCTCACTTCACCGCAAAGAGCGGCATCCAGATTGTTGGCGATGACTTGACGGTCACCAACCCTCTTCGCATCAAGACTGCTATTGAAAAGAAGGCCTGTAATGGTCTCCTTCTCAAGGTGAATCAGATTGGAACGATCTCTGAGTCTATCCAAGCGTTAGTATATTTTCTTAGTTTTATCTTTACATTTCTCACGATGTCCCCAGAGCCCAGCTCTCTCAATCCGACGGATGGGGTGTCATGGTTTCTCACCGTAGTGGTGAAACTGAGAATACCGCTATTGCCGACCTCGTCGTTGCCCTTGGCACTGGACAGATTAAGACAGGTGCTCCTGCCCGTTCTGAGCGTGTCGCCAAGTATAACGCTCTTCTCCGTATCGAGTGAGACTTTCTTTCTGTGTTTTGTCGAATATTGTAAAATGACCGCACGCACTATTAGGGAGGAGCTCCAAGGCTCAGGTGCGATCTATGCTGGCGAAAAAGGTCTCTCTGCTGGCCCGAACCCCCCTGCTTTGCACTCAAAGTAAGAAATCGCGGATGAATGAATGAAAGAAGAAAAAAATGTCCAATTGTGCTTTATTACCGTAGAATAACCAGATGCTTTCTTGATGTTGGGTGTTTGCGGCCCGGTCCTTGGAGTGCTGAGATAATATTTGCGGACATTTGAGCGTAGAAAAGGGTAGGAAATTCCAATTAAGAAGGAAGCATTGCTAAGAAATGAATGGGACAATGAGCGGGATTTACATCCGCGCATCAACTTTTCCCACCATCCCTTGGACCTAGACAGCCACAATTTCGACAGTGGCTGGGAACTTGGCTCGCCCCTTTGCTTCTGCTGGCGTTCTTCCTTCCGCGGTCACACATTTGCTATTCCGTTGTCGACCCTGTTTCCGTAGTCCGTAAACAGTCCAGGTCGCGAATATTGTGTGGCGCAACACTTGAACGACTTGCTAGCACAAATATTTTGCTTGCGAGTGGCTCTCTATTTTCGTTCATATTTTTCGAATATGGTCAGAGCTCGTGACAACGTGCGTCTTTTTCTGTCCCAATTTTTGAGCGCGTCGCAAGTAAATATTGTGCTAAAATACTGGTTTCATAGAGCACCGGAGAGGCGCCGGCCAAGAAGGAATCTTCGTCCACCACGCGAGGCTCCAAAGCGACCTCCTCTGTGAAAAAGAAAAATGGCTCTACAGGCGTATGGCCTTGCAAGATTAATGGTTGCACCAAACAGTTCGCTCGGGAGGCTGACTTGAAGCGCCACCAACGTACAACCAAGTTGCATGCAACTTCCGTCGCAGGTAGCCAGTGTCCTCAATGTGACGCGACATTTACTAGGGTGAGTGCATTCATTGCGATGCATGACATTGCACCCATTTCTCCTTATGTCTGATCTGCGTATTTTTCCTCAGACGGACGCCCTCCGACGCCACCAGAAATCAAGGTCAGTGGCAGAATAGCCAGTTTCCTCTCCTCATCTATTCTCTCCAGCTAACTCTTGTACCTGGATCCACAGGCATAATGGTGTTGTTATTGATTCAGAAACATTCACATACGACGACGACCGGGATGACTCTACTTCAGATCCAATGGAATACGACGACGAGGAACATTCTGGGAACAGTGGAAGCTCCAGCCCTTCACTTATGTCTCCTTCAGAGAAGGATACACGCAAGTATCGCAAAATGAGGCCCGACCAGAGTCCGACGATGTCGTCCTACCAACGTCCAGGTGTGTTGCACTTTCCAAATGGCTTCCCTGAACACACCCCGCTAATTCGCCTTTTCGTTAGTGTACACTCAAACTCAGCCTCGGACGATTAAGGATGCTCCGTACACCACTCAAAATCATCTTTCGTCGTCTTTTGGACGCGGCCATGTCTCACCAGAATGGGACCGTCGCGTAGGTTCACGATACAACGAAGAGGATTCCGAATCCTCGTCGGACGATGACGACGACAGTCAAGTGGATATGCCAGCTGAAACTGCTCCTCGCCAACTTGCTACGTCATATCCTGGGGCATATTATACGCCCCAGTACAGCACTTCATCCACCGCCTCGATGGATTATTATAACATGCATCACACCATCGACAAAAAACCTCGAGCGAATGGGTATGGGCATTGGAAGACGTCCTCTGACAGAGATATGTCTCTGGGGCCGAGCGAAACCGCAGTTCCTCCCTCTGCTGGAGGTTATTCTGATGTGAAGATGCATGGCAACGGTTTCGGCCGTGAAAGAGGTGGTTATGCTTGCTCTGCGTCGTCCTCGCGAGAGGGAAGTATTGACGTCCACGAGTCGGGGGATGCATACTCAGGTGGCATTGCGAGCCGGTACCAAGATGCGACATCACTGCGAAGCACTCTCTCAGACTACAGTTACTATTCACGACCCTCATTGAGACAACAAGACTCCGCAACTCGAAGTACGGTTATGGAATCCTCTCATGATCCACGAGTGACGTTGGTGGCCACTTCATGATGCTCGGCGGTCGTTTGTAGGTGTTGCAGGTTTGTCCACTGCTGCTATGTCCCAGGTAAAATGCCTGACCTAGTTTTTTTTAGGAGCTTAACAGTTCTCACTCCCATTCGCTAACGCCGGCATGATGTTCACCAACATAAATGAATTCTAAACATCAGTGGACTAGATGGATCCTTTCATTTC
Organism: Flagelloscypha sp. PMI_526; assembly: GCA_021399455.1. Taxonomy (NCBI): domain Eukaryota; kingdom Fungi; phylum Basidiomycota; class Agaricomycetes; order Agaricales; family Niaceae; genus Flagelloscypha; species Flagelloscypha sp. PMI_526. Next base: position 747,818 of record JAJTUO010000001.1, on the reverse strand, counting down.
GCCAACTCCCCCCAAAAAAGAGACTATTCATTCGCCACCCGTCTAACTGTATATCCTTGCTTGCATCCGAAAACTGTACTACACACTCTCCTTCTTTTCTTCTATACGCTCTTTTGCTGTTCACGCTCCTTTTTTTTCGCGTTCTATCCTCTCCTTTTTTTCTCGCCACTTTCTCATCCAAGATCTCTCACGGAGGCATTGGAGAGTGAAAGGTGCTTTCTGTCAAGATTCGGGGCCATTTCTCTTTTGTGCTCTTGCTATTTGTTTCCTATCTGTCTTTCTTTTGCTTCCATCTGCAAATCCAAGTGTTGTATTTCCTCTCTACAGATGCTGCGCACAACAATGACTAAATCTAAACGGCCTTGATTCAAATTTACTTCGCTCGAGCTTTAACCTCGATTGCTGTGTAATTAGGACATGGCAATGATCTTCAAGAATGTCGGCAATTGGTTTTTTCCTATCATTCCTTCCCCCCGAAAAGTGGAATGTGTTGAAGAAAAAAGTACAAGTTCTTAGTCCTCGTGTACCTTTCTACACTCCATTGCATCTTTGGATCGAAGCTACCCACGCTTGCTCCAACGGTTCTTTCAACGGCTTTGAAAATTGAACGGTCCGGTAAATTCATAAACCATTAGTTTAGACTAGTTCTTACCATAAGAAATACGGCCCTTCACAATGTGTCCCTTTCTTCGGCATGTTAGCATTTTGACCCGAGCTGGTATTGAAGCACGCGCGCTAAAAGTGTGTCATCTTATCTCTAATCCACCACAACAGCTTGGGAGTTTCTTCGCACCATGCTACTTTCTGCCTAAACCATTTCTTCAGTTGTTTCTTGAACCTCCCGCCGAACGAGTGGGCCTTTACCACGTTACTTTAGTCGCCCCAGCTTTCAGTCATAGTCATGTCAGACAAACCGCTCAACAAAAATGATAATGATGCCTCTACGCGAGCCGCACTTGGTTCTGCTCATAATCCTGTCGATATGCTGTCTGCACTAGCACCTGATATCTTATGGCAAATTCTTGGCTACGTGACCTGGCAGGATATTGTTCGATTTCGACAGGTATTTCTACTTCATTTCTTCTCGCATTTTCGGCATCTTGATGTCATAATAGTGCTCCAAATGGCTGTCCGGGATTACAAAAGGATCTGCTGCTTGGTTCCCTCTTTTTCAGGAACGTTTGCATGAATTCGAGATTCCGACTCTGTGCTTGCGGGGGACTGACCTCGATCCTAACGATTTTGAGAAGGTAGTTTGTGGCTATCATCGGTTTGTAGCCACGGCTTCCAGATGGGTTCAACCTGAAATATCTACGGAACAACATCATCGAACAGATGAAGCTTTGCCGCGTACAGTCGTTGCTCAGGTTCATTCCATTCCTGAAATGGACGCGCTCGGAGAAAAAATCTCGGCCCTCCGCCTTGTTCAAGGTGGTCGACTCCTCATTGTCACTTCGACAAGCATTATTCAGCTCTGGGATCTCGGTATTTCTGAGCCGTACGCCAGATGTATTGCATCATGCACACGAGTCTCCACTCCCAGAGAAGAAGGTTCTAGTGTAGAGGAAGGCAAGATGCGCGAGACTCACATTTTTATCCCTCAAATTAAGGTCGTCGATGGAAGTTTGTTATTCCTCCTTACGCTCGGTGCTTTCGACAGGCCGGGATCGTTGTACGTAGGTTTTCTCCTCGTTTATTTGTTTAATATCCCCAAATTTCATATCTAGTCATTCTGCTTTGTTGTATTCCATTAACCCTGAAGCCACGTCTCCAGAATTCCATTGTAATGGTCGATTCTCTTCACTTGCTTCAAAGACGACAATTTATGGCTTTGTGGGTGACAAAGTCATATTCTCCTCGTTGAACTCCCAGAATCAACAATATATTGGGGTTTGGTATTGGAAACAGGATATCACATTCATCTGGGATTCGGGATGGCCAACTGTCTATGATGTACGTGTGCTCTGGCCAACATGAAGAATTTCCATAGCTTATGTCATTTTTTAACAGGTCAATTTTCTTGAGGACATTAACCTTCTTGTTTCAACAACGATGGGCTTCGATGAGGTTGATTGTTACCATTGTCCCACTCTCTCTGAGCATCCAAATGCTCGGTCAGGCCAAGTCAATGAAATTGAGAACAAGGAACTTTACTACTGTCCATGGGGCAGTGAACTGACTGCGCTTGGGGAACGACTATTCATTACACCTATTGCTCCCACTCCGGCCGCCTTTCCAGAATATCCCCTGAAAAGTCAAAAACCATACAGGTGGGAATGGCTTATGAAATTAAAGGCTCCAGAGGAGAGTGCAAATGAATTTTCAGGCAATGTGATCCTCTTCGACCAAGTTTGGATCGAAAAGTGGGGCTCTTCTCAAAGTGAATTTCCTGTGTGGTGGGCGCCAAAAATCGTAAAGTCAACAGAGATTCCTGCCAGTCAGATAGGCACAGGAAAGTTGGACCTCCCGTACTCTTTGAGTATGGGTGAACCTCGTGAATGGAGGATAATGTGGTGGGAGGATGCGGAATCTGAGAGAATACTTAGGTACCAGTACTGCTTTAGTTATTTGCCATGTTTACCGACCCGTTTCATTCAGGTTCTGTGTATTGGACAAGACAGGTAGTACCCATGCGGGCGTCCTGGAGAAGGTGAACTCGTCAGAGTCTACCTCAAACAAGGACATTACTCTTCCAGGCCCTTTAAACTATAATCTTTATTCGTTCACTCCTTTATTGGGAAGAACTTGTCTAGCCCATGAAGACAAAGGGGGATTCAATATTGTGGAATATATCTAATAACAAAGATATTTAATGCCCAAAATGGTTGAAGCAGTGTGGTGACGCTTACTTGTCGCGAGTGAACATCGATAGGACAAGAACCAATATAATGATTGGATTTATTTCTACAAAAATAAAGTGAGCACTGGCTTGTTTGATGCATTTGCTCCCGTGGGAAGCTTACATAGCAGCGTTCACAATCGGAGGAGACAAGTATTTGATGTCACAATCCCGTCACGCTACGAAAACCTTGTCCCAAACGTTCAACCACGTGCTGGGATGCCTGGAACGAAGCGAACTGCCTCTGCTGCCTTTTCCTCTCCGTCTAATACTCCTGGCCATGTAACTCTTACTTCTCCAAAAAAACGCGCAAAAAGAGCCGCCAAAGCCCCGGAGGCTGCCGGTGACAGCCCGGACGAATTGGCTTCTCCCCTTCGATCTACTCACTCAAACAATAGTGTTGTTGTTCCAAAGACGCCTGTTAAGGCATCCAGGATGCCATCACCTCGAAAGCCAGTGCCAGCGAGATCTAGATCGCGTCACACCGATGACATGGAAGAAGACAACGCCAGTCCGACTCGACGCGTATCTGCTCGTAATACTGGTCTGCTTGTATTTTTATCCTTTCATTTATCCATCTAATTTATATTCTAGGATACAAGCTCAAAAACGCGTCATCCTCGCCCAGAAAAACGCGCCTTACTCTCCAGAGGAGCCACTCTTCGAGCCCCGCTCCCTCAGCGTCTCGTTCCCCTAGTCCCCTCACCCGGGCGCCCAGAACTCGCAAGGATAGTCGTTCTCTGTCTCCTGTCAAACCTAGGCTCTCTGCGAAGACGAACATCAGCACACCTCGACGTGTTCGGTCTGCGAAATCAGCTGAGCAATCTAGCGACACCGAAAGTGAACAACCTCTTCCTTCTCCGCCATTGCGCCGTGGAAGGCCCACGAAACGGTCGGAAAATGCTATTGATGTAGATTCCGAGCCCGCCCCATCGAAACAGCGTGCTAAGAATCGTATAAACTTTTTCCCCGTCATTTTCCCTTGGACTGACAGTATTTTCTCCAGAAGACAAACCTACAACACGCCCTCGAAAAGTTCTACGTTCACCTGCTCTATTTTCCGACTCATCTTCTGAGGAAGCAGTGCAAGTGCCAACCACTCCGGTCAAACTCCGTACTTACGCTTCTGCGCGAAAAGCAAAAGCTAAGCTGGGGCCGGCACCAGTCCTTTCAGATTCAGAGTCTCGTCCTGAAACCCGCCCCAAGCGTTCGCCTCGGAAACAAACCGAGATCAAACTGTCATCCCCACCTACCCTCTTTAGTGAGAGCGAGGGTGAAGACGAAGATGTATCTCCTCCGCCCCTAACACCATCGCCTAAGAAGCGTGGACGCAAGCTTGTTACCTCTAGCTCTGTCTCTGAGGCTGTGTTGACAGCCACAGAAGAGGAAGCAGACGGCGAGGGAGAAACCCAGATGATAACCCGCTCTGCCAAACGGCGCCGTGTCGTGGAACATCGCGTTGCATCACCATCGCTGGTCACTCCTTCCAAAAGGCGCAAGGTCAAAGCCGTGACCCTCAGGCCGGGGTTGAGCCCTCAACCCTTAGTGGGACAAGACGATCAACCTTGCGATACTTCTGATATGGTTGAGCTTTCACCTCGTAAGCCAAAGGCTGTCTTCCAAGCCCTTCCACGATCTCCTTCTCCGCCCTCATCTCCAACTCGTCGATCTTCCAATCTTCTGGGTTTAGCCCATTGTAATCTCAAAGCTCAAAAGATTGCTATGCTCAGATCTCTCCGTGCGCCCCCTTTGCCGAAAGACGATGGGATCGATGTAAATGCCCAGAGTAAAAAAGGTTTAAACAGTCTTTTGAGAGGAACATTCGAAAGAGGTGAAGGTAATAGTTGTTTTATTGTCGGAGCTAAGGGCTCCGGAAAGACGCGAGTAAGTCACTTGTACTAAACCTGAGAGCTTTGGTTATTGAAACGCCCTCCAAAGATGGTAGAGGACGCTATTGCTGCGCTGGATGGTAATCCCATCGTCGTCCGGCTGAGTGGATGGGTCCAGCGAAGCGACAGGGATGCTATGAGAGAGGTCGCCGTCCAAGTCCGTGCAGAAGTCGGTGAAAGAGCTTTCTTGAGTGGTGTCAATTTGGATGGAGAAGAGGAATCCGCAGAATCTGCAGACGTAAGACATCATTTATTCATCGAAGTGTCACTCGAACTCACGATGCCAATCAAGTCCATGTCCCTTGGCGCAATCCCTCACTCTTCCCTCCTCCCGCTGTTTTTCAGCACCCTACCCACACTCCCAAGACCAGTGATTATCATTATTGATGCGATTGATGTCTTTGCTCGTCTCTCTCCGAGACAGGCTTTGCTTTACTGCCTCCTTGATACGGTTCAAAATACTCGAGGCACCAAGGGCAGCCAAGGGTTCGCCGTTATCGGTGTTACACGTGACGTCCGGATTGTGGAGGAAGGACTAGAGAAACGAGTGAAATCCCGGTTTTCCGGCCGAGTATTCAATGTTGTCGGTGCATCTGGTACTCCTACCTATTCGGACGCTGTTCTCGATACTCTCAAAGAGAGCTGTCTTGCTAAAGCGGATAGCGTCGACGATGTCTGGAACCAGGCATGGGAAGAACACGTAAACAAGTTTTTCGCTTCTAATGAAGTGAAACAGGCCGTGAAGGAGGTTGTTGGTGTTGGGCGAGATTGGAGAGTGTTGCAGAGAGTGATGATGAGTTTTGTGTTGGCTCTTACAGCTGAAGATCCTACTCTGAACTTGGAACGTCTTAAATCGGCGGTAAAAACCCAGAGAGTTCGTCCAGATTTTCCTTTTGTCAAGGGTGAGGATATTCTTCTCTATACGTTATGGTATGTGTACTAACTATCTCTTCCCAGACCTGCCCTACGCTCATCTCCTTGTCCTAATCGCTTCGTACCATCGACAAACACAAGGGCATGAGCAATTCAATTTCGAAATGATTTGGGAGAGTGTTCGAGATCAGGTCAAAGCATCATCGGCTGCTCCTGTTACTCTTGCTGGGGCAACGACCCAAGGCATTGGAATGAAAAAGGTCAACAAGGATATTCTCTACGCTGTATGCTTTCCTTTGCTTTTCGTGCATGGCCAAAACGCTAACTTGAGTGTTTGAAAAGGCTTTCGAGCATTTGGTTGCAATGCGCATGTTTATGCCTATTGGAAGTGAGAGGGCCGGAACGCAGAAGGAATTTATCAAGTATCGGTCAGTCATTAGTAGAGGGTATTTGAAGGAGGCTATCAAAGGGAGTGGAGAAACCGAGCTGAAGAAGTGGATTAGTCGAGCCGCGGAAGCCAAATGAACTAAACAAACACTCCTCACTTAAAATTTGTAGATTGTTAATGACATTAACCATAAATTGTATTCGTTTAATTGAGAGCGGAGTACACGGTCGTTATGTTGCGTGATTAGACATTGTATTCTACAACTCGAAACCCTTTCCTCTCGTCGTCAGCAAAAACCGCCCTACCCATAATGGGAGAAAATGACCACCAACGCCAATAAAATGGACCCGTCTTTTCTCCTGATTTGATCACTGCTTTCTCGAGAAGTCCATGGGAATCTTCAAGTTTCGTGGTGTCGTCAAGAATAAAAAACCTGTCCAAGAGGTGAATCTTCATTAAAGTAGTCAGAGTCAAAGGAGCACCAACCTGATCAACGATTGCGTCTCAAAGTCATCCCACCACAATACTAGAGTGTTTCCGGTCAATGTTCACTTCTGGGGAGGTGCCGTTCGCTCTTACCTCTACACCCATCCATAGATAGCGAGTATGGGGTATCGTGCCTCCCAACCTGAAATTGAGACGTTGGGAGCTTAATGGTCCTTGTCACATCTGGAGCCCACCAAGGATCCTTCCAACTACCTTCACCAGAAGGATATTTCAACACCCAAGACTGATCGAGCAGAACCACCGCTTGCTCGTTCTTCAACAATATAATGGATTCCCATTTGCTGCTAAGTGAAGAATTATAAGCCGCTCCAGCGACTGGACCAAGAAGAACATGATTAATGGCTGTCCAGTCACCAAAAGCTTGGGCTCGATCTTTCCATGACCAAAAGTAAAGCCCCTTGTTTTCGATCGTGTAAATTTCGCCACGAACGGCAGTGGGGTATTGAGAGAGGTTTGGGCACTTGAAATAATCACATTCGCATAACGAATGCGTAATAGTAATAATAAGGTTTGCCTCTTCCAGAAAGTCCACCTAATAATGTAAGCTGGGTGACTTTGTGGCAAGGCTGGAGGGGATGCACACACATCATAAACGGATGTACCAGCGTACCATTGAAAGGTAATATCCTCCTTCCAGTAATGTACACCGATGTGCCGTTGGTTCTCCGAATCCTTGAAAGAGAATAAAATCTTGTTTCCGACAAAACCGCACATATCAGTTATGGGAGCGAAGGACGAAAATCTACCAATGCATTCAAAGGTTGGATTCTTTGCTTCAGGGTCGATAGTATAGAGTAGAGCTGAGTGACTGGTAGAAGTAGCATAAGTGAACTGTTACTCGGACAATCAACACGTACTATGTGCCTTTTCCGCGTTCATTTGACAACGTAAGACAAATTCTCAGCTTTCCATCGACAACTCTAACCTGAAAAATGCTGACACGAGTAGCCTTCTGTCTTTGTTCCTTTGTTTCTCCGCGATCCTCACGCGGGGTTGACACTCTTTTGCACGACGCAATACATTTCGCTTGGGGCACCGTGATTCCAAGGTCCCACAGCTGAATGAGGCTAACAGATGTCAAGAGAAGCAAACGGCCACCAGGAAGGAGTCGAAGGGACGAAATAGTCTCGCGAACAGCAGCAATCTCTGGAATGGAAGACACGAAAGCCACAAGCTTTTGTGGAATTGGCGTCTCCTTGCCAATGTCGGTCCTTGTCCACTTGCGAGCGAGAGAAAGGAAGCGAGGATAACCGCAAGCAATCTTCTCAATATCACGAGCTGTTAGATCGTTGCCCCGAAGGCAGAGAAGAGGTGATTCAAGATCTCGCAAACGACGATTGAACAGGCTCATCCAAACGGTTGAGTCCTCCGTAATTGTACAAAGCCACTTGGATAACTACACAATGGTGTCAGGAGGAAAGCGAATTTCTAGTGAGATATTCCCATCACCTGGCGGACAAGGAAAACATCTCTCAAAGAAAGGTAGCTAATGATGTTCCAAAGAAGATCAGGCGGTAAGTCTGAAAAGCGGTCTGGCTCAAAAGAAGAAGGTAGGGCGGGTCGCCGACGTGGGCGGTAATGGCCAGGACTAACAGCCCCTTGCTGGTTGGGCATGGGATGAGGGAACAGAGAAATGACTTCGACCCGGTAACTTGTGCCTTATAACTGACAACATCTGTCAGGATGAGACAACTATCGCATTCGACCAGGTAGAAGCAAGCGGCACTAAAATACAGATGGATGAGAAGTTGGTATGGACATGCTATGGTGTCAGGTGGCTGTAAAGGCGCTGGCTGTTTTCCTTTCTCCATCGCTTGTCAATGCAACTTAGCTTTGACGTCTATCCTCTCTCTGATCTTCTGGATATGATCTCCTTACATCAAAACATGACTTCCTTACTGTGGGAAATAATCAGCCACCTCTTGCTGTTCATAACGGTAGCCGGTCCGAATTTGAACAAGACAACTGTCCCCTCATAACTGAGGAAATGTACATACAAGCCAAATATATATTTCTTCTTAGTACCGTCACTATGGACACACACAAAGCTTTGCGCTGGCATCCTCCGAAGTACAATTTGCATTTTGAAGAGGTTCTTCTTCCTCGGTGACTTGTCTTCCTGGTTCAGCCTCATTCCTTTCCTATTAACAAACATGAAAGAATTCTCCATCCAGATGATGCTATTGTTAAGATTGAGGTTGGCCGTCCTTCGTTTGTATCGCAGCTTCAGCTGAGGGCGGACTAGCTTTCAGGGCTTTGTGGTGAGTTCTTCTCAGTAGTTCGCAACCTTTCTGATATTAATATGGGTAGGGAGTGACCTTCATGTGTATCGTGGAACAGAGGGAACGGACTTCGCTGTGTAAGAATCTCGTTCAACACCTATGCCTCTGTAAACTGACTAGTAATTTATTTATTTTTGCTCAATTAGTCATACATGTGGCCATGAATTTGTTGGAGAGGTGGTATGACTCAAGGAATTTGTTCACCTTTTTTTTCTAAGGTGGATCACCCCCAGGTCGAACTTGGCACTGGTTTCTCTCAAACGCAAGTCGATGACCGGCCAACACTTTATTCGACCCTCAAAATTGGGGACAAGGTTGTATCCCCATTCACAAGTAGCTGTGGAGATTGCACGTTCGTATCTATATCGCTCTCTACAATAATTTCAATTTGTTGACCACCATTTAGACCTTGCCGACTTGGCTTCACTTGTCGATGTATTCATGGTCTCTGTTTTGGCACGCCTCTATTGGACGGCAGTCAGGCCCAGTTTGTACGCGTGCCGCTAGCTGGAGGAACTTTGTTCTCTTTGAGCGATCCAACATCCTGGCCCACCGGAAAGATTGATTCCAAGGTTCCAAATTCCGCGTTGATTTTGCTTGCAGACAATCTTCCTGCGGGCCTATTTGCCGCTCTCCAGGCGTTTCAACATCCAAAGATTCAGTCCATCGTTTCTGGCCTATCTTGGCCGGACCATTTTGCCAGTCCTGAGAGTAGCGTAGAATCCAGGATGGCGACTGTTACGAGAATAGAGGATAGAGCTCTAACTTTTGGGATTGTCGGCCTTGGACCTGTGGGCATTTGTGCCATGATCAGCCTCTTGGAAATTTTGCATCGTCGTCGATCAGTCACTATTCCTGCGTTCAAAGTGGTCGGTTTTGATCCGGAGGTGGGGCGTAGACAGAGGGCACGGAAGGTTTACAACATGATTTATCCAAGTGGTTCTGAAGCTAGTTTTATTGTGTCCCCGACTGAGGAAGCAAATGCAATTTTTGGACAGTGTAACGCTGTTTTAGAGGTTCGTAGTTTATTTCTTTATCTCCTTTGCATTCTTTTTCCCTATCTTTTTGGTAGGTGGCTGGAGGACCCGAGGCTCTCCGGCTGGCATACGGTCTTGTGAAGCCATTTGGCGTTATTTCCTCGATTGGTGTGCATGGTCCAAAGCAAACCTTCCCTCTCACAGCGGCAGAATTATTTGACAAGAATGTTTCTTTCGACTTTGGACGGTCTCCTCCGAAGTCCATGATGCGTCTTGCCTTTGGCTTGCTTCGTGAGTATCATCTATTCATATGCGGGAACAGTGATCGAAACGACTTCTGTAGTGAAACGGCTAGATATCTTTGGGACAGTTGGAGAGGAGACTAGTTTAGTTGAGAGGATTGTTCCCCTGAAGGATGCAGTTCAAGCATACAAAAGTTTTAATGATAGAAGCGTCGGGAAGACAATGTTTACACCTTGGTAATTTAAATAACGATCCTATGTGTAGATGTCCATTTGTTCTAGGAAAGAACGTGACTTTAACGTGACTACCACCAACCAGGGTCTAACTCATTCCATCATGCAATCCTCACGGTCTCTTCTCATTGACCTTCCTCCGGAGCTTGCTTACTACACTCTATCATATGCATCAATAATCGATATTCTAGCTATTCGGAAAGTGAGATTTCGTTACTTTTCTTCCCTTGGGAATTCTGAATGTCTCCGTAAACTTTTAGACTTGTCGATACCTGAAGCACGTTTCCCACGAGCCTCTCATATGGATCAATGCTCTAAGAAGTTTATGCCACCGAGTACATGTCTATTTGCCATCTTACCCCTTGGACCAAATGTCTGCTTTGCAACTTGAGCAGGCATGTACGTCTTGGCTCCGATTCCAACACACCTTATGCCATCCCTTTAACCGGCAGGGTTTGCGACCCTCTCAACTTTTAGAACATGACCTACCCCATCTACCATTTTCATCCAAAACCCTTTCAATGGACTGTTCCCCGTCCTCCATCCGCCTTGTAGAAGGCGGTCGCTTCCTTGTCACCTTGACCAACGACTTTGTGAAACTTTGGGATTTACACACCTCCTTATGTACTGCTAGTCATTCATTGGCTATCCCATACGATCTCTTCCTCTGGTTTGAACTAGAAAGGTCGTCGAAAGGAGATCTGATTATTCGAATTCGAGCGTCCAGTACAAGGTAAGACTTCATTCCTCAGCTATACAAGATTAATGTGCGATAACGTGATGCTTTTAGTGGAACTTGGTTTTATATCCTTGCCGTAAACGATGATCATAAGCACATTTCACTTCTTGGCAGCTTCGAAACAAGAGCTATCACTGCCGACGCAGATTACTTTGACCCTCACCGCTGCCTTCTGGCATTTCAAGCTGATTACGAAGGTGCATCATACATATGGCTTTGGAGTATACTCAGTCGTGGGCTGATACGCTGGGAAGTGAAAGACTTTGATCCACAGCATGTGTGTAGATTTCGCGAACTGAATTTCAAATCAGTCAGCTCATGCAAGACTTTCTAGTTTTTAATGCTTCAAGGCAGTCTCTTTACAGGAACACTTCAAGGGGACTATAATTGTCTGTATCAACTTCCCGAAACACTTTCGTCCGACGAAGAACCAGATAAACCATTTCCAACCAAGCTTCCACCACCTTCACCGCCTCCTCCATTTCTATCAATAACATTGGACGAGTCTGCAACTGCCGATATACCACATGACTCTCGACTTTTTATGTCATCCTGGACCAAATCATGGAACGACGACCTCACTGACCAGGAATCCTTACGCCTTGACTTGTTGGTGTTTACCTCACGCCTGGACTCGTTCTTTATTTTTCATTCTCGACTTTGTGCGGACCACGCAAATGGAATGGTGGTGCAAGAACACCTACATCAGGGGAGGTACATGAATTTAGCAAGTCCTGATACCTGGGAGGTTTCGAGCTTCACGTTTCCGAACGAGACAAGAATGATGTGGTGGGTGTCGAGTGCTGGGAAAAGAGATGTGAAATTTCATTTATCATCTGTTGTGCGCTCTGCAGCTAGAGATGGTCGAGAGGAAGGTGTAAAGGAGGAGGTTATGGAGATAGATTCAAAAGGTGTGCCAACTCAGAATGAGGAAGATTCTGAAGAGCAGCTTGACGATGAGGAGACTCAAGATCCACCGATTGACATGGGCATGCCGATGACGGAGGCATTATCCTGTGGGTCGTTACATCGGACAAATTATGACCTGGCAGAAACGAAAGTGACACTCTGTCCTGTTAGCGGAAGGATGTGTACTATTGAGAACGGGAAGGTTCATATTTACGACTTCATTGAGACTTGGGACCACGATTTAGTGTATCGTTAGGACGATAGCAGTTGGATAGTGCAGACTTGTAATAGGGTGAGGAAATGTCCAATATAAATGCAGTCACTGAAATTCAGAGATTCCGTCCGACAAACAAGACGAGTTGAAAGGGTATCAATTTGAGACCAAAAAAACACTAAAAACAAGAAGCTAGTACCTCCTCTTAAAAGTAATAGGTACCTTCACCGGTCTGTAAACATGGTTATAATCCCTTTTCTACAACTTAAGAAAGAACGACTCACGTATGAGTAATGCCTTGTCGTGCATTCAAAAGCCTTTTCTTCTTCTGCTCAAAAGTCTCATTCGCAAACTTGGGTTCCTCCTTGATATGAATGGAATAGCGCTCGACGATAACAGAGAGAATGGCGACAGTCTCTGTCTCGCTGAACTTACGTCCAAGACAAGCTCTTGGACCACCTGTGAAAAAGGTTAATGAACTCTACGATAAAAAATTACTTAATAGGGCTGACCATTGAACGGAAGGAAGGCTTCTCTTGGCCAATCTGGTTTCAGAAATCGTTCAGGCAGGAATTCCTCTGGGTTTTCCCAGTACGTAGCTGAAAAAAATTCACGATGATAGAATGTGTGAGAAATAAGAAAAACGTACGGTTGTAGTGCAAGCCGGGTGTAGCGATGACCATATCAATCCCTTTAGGGATAGGAACAGGTTTCTGCTCGCCTGTGACAGTATTTGTCGCCATGAGGAATGTGTCTTCACCGGAAGACTTGGGGATAGTTGCAACAGAGGGAAAGAGACGAAGGGTTTCGTACATGACCGCCAAAGAGTGAGTGAAAGCAGGCATATCTTCATAAGCCTATAATTTCGTTTAAGTATTTTAGAGGTATTTCAAATTGAGAGGGAAAAAAATTACCGGCCAACGGCCATCTGGCATGAGGCTTTTAACATGCTGGTAAAGCATTTCCTGCTTTTCAGGGTAAAGAGCCAACATTGTAAATGCCCACACCAATGTGTGAGCAGAAGTTTCATGACCAGCGATCTATGATTTTTAATCACCCTTCAAAGGCTAAGGAAGATGATGAAAACGTACCAAGAAAATGAAAATATTGCCTTTTCAGAGTTTCAGCTTTCAAATCGAAGATTCTACACATAAAAAAAAACATACCAGTTAGTTCCTCCAAAGTCAATTTGACACCATCGCCTTCTTTATTTTCGTCTTCATTTGCATCGAGGAGACCACTGAGAAGATCATATCTTTCTTCTTTAAATTCTGAAGCGCGCCTTGCCTCGATCATCTCAAGAATATAGCGCTGTGAGAATGATTAGCATCGATTGTGCTTGAGATAAGGTGATTGTAATTACTTGGAGCTCGTCGAACGCTTTGAGAACATGTCGTCCCTTGGCCGTAAGGCGGTAAAGCCAGGTCGGAAAGAGCGCCCTTGGAGGGTCTAAGTCAAGGGGATTAATCGACGCCACCAAACTGACCTGAAGAGGACGTGTTCAGAGACATGATGGATCGCTTCTTTGAAAGACATTTCATGGCCATTGGTAGGAGCCTCAGAGCTTGTAAAACTGATCTTTTGACCAAATCCGGCGGCAGAAATAATAAACAAAGTTAACTAGAGGATGTGCAGGGTTAGACGAAGATGAATGGAACATATCTGTAGTACAAACCGGCATAGTTAAGTCGACAGCATGGTCGTAAGTCACGCTCTCTTGGCTGCCCCAAACGTTATCAAACAAATCCCGCATGTTGCTAAGAGCCTGGTCCCAGACAATACGATTGTTCCTCTTTACGACGTAAGCTTAGAATCCCAAGGCCAAGATAGAGGAAATTACATCTGTGAATGCTGGGGCTGTGATCTGTATGGGAAGTAGTGCATGAGTTGCTAGTCGCGAATACTGGAATTGGGTGAGGGCGAACCTTGCGATTCTTCTTCCATTCGTCTCCTTCTGTAGTGACAATATTCCGACCATAGAAATTGAGAACCTTGTATGTTTCAAGAGGCTTCGGCCACTTTGCTCTGTTCATCGTCACTTCTTTGATGGCAGCTGCATTGGCAAGATGAATGGTGGCTTTGGGTTTCGGCCAGACACATATCTATAACATAGGTTATGAGAAGGTTGGGGTCATAAGACGGAATGAAACTGACATCAGAATGAATATCCCAACCAAACTCTTGAAAGACTAGAGTGTGGTGAGCAAAAAAAGGTGAAGCCCGAGTGTGGCAAGTTGATATACTCTTGTAGTTCCGTCCCAACTCTTTTGAGGCGTAATTCTACGAATCCCAGGGAACATGATAGACTGCATGGCACCTGAATCATAGAAAGTACGCCAGCCAGGATGGTTTCTAGTAGGGACATAAGTGTGGTGCTCATAAGTATCGGACAGGCGCCTAGTACATCTCACCCAATGGAAGTAGCAACTTTTCTGAACTGGATAACAAAGCGAAGAATATACGTTGTGACTGCTATCCCAGCAACAACGATGACCGTCTGCTTGTCAACATTGTCAAGCAGAAACATGGTGGCAAGACCGCAAGAGGGTTGTCCGAGTGCGAGGAACGACCAAGAAGAGGACCCATCACAACCAAAGATTAGCGAGTGCTATTTTATGTACGTGCATTCCAAAGTCACGAGAGCACTCAGCAGTCTTTTCCCTCTCAGACTTGCCGATGTCCGAAGGATGTTCGTACGCTTCGAGTCTTCGTATTCCGAGCTCGTTCGTAGTTGCCGGCGGAGCGTTTCAAGGAAAAAAAGGGCAATAGGCATCCACAACCCGACGCGGGAAGGTTATTTTTGAAGGATCGAGTGCAACCCGTAAAGCAACAAGGGCCCATCATCATTACCGTGGCTAAGTTAGGTCATGGGCGCTTCTCTGTATCATCCTTTCTTTCTGGCATCTCGTCAACCAATCGTGTAGCGCGAACAGCCAAGTCTATCAGCCGTTAAATTTAACGCTTCCGAACTTCTTGCTTGACATCTGCGCCGTTGCGGTCGTCGGGTCTGTACATACCGCCTCTCGACTGACTCAAGTCATGTCCGCTTGTCTGCCCGCTCTTGTATTTATTTCCACCTTTTCATCAAGCTCGTACTGCACCATTCACACTCTATACCCTCTCAGAAATGGCGGAACTACAAGATCATGAAGGACACTTGGTCTTAACCGGAGACCAGGTCGAACATATCGCAAACTCTTACCCGCATCCTAAGGTCAATGATTCAAGACCTTCCCCCCATGTCATTGTCGTAGCGACGAAGCAAGAACTCGCTACTCTGTCCCAATCACGAAAGGACCGCTTCTCTCAGTCCATCTCCTCGCCCACCCTCTATGCCATTGGACTAGGCACTGATGTAGAAAAGAAAACCTTTTTCGTTGTAATCGTCTCGATAGCCGTCCAGCAGGCGAGGAAACAGGCTGGTCTCGGTCCCTGTGATTTATATATTCACCTCGCTGGGCCATCTAACGATAGGATACCCACAGGCATTGATACCCTCGCAACTGCAATGTCTACAATTCCAACCACTGACGTCGAATTCCTGGACCAACTGACATTGACCTTGCATTTAACGGGAAAATATGAGACAGCACTGATCTATGGAGCTAAACTTGTGTCTCTAGATTCATCCCGGGGCTTTGTTCGAGTTGCGGATTCTGCTTTACTCCTCGGACGCTTCAAACTTGCCATGCTTGCATATGCCTGCGCTCTTCAGTCCATCAACAACACATATGGCCCCGAAAAGGCGAAAACATATGCTTTAAAGAAACTCATCCAGTGTTCTGCTCATACAGAGTGGGGCTGCGTCTTTCAGGAGCACGAAGAGAGACAGATTCCATCCTCGCTTCGGACAGACCTCCTCCGTCCCTGGCCACAGGATCTGCGCGAAATTATACGTGACTCTGAGCTGAGTCCTACATTTCGATTAGAATCTCGTTATCGAGTCAATATTCCAAGCAGCTAGCTCTCCGTTCGATCCTTTCATCCAGCTTCCTCGCTTCTTCCGCTGGCTCGTTCCCTTTTCGGTTGCTATTATGTCCACACCCAAAAATGTAGATGATATTATGGCACTTGCGTCGCAGGAACTTGGCATTCGTCACGTCATAACACTCACAGAGGAAGAACCTCTGAGTCGAGCCTGGTTCCATGCCCGAAAGCGAAATATTCGGAATACTCACTTCTCTGTGCCCAACTATCACCCTCCTTCCATAGAGCAGATGGATCTTATCATGAAGCTTATTCAGGATCCCGAGAACAGACCAATCCTCATTCACTGTGGAGGTGGCAAGGGCCGTGCTGGGACTGTCGCAGCCTGTTATCTAGCAGCATATGGTTTTAGGACCCCAGAGATGGCGCCTTCTGAGGTAGAACCTGTGATGAGTGCTCAGGACGCCATCGTCGCGCTGAGAAATTTGCGACCAGGCAGCTTGGAGACAAAAGAGCAAGAACGATTCGTCTCGACTTGGGTCAGTGCTGTCTGGAAAAGACGCTCTATCATCCCTCAGCCAGATGTCTTTGAACCCCCTCCTAGTCCATTCGAAATAGTTGAAGGAGCTCTGGATACATCTCAAGATAATCTCTTTGTGCTAATTGGTCTGGTTCGTGACCTTAATCGGGTTTTACGTTGTTTGTACTGATCTTATGCTTAGCCTGGATCTGGCAAGTCTTCTTTCAGCGCTAGTCTGAAAGCGCGTGATCAATTGGGGTGGAAGATTGTATCTCAAGATGAGAGTGGGTCGAAGCAGTCGAGCGAAACAGATATTGGTCGGGACCCTTCTACTATCCGAGGAAAGCGGACAAAGGTTCTCCTCGATCGCTGTAACACGTCCGTGGAACAACGTCGTCACTGGCATTCGCTCACCTCGAATTGGGTCCGCCGAGCAGTATGTATTTGGTTCGACTTTCCTGAAGATCTCTGTATTAGCCGCGCGCAAGTCACGCACTGGACATCTCACTCTCCCTCCTGGGCCCCGTGTACGCAGTGCAGTGAAACAGATGGTCGGAGCAGTTCGAAGAACCTTCGCTTTCCGCGGAGCCATACTTCTCCGCCATCGTTCGCATTAGTTCTATTGCGGCAGCGGAAGAGCTGATTCGAAAACTCAGTCCTCCCTCGTCTCTTGGCCTGTTCAAGTATCCGCGAACTCCTCATCTCATCAACCTCGGTGCCGTCGCTGACGACGATATCCTCACTACCCGCGCATCACTCTTCAATCTCCCATCGACATCGGTCGGTACCGCACCTTCCAATATCCATGTCGTCATCACAGAGAAAACAGACGGAGCTAACCTCGGCCTCTCCCTCTCTCCATCCAAGGAGCTCCTCATTCAAAACAGAGCTCACTACGTCAACCCATCCACCCACGCTCAGTTCAAGCATCTTGGAACCTGGATAGAGAAGCATCGTGAAGATCTTTACAGCATTTTAGATCGAGATAACGAGTGGTTCCCCGAACGTTGGGTTCTCTTTGGTGAATGGGTCTATGCGACACACTCTATCCGCTATTCCCACCTTCCTGACCTATTCCTTGCTTTCGATTTATACGACCGATCTACGGAATCGTGGATGGATCGAGCTACTCTTCTAAGTCTATTCGAAGGAACGTCGCTGCAAGCGGTGAGGACTGTGTATGAAGGAGACGTGATACCCAGCGAGGAAGAGCTCATTGGGATGACCTCTAAGCAGTCGAATTTCTATGATGGACCTGTTGAAGGGATCTATGTTTATGTTGAGAGGGGAGGGAGAGTTGTGCAGAGAGGCAAGGTGGTGAGGAGTGATTTTATTTGTGGGAATGCCCATTGGTCCAAGGGACCTTTGGAAATGAATGGAATGGAAGAAGGTGTATTGTAATTCTTTGCTTTTTTACATGAGTTCCACTCCATTTTTATCTCAACGGTCGTGTATATCCGTCAAAGTCTCTTGCGATCCTGTGAGAAAAATCATCATCAAGCCAACAGCTATCGGCGTCTGTCAGTTACCCCCCTGCGTTGAATGGAGGCGATTCTGTTCTCGTCTCTCCTGCGGAAACAGGTCTTGTTGGCATCTTGAAGCCTCTCCGGTGTTATATAACAGCCTATTCTTTACATAGAGTGCCTGCTTTTCTTTGCTTCAACTCGCTCTCTAACACATTGGCTCGGCATAAGTAATGGCTTGTATGTTCTTCTTCCCTTGAACCACTGTTTGATACTCATATGTGACTTGTAGCAACCCTGATTTCGAATAGCGCTACGAGCAATATGTCCAGTATTGATACTCTCTTATTTGCCCTCCTCCTTTGGAAGCCAACCTCAACTCCACCCTCTACCGATCCAACCGATGAACCAGGGCATGTGCTGCTTCCAGGCGATCCCAACCTTCTTGCAACACACCACGGGATCCAAATTACTGCAGGCAATAATCTACGTGACCACATCTCTGAGAGTCAGCAAGACATGGGCATGGAAGACGATCCAAAGCTCGTTGACCAAGAAGTTCAAGTTCATGTTGAAATAATCAAGCGTGTATTGGATAATCCAGGTCAAGGTCTTACGTTCCCAGATAATTTGACCGAGATTAAAATCCTGTGAGTTTGGGAGTCTATCATGAAAATTTCAGCAAAATTTGCGAGCAAACAGAGAGCTCACTTGCGCTTTTACAGTGCGCCGTGTCATACAATGACATACAAAAACGGAGGTTGGGTTGAAGATCCTCGAGGGTCTCACATGTCATTGGGATTGTACCCTGGATATAACAATTATACCACTCATTTATATTGCAGTCCCAAGAATGCAGAAGGTGCTGATAGCGAAACGAGGGCGAGACTGCTGGACATCGCAAAGAAGTAGGGAGAATGGTAGATCATGGACAGAGGTTGTCTTGAAGAATCAGAATTGGTTTACATGTGTTCTGTCTGCAATTTTAACGAGCGACCTGTTATTAGCTGACTGACTATGGAAAATGGGTGACGCTGTGACAGAGCTTCATTCGGCACCGAAATGACTTGAAGCCTCAGAAAACAAGAGGAAGACTGGCCAAAATTGCATGCAATTTCACAAAGATGCGCAAGCATACAACATATAGGTGAACATACTAGCATGGGGCATGGTGAGCACATCAGTGCGAGCGAAATGGTTTGAATGGCTCTGTTGGCCAGTTTTGGAGTGTAGCGAAAAACAACAGGAGTGCGTGAGATGCCAAGATACATATGCAAGGAGAGAAGGAATCGTGTGTCTAGTTCTTCCTGCGGTATGAAGAGCCTAGCAAACAAAGTTGATGAGGAAAAGGAGGCTGTGTGGTGTGTAGAAGAAACGAACCCTCAGTCAATCTTGCACGACCACCGGTTGGCTGACATAAGACAGAAGAGCATGACGAGCACTGCACAACAGTTTGCGCATGTGAGAAGACGGTGGTGATAGCAAAGCAGCCTGGAAGAGAAGTATTGTGAGCGTGTGAGGGGATCGCAAAGCTATGAAAATCATCAAACCTGGGCACTTGACATCCATAAAGAAAGAATTAGGATGTTGTACGAGACGCTTGAGCTTGTGTCTGCGGGCCTCAGATTCGGCGGTGGGGTTGAGGAGGTCAACGGCGAGAGTCTGTGGGTACAGTGTCAGCCCGATGATGAGGAATAGTGGCACATCGCGAAGAGAATGTCTTCGTCGCGAATTTGACCAAGAAATTAGATGGGAGAAAGGAACTCACCATCGTGAACGCTGAAGTGATGAGCGAGAGGAGGGAACTCGATGTCTTTCCGGCGCTTTTCAAGTCACACCTGTCTAGTCACACAGACTCCGCTAGGCGCTCAATTCGCTTGGTTTCCCAGAGCTGATCTTAGTTCGGACCCGCACTCCAAGAGACAAACTAAGTTACCAGAACTTTATTGCACGGTGAGAATTGGTTCCGACCACGTGATCTTTACTTCTCTATCCTTGATTCCTCTTTGTGAACTGCATTTCTCCTTTCCCTCTATCCTAGGTAGACCAGCATTCCGCGATATATCTTTCGCCTGGAATAACCCTCCGTTATATTCGGGTCACGCTTTCGTGTCAATAGATGGCGAGTTATCAAATCCTAGTTGCACGTCTTGTGCGGAGCCTAGCCTGGATTTTTGAGATGACCTCTTGGAGCGCTCTTAGCCTTGTCCTTGCTCAAGGGCTGTTAGTAAAAGTCATTGCAGGGCCTGTTATCTACGTTCTCGTCCTAATCTATCAGCCGTCTTGTATTCTTTCAAGAATTTGTCAGGCCTCTGAAACCGCGGCAAGCCTTGCGGTTTGTTGATAGTTTGGCCTGCGGATGCCGGTCGGTATTTTGGCTTACAATTGACATCTCGACTTACGGCTGATAGTTTGCAGTCGGTACATTTCAATCTTCTAAGGCAGTGTTCAAAGACATTTAAATTGTTCAAAAATTATGAGGCTGATTCTCCACTATCCCCAACATGACAGAAGCACAGAAATTCCAGGCCATGGTTACGCTTGGATCGTCGTGCCAGTCATCGGTCTTGTTGGCTTGCTCAGCTGAACCGTTTCGTACGAGACGAATCAAATACAACCCCTGGCTGGTACTACGACAACGAATATCAAGTTGCTGCCGTCGAAGCTAGCGATAAAGGCGAATGTGGAGTCATGAAAACTTGGGGATATTGCAAGTTGTCCATCCAAAATGGTAGTCCCGCTGCTCCCACAAACTTAGTATGCTGTAATGTCTTAGACTTGGCTACAAGTTTCTTACTTCCATAAATAAATACAGCCACAAGCAGCACCTAACGTCAATAGAGAGACGATGGTCGTTGACATTATCACAGCTGCTGTCCAAGATTCCATTGAGCTCGCGGTGAGCCAAAGATTCAACGACGGCAACCATCGTACGGCCTTGCTCTCCCTGCTAGAGACAGTCACATATGCTGGGCTGCATATTACTCCAGATGTGGACATCTTCCGACTCTATATCAATTTGAAGTCTCTCACTGTAAGGTTCAATCTACCTTCGTTCCTCAATATTCTAATCTGAAGCAGGAGAAAATCGGTCTCATCGATAGAACTAAGAGAAAAGTGCAGATTGTGCTCAATCCTACCCCCGAGCAGAAGGAGAAACAGGATGCTGACATACAAAAGGCCACCAAGGAGTTTGAAGACAATAAAACACTTGTCAAGGGTGAGATGGTCAAACTCATGAAGGACGTCGTCCGCATCAGTCCATCCCCTCAGGTTCCGAACGCACCTATCACCTTTCTTGACCGAATGGGGTTGATACATATGGCCAAGTTCTATGTTCCTATCCAAGTAAAAGAGGTAGGAAACATATCGGAGCGACCTGCTGAAGGTGGTTGTAGCCATTGAAAAAAACCTCGACCTAAAGCGAGCCAAGATTCATGAAACGAATAAGAAGTGCAGGAAAGAGCAACCTGCACTTTACCGCAGATACAAGTACATATATCCAAAGCACAACCTGATGCCTTCAAAGCGCTCACGTCCAGATTTCTAAAGTCTAGTGAATCATTACATGCGGTACAATAGGTTTATTGATGGCCATAATTAAATGTGATCTTTGAGGATACAAGTAATATCATCCCCAGACAGGAGCAAGATAACTGCATACCGTCTCAATTAAGATCATATAAGTAGCACCAATTGCATCGAATGAAAACCCGCAGCCTGTGAAAATGAAAGTGCTGCTTATAAAGACGCCAATGAACGTAGTCATCTTTCTTCTTACCCCCATCCTCTATTTTCTTTGAACAACACAAACGAGTCCGAATTGTCTAGTTTGATGTTCTTTGGATCTGCTGATCTCAGAACAAAAGCCCAAAACTTGACATTTGGACACAATGGTCTCCAAGCCTAACAACTTCTCACCAGCCCTTCTCATCATTGATCTTCAGAATGACTTCTCACCTCCAGTATGATTCCATTTCCCTCTATAACTTACATCTAAACGCTGTGCTCTCGTCTTTTGAAATATAGGATGGTAGCCTGGCTGTATCTGAGGGGCGTGACACGATTCCCGTGGTCAATGAACTCCTTTCGCGTCCTGCCTTCATCGCACGCGTTGCAACCAAGGACTACCACCCTCAAGATCACATTTCCTTCGCGTCAAATCATACAACGCCCAACAATGTTCCATTTACATCCTTCGCCACTGTTGTGAATCCTGAGAACGCGACTGAGAGCTATGAGACGCGATTATGGCCTGACCACTGCGTTCAGGGCACCCCTGGCTCTGATTTAGTGGATGGCCTTGATATGAATTTGGTTGATCGTGTTATTGAGAAAGGGAAAGACTCAAGGGTAGAGATGTACAGCGCCTTCTATGACCCTTTCGTACATCCTCGCATCTCGGACTCTGGCTTGAGTAAGGTGTTACGAGAAGAATACAAGGTAGTTTTAGACTGTAAGAGTGTCGATGTACCTATCTTTAACTCCACCTGTTCAGGCTACTTGGGTTTATGTTGTAGGGCTTGCATTGGATTATTGCGTCAAGGCAAGCGCTCTTGATGCAAAGAAAGAGGGATTCGAGGTCGTCGTAATTCGTGAAGGAACAAGGTCAGCGCTTCATATATATATTCCGGGTGCATGCATCTCATGTATCCTTTAGGGCTGTTGACGGAAGCGATGTCAATGTCGCTACAGTCGAGAAAGAGCTCACAGATGCAGGAGTACGAGTGCGCGACTTGGGTAGCGAGGAAGTGTCTTGGCTCTCCTGAATTATTGGACGTATGTATCAAATCCTAGAATCTGACCCAGATATATTTGGAATCAATGAGATTCGACTTGTTCAGACGCGTTTGTGGCGCTGCTTTAGTTAGCTTGTTCGCTCTCATCCATCACCATGCACGCTGCATTCTCGGCTTCCGTGTGTTGAATTTTCAGTTCATTTTTCAGGCTGAACGAAATAATATGACGCTGTAGCAACAACAGTCGCGCATTGACGCGCTTGAACTGGAAATTGCTGCACTTCAAGCCCGCCTCCAGTGAGGTCACTCCTTTCCTCTTTTCGACCGCATCTCATCACTAGGCAGACCGAACGAGGATCCCGAGAAGATAATTCAGAGACACATTCAGCATCTGCACGTCTACAACGAGGCAAAAGATGCAACCCAGGTGGGTTTGACTAGGATCGGCCGTCGTGCTTACTTACATAATCGTCGATATAGATCCTCATTGGCCGTGTGAGAACTGTTGCTTTGAAAGATTGTTTCAACACTTATATTGGAGTTCTGCTGAATAGCTTGCCACATTGAAGGAATCTACCGTGAAGCAGATTCACGAGGATTATGATCTTTTGGATCCCGAATAAAAGACGCCTAAAAGCACGGATATCCATCCTACTTGCTGTGTTGGGAATCAATTTCTAGTTCTAATGATATCCAACTTGTGGCCGATCCTGCCCAAATTCCAGTAACTTGCGTCCTTTGAGCCGCCTGAATCTTCATTGTTGTGTCATCTGGTGGCCATATACACACCGGTTCCCAGACATCTGCGGTCTTTCCTGAACCAAGACCGAGATTGCCGTGCTCGTTCCAGCCCCATCCATAAACCGTGTCCGATGACAATATGTCTCTGCATATTGCAAGCACGTGCTCGGTTCCACACGCAATAGAAAATGGTTTCGAATTTCCAGGGAACGCAACAGGACCAGGAGTCCCTTGCATGGCATGCCCTCTACCTAGCTGACCCCTCTCCCAGGAGCCTCCAGAAAACAAAGTACGATCTTGACTGAGGACGTAAGTTCCATTCCAGGTACAATCGAGAGCCGCAATGATTGGCGATGCTTGTTCTTTCAGGGAACGAAGAACATTTTGCTGACCTTTTTTATTGCACCCTAATGCTTGAAGAGCTTTGCTATCAGAAGCAGCGGAAATCGAGTGCTGAGCACCTAATGCCAAAAGGGGAGATGTGCTCATCAAGGAAGAGATTATGTGAGGTCTGTTGAGGTAGGGGTGCAGTTGAGCTTTGGAAGAAGATGTGGAAGGTCCAGGCTGGTATTCTGGTCCTAGTTGGCCATGGCGGCATCGACCCCAACCTAATACAAGCTCTGACTGAGTTTGATGTCCATCGTTTGCGTTCCCAGCGACCTGGACCACAACGTGGTGAGGGCCTGATCTCAGAGCGGAGATCTTCAGGAGACCCATCTTCGGAGTCCACTTAGAAAGATCGATTATACGTGTATTCTCTGAGGCATTGGGTTGCATTAGCTTAGGGGCACCAAGGGAGCCCCAGTCATCACTCCCCATGCTTACGAGAAGATCATCCCTGTGTTCGCCTTCAAAGACAACATAAGTCGTCTCCCAAGCCGCTGCGACCAGTTTTGGTTTCATTTTCCAGGTTTCAATGGCTTCTTTGATTTGTGGATCTTGTCCGAAATCCACGGGCCGAAAGACGCGTGAGGATCCTGCTGCATGTTGCCGCAGAAGTTCCGTATTGCCTAATTGACCTTTAAGCCCATCGCCTGTAGCCCATAGCTCCGTGGTTGTCGTTGAATTTTCTATGCTCCGCTCAAGGAGAATCACCGAGTGGTTCGCTCCGCAAGCAATATCGAGGATTCGAGTAATGCTAATGGTTGTAGAGGGCAAGAGATGGTCAAGGAAATAGCATTGTTGAAAGGTATGATGATCCTCGACATCGTTCGTGCCGAGCTGGCCTGCAGAATTGGACCCACAAGCAACTAACGATACGAGAGAGGGCATAATTACAGAAAGGTCGATGATGGCGAGAGGAAACAGGAATAGGCGCCTTTTGGCATTCCTCTTTCCTTTCTGCTCTAACCATGATTTTTGTGCCCCTCCGCACTGATTAACTCTATGAACCGCAATTCCCTCTGACATTGGGTATGGAAAAATGCCGATCCTATGCGGAATTATGCCGCAAAAACTATGGCCATTGCCGCCCAAATCTCCACGAAAACTGGGTCCATGGCTCCTTGTGACCGCGACAGTCCTGGAAGCTTAGCCTTCCGTCGATCATTGACATACCATCCCCAATAGCTTTTTACCCCGTGGTAACCCTGCAGGGCCGTTCTCCATTGAGTTCGCTAATTGTCTTTCTTGTTTTGGAGATTATAAGAAGCAGCTGAACCACAATCTCTTGTCTCCGCCCCCAAATGTCTCTTGCCCTCTCCGTTGCTGGGAGTGTTTGTGCTCTTATTTTGGTGCTTTATGCGCGTCGTAGGAGAGTAGCCTATCCTCCTGGGCCTTCTGGTTTTCCTCTTATAGGCAACTTGTTCGACATACCCACCGTTTCCCCTTGGTTCGCGTACCATAACTTGTCCAGACAATACCGTTGGTTTCACTGTTATCTTCATATTCTGAGCTCATTCAATTAACAGATTCCCCCATCATTCGTTTAAATGCCGCCGGATCGACACTCATCATCATCGATACATATGAGGTCGCAATTGAGCTGCTTGAGAAGAGGTCAAAGATATATTCAAGCCGGTGAAGCCGATCATACATATTCGTCGTATTCGACTGATAAATGTACAGCCCCAAGCTCCCGTTCGCTGGACAATTGATGGGTTGGGAGTCTATATTCCCGTTGAAACCTTACGGTGAGTTCGTGAGCGCCTCTGCTTCATTCTAAATGTGTAACAGAACATAATAAACAGGGAATGAATGGTATATTTCATTTTCCCAGAGCCGATTCTGTCTTATGCCTTATCAGGAGAATCCATCGACGACTGTTTAGCGAGATGTTCAATCCACGACCGGTTCAGCGGTTTCGTGGAATACAGACAACCAAAATTAACACATTTTTAAAAGGTCTCCTTCGTGAACCTCATGAATTTGCAAACGGAATACGCAAGTGCGCCAATCTCCCCCCTCCATTCGTTGTTTCCGTTTAAATTGACTATCTAGCCTGCAGACTTGCCACTACTACCCTCCTACACATTGCTTATGGGGTATCAGATGATGAATATATTGCTCTTGCAGAAGCTGCAGGCGATTCTCTTTCTCAAGCCCTTGTTCCCGGCGCATTCCTGGTTGATTTCATCCCGCTGTTACGCTTGGTTCCAAGTTGGATGCCGGTATGTGTCTCTAATCGAGTCACACAAAGCGATACAATAATTTTTATTCCAGGGAGCAGGCTTCCAGAAAAAAGCGAAGGCGTGGAGTCAATTAAGGCAAGAAAGCCATCGGCGCCCGTTCCAGGTCGCAAAGCGCCTAATGGTTAAGGGACATTGTTTTGTTGATCATCCAGCCTTCTGAATTGCATACAGGGAACTTTGGGGGACAAGAGTGCTGATTCCTTTGTTGCTCATAGCCTGCGGTACATCGCCGAGAGCGACAAAGAACTGAACGTTCTTTCAAATGGGAGGAAAGATCAGGTCATCCAGGATGTTGCCGGAGCAATGTTTACAGGCAAGTTCCAGGATGCCGAACATATCCTTTCCATGTGAGAAAAGGCTAACATATTGTTATTCGTTCAGCTGGAACAGATGCCGTAAATGATCCTTTTTCTTCCGTATTGATGGAGACTGACTCTGGGTAGCTCACAAGCATTCATCAAACATTTTTTATGTGTATGGTTCTTTACCCTGATGTTCAGCGTAAGGCACAGGCCGAGATAGATGCGGTGACTGGTGGCCAACGCTTACCGCAATTCTCTGATATGGACGAAGGGACCTTGCCTTATATGACGGCCGTAGTTATGGAGCTTCTGCGGTGGGGAAAGATAGCTCCGTGAGGTTTCGCCATCTAAAAATGTATTGTCGGCTAACACGGCGGGCACTCAGTCTTGGTTTGCCCCATTTGTTGGAAGAAGACGACGTGTACGAGGGACGCCACATCCCAAAGGGGTCACTTGTTTTCGCCAATATATGGTATCCACCTCTGCTGATTCTTCTCTGAAAGAACCCTTACGGTCTTTAGGGCAATGCTCCACTGATGAGGAAATTTATCCTAACGCAAACACTTACAATCCATCACGGTTCCTTGATTCAAATGGGCAATTGGATAAGACAATTCGCAGTCCTGATGTTGTATTTGGTTTTGGAAGACGAGTAGGTTTCGTCGTCCTTTGGAACGCTTATTTTTCTAATTATTTCTATCGGCTTGCCCTGGTAAACATATGGCATTTGCCACCATATTCCTCACCCTAGCTTCAACCCTAGCTGCATATAACATTTATCAATTGCGAGATGAGAAAGGCGAGGCAATTTTAGTCGAAGAAAAATGGTCAGAGAGCGGAACAACATTGCAGCCATTCCCCTTCCAGTGCGACATACAAGTGCGAAGGGGTTGGGAGGATATCATCGATTCTCAAGCCGGAGGGAACACGGATTAAGATAGCATTTGTGGACTGATCTCTTCGATACACTTGTATAGAGTTTATAGGCAGACTACGATCTAGGGTCGATTAATTGCCATTTTTCAATTTCAGCAACTTCCTCATTCGTTTGATGATTCGTTTGGCTCTGAATAACCCACGGTTCTTCTTTTTGCTTTGTTTGTCTTCACAAGGGGATCCGGATAGATTATTTTGTGTAGGAAGAGCGGGTAGATCTGACAAGATTTCAGTAGCAATAAAAACGGGCCTCGGACAGAAATATACCATAGTCCAAAACATAGAATTCTGTGCGGTCTTCGCTAACGTAAATTCCTCGTCCAAGAATTGCTGATACAGAATAAAAGGAGTGACAGAGGAGGCTCTTCCCTTTGTCTTCTGGTCGTGACTGGGCGAGAATCCCAGAAAAACTTGTGGTCTTGGGAACAGGCTCATTCAGGTCATGAAGATGGAACCTTCAGAATGACAGTTAACTAGACGATCCTCTATTTCCAAAAACTATTTACCGTAAGACATCTTCTGTGTCAAAGTTCTCCCACCACATCATCCGCCAACCGTCCTGAAAAATGATTGAGTAGGGTATATCCTGACGTCCTGCAACGAGTTCATTTTGATCAAACTCGCATGTTCGAGTGACTACTGGGGCCCATGATGTTGGGATATCAGCACCCGGTGAAGCCAAGGTCGGAAAGTTCATGCTCTGGTCGATGATAACGACTCGCTGGTCTGCTAATTTCACTATGGTTTCCCATTCCATAGGAGAAGCAGGCGGGAGAGAGATGTCCTTCGGAGTGTGAGGTAGTACTCCGAATAGGCATGATAGACATAACGGCTGAACCGAGTGCGTCCAGTTGGTCAGCCCAAGTCCGCACGAACTGGTAAGGTCGTTCAATTATAAATACCTGGCCTGGAGTATATTGAAGGTCATTGGGTGGGCTTGGAACTCGGAAAAAAACTGCGGTGTCCATTTGCACAGTTGTGGCTACCAGCAATTCGTGCTCTGGCATCACGTAGAGCTTTACAGCTATTAGAACGAGGAGGTGTTGAATGTCTGAAACGTACATCATCGAAAACCATCAGACCTGAAGGCCATCGGAAGGTGACATTCTTTTCGAAATAATGAATCCCGACCGACTGCAAGTTTCCTTCCCAAAGTAGAAAGAGGAACATATCTCCATAAAACCCACATGCATCCAGGTGCATGCCAGGACATGAAAATGTTCCATGATGGCGAAACTGGGGTTGGTTGGAGGTTGGAGTAATACTGTAGAGAATTGAGGCATTTCTGTATAATCATTCAATGAAGATGCGCACTCGAGTTCGCGAATAGACTCACGCATAATGCTGAACGGACTCTCGCACGACAATGTTGAAAACGAATTTGCCATCGTCAGAAACTCGAACTTGCTGCACTTGGTAAATTTGTTGTGTAATGTTGGTGCGGTCTGGCAGGTCTGGTCGTCGTGTGGAAGGTGATGCATCTGGCTGCGCAAACCGAAATTCCGGTGTCCCATAGCATTAAATGGGAATATGAAAGGACGAGAGCATATCGTCCTCCAGGAAGAAAGCGGATACACGTAATACGATCGTGGGGGGAATCAAGATATCCAAGAACATTGACACGCATGCTGGCTTTACTCGGAAGTGAGACATTCTGATGTTCTGTATGACCAGACCACCTCCGAGCATTGTAAGTAAACCGCAGATGTGCGGTTACGTAACGCTCCAGACAAGCATTCGTCAAGGATTCTGGTCCAAGAGCGAGCGGAGGGAGATTGATATACGAACAAAGTGCGCGCAATTGCTGAAGCCATACTACACGCGCTCGAGACAAATGATTAAGATGACGTGAACACTAGCAATGTCGTTGAGAGTTATAGTAAATGAGAGTAGAGAAATAATGATAATGGACAGACTTGACGAATGCGGACAAGATCCACGATACCGAAAAAGCTCAGCATAACATGAAGCACGTCATCCGGAAGCAAAGAGAAACGGTCACAATGGACCACCGAGGGCGTTGTGCCGGTTGTCAGGGAGTCTGAAGCCAAATGCAGGGATGGTCTCTGCATGAGATATGGGAGTCTGATTCAAGAATTGGGAAAGTGGTTTGCGTCCCTCGTTTGATGGGGCCGCAATCGTGGGCGGTCTCTGATAGGCGCCAAGAGTTGCCATTTCAATCACAACTTCTATGTGCCTCAAAGTGTGGCCGGGGGAAGAACCCAACAGGATTAGCTTGATGATGTTGAGCACTGACCAACAATCTGTTCAACACGTTCTCCTTCATATGTGATCGCTGCGAATACAGTCCCGGGGTCAGCTGCTCCGACCTTAGCCCCGTATCGTCCATCTTGAACCGCAGAAAAAGTTGTTCCTTCCGGCCGCCAGCTTCGCGAGAATGCATCTCCGAATTATTCCAATTTCATTGCTGCTGTTATCTTGTGGCCATTGTGAATGGAAGCATTGCCCAACTTGGCACCGCCTGTTTACAGCCGCTGCTCTTCGCAGCGACTCTTGCACTCTTCCATGACCCTCAACTAGACTCCAATCCTATGTGGGATAACCTACTACCCCTCCGTCGACTTCCAAAGCGTCAGTCGCGGTGTTCATCCCAATCCCTTCATGGAGCACGAGCAGACCAGTTGTCCTCTCTGCCACCCGAGGTCATAGGGATTATCTTCTTTTATCTCCCCTTCGTGGACATTTTGAGAGTGCGCCAAGTACGTCTTACCCACCACATCCACTATTCTATGATCTCTTAATTTGTATCCTCAGTGTTCTCAATGGCTCTGTAGAATGACAAAAGACATCTCACTTTGGCGCCATCTCCTTCGCACTCTTTGCTCTCAAATTGGGGTCCCCGAAATTTGTTTTCAGCCACAAGATCTTGGTTCCCAGTGCCTCGAGCGCCTTGTGCTCGGCTATTCTAGGTTTCGTTGGGCCATGAAGACTTGGACTTCTGATCCTCTAAACCAGGAGCTCCTTTACCTTGTAGACGTAGTCTTTCCGTGTCTTCAATCCCTCAAATTGAAGCTATCGGAGAACAAGTGTCTTGTGTTCGCTTACTTCCAGGCGGACGTTTCTTACTAGTGGTATCCGTCAATATCCTCCAACTTTGGGATCTTGGCGTCTCATTCACACGAGACAAATGCTTGGCGTCTTGTCAGAGGCAGTGTTTTGCATTTGAAACGGCAAACGATCCAATTTCTTCTGAAATGGAAAGACCAACTGATGCAGCAGTGCAACAAATTCGTGTCCGCGATGACAAATTCATCTTCAATGTGGTTTATGGGTGGACTGGGGTCAGTTAGTTCGTGCTCTTTTGCTTCATTAATGGCCCTTGCGTTTAAATGTTCTTATGACAGTCCATTTGCTCAACTATATGCTATCAATCCAAGCGCATCTTGTCCATACTTTCAGTGCCTGGGCAGTTTCGCATCGCCAGCCTCCGATGTAGATATGTTTGGCTTCTCGGGAGAGAGATTGCTCTACCTGAGCCGCGATCAGGAGGACCGTCAGTTCCTAGGGGTCTACTACTGCAAGGAGGAGCTCGCGGTTCAATGGTCCTCTGGATCCATTGTGTATGATGATGTGCGAACCTTTTTAGTCTATGCCATCATTTATTTACTATTTCCCCAGCTTGACATCCTTGATGATATGGTCATTGCGACGCCAACCACCATGAACGAAGTAGATGCGTTCCGCCTACCCAATCCTTCTGATCATCCCGACTACAAAGCTGGGGATGTACTCGTCATTGAAAATCCATCCTTGTACTTCATATCGTGGCAACGAGATCTTGACTTGCTTGGGACCGTACGGTCCATCATGCCTGCCAGTTTTGCATCGAACTCATTCCTTCAAGATGGACCCTCCCCACGCCCATATAGATGGGAGAGTATAGTCAGAACAACTTCAGACAGGGTCTTTGTCGTTGATCAAATTATGCGGCCGTACCCTGGGACGACAACTATCAACTTAAGCACCTATTGGGCTCCGGATATTATGAGGGTTACCGCATTTGATCAAACCCAATTTCCTATTGGAAGATGGGACTCGCCGTATTCTATCACTTCTGAGGACGGTTGGAGGATGATGTGGTGGGAAAATGATGACGAAACAAAAATACGGTAAAACTATATCACCTTTAATAGGGCCAGCTTCATTGACGAGCACAGGGTCCATTTTTCTGACTTGAGCTCAGTTGACCCAAGACTTTCTTGTTTTCATGGTGTGCTGGCCAAGGAGACTGGTCATCATAGCCTGCGGCACACCAAAGCGACATTCGCTCCTCTCCTAGGTCGAGCATGTTACGTCACAGCTCAAGGCTCTGGTTTCAGACTTGTTGACTACAGTTAGTACCCCGAAAGCTTTTTCCTGGAGTTGCTCGCAGATTGTTGATCTTATTCGAAGCACATTATGACGACATGCGAGACGCAACAAAAAAGGATACAAAAAGAATCAAATTTAGAAGACTTCGGCGATTCATAAATCGTATCCGCAAGAAAACATGACGTTTTTTGCCTTCACAATGCTGGCACTTGCTCTTCCATCCACTCCCACAGCTCTCTTCCGACCACAGCATCTGAGGCATTCTTGTGTGGCTTTGAAACTTTGCAGCATGGTATAAGGTACTATGGACATTCATTAAGACACTCTCTGGAAGATGGCAGTAAAATTATGCACCTCTCCATTCAGCTCCGTCTTAGGACGAGACAGAGCGTAGGTTTGAGTCAAGACACCTCTCTCGACGGGGACAAGTATGACGGTATTCAACTACCGGCATTGTCGGTCAAATCTTGTACTCAGATCACATCGTGACCAACTCACGAATGCTTTGAGGATAGGGTTCATGCTCCTCTGGAGATTCGTCTTCAGATTCCCCGGGTTCAGGGATACAGACCTCAAGCCATCCTTGTTGTATCTCCTCGCCAGTTCATTTGAGAATACAATATTTGCCTAAAACCGGTCATCTTCCGCCTGAACTAGCATGAACAATATGACTTACAAACTTGGACATGCCATAGAGGCCCATGATCCCAATTTTCTTGCGCTTTGGTGTGTCTTTCATAGCGTCATATTCGATTTTAGGGTGCCATGAGTGTGCATCGGAACTAGTGTGAATGACAGTTGCGCCAGATGATGACTTCCCGGCTTCCAGGAGGGCAGGCAAAAGTAGCTTCGTGAAATAGAAGTGGCCTAGGACGTTTGTGCCAAACTGTAAGTCGAAGCCTGGATCAAACTTAAAGTGAACACTAGTCTCTCAGAACAAACAGGTGACTTACCACTCTCCGTCACGTCCTCGATGGGTGGTGTCATGACCCCCGCATTATTGAAGAGCACATGAAGGTGAGACTCTTGACTATTCTTAGTGTTGAATTCTGCCTAGAAGTCGAAAAGATATAACCCATGACTAACCTGCGGAACTTATCTGAGGCAGCTTTGATAGAATCCCAATTACCCAAATCCATGAGGAGCAAGTTGGCCTTTTGACCAGTCTCTTTCTCCAGTTCGTCAATAGCAGCATCACCTCGAGTCTTTGAGCGTGCAGTGATATAAACGGTAGCATTCTTTTCCAGTAGAACCTATATATGTTTTTCAATCAGGTATCTTACAAAAGACATGGAGAAGTTACCTTTGCGGTAATATGTCCTAGACCAGAATTTCCTCCTGTAACAATACAAACTTGCCCAGTCATGTCAGGAATCTCGTCTGTAGAAAAGTGGGGCATTGCGCTAATAAGTGAAGCTTTAGTTGCTGGATAAACGGTAGGCTGAAGGTTGCGGGTTTTATACTCGAGCAAGTGCTGTGCACCATTTAGAATTGAGTGGGAAAATATGAAAAAGAACCCACCGAAGCCCGCATCTGAGAAACCTTGGAGCGCCATCACAATCACCACATCCACTTTGCCCCGATGCCAGACCCACAGGGAGCCGTGCCGAAACACTTCATGGACGCGTCGTAAAAGAAGAGCCTCCATTACATCGGCATCGATTACGCGGGTGAATAGCCAATAAAAGCATAACTATTGCCACAAACCTCTTTTGTTTCTCGTCGGAGGCAAATGTACTGTATTCCTTGAAAGCTATAAATCGTTCATAAATAATCTTGTAATCTCAACTCCGAACATCATCTTCCAACCCAAGCACACTCCATTCGACTTGGGCATCCTCGAAAGCCTTGCGAATAATGACTTGATGTCTTTCACTTCTAGGGGCAAAGCCGATCCCATAAAGTTTTGGCCCGGTAGCAAGACCATCCGTAAAGGAATCTGATTCGTCCATAACATTTGGAATTATATATTCCTTGGTCTGTGGGTCGATTGGAGGAAATAAATCAAGTCCCCAGATGATACGAGAGAGGGTAATGAGGAGGGACGCCTCAGTGATAGTGCTTCCTGGACAATAGCGCTACATATAACAGTAACATTAAGAAAATGAGGAACCATTCCAAACAAAAAATACTCACACGACCCCATCCAAATAGGTAATGGTCTCGTTCCTTTTCTGGTCCAGATGCCCATTTCCCTGCGTTCTTGCCTTCTAAAAACCGTTCAGGGATAAAGCTATGAGGATCTGGATATCTTTCAGGGTCTCTTTGGATAGCGAACACGTTTCCTAAAATGACACAATGCTTCGGAATGACGTATCCATTCACAACCTGGTCGTTCTCACACGAATGTGGCGAACCTTTCCACAAAGAGTGTCACTATTGAAGACAGATCATATGACGGATGAATAACACACCTAGAATGGCAACGGGACGCATCCTCGCGCTCTCCTTGATACAAGCCTTAAGATATTCCAGCCGGTCCTCATCGTCAAAGTTTGGCATTCTGCCTTCTCCCACAATCTCATCAATCTCTTTCCTAACTCTCTCCAAGCACCGTGGATTGGCGAGCATGAAAAGAAGAAAGGTCTCTATAGCTGTTGCTACTGTTTCTGAGCCAGCCTCCAGGATCGCAGCACCGGCATAGGTGAGGAATGTGTCCTTCATCCAAGAGCCCTCCAAACCAATGCCAGGCAGATTCAAAGGGAAACCGGCTTCTGTACGTTCCTGCAGAGTAGAGTGTCAGTAAAACATTGTAAAGAAGCGGGGGTGACGAGCCTTTAGATAGCTAGCGACAAAGGAATACTCTCGGTTTATTCCCCTGCTTCAGGTCATTCTTGAGATCATTTAGGAGGCCACCCCAAAGATTCATTTCCCTGAGTGAGGGTGTTCAAAAACAATGGATTTCAAAGATAAGTTAAGTTACCATTGATGCATTTCATTCGCTCTGTGACGCCAAGGTGCTAAAAAGTCTGGTAACCGACGAAGAATAGGGAAGGCGTCAACTCTAATGGTCCACAAAAATATGAATTTGACAGCCAGACAAAACAAACCAAAACACCTACATGGCATTGCCAGGCTGGGCAGTTTTCGTAAAGTTGTGAAAGACTTCGTAAATTTGATGTAGGCGAGCGCTGCTCTTGGTATTGGTAACACGTTGTCCATATGCAATGACAAGAGCTACGCTCGTTGCCTAAAGGATTTGAGCGTCTCCGACATGCAAGAGCTAAGTAAAAACTGACATATCGACGGATAAATGAAACCCAGTGACCTTCAGGGACTTTCCCGCTCGTCGCGTCTATGGTCTCTTTCAGAGTAGGTGCTCGCGCTGAGGTGTAGCCATGTTCAAGAAGGTCATGCACTAGAACCGTAGCTTCAAGGTCTAGACACGGGTTTAGATTTATCCGAATTGGGAAGAGCCAAAAGAATCACCTTGAAGATTTCGATGTCGCTTAGAAGCTAATGGTCCAATATACGACTGGAGAGCTTTCCTTCCAACCTTCCATTGTTCTCCATACGGCATCATTCCAATTCGTTGCCCCTTGCTCAAGAGATCTACGGTAATATGCAGCGGCGGCCTCGATGAGAAATGTTGGCTGCGAACGACAAAGAGTTCATGAGCAATTTCCGCGTTGTTGAGGACAATAATGTTCTGCCATCCCACTCGAAGGCTAGTAATTGGCCCATATTTCTTTGCGTATTCAAAAAGCTGGAAGGAGAGTTAGAAGATGGTTCGGAATAAAATCGTTGGGGTGAACCTTGAGATGAAGTCGAGACGTGGGTAACTGGAAAATATTTCCAACGATGGGAAATTTGAATGGGCCGGGAGGAAGCTTAGAGGAGTACTCGGCCCACAGAGCGTAAACGACGACAGAAACAATGCCAACAACCGCGGTGACTTGTCCGTAAGTCATGTTGCAGACGACAGGCAGCCACAGGGAACAT
The DNA here is from genome assembly GCA_021399455.1 of Flagelloscypha sp. PMI_526. NCBI lineage: Eukaryota > Fungi > Basidiomycota > Agaricomycetes > Agaricales > Niaceae > Flagelloscypha > Flagelloscypha sp. PMI_526. The sequence goes on along the minus strand of JAJTUO010000001.1, from coordinate 712,193 downwards.
TCTACTCTTTATAATTCGTCGAAAGACGGCCGTACCTAGAGAACTGAAGCCCGAAAAACCCTGAAAGTTGTTGGGCCAAGGTTGCTGTGTCACCGATGGTCTCGCCGTGAAGAATTAATTGGCCGGTGAAACAAATTGTGGAGAGCGGTGGATACGACATTGTGTAAAATTTACAGCATAGTTTCAAGGGAGTTTTTACCCTCCTCTAACCGACCTTGGTGGTTCAGGACTAAGTCACAATGGCCCAACTTACGGGCGTGACGTCTTTTCGTGTCACAGGAGATTTCATTAGAATAAAGTATTTCTACGATCATTAATCCAGTAAAAAGAAGGTGAAGCAAAAGAACGTAAACCCTTCAAACCCGGTAGAAAAAGTACCCAGAAAAGAAAAGTCCGATGGTTACGGCGTCCGAACTTTCTGGTCCATTTAGTGATGTCCAAAGAATAGTTGCCAAAGTGCGCCGAGAAGATTCTGAAGGCCAGAAGTCTTGAAATATCCCCTAGACCAAGTAACACTAATTCCTTCCTGTCCTTCATAAGTGGCAGGAGCAGCGCTGATGAGACCGCGATTGAGACCGTAGAGAGTGCAAACATAAGTCTTGGGTTTCTCATCCTCAACTGCTCGCCAGAGGTTGAAATAGAAGCATCCACTCTTCGCATCACACTGTGCTGAGCATGCCGCTACGTCGTACTGAGACAGGAGGCTATATCCGTAGTACTAGATTAAAAATGTGAGTTGTTGATAGAGAGCGAAGGGCACGAGCGACACTAACACCGGGTGAGCGGATGGCAAAGTTGATGGGTCCAAAGATTTTCCAATATCCGGTCGGGACGGCGGGCTCAGGGAGAGCAGGCAAAGCATAGACGGAGCTTCGCTCAATGTATGTCTTTCCCCACCCTTCCGGAGCTTGCTGTTGCCCACCACAATTGGTCTTCTCGTTTTGTCCATGGAAGTCGCCCCAAAGGACGCATTTAAGATTGGACTTCTCGTTGAAAACCCAGTCCAGCAAAGGGTTATTGAATTCGTAATAGATGTTGAACTCAACTAACTTATTATTAGAAAGGGAGGACTGAACGGCCGGAAAACATACCACATCCTTGTTTGGCCTTGCAGTAAGAGAGACAATCGTCGACAGAATATGTAATATTCGGAACGAGTGTGTAGCCAAGGTAGGCAATACCTGCAACACGGTTTGTCTCACAAAACACAGGGAACAAGAGGGGCTCATACCTTCGATAGAACAGTCCAATCCGGGTACACCGGCGGCACTGATATTACCCTTGATAACTTCCTTGAATGTAGGTGTCGTCTGGCCGCCATGGCTTCCACCTCGTGGAATCAACGCGGCACCTTCAGCGGTTCCATCCGTAGAAAGAGGCACGACAGGAGCAGCATCAGTTAGCTTCCCATCAGCAGCAGTGACAACAGTCTTTTGAATTGCTTGGTCGGGGAGAGCGTTCAAAGGGAGAGTGAAAGCTTGGTTGACACTCTTGATTGTGCCGATGATGCCGTTGACGTCTGTCTCGGGATCTGCGCGGGCTTCACGCCCAGCCAAGGTAGCGCCTAAAGGGGAGAGTAAGGCGTGACAATCGAGCGTAGTGGGGAGAAAAGCCTTACCAGAGAAAGCCGCAAGACTCAAGGCCAGAATCGTTCGAGGAAGAGACAGCATTTTTTGTTAGTAATGAAGGAAAGGGAAAGAGAGTAAGGTAGAGGGCAGCCTAGAAAGTCCAAACTCCACTGAAATTTTACACAGAAGCATTCTAAGGATTTTATAGTCTCACTGAAAGCCAGCGTTTGATAGGTTCAAACCGTCCATCCGCCGCCTCGGTGCCGCCGAGGACAAGACATCTGTCATTGCCAACCAGTTTCGCAAGTAAAGAACCAATTGTTGAGCGTCGAGTGAAGTCGTGGACGGTGCTTGACACCGGACGGACATACAGAAACAAAGATGCCTCTTCGCGTCGGGGGGAGGCATTAAATCGGAATATGCCTCGGTTTTAGTGACATTGGCTTGATCTAGCATGTTCCATCCACCTTCACTGGGTAGAAAAGACGGGGAAAGAAAGTCTAGAATTATAGACCGAGACAGGAATGGCATTTCGAGTCTGTTCAGAACGCTCAATAGGCGGAGCGAGACAAGGCGTTAGATAGATTTCAAGGTCCTAACGCCGCCGCAACGTGCGTGTCGAGGTTGTGAAAGGCTGCAGGTTCTCATGCATAAGGCAAAACAGGCCATTTGAACTAGCGGTGGCGAACACTGGTGGACGTCAAGAACAAGATTCTTAGGTCTTACAGTCAGCTTTCGTCGCTGCTCTTCATTCATTGTCATTGAGCGGGTATGAATACATTGAGAGGTCTAGTCGTACAGCAGAGGCAATTAGATAAGTGGAAAAATATGCATGAGAGAACAGTTCCAATGAGTAAGATAGCAGAAGCAGGAACAGGAAACTATAGATGTGCTTGCGGTACAGGCTCGTTCGCTAGCTGCGCGAATATCGCGGCATGCTCAACCTCCCTCTCTTGCCTCCATTTTGCCAGGGAATGGTAATGTCTGAGAACAACCTGAACATCGGCAGGCCTCGCCAGGGTTACTTGACCGCCAGCCAGAGACATCTTCAAGAACCTGTTCAAGTCCTTTCTCCTTGATCATCTGGTTGAGTTGTACACTTTCCTCGTCCTCAGAATCGTGGAAATGTAATGCAGCAGCGACGGCGATGAGGAGGTGTTCGCGAGGGAGATCATATTCCCGAAGCATGTTAGCGTAGGACCAACGATACGGTCACGAGGGCTGAGCTTCCGAAGAGGCGCTCGGCCTACGCGCTTCACAGTCGTCCTTGAGGACGGGGTTGGAGAAGCGCTGCATGATGAGTTCGATGTATTCGTCATGTTCTGCTGGGTCGAAGCCGTGCTTCTTCGTCAGCGCACGTCCAGACTCGAGGAGAGCATTCTGGACGATGTCACGAATTTCTTCGTCGCCAAGGGTGTCGTCAATCATACGGTAGCCGCGAAGAGTGCCAAGGTATGCAAGAGATGCATGTCCGCAGTTGAGGGTATAGAGCTTGCGCTCGACATAGGCTTCGAGATTTTCCACGAGTTTCATGCCCTTGACAGAGACTTCGCCTTTGAGCTTCGTTTGGTCAACAGTCCATTCAAAGAATGGCTCAACGCCAACATCAAGTTCACTCGCGCCATATGGTGTCTCGAAAGGTGGTACTGTTGACATAAAGTGAGTCGCTTTTTCTGGAAACTACTGAGTAGTGCGCGTACCAATACGATCGACGGCACAGTTGGCCCAGCCGACGTTCTTGTTTGTCCATTCGAGGACATCAGGTTTGTCGGCGAGTTTGGCAAGTACGGACTCCGCAAGCTTGTCCGTGGCTCCAACCATGTTTTCGCAAGCAATGACATTAAGGTGGCCGCCATTTGCTAACATGCGCTTCTCAAAACCTGCGGCAATAGCACCAGCAAGACGAGGGAGTACGAAAGGGCCAACACTTCAAAGCGCGAGTGAGATTCAAAGCAGTTTAGAAAAGGCATGAAACGGACCTGGTGGTAATGATATCAACTGAGCCTTCTCCAGTGCGGGCAAGCAGGTCAACTACATCAGGGCTCGTCGAAATAATACCTTCCACGCGACGAACAATTTGCGTTGTTTGGTTCTCAGAAAGAATTTCAACTGAGTAGTGGTGGGCAGCATTGAGGAGGTTAATAATGCGTTCGTTAATATCAGCGAAAGTGACGGTGTAGCCAGATTCGGAGAGGCTAGGACAAGGCATAAATGGTATGGCCAATAATGGATGCTATGAAACACTTACAGAGGGCCAATGAAACCACGACCAATGTTACCAGCACCAAAGTGGAGAGCGCGTTTGCCCAGGTTGGGAAGAGTGGCAGTAGGAGCGTTTGACATGACTCAGAGTCAAGCAGAACAAGGGCAAGTTATGAGTGTTGAGGAGGAGGAGGAGTGTGGACTAAAGACGTCAAGCTCTAGGGGTTCCCCTTTATATAAGGAGCGGCACAGCAAATATCCGTCATAGGCCAGAGCTGAGAGCATGGTTGCGCAGGGCGGACCGATGAAATGCCGTTACGAATGTGCGAGGGTGTTGAACCTGTAATCGCCATATCAAATCTTGAGGCTCTGAAAGTTGAAAACGCTTTCCAAAACGGGCGAATATCACATTGGTCGTTGCGATGACCGAATCACGGTTGCAGTACTTGCAGATCTTCCCTTCTTGTCCAAATCGGGAAACAGTCCTCAGATTTCTGAGCTGGCGGTGGGGATTGAGAGAGTTTGAGGGTAAGTCCGGTAAATAGGTCGGAGAGCCTTCGGAGCATTGATTTAGAAATCCAAACGCACGAGGGAGAATGCGCCCCCGACTGTAGTCGAGGCGCGATTTTGGCATGCGCGCTTGCAAATGACGATAAATCTGACGCAAACACCACGTCAAACCAACTGCATATGCACAAACTGAAAATATTGAAAGAGTGAATGCCGGTCAATTGAATGCTACTCGATTTGGCAGAGTTAAACAATCAGCTCCCCTTCTACACTTTCTGGATCCAACCCTAGCCTCGTAAGGAGTGTCTCGTACCTGTCCAGGCTCTTGCGTTTAAGATATTTGAGCATTTTGGCTCGTTGATGGACAAGCATACGTAACCCCTGCGGTTGCCTACGTCGCGTTTGAAGGTGGTCAAATGTTTCCAGAGGTTTTGAATTTGGTAAGTCATTAAGGCAGCTAGTGGGACCGTGGTGAGCCTGTGCGGAAGACACATGAAAAGCTAAAACTTAAATGCTAACCTTGAACTTCTGCTCTTCCCGTATCAAACGGCTTTTCCGGAGTGGAGAACGCGTGAATTATTCGTCTCCGATTCTCGAAAGCTAATCCACCCGCGTCGGCGTTCCGTAAATCCACCAGCCTGGCCAACTGCCTCGACTTCTCTAGTTCCCTAGCCACGGCAACATTTGCCTTTTTGCTAACTCTTTTCATTTTAGCCTGTGATGCTTGACCTTTGAGGGTTAAGCCAAGTTGACTGGAAGCCCAGGGCAGTTCTTCGAAAAGCATCTTCTTTTCTGCTTCATCCACGCCCCAAAGTGTCTCCTTGGGTACCGTAGCTCCAGAAAGGTCCGGCCATTCGGTAAATTTCACTTCATAGTCAGGGGAAGACTGAAGGAGAGTCTCTTCCGTGATGAGCAGTTGGGCGAGCTCACAGTTAGTCCACCGGTCTTCTTCACCCGGCTTATAACCAAGAACAGGGTGTGCTCGTTTTGTAATGCTCTGTTGTGCTTGCTCTTCTCTCATTTTTGTATTAGCTTTGCGAGTGGCGCGAGCTACATCTCGTTTCGCAGCGTGTCGTGGAATGGAGGTATGCAAGAAGTATCGGCCTGAGATGGAAGCTGGAGCCGTGCGGGAACCTATCCAGCATGTATTTCAGATTCAGAAAAGAGAAATTCAAGGACAATACAGACATTGGGCCACGCAATTTCGAAACATAGTCGCGCAAGAGAAAGTTGGTTCCACGGGCGTCTACTATTTACATCCTCTCTTGGTCCCATCATCTCAAAACTAACCACTACCTATGGGCTTCGTAGCTCAACCACATTTTATAAGCCTCATTTCTGGCGATACTGAAATATTTTTCCTTTCAACTGGGATGCGCGGCCCGGAATTCCGTCCGTTCATGGAGCACGCAATATGACCCATGCATGGCTCTCTTGCTCTCGTGCTTCACTTCCCTTGTCTATGGTATTGAGTGTCCCGCATTCTTCGTGGTGTTCATCTTTATCTTCGGCCTAAATTCGCCTGATTCACTTACAAACATCTCCATCCCTGAGCATGCACGATTTCATAAACTGCCTACACTGACATTTCTGAACCAGCCATGCGACCGAGCCACGAGTTCGAGCAACTCCATATCTCGAAACTAAACTGCACTCGTTGTCCCCGGCGGCCCGTCACTAAAACCCGACGTTTTCTCGGGAAGTTATAATACTGCAGCTCCACGGCGTAGTAATGTTAACCTGCTGCGAAAATGTACTTTCTTCTAACCTGCCTTTTTTTGGCTCACACCACTCTTGGTGCTCTCGTAGGATACGCCACTCAAAATGGAGGGACAACAGGTGGTTCTGGAGGAACTACGACCACGGTCACAGCTGCTGCTGCATTCACTTCAGCTGTCAAGGAAAGTATATCCTGTTGCATTAGCTGTTGAACGAGAAATTTACATAGCATTACAGGGTGATGCTAAAAAAACTGTCTACCTGAAGGGTGCCATTTCTCTCAGCAGCCAGGCTAGTGTTGGTTCGTTTAGAATTTTTGCCGTTTGTTGGGACTCTGTTCACTGCTTTTATTATAGGAAGTAACACGAGCATTATTGGAGTAGGAAATAATGCTACCATCAATGGTGGTGGTTTGAAAATTAGCAAAGTTTGTACGTCAATTTTGTGCTCATAGCTTTGTTCGATTTGCTCAACCGATACTTGTTAGCGAACGTAATAGTACAGAACCGTAGTTATCCGCCGTTCATCCTTTTTGTCGTGGATCAATTTTTTCATAGTCATCATTGACAAGGTCGTTGGCAACGATGGCATAACCGTGACTGTACGTTGGCTTTTGATATCGGTACAATCCATGTGACCTCATTTGTTTTTAGACAAGTACAAACGTCTGGGTTGATCACAATGAATTCTATAGCGACCTCACCCACGGCGTGGATTACTACGATGGCCAGCTCGACATCAACCATGCTGCCGACTTCGTGACAATCTCCAACAACATCTTCCGAGACCATTATAAGAGTTCATTGGTGGGTGGAAGTGCTGATAATGGTGCTGAAGGGGCGTAATCATCCTCAAACCTTCTTTCTTCTTCTCATTGCGAATGCAGATAGCGGACACTTCCGCCTCACTTATGTAGGGAATCATTGGAGCAACGTTCATACCAGAACACCAGGTTTGCTATTTACCATTGGCGACTGCAGTACATGTGCTCACTTTATGGAACAGCTCTTCGCTTCTCCCACACGCACGTAAGAACTATTGGCCCCTGCTCTTCTAATCCGCACCGGCAACTCACTAAAACTTAGATTTACAACAATCTGTACTCGAACGTGATATCCCAAGGTATCCACTCTCGCTGCGATGCACAAGTATTTGTCGAAGGCAACAAGTTCGAAAACTCACCCGAGCCACTGTCAACCTACGGCCTTGTGATCCCTGACGACTCGCCGAACACTTCTCCGGCAGGTGATCTCGAGGCCGACGGATATGCCAATCTTGGTGCCGGTAAGTCGCCTTGCCTTAACCTTCCTTTAGTCTCGCAACTTCTCCTCACATGTTTACTCCCCCCAAAATCAGCCAATGACTGGGGCACAGGAAAGATAAACCTTACTCACACCGGCACTTTCACTCAGGCTCAAATCCCGTACACGTACACCATTCTCCCTGTCGCTCAAGTTTCCGCAAGCGTGATTGCGAACGCTGGTGTTGGCAAGATCTAAGATTTTGTACGGATGACATATATTTCCTTGTGATTCTTACTAGTATAATCATTTCGGCGAATTGGTTGTTGTATATACAAGAGCCGAACCGAAGACACATCGGTTCCGATGGGCTTTTTCCCAAATCCAGCCTTGTCGTGCAACTTTTTTTCCTCCCTCTTGACATGGACATGGACATGACATGTTTCCCTGAATACTATTCCATACATAGTCGATCCCCCTTAACGTTTGGAACTAACTCGTTTCCGCGATCCAAACTAACTCAAAAAAACACAGTCCTGGTAAGCTCCGATATAGATCCTAAGGTGGATCATGAGGGGCTAAGTTCCAATTCGGCAGGCCTTGTACCAAAGTCAGAAGATGCACCCGTATTCAAAGACACGAGTCCCTATGCATGTGTATAAACTAGGGAACTACCGTCGAGCGGCCCTTACATGCGCACCGCCCCGGACACGAATCTATCGGAGCTTTCTCGACTCAGAAGATCCACCCCCTGCAATTTGCAGCTTCGCACAAACATTCAACCTCTCCGGCACCCTTCTTTTTCTTGTCGTTGTAAGCAGGGTTGTAGTCGATTGTGAATTCAGTGCCAGGAGAAATTCTTTTGACGGACACCAAGGCGAGGTAGGGGTAACGCTTAAAATCGACACTATAAGTAAAGTCTGTTTAATTTGATAACTGGGAGGTTTACCAAGTCATTGCGGACTTGCAGAATAGCGACATTGGGTGAACAGGAGTGGCTACAATAGTTGAGTGGAGGCGGCTCTTGGTTTTGTAGTAACACTTACTTTGTAAACCGAGTCCAATTACCTAAACAGTGAGCCGTTGAGAGCCTTCTGAGTGATAACTGGGAATGCATACCTGATGTAAACGCGTTAACAGATATTGGGTGGTACATGAGGTTCGGATCGTGGGAGACATCGATGTCAAACATGTACTGGCCCATGCTCATAGCCTTGTTTGATTTCCTTGAACTAGACAGGATAAGTGAGGAGAGACGCGAAGTTGAGAGTAGAAACAAACACGAGTTCCCTATCAAATCATCAAGAAGATGCCCTGAAGAGTATCTCGAAACGCACCCTATGTATAGTCCAAGAACCTGGCCTTTTTCAACCTGTTCTGGGCTTCTCACGCCCCAACCACGCTCTGTACCAGTCTCGAAGACCTCGATTGGAATTGTTCGGGGGCGTTGGGAAACACGATTTGGACATTGGTTGCGATCAAAGCAGGTACACATCTGAATCAAGTAAGTAGGAACAAGTAGGCGAAATGGAAAAATCAAAAGCGAACATTGTTGCATTCAATGACAAGAGTGCCTCGAATTGGACTGTGGAAAGCATACAATCCCTTCAAAGGGAATTAGAACTTGTAAAAGGGAGAAGACACGGGATGCACCTTTTCATTATAAGCAATGGCTTTGCGGTTTGCTTTGTTAACGATTTCACTCTCATCTTGGCAGTCACAAAATTCGGGCTTTACACAGCAAGAAGTGTTGCTAGGGATGCACTTGCACATTGTGATGATTTCGGGGGGAAATGCATATCGTGCAATATCCCTGGAGGAAGGTATCAATATTGGGTAGTAGATTAGGGCAATGCGACTTACTCTTGAGAGAAATTGTTTTCTAGATAAACAAAGTCTCGAGCTTCCTCGTCCGTATCAAAAGGATGATTATTTATGTTTCGAGGACAGAGTGTGACTGGGGCAGCCTGACAACTTTCTGCAACCTGTGTCCAGGTTTTACTTAGCTTTTCAGCGCTAGAAAGATCAGAGGGGCTCATCAGATTATATTTTCCACACGCACATCGTATCGATAGCCCTGCCTTTCCCTTTCTGCTTTGCCGTATATCGTCCAGCATCTACGCGGGTCGTATCTGATCGGGATTGAGAATAAAGGGTAGTTGATAGGGACTCAGGATCATCCCCGTCAGTCTCAGCTACAGCTTGTGACTTTCTTCGTTTGCGAGAAGTGGAACTAGTTGCATCCAGTGGCCGTTTCATTGGCTGAAGGTTTGGAGAAGGGATGGTGTGAGAAGATAGTGATCGCGGAATCCGACCAAAAGTAGTGGATCGTCTACTAGAGGAAGAGACTGATCGTGGTTGCGATTGGCGTCGTGGTGGCGGCGGGGGTGGTATGTTAGAATGCTCAGAATCAGTAGAGTCAGAGTCTGAATCTGAATCTGGGTTCTAACGTCAGTGGGTTTCCAATGATGGTCTGGAAGTCAAGAACTTACCTTCGTCCCAAAAGTTCCTTGCCGGTTGAGAGGTGAAAGGTTCTTTGGCCAGCCGCTCCAGCATTTCCTCATAACAAGAGCCTCTCTCTTTAGTCTCAACTTCAGCTAAGTCAAATTTATCCTTCCAAGGGTCAAGTTCCATTGAAAGCTGAGCCAAAGGGAGTTGTTCAACGAAATTCTGCCGCTGTTTACGTTTCTTCTTGCTCCAGTCCTTGACGCCTTGCAGAAGGCCTTCGTCCATCCAAGAAGGATCGTAAGTATTGGAGGTTCCATCCATTCTTTTCCATTTGGGGGCCCAATCTATCTGATAAGGTATGTAAGAAGCCGACATGCTGTCCATAATGAAACGGTGGGTCAACCTCATATCTGGGGCGTAACTAAGAATGTGGAACGAAGATTGAGCTAAAGTGACAACTTACCGAAGATGTCCATAAGGTCCAACTTTCTCAGACAAAATTTTGTGTTCATATTCATCATCTGAGAACTCTTCTTCGGGTGGAGAAGGAGAACGGCGCCAGATATTGTCGGGGTTCTCAATTGACCATTCCTCTACCTCGTTTAACAATCGTCCTTCCTCACCATCGTCGATAGGTCTTTGGGGCATATGAGACGTATAAAAGATTTAAAAGCAAAGAATGAACGCTAGCCCAGAGCAGAAGCGGAGGGGTGAAAGTCAAGAGCAAGGTGCATGAATGGACGCGTCTTGTTCAATGTGTTTCGTGCATCGAACGTTTTATGTAAGCAGACCTTTCTTGGCACGGTCATCCATTCCTGTTTTCAATAAACGCAGCTATCCAAATCTGTTTCTACAAATGTTTTGATGACTCCAAGCTGCTCTAGAGGTCGGCCACATTATTCGACGGAATCCATTTGGCCAAGTCTTTGAAAACCCTCTGCAAATAAACAGTTAGATGGAATTGCGAATATGCGTACTATTTCATCCTATGCCTATAAGGACCTGGGTCAAAACATGTCGCCAACCTCTCAGATTTAGTACTTTTCGAGGACGAAGTATGCTACCCTTAAGAATGGTTCCCAATCCACACAACGGCAGACAAACTAGACGAAATTTTGATTTCACCAACCCACGGACACTTCTCTGACCCTTGAAGAAATTCTTCCACTGTTGGAAGGTTTGGGGACGTCAGTTGTCTTTGCTTTTTCGCCTAGAGGCTTTACGACCTAGCGCAAGGGTTAGATTTCATTTCATCGAACGCGCCGTGTCCAGCAACTTGCAAACCATTATAGTGGTAGAATGGCTATACTCTCAATCTTTTTCTGGTAAGCTTCGTGAAATGAAAGAATGGTACCCTCTGGTAATCATTATGAGGAGGGAGTTCGTGAATTCAGAACATTCACGAAGCAGCCATAGGCCAAAGTTATCGAGAACTGAACGATTGTTCATTAAGATAGGGGTGCTGAGAATACTGCTCTGTTAGGTTTTAGTCTTTCCATCTTCGATCCTGGCCCAGCATGAACAATCGGAGAAAATCCACTCTCAAGAGCAGCCATGTTCGTATCGGAAGGTAATGGCACAGTCACCATCTCCATCCTATCAATCTGGCCCATAGATACTGCGGGAGAAAGCATCTCTGGCGCTTGTGACATGTTAGACTCATCCACCGTCGTACTCACGAATGGTCGAACACCCGTAGAAGGTTGACGTGCTGAGCTATGTGTCGATCTTTTTCGAGTGTTCAACCTAGGGGATGGTGAATAAATGAATAGGGGAATAAGCTGTGAGGTCAACGTACGAAGCCATTAAAGAGATCGCGAGAACTAAAATACCATGAACACGAGATGACATATTGTGCCAGAAGGGACTAACCTTTACTCAATGTGATAAAGCTTGCAACGTACATGAAACTTTGGGTCCGGACATTATACTGTAAGCTTTTAGGCTTGAGCTAACCTATCGAGTTATCTTGAAACGCACCAGAACCAGGGTGAGGAGACTCAAAAATCTGGCATGTGATAGTCAGCAATGAACCCCATTCTACTATTCAACCTGTCCATACCCACTGATTGCGCCGGTTCCCAGACCGTACAGGATAAGCTTGTTGACCAAATTGTCAGACCTGGGTAAAGAATCCTGAGCTCCTTGTATTCCAACCTGAAATAAAGACGGGAATTACTCTGTATATCCGGTCTTCAACTGACTGAAATACCATGTAAGGGTAACTGCGACCAGGAAATCGGCTGCAGCTCCAACAGCCAATGCTTCATTTGCAGTATTCTGAAGAGCATGGTCACTCTGATGGATACAGACATATCGGGGCCACAAACCTTGAGGTTTCCAATATTGAGGAAGGTATTTTCGTCGAAGGCGCGTTTGGTATACACTGGTCAGACATCAGGATCATCCCAGATTCAAGCTCAATAAGAAACACAGACCCATCCCGAGGGCTGGTCAATTATGGTGAGTACAGAATAATTACCCAAGCGAACGAAACATACCGAACTGTACGAGGATTACTGCCGCCTTAAAGCACATGAGCCCCAAAACATTAGTCAGTCGCAACTGATACAAACATTTAACCCTGTGACAAAGTAGTTACGATTGCTAACTAAGACGGACGATTGAGTTTTTGGGCGGCGAGGGTAGAAAACTTCGCGAAAACTCACATCTCCAAATTCGTATGGTGAACACCCTGTGGTTGGATAGCTAAGAGGGGTGGATGCGGAAACATTCACTTGAGATCGTACGTTTTGACAATGGTTCCAACAATGGTCTAAAGTAGTGATGTCAGTCTAGGAAAGTAGTAGTGTAAGTGGGCAAACAAACCCCAAACGTTTGTTGTAACTGGACAGCCAAGTAAAGGCATGGCCAACGGATGGAGCGGAAAGACTCACTATAAATGTCCTTAAGGCTACTCTCAGTATATTTATTAGAAAAATTCCGTGGAAATATAGCTCACCATAGTGGTTTGTCCACTACTAATCCTGCGAGATTACCCCACATGCTTTCATCCGCGCATCAGAACCCATGAAAAGTATCGGAGAAGTATAAGAGCACAGACCTCACAGTATAATAATAAGTTGATTTTGTGATAAAATATTGGTCCACAAACTCCAGAATCCAAACGAGTACGACCTAACCACAAGTCTGAGTAAGATCTGCTAGTCAATTCGAGATCGGAACTTACCACCATACGCACCCACCCAGCGTCATCACTGAATGCTCTAAAGTAGAGGAGAACTTGGATAGACAGGATCCCGAACAAGACACAGGACACCCCGAACGCGATAGCTTGGGCACCAAGGGTATCGTCGATAAAGGAGCTGGAAACAAGGCTCTGAGCGGCGCGAGGCACTCTAGATGCCATAGTATGAAGAAAACCCCACAGCCGGTGGGAAATTTAAGTACACGCGATAATGATGAGGGGAGAGGGAAGGGAAATCGACCTTCGGGCATTGCATGCCTTTTTGAATGGGTTGGAGCTTGGCCCTCGGTGTGTCCATTCTGGGTGGCAGATGAGTACAAGTTCTAGTTCTATGTACATGAACAGTGTTAGGTTTGGAAAATCGGTCTATGTAATTCTAGGAATTCGATCGAGTCGGTGATGGAATACGCAACTATCACCAGAAACAGGCCGCAGGAGAGAGCGAGGATGCTCTTCCACCAGTTCTAAGATTGCGGAGAGTATATTGTCG